>CM063501.1:183640020-183715020 GCA_032207245.1 Pardosa pseudoannulata
AGGTTTACAACAAAAGTGTAATATACAATAGTAATAAAATATTAATTTAAAGGAACAATTTTAAAACAGTACTGTTTTGGAATTTAATATATTTTGCTTTAAACCTTATCTTTAATTTAATTTAATTTAATTTAATAAAGAACATAATGTAATCCAAAACAGATGAGTTTTTAAAAAAGCCCTCAATATTAGTTTTATGTAAATGGAATTGTGATATTTTATTTGTCATATTAATTATATGAACATTCATAAAATTATATACACATCATAGAATAGAAATGAACTCTAATCATTCCCTTTTACAACTCTTTGTTAGGTATTTTCAAAGATGCCATAGGTAGAGATTTTCTTCTAAATAAAGAATTTCTTTTGCTATCATATTCTAAAAATCTACGCTGACTACCTTTTTTAGAAAAGGAAGGAATGTAATTGGGGGTAATTAAAGTTGCTTTTGCCCCAATTAAAAAAATATCTCCAAATTTGAGTAGTTTTAAAATAACTTCATAACTAATTCTGCTGTTTTAAAACATTTTCATTTAAACCATAATTTGTGATATTAAACTTCTTATAACCTCCTCACCTTCTTGTAACAAATTGTCACAATTTCATGAACCTCTGCCTCCCCCTCAAAGCATAATATCATTTGTGGAATCCCCTTAACTAATCATAATTTTGAGATTTAAATGGTGAAAATAAATTCAGCATTCAGTAGTTAGATGTTAGCTCCTATACATATTTACATAAATACATGCATATCTAGATACACTAGTTTTACAATTAAATTTTAATAGTGTGTATATATGTGTGTGTGTTAAAATACCAAATGTTGGAGGATAATAATGCCTGTGATGAGAGGATGCTCATTTATTCCCACCAAGTCAATAATGGAAATGAATATGCCACACAAACAGTTTTCGGTTGTTTTTTAATATCTTTTTAACTAATAGGAATTTCAGAATGTAAATAACAGAAATGGCTTCCTTGGATCATTTCCCAAATTTTAATACTTTTGGCACCTTTTAGCATTCAGCTGTTTCTAAGATGATACACACATAGTTACAACCAAATTTCAACTGGATAGTAACCAAAAGTAGCAGATAAAATTCTACTTCCAGTTGTCTGAAGTAATATAAAAGTTGGTAGAAAGCTACATTTTGTTAAAATGTTCCAAATTTTGATTTGTTTAGGTCAAAACATGCTAAAGTTATTGTCTTCACAAACAGACACAAAACACACAGACATAATTACTAAAATGGTATTTTCAGACTCCGAGATCCAAACCATGGAGAACAATCAAACTCTTGAGATCAAATTTTTGAACAATTACAATACTTTTCTTAAAATACATATACAAGAAAGTAAAAATCTGAAATGAAAACACCATATAACTTTCTTTTTTGTCTAAAAATTATATAGAACTTTTTCTCTTCTCTATTTTCTTTGTATATGATGCATTATTAAAATTAACATTTGTATATTTCCTTCAAAGTTTAAAATTAGTTTCACTTTTCAATGTATTGGTGTTATCTGAGTAGACCTCAAGAACAGCCAACTGGGAGCAACCTGTAGTATTCATGAATGTTATATTGAGAAAAAAAAAACTACTTAAAAGGGTACTTACTTCTTTACTTAATCGTGTGAAAAGATCACCTCCTTTCAAGAAGTCGAGAATTAAATATAATTTTCCTTCAGTTTGAAAAGCTATGCAGAAAATAAAACAATAATTTAGTTTTACAATAATAAAGTATGTAACAGATTCTAAAAATATTTTTTTATTGACACAACACACAATATAGATTACATTATCCTACATCCCATTATATATAAACATTAAAATTAAAATTTGTAATAAAAGAAAGTGGTGAAATAAAAAAAGGCCAAAATAATAACACAATCCCTCTTTGTTTTCTTAATTTTTCCCCTACATGGTCAAAATAGCTTCAGATTATGCCTGTTTCATCACAAATGAACACCCAAATAAAGTTGGTTATTTCTTTCAAATTTTTATTCGTTAGCTAAAGCACCTAGCATTACAAACATATGTGTGTGTGCACGCATATACACATACACATACTTTCTCTCTATCTCTATAAGACCCACCACTAGAGAAAAATAAATATTTATTTCACTTTATAAAATATTACAGACTGTTGTGCCAACAAGTTTTAGGATAATTTTTTGACATCAAAAACAAGTTTTTGATGAGATATATTTAAACCATGTTTTAACCAGATTATACTATCAAAAACTTAAAATCTTAGGTATGTTATTAAAAATATACAACTGAAAGTAATTGATTACTTTTAATTGCATTTTATGTAATTAAAGTAACTATACTAGTTAGTATTAATTGGATTTTCAACTAGAATGCAATTAATAGTATATCTCAGAGTTCAATTAAAGTAATTACAGATTACATCACAAAGGTGGAGAGAGATTTTAATTAAAAGAATATTTATTTGAAAATATTAAAAAAATAGATGTACAACACTTGATGAGCTTATGGTAAAATGTATAATGTGAATAAAAGAACAAGTGTATACATACATGCATTCTGAAAGAGATATTTTACAAATTTAACTTTGTTGAAATGCAATTTGGAGGCATTATTAAATAACTTCTAGTACAGAAAGAGAAAATTTCAATAAATAATATATATATATATACACATATATATAGAATACTTTACTCAATTTTCGTTTGCTTCTTTGCTTTTTAAATATCAATAATATTTTTAAACAACAAAAAAATTGTATTACTAGATATAATAGTTCAAAATTGGTAGCATATGGATATGAAGTTGCAGCACTTTGTATAATGGATTCAACTATATGAAAATTTTAAAATAATAAATAAAGTTTGCAGGTTTTACAAAACAATAGCAGCACATAAACATACATGTGAAACTGATCAACGTAATAGTGCTATTACTTTGATAAATTTTAGAGTTATACATTCACTTTACTTCTTTCACTACACATAAAAAGGTAAGGAGTTGAACACAGAGTTATATTTAAATATAATTGAAAATTCATTTGGAAAATAAATAAGTTTATTAATCTCTATATAAGTATATTTATCATGAGTAATTTTATATTTCATAATAAATTATGAATGTAAACTTACCATAATGAAGTTTAACAATGAATGGATGTCTAATATCAGCCAAAATATCTCTTTCCATTTTTGTTCTCATTCTGTCACGTACTATAAGAAGTAATAAAAGAAAACAAACTCACATGTAGAACTAATTTAAATAATAGAACTCAATTTTATTTTTAAAAAATCCAAATTAAAATTTAGCATTTTACTCTTAAAAAGTAAAAAAACATACACATACATATAAAATATATGAAGTATGATGAACATACAACTCACTATTAATGAAAAATAGTCCTGAATACAAAAACACAATATTAGGAAAAAATTTTATAAAATATATTAACCTTTTAAAGTGGCTTTCTTTAGTACTTTCATGGCATACAGACTACCAGAATCTGGCCCAACAACTTTCTTCACAAGAAAGACCTAAATAAAAATTATTTTAGCACTTCTATAATAAAAATTCATACAGAAATTTTTGATGCATTTAAAACATATAACTCAACTTTAAAAGTATTCTGGAATATAATTTATTTAGAAAATTTTTATGTCTATCTATTCAACATTATTCTACATTTCAAAACATAAATGGTTATTCCTTTGTGACCAACATAACATTAAGAGAAGACTATAATTTTACAAATAATTACTTTAAAAGCTGTATAAAGTTCTCTTCAGTGTTATATAGTATTAGATGCAGAAGTTCTAAATATTATTTTTTAAATAATTTTTTAATTGCTTGCTAAATGTTTTTATTAAAATTATGTATCTAATATAACTTTTTTTCAATCTCAAGAAAGTTTATTTGTCGTAATTATTCCTCTGTAACTTTTGAGTTTGACAAAATTATATTTATGTATCTTTCAACTTTGCAATTTGAGGATTAATACTGAAAATGCAGCAGATTCTTTCTAAATAATAAATAAACAAAACATTGATTAAAACTCATGTTACCATAACATGCAAATAAACAAATAAGGAACACAGACATGATTAAATAATTTATTGATTTAATGTTTGACATTTTTTAACATATTGTGGTTGCTGTATCTCTTTCATTAACTTATATGAAATGGTAAATTTTCATTTAGCTGTCACAAAATAAATTTCTCTTTAACACCAAATAGGTATAGATCACTTTACTCTATATGGATCTTTTACAAAAAAATTAATTTTATAATCTTTCACTTTCTTATTGAAAATAATACAGCCTAAATTAAAAGTAGAATACATAAAATTTAAAAATAGCTTACAATTGCAGTTTATATGAAATTTTTTATTCTTTCTATCTGAGCTAATATTTTTATGAAATGACCCTATAACAGTATTTTTAAATTTACCAAAATAAACAGCATTACAAGCAACTTTTAAGACCTGCAAATAAATCCAATACCTGTATATAATTGTTATCAAACTATGTTGAAAAGTAATGATATAGGAATATAAAATAATATTGAATCACACCATATAGGAAATGTGCTATCTATACATTAAATAAAAATCTATAATAGCAAACCTTTCCAAATGATCCTTGGCCCAGAACCTGAAGTAATTTAAATTGGTCTGGGGCTCCTTTGGGATAACCTTCTTTTGTTATATTTGTCAATTCAATTTCATGTAAACCTTCAACTACCTCATTTGTATCCATATCTTCTGCCTGAAAGATATTAACTTAGTTTAAACCATAGGAAGTTACACTTTTACAAATATATTTACAAATTTTACAAATACATTTTGTAAAATTTTAGAGGTAAACTGAAAGCATGGAATAAAAACCAAATTTCATGATTTTCAACTTTACACTCACTTGTGGTACCTCTTCAAAAGTTTCATCAGCAGCCATATTTTCTGACTGAGGAGTCTAAAAATTAAAATATTGCAATTTTAAAATGATTCATTCAAACCCAATTTAGCAACTTAAAAAGTATACAGTATGAAAGATTATTTTTTTAATTTATTAAAAGTACCACTGAATTAAATTTCTTTACATTTTTCTTAAGCAAAAATGCACTAATCAATTTATTATATAACTTTAAAAGCATTCTAGATACCAGAATAGTCAAATATAAGATTACACAATATAATTTAAGTCAAAAGAAACAAAGAATTTTGATCTGGTTAAAGGTCACTATACAAATTTGATAAAAAAAAAAAAGAAGCTATTTTAAAAAGTCAAAAATATAGAAAATTTAGCTTGTACTTGTGTTTCAATAACTATTAACTTAGAATAATGATAAAAAAAAAATATTTTCAGTGCAACTATCAGCTCTTAAAATTTTCTATAGACAAATTGTAACATTTTAACTGTATAACTAACTAAATTTTATAGTACAAAAGACTAATTTTTTAATGAGTATACATATATTAAAAAATTGTTCATATAGAAATTCTAACAGTCTTTATTATAAAATAAATAAATAAAATTGCTTCAAAGTATTACATTTTCACACACACACAATATATATATATATATATATATATATATATAAAACACTGCTTTGGAGAAAAAAAAATATTTTAACTGGATAAGTTATGGTATTAAATAATCTTAATAAAAATCATATCTTTCTTAAATATTTCAATTAAGTTTGAAAAATAAAATTATCTGGTTATTAGTGTGATTATTAACAAATCTAATACACTATTATTTTTTCCCCAATTTTTTGGCAAATAATTTTTGCATCATTAGGGGGTTATCATTTCATCTAAGGGAGTCTAAAAAGGAAAGTTATGTATCAATTACACATGAATCATATAAACTAGATGGGTAATTTATAGTTGTTTAAAAACTACAACATGTAAGATGAATACACAAAAGGAAAGAGGTAAAACAAAACAGATATTTAAAACATAAATTTAAGTAATTTAGAAATTATTTCAACATTGTCAAAATATGGAAAATTTTAAAAAAATCAAAATAAAACTAATATTAGAAAGTTCAATATTATTATTAATATTGAAATATATTAGATATTATTAAAATATATATCATAACAGGTATATTGAAATTAAATTGAAAAATAATTACTCATCATAAAGTTACTCTTATACTGTATTTAAAGCCTTTATGATAGCTCTTTTATTAATGTTTATCAACTACATATATTCAAGACTTAATTTTAAAGAAGCCTTATAAGATTCATTAGTATATATTAATTTCTAAACATAGCTTATAAATTATTATTTATATCATAAATGAGAAATATATTTACACTAAAGCAATCGTATTACTTCAACAATCAATTTTTTAAAAAAAGTAAAGGTCAGTAAAAGGCCTGATTAATTTTCTTTAAAAATATTGGCCTTTAAAATGAAAAAAAAATAATAGTTTTCAGCAGAAAAAAATCTAGTTGTCAATGGAAAAAAAAATATTTCAAAATGAAAAATTTATGCATACATGGGATCTTGGTTAAAATAAAATTTCATATACCCATCATAATGCTAGCATAAAAATTTTTTATAATATGATACTTGCAAGAAAAAATTTACAAGCCTTCAAAATTAAATTAATCTTTAATTTACAAATAAAAAGTTAAGTAATAATTTAACAAAAAAATTAAATAACTCACTTTAATTTTTTGTTTTCCCTAAATAAAAATAACAAAATATAATCAACTGGTAAACTTATATAAATGTATGAATAAAAGTTTTCAAGTTAAAAAGACCTTTTCTATTATTTTTAACAAAGCTTATCACATGTTGAAACACGGTTATAAAATGCATATAACAGAATTAAATAAGGCTGAACATACTGCTAAGTAAGAAAACCAACTAGCTTACTTTAGAAGCAGAAGTAAAATGCAGAAATAATAAAATCAAAACACTTATTATAAAATACCCAAGTGGTAAAATGTTTATTTGTATTAAAATAAAATAAATTTATACACAAAAACATTATTTTAACATTAACTTAGAAAAACACAAAAACTTTAGGTTGCAATCAAATATGCCTCATTAATTTCCTTCAATATGTACATTTGCCTAAAATGTATTTGCAAACTTTCACAACACATGAACGTATGACATGAATACATATAAATATTACTCCTTACATACAAATTTTCAATGAAAATAATACTATTTAAAAATGTATATTATTTAAAAACCATAATACCTACAAAAACAGTTGGTCTAATTTAGTACAATTAGTCATATTTATTATTATTATATACTTAGAACTATTAACTTTCACAATAATTTAAACATTTTTGACCCAAATTCTATGTTAGTTTAAAATTTAAAAAAGGATAGTACCTAATAACATAAATATATTTAAAACATATGAAATAATTTTAATTAATATGAAAAAAAATCAAAAAATTTTTAAAGTAATAATATTTAATAAAAACTAGGGTACTTAATTTTAAATATACTTTAAATTCAAATGAACTCATGGTAGCCAATATAATTAAAAATTTCAGCCATAATCATCACCTTCAGATTTTTTTTATGCTGACATGCAACAATACATGTTAAAATTAATATACTAAAAATAATTTTTTATGAAATCAGATAAATAAAATTTACATTAAATAAAATGTCAGATAATCTAAAAATCTCACATTTCTTAAAACACTTTTAATAGAAAGTGACATGGAAGAGCATTTAGTGACAAAACAGCTTATTTTAAAATGATTAAAATATTAAAATGATGAGTATTTTAATATTTTTTTATTGTAACTTTAAAAGAAAAACCTGTATTTATGAAAAGGCCATACAATCAGTATTATACAAAATTCTATTAGCTTAGTAACAAACGACTACAAAAAGGGCTTTAAAATATTAGAGTGAGTGTATACTATAACATTTATAATCTAGAGCATCTAGTAGTTACTACTTAGATCATAATAAATTATACTCAACATATGTAACTGTGACATGACAATGCAGCTTTTTGATAATAACAATAAAAAGTAAAGAGGTCAATTAATTTAATGCTAATTACAGTTTGTCCGATTATGAGTATTACGTGTGATTTTCTCCTCAAACATAAATTTAATGATCTTATCTTTAATACTGACTTATTTCATTCTAAAGTCTTAAGTAATTCTTTGGTGTTATCTTGCCTAAATCTTCAAAATGTCACTTCTTCAATACGGCTGGACCTTTATTATCATTGTCCTAAAATTATTCTAAGTCAGTTTTAGTTTCTAAATGGCAGTTAAAATGTACATCAATTTAAAGTTACTGATTATTTCTGGTCATATGAACAAAACTAAATTAGAATGGCTTTTTTTTTTTTTTTTTTCCATAGATTTATCTTTATAAACCTACAGTTTTACATGTTTTAACAAACAATTATCTATATTTAGGTAGCATACTTTAAGAATATTTCACTAAGCTATTCTATTTTAGACAAGTACTTTTAATTTATACAGATCTGAGATATTACACAGTTGCAACTGGGAAGGGAAAAAATACTACTAACAGTTAATAATTACTGGTATGAATTTCAAGTAAATCAAAAAAGATATAATCAGTAGGTATAGTATATTTATTTGAATTTATAAGAAAGTTTTAAAAACTTTAATGGAGTTTTTAAAATATTTAGTATAGAGTTAAAAATACACAAAAAATAAAAAGTAAATAAAATGCAAATGGTTCATTTATATCAAAAATAAATTTTATAAGTTGTGTTATTTTAACTTTTCAAGAGGCATGCAAAAAAATACATTAATGACTTAAATCAGTATATAAGCACTTATTTACTATTAGAATGAACTACAATTGAAACTTTCCATAATTTTAATTAGATTATCTAGAGAAAAAGTAAAATCAAGAATGAATTAAAAAATACTAAAAAAGAGCATGCAAAAGTTTCTTTTTAAAGAAAAAATTTTTTAGTTTCATACTTTAATGAAGACTTCTGAAATAAGACTATTTTGAATAAAACTTTTATTCTTATTTTAAACATTACATAAGGAACCACTTATCTTTTGGACCATCTGACTGAGTTTAATTTAGGACATATTAATACATTCTGCTAATAATTTAGATAAGTGAAAATAGTTTTGAATAATATATTTGCAAATTAATAAAGAAAATTATATTTATTATCTTTAAAATGTATTTACATGTTGTAAAATATCTTTAAGGTATTAATAAATTTGATGGTGCCTTGTAAAATTTTATATTAGTTATGTAAGACATTATGAAACTTTCCAGGGGAAAAAGAGAGAATTTTTAAAACTTAAAATAGTATTTCATTAATTTAAAATAAAATAAGAATAAGTCCTAATGAATCGATAATCAGTAATAATTAGGAAAATATACCAAAATAGACTCAAACAGAAGTCTTCCTATAGAAGTTTCCACACAAAGGAGCACACCACATTAGTTGAATATTAATCTGTACTTACTATTGAAATATACGTAAGGTGACATTAGAATGCTGAAATCTTTCTACGCAATTAAAGTTTAATTTTTGTAATTTCACTTTTTATTGGTTCCTTTCTCTCTACTGAAGCCTAATTAAAGAAAATTCTGATTCAATTTTAAACAAAACAGCTAAAAAATTATACTAACAAAAGAAAATTTATTTTAATCATTATAAATAAAGAAAAATTAATATTTTCAAAAAATCCACAAATTAACAAAAGAAAATTTTAACAGCAAACATTAATGCATAAAAAATAAAAAAGAACAAAGAAAATAAATAGTTAAAACTAAAATAAACAGGATAAAATTAAAAATGCATTTAAATCATATCTTACATATAATTTGTCATCAAAGGATGTAGAACTTGTAATTGTGGAATGCTGGCTACTCATAAACTGAAATAACATAAGCACTGTTTATATAAAAATGAAAAAAAAAAAGCATGCCATACAATGACTAGATATTATGCAAAGCAAAGCCTTGTTTAATTATGTTAAAGATATTAAGAATTTTCTATTATGTGGAAAATATGAAAGAGAATAAAATACATAACAATAGACTGATAATGAAGCAAAAAAATAAGTGCAGCTAAAAAACAAACATTTCTAATTTGACTGGAGTAACATTACTAAAAATTACAATTTCAACTATCTGTTTTAAAATCAAATTGCCCTGGGGCAAGAAGCTAAAAGAGGTGAAATATAAAAAATTGCAAGTGCAGGTCTAATTTTTTATAGAGTTTACTTTCAGAAATTCAGGACTTATTCCATACATTTCCAGATGAACACTGCCCTTCTTTCCCTTGTAAATAAAATATGTCCCAACACATCTTTAAAGCCTCTTTAACTCTGGACATAGAGATATATAAAATATTAGTTCTTTTCATATTGTAATACTGAAAATTTTAAAGCTAATTATCCAAATGTATTCAATTCCTAAAACACAACTAAATTTCTTAACCATAAATAAAACTTTTAAAGTTTAAAGTACTTTTAAAGTTTTGTAACTTTTAAAAACTAGATGCCTCCAAAATTATACAACCCTTTATTATCATATACTCAAACTGAAATTTTAGATTAAAATATGAATAACTCCTAGAGCTTTACATGAACTGTGCCTTGATATACTTTTAGAATTGCATAAATTATTTTCTATACCTTTATAAATTTGATTGAAAGCTTTTCACATTTCTTACTGCTCAAAATATTACATTATATTTTATAACTTTAATGTATTTGAGAACAGGCAAAATTTCTGATTTAAAATAAAAAACTCCCTAGTAAATTATGCTATAAAAATAAATTAGATTATTAAAAGTACAAGATTTTTATTCACATAAGAACTACTTTAATTTATAAATTTATTAAGGACAATTAACTAATTAAAAACATCAATTTTTTTATATAAAGTATAAAATTTAACTTATTTTATTATTTGTATTTATCAGCTATTTGTAAAATACATCTCTATAATTAATGTCAAATTACTTATATACTAATACTAAACTCTTACTAAGCCTTAAACTACCTTTGTTATATAAGAACACATAAATTATAAAATTATGGACATTTTTTACTACAAACATATAAAGTGTATCAGTAAAAGATATGGGGTGAGGGGATCTTTAATAGTATAATCTACAAAATGACACTGAAATGAATAATTAAAATTAACTAGTATATTTAGATGTTTATATTAAGATTGATGATTTAGGAAATAAAAACTTAAATATATATACAACAAACTATTAAAATGTAGAATAAAATAAAAAAAAATCAGAAGAGGTTGATGTATTGAAATAGAGAAATCAAAAATTATAGTATTAATACTTTAAGGGGGAAAAACTGGAACAGAAAAAACGTATGGCATACAACTTTGTCTATTGGATGAAACCAAATATGGAGTTTATTAGACATACATGTTCCAATATACATTTTACTTTTATATTCATTTAAATACGTTATTATGTCAAGCTGTACTTATATCTGTGAAAAATAATACTCATGAGTATACATATTTGATTTTATGGTTACAGTATGTATTACCAAGTTTTAATTTATTTAGAACAGCTGATATTAAGTCCTGTACAGTATCAGAAAAAATTTTAGGTCATGTCAATATTCAAGTTATAATAAAACATACCTCGGCTCCGACATCAGCATCCTGAATTTGCATACGCTGCCAAGGATCTGATATCAGTGCGAGAGGCATACTATGTTTTTCTGCAATTTTCGAACCAGATCTTCTGCTTCGACCAATAATTTTATGCCCATATTCTGGGCGCTGTTTCTCCTTTTTCCAAACTTTCATAAAAGTTTGAAGATCCTAGGTCCAAAATTGATGGTTAAAATCAAAATATTTAACAGCATGAAATTTATCCAAAGTGTAGTCAACGAAAGGAGTACGACAATATGGTAGATAATAGAGAGATCTTTTCATTCAGAAACTACAATTCAGAACCAGCCGTAACTCCATTCACGAAATTTTACTTCATTTCTGCAACACTGAAGACACGATGACGATTGTCCCCAAGAAATCGATATATTAATCTGTTGTATATTGATCAAATTACTGAGCAGCTCTCTCATTCACGATTAAAGAGAAACTCCATGGTAATTCTAGTTAATCAAAGAAAACTGTTTTAAAATTTTTTGTTTCACCAGGAACATTTATAACTAACTATAACATATATAATAACTACATAATACCATACATAATATTTATCTAGAAAAGGAAGAAAAATCTCAAAATTATCTCTTTAAAATTTTTGGTTTGATTCTTCAACAATTTTCAACATAATAATTCAGTTGAGTATTATTAGTAGTAAGGTTTCATAAAGTATTATTCTATTCCTAGAATTTACTGTTTACTTTGGCACTTCTTGATCTGGATAAATCCCTTAGCCTAAACTTAGCCATTAGCTTACACTTTCAATTGGTAAAATAGAACCTCATCGTACTTATATAACTGAAGAAAACATCAAAAGCAAAAGGAAAACAGCCATTTTGTCAAACTGAATTTCTGTAGTTATTTGCTTATAATTGTGAACCTACTTCACTGAAATTTTGCTTAGGTGAGACTCCCAAGTTATGTTCAATCTCTGCAATATTTCTTTCAACGTCAACAACTCGTGGGATCCATTGGAGAAGATTTTTTTTTTTTTTTTTTTTTTTTCAAAACCAGAAAGAAAAGAAGGAAAATGAAAAAATTTAATAAACTCTAAATCTGGCTACAGGATTATATTTACATATATTTCTCGAGTGAAATTTATTTGAAGTTATGCCATAAAAGTTAATGAAAGAATAATCTACAGAGCTTTTACAGAAGTTAGTAACTCAGGTATTTCAGAAAATTTCAAATCATGAAAATTTCAGCTATTTTAAGATAAAAAGTATGATATATCAGACTTTTAGTAAAAGTTTTGTAACATAGTCTGAAAAATTAAAAAAAGTAAATAGATACTAAACTAGAGATTTCAGAAGTTGAATGATTGCAATTAGTATAAGATCTTCCGATGAGCCTATATCATCTTCACTATTCAAATTTTGCTTTTCCACTTGAATTCTTTTTTAACATAAAAAATATTTATAATTTGTCTTATGGAGAAATGGAAATTACACGATAACTATGAATTATCAACAAATTTATATCGATCTGTGACAAGATCTCAAACTGGAATACATCAACTAGACCTAAACATGTCAATATTAAATTTACTCGTTAATCCTGTTGAATCATCCAACTTATCTGGTGAATTCAACTTGATTGAGATATTGAAAGGAAGATACGGAAGTTTGCCTCGTACGATAATCACACGATCTTCTGGAAAATTCTATGATGCATCAACTTCTCTAGAGGAAAAAATGAATAAGTATAAAAATCTTAACCAGATTGAAAAGAAGAATCAGTGGTAAAAGGAAGTTAAAAATATTATACCTGTCATTAATAAATTGCTGCAAATTTTTCTCAAAAATCCATAATTGTCATATGACAGATTTTGAAAGATTTTAAAATTTAAATATAATTTAGAATTTATCTCCTTTAGCAAGTGAACATGACAAAAAGTCTCAGAAAGTTAAATAATTTTGGCTTCAAACTTATAACAAGAGATATTTAGCTTAGAACCGAGATCAAGTATGTTCATTCCCTAAGAGAGAATGTAAAGATGTTTTTACTATCCTAAATGTAGTATTTTGGTTAAACATTACTTCTCTTTCAAAGTTTACTAATTTTATATAAAATGGAGTAACTGCAATCCAAATTAAAGAATGAATAATCTTACATTTCCATCGTATTGTTGTTGTTGTTGTTCTTTCCAGTACTCCTTGAATGAGTCAAGCACGTAGACCAGAGGCCACATGAATTAAAGCAAAGTGCCTTTCGTTTGATGAGCACTGTTAGGATGAAAGAAGTCTTAGCTTAAGTGGGTCCTCGTAATTTAGAACCAGGGACCAAACAGAAGACTCCCAGGCTTAGACTGCTACCCCAAGAAGTATCGTTTGAGAATTTGCAGGACATTGTGACCACGAATATATTTTACGTACCCCAGAAAACAATAACGGACAGGGCGGATCTTAAGCTTGAGCTCCGAACCTGCAACCCTCTAGTTACAAGATCGTTGTCTTTGCCGACTGGGCTACAGCGGCTCATATTTTCATCGTTATTAATGTCATACTTTATATTCGCTTTAATTTAACAAAAAATTATTGTTTTACGTACAATTTATTCATATATCGCTTTTTAAAAAGGTTTGAATTTAATATGACGGCTTTTTAATTTAGCTGTTCAAAAATCATAAAATTTCCGGGAAGATACAGAGCAGAAACAGAGTTTGTCTATTCTATTCCAAAACACACTATTTCAGTGTGTTTTAGGACGTCACCAGAGATTTTTCGGAGAGGGTCCAAAGTCTTAATCCAAAACTTTTAATAGCCGAAGTGGGTTTTTTTAGGTTCATGTTCTTATCAGCTAGGCAGATGACACCTACACACACGTGGTACATTTTCTTTTGACGTAAAGGTCTTCTAGAATTTCGGGAGGGTATTGATCTCCCAAATCCCACCCCTTGCCTACAGCCTTGTAGAAACCATATTCTGTCTTTTAATATAAGTTCTAAGTTTTTACCAGGATCAAATTTTCCTAGTTTGCCAGGTTTAAATCTGCAAATATTTCTAAAAATAATGTTTCATTGCATTTAAATTGCATTAATTATGATAGTTCTTTGCATTTACATCTGTAAAAAAATGTGTAAAGGGTTATATTTAACTTTGAGTTTATGAGAAATATGTATTTTTTATTACTGGGCGATCAACAAAAATTGCTAAATTATAACAATCGAAAAAAAAATGCGTTGGGACCGGCGCGTTAAGTGCATACGTTTCCAATCTTTTTGTTACATATTAAATATGACGAACTCTTATTGGTTTTTTAATTTTGTGAAATTAAATTAATCTGGCTTTGGTATATCATAGCAATTTTATTGAAAACTTTCTTAAAGGGGTACTCTAATACTTGAGTTTCATTAACACAAAAACTGTAGTTTTGATTTTGGCATTCAGAAAATTTGTCGGTATCTTATAGTTATTTGAATAGGTCGAAATTAATATAAATTCCTATTTACTTAAAAAAAAAAAAAAAAAAAAAAAAAACTCCAGAGTCTGGGAAGACCAGTATTAAAAACAATCCAGTGCAAACTGGACCCCAAAATACTTGACTCTGCACTTTGGTAAAGTCGCTTACTAGCTACTTGCCAAGACAAAGCACGAATCTCGTGTGTCAGTCTTCCAGTCACTGTCTAAAGCCCCCCCCCCCTCTCAATCCTCCTGAGCGATCTTTAGGCTCAGAGATTTTATTCCAAATATCTGTTTAACTTTTTTCATTAATGTTTTACCTTGCAGGCTTGTCCAATCCCAATTTAGGCTCATCGCAAATCTACTCGTCTTAGTCAACACTTATTCCTAGAGAGAATGGAGGCGTTGTCTTAGTCGCCTTCTCTCCACATCACGCAACTTGAGCTTATCTAAATTCCCCTCCGGATTTACGGGAAGCCCACCTCTTCGGCCGATAAGATTTCCCGACCCTAGAGCTAGCTAGAGGACAACCCACTGATCAAAGCGGTTAAAGTGCATTTTAGGTTTAGGTCTGCAATGATGTGTGACTCGGCAATATGGTCTAGATAAGCCATAAGCCAAGACCTTTGGGTCTGGCTGCTGCAGCTTAGCCAAACGATCTGAGGAATACACAGTTCCCTTTTTTATGTTGCCTCAAGCACTTACCCAGTTTTTTATTATTAAGAGAATCATTGCTACTTATTATGATCCGGTTATTTTTCCTCCCCGGAACTATTGCGAGATTCCGGCAAGTATTTACCTTGCAAGCCGGGTCACCACAGTTGGGGGTTTCCGCAGGGTAGGCCAGTGTTGCTTCGAGTGATGTTTTGGAGGCCCAGGTTTGATTCTGTCGCCTCACAAAATTTCCCATTCTCCCATTTGTCCAGTTGGATACCATTAGAATGTGCAACTACCACTAATTCTTCATTACGATTGCACTCCATTTTTTCGGCCCGTGAGGTTCGTGCTATTCTCGCTAATTCTGAAGCCATAGCTATAAGGTAGACTAGAGCATCAAATTTTATTCCAAATTATCTACTCTTGATCGCAATTCTGCTGCAGTCACTCGCTTATTTTGTTTGCTGTGCGAAGGATATTTCGGCGGGGGTCGGCCGAGTGCAGTGGTTTAAGACTTGCGTTCTGCCCACCATCACCGGGATAAGCTTGGACAGATTCGCGGTCAAATAGGCATAGATCAGTGCATAAATGACAGCTGTAAGTTTGTGTTAAGCTGCACGTTTCTTTACAGATTAGATAAAATGTTTGTTTAGCTACCGTTGGCTTAAGGGCCACCAAGTGATTTAGAGCCGAAAGATGGCCGAATCGTTAGGGCACTGATCTTCGGTACCGGATTTCGTGGATTCGAATCCCACTGTGTCATTGATGTTTGTAGTCTTTCGGAATCGGCTTTAAACAGTAGATCCTGGTCTCATCATCAGTCATCGTGTTGTAAAGAAGTAGACCGTAGAGCACCAAACCAAACGATTTCGCTTGGAGGGAATGAGGAGGTTTATGAAATTATAACAGTTTATGACGATGGGGGAGAGGGAATTGGTAACAGAAATGTTACATTACGAAATAAAAACGGTTAAAAGGAGCAGATTGTATTTTGAAGTTACTTTAAATCATCGAAATTTTAACATATTTTTTTTAGTTGGGGCGAAAGCTAGACTCACACAAAAGATGGTTTATCAATTAGTTATAACATACACAAATGTATATACAGTCAAAATAATTCTTAAATTTCTCTCCAAGGGAAAATTTGCATAATTTGAGAACACACACATACAGAAAAAAACATTTTATCGTAAATTTTTTATGAAAGTATTTAAAGCATTATCAGGTTCAGAAATACTCCACTAAAGAAAAATTAACATTCTTCACACTGTCCATAACAACAGCCGTTTTCGAATCTTCTTGAATTGTCCTCCTTTTGCAATTGACCTTTTAAAACAACATCAATAATATATGTATATGTATATATATATATATATATATATATATATATATATATATATATATATATATATATATATATATATATATATATATATATATTGTAACATCACGGAATCCTCGGGTAGCGTGTAGGTGTCGAAGTGGTTATGACACGACGTACAGCTTAGAAACAATAACAACGTTTATTCTTGATTAAAATGGAATATGTACAAATTTTCCAAATGAAAACCACAGAGATCAGGCGGGCTCGTGCGAACCTAAAAGTGTTAGGTTCAAGGCGAACCTAAAAAAATACAATCTGCGGACAGGTGCCGACAAATACCGTTGTACAGGGATACAACTGGGTTTCCTTGAGTCTCACACAAAGCTGAAGCTCTCCAAAAAAACCAAACGCCCCAAGTCGAACCTCTGTTCGTTCTCTCCTTCTGGGGACTCTCCGGCGAAACTCGCGCCCCCTGACGTCACCTTTCGCCTCTTCCCATTGGATTTTTTTTTCCGCTTCGCTGTCCTGGTAGCCTCTGATTGGCTCCTTCGGTGGCACCCCACTGTCTGACATTTCATTGTCCCGTCCGTGCTTGCGATTCACCTCGGATATCTCAAAGCGTGGTCGAAGCGACAACCCTTTGTAGTGTAGTGTAAAAACACCAGAGTGTCGCCCTGCGATGGGATTTAATAAAATCTCTTTGTGAAGCCAATGGGGTGTGGCGACGTCATAATATATATATATATATATATATATATATATATATATATATATATATATATATATATATATATATATATATATATATATATATATATATATATATATATATATATATATATATATATATATATATATATATATATATATATATATATATATATATATATATATATATATATACTCATTTCAAGACTTACCAACATTTTTTCTTTTCCACTTGTTTAGTAACCTGCTCATATTAGCAATTCTGCAAATCAAAGATAAATGAAAGATAGGTTCCTCAACAGTACAGAAATATCGAATTAATTTGAACATTGAATTAAATAAGAAATACGAAAAGAATATATCATAATCCAGTTATAAAATACAAAAGATATAGCAATTAAATGTTGTTTCAGTAGCTCTAAAAATAACTTCTTACTTTAAGTACACTTCATTCAGTACTAGTATATGTCAACTTTGTATAGTTGTAGAAAATATATTTTCAATATAACCGCTGCAGAAGCGTAGGTTCGATAACTTAGCCCGAAACTTAGAAAACGTAAAATTTGAGTCTCAAACTCGTTCTTATCCTGTACCTAAATTTGGGAAGAAACAATAAAAGTGGTTTCTCAAATGACTTATGCCGAATGATAGTCCAATGGTAGAGCACTGCTGTTCAGTACCGGAGTTCGTGGGTTCAAATCTCGATACAGGCAATCTCGATACGTTCGGAATCGGCTTTAAACAGTAAGTCCCGGTCTCATTAGTCCTCGTGAGCAAAACAGTAGACCGTAGTGCTCCAAAACCCAAGCCAAATGATTTATTGCAAAAGGAAGTTTATTTTTACTACTGGGAACGTATCTGACCGGGGGCGAGGGAGCCCAATTTTTTACTAAAAAAAATAAATAAAATTGGCGGGCAGCACATGGACTGAAATAAAAATTTTTTGTCAGCAATGCAAGTACTTCAAATTAACGAATACATGCGGAATCTTTTCGGTCCGCGTGGTACTCGCCACCCTCACTAATTCCTGCTTTACCAAGAGGTCCACCAGAACCTCCAGCAGTCTTCTGAATTCCTCAAATGACCGCTACTCTGCTATGTTCGCTCGCTGGTGGCGACTGCATCACGTCAGGCTCTATGAAGAGGACTTACCGAGTGGAGTGGCCCAGTACATTGCGATCTGCCCACCACCACCGGGATAAGCCTGGAGGGTCTCACGGCTATATGGGCCCAGATTGGTGCTTAATTGTCGTCTCAGTAATTCGAGATATTTGTTGCAACATCGACTTAACATGAAAGTTTAACAAGCGGTAAAAACTATAATTTATCTGACCAAGCAATTGTTTGCATGAAACGATTTCGTGAACTCCTAATTTAACATAATTTACACAATCTAAACTTAATCCGTCTGGTGTGAAACCTGTTTCATTAACTTTACTCAAATTTTATTCCTTACACTTTGTTATTCTTGTGTAAAGCTCTGACCCAAAATTTACTTTTAAGAAATCTTATAAACGTTTATTTTCATCGTTTCTTCCGAATATTACTATATAGTCTATTTATAAACAGCATACGTTTTTGCCCGTGATTCTGTGTTTTGTAGTGAACATGGCAGTTTCACATTTAGTGGTGTTAATCCTTATTTTCCGTCTCTCAAGCCACTCATTGATTTTAACAAGGTGATTATTAACGGCTGCGACAGCCTATTTAAAATTTTTATAAATTGGTAAAATGGTGTTGGCATATTCGTGAATTGCAATTATCGTATGAGAATGGGTGCGGATGTCGTTAATGTAATTTAGAATAGAAGTTATTAAAATTTTTACTTCGAAAGTTCTGCCTTTATGGTTTACAACAAACTGTTGCATAAAGCATGCTTTCCAACTTACAAAATTTGTGGTAAACTGTTAAATATTACAGCATGTATTTACATAATGATGTACATTTCCCTCTGCTTATTTTTTGCAATACACATTTTAGCATTTGTATCTGTATTTACTTGTGCATTATTTCTTTTCCTTTATAAAAAAACACATCCATGGAATTTCATTTTAATAAATCTAGTTTATCTTATTTTTTTGTAAAATTTCTTTTACGAGTGTTACTCTGAAATTTTTGAGATACGATCAGATGAGAATTTACAAAATGAAAATAACGGTTTAATTTTAAAGTACGACATATTTTAACACAGTAGACAAATTTTTAATGACTTACTTCAACTTGTTTAGCGTAGAATAAATTTTAAACAGAAGAGAAAATCGAGTTGACGCGAGAACATTTTCGCGCTATGATTTTCTACGATTTTAAAGCAGGATGAAATTAAGAAGAATGCTTTCAGCTGTTGCAATTGGCATTTGGTAATGAATCTCCAGCTCGTGCTACAGTATTCAGATGGTTTAAAGAATTTAGCAGAGGTCGCTATTTTCTTCAGGATGAAGAACACACAGGAAGACCGTCATCGGCAGTAATCCCGGATAATGTATCTGCCATACAAAATATGTTAATGGATGACAATAGCTGTACCTATCAAATTATACAGAAGGAACTTAACATTGGATCCGCAGCCATACACAAAATTATTAATGAAGAATTACATATGAAAAAAGTTGTTTGCTGTTGGGTTTCTCATAATCTAACTGAGCTCCAAATAGGGGAGCGTGTCAGAATCAGTAAATAAACCTTTAAATTGCTAAATGATGGTGGCCGCCGCACCATTTCTAAAATTGTAACGGGTGATGAAACGTACATACCGTTTTTTGACGTTCCAACACGTCAAGAAAGCAAAGTATTGGTCTTTGAAGATGATCCCAACCCGACAATGGTGAAAGACAACGCGCACTGAAAAAAGTGATGTATGCCGTTTTCTTCAGAAGTAGGAGTTGGTCAAAGCTATCAAGTTGGAAGGACAGGAGACAGTAACAGCAAACTGGTATACCACTAAATGTCTTCCACAAATTCTACAAGAAGTGAATGTTAGAGGACTAATGCTTCACCATCACGATGTATCTTCACATACAGCCGGATTAATAGTTGAGTTTCTTAAACAAAAACAAATTAAAGGGATAGAATATCCACCGTATTCACTTGATCCTGCTATGTGTGACTTTTGGTTATTCTTTAATCTAAAAAAGAACTTATGTGGACGTCGTTTACATTCAGAAGAAGAGATTGATGTGGCTATGAATGCTTTTTTCATCTATTCCAAGAAGTGAATGGCTTAAGGCCTTTAATCTGTGGAAAATTCGTTTACAAAGTGCATTGATGCTGGAGGAGTCTACTTTGAATACACCTAAAATTTTGTAAGTATAACTTTAAAAATCTAGTTGTATCTCAAAAATTCCAGAGTGACCCTCGTAGTATTATGTACCGATATCTGTACAGTAGCCTATTTGGGAATATGCTGAAAAAATATAACGATTGCTTCCGGAGATTTTAGAATAGTGTAGAGAAACTGCTGTATACGAAATTCATGAAAAATTATATCGATTTCTTTAATGCAGGCACAAAAAGGTTTAAACATATAACTTTTCTTTTAATGCAGATCATACACTCGATTCAAATCTAGGAGGTTTCGAAATGTCAAGTCTTCTCGATTTCGCTTATTTTTCTTTCATCTCTTTCTTTATGCAGACTTTATAACATTGTAGCTTTGATCACATTTCGGCAGGAAGATGAGAGGTTTATCCTTATCCACTACTAATCATATGATTTTACCTTAATACCTATTCAATGTTAAAAAATTGAACAAAATAGTATTCTATTCAATGTTGTAATAAACAAATGTATAAAATTCAATGTAAAATTAGTACTTTCCGAGGGCATCAGTAACACATTTACGTCTACATTAAAAATGACCATTTTGTGGATGTAAATTTAAAATTGCACTATAACGTAAAGCTAAGCAATTTAGACTTGCAACTATGCTTTTTTTAATAATGGAAAGGCTCTTCAGAGTCAAACACAAGGCTCAGTTGAAAAGGCCAATCAGGATATACAGAATATGTTAACTACATGAATGAACAATAACGATACAAATAAGTTTTTAGATGGTTTGCCCTTTGTACAATTTATCAAGAACAGTACATTTCATGAAAGAATACTCTAAAGTCCTTATGTACGTTTGCAGTTAAACCAAAGTGAGGCAGTTTCTTCATCTTTGCCTGGTGATAAAATTCTAAATTTTGAAACCGAAGAAAAGCTCAAAGAAATTTTTGAAAAAAAAATCTGAGTAGTGTCCATACTGTAGTGCTCATTCCAGATGTATAATATCGAAGGGGAGCTTCAATCTATTCCGTCTTCATTTCAAGCCCTGACTGAACAACTGAAGTTTATTTCTACTAAAAGAAAGGCCGAATAAGATAATCTTCTAATGCATGAAACAAAAATGTTTCGAACCTCAAAAAGTAAATTTCCTTCTGCTCAAATTGGTGACAATGTGCGAATATAAGTCCCTGATGTCGACTGTGGTCGTACAGATGCCCAAAATGTGTTGGCGGTTGTTGTTGGAATAGAAGACTTCGACTTTTATAAATTAGCAACCAAAAATGATATCCTCAAGCAGCTTTTTAAATGTAATCAGTTTGTAATTTGTAAAGAAAAGTTACTTTTCATAGATGAGATTTCTTCTCAAGAAATGTCACTGAGAAAAGCCGCTGCAACTAATTCGAGAAGCCGAAGGTAAGGCTATGCGTGCTGTCATTGCAAAAACAAATGTTTCACTACAAAATGCAATAGTAAAAGCAAGGGATTTATGTGAAATTCAAAATGCCATAACAGTTTGAATTATTGTAACAAATAAGATACTATAACGTCAATCACATAATTAAGTTTAATATTGGTATTACTTTCTGTTCTCAGAATGTTCTGTTCGTTTTAAGTTCAACAGTTACATGTCCTATTAGTATAACTTTCTCTTATTTTGACATATATCATTCATAATATGTTTTAACAATAAAGTATGATTTAAAAACGTAACAAAAATATTTTTATTTCAACATTCACCATCATTTCATGGTGATTGTTGACATATATCAGTCATAGTCCGGATATATAAGAATATAATCAAATATTTGATCTTCCACCGAGGTATTTGGTGTATGTCGACATTCACCGGTGAATGTCGACATTCTCTAATTTTGGACTTTCAAGGTAACATATATATATATATATATATATATATATATATATATATATATATATATATATATATATATATATATATATATGAGTGTGGGTACTATGCTTTAACCCTTTATCTACTGCATTATAAATATCTACTGAAAATTTCTTCATAAATATATTTTTTTAGCTGCCATATTGATAATTAAAGAATGTATAAGGAAAAAAATCTCCCCGGTGCGAAATTTAATTTATTAGAACTAATTAATCAAAGTGGTACCTAAAAGTACCATCAATAGATAAAGGATTAAAGTGATTGGTACTTCTAAGTACCGTCAGTAGATAAAGGGTTAAAGTCAGATTGATTTTTCCCAATTTATATACATCTTAATCAGTGCTATATTAAAATAGATGGAGGCTCTTAGGCTGTCGAAATCTCGGGGCCCTGTCAACTAATAATTTTACGAATATAATTTTATTATACAACAGCTATAGGAATGTAATTTTATTGCACAAAAAATAAATTAATATAAAATATAAATAAATGAGAGTTATTACATATATACAATATAAAATTAACAATAACTAGGTATTTGGTTTTCTTAATTTTTTTGGCCGTGAATTCTTTTAGAACATCTTAGTTTGGTTTGGAGAGCTACAGTCTATTGTTTTGCACACGGGAGCTAAAGAACATCTAGGAATTCTAGGTTCCGCAAATCGTCGCATTCAATTTTCATCATAGCAATTGAGTTCAGTCTTTCTTGTGTCATTGAAGATCAATGACAGTTTTTTAGTTCTTTCAATTTTGAAAAGCTGCGTTCATCGGTAGCTTTTGTTATCATGAGACACCTATGTATTTTTAATGTTATCATAACATAGGGAAACGTTTATTGCATTGAGTTTACCAAAATAAGTTTGTTTGTCTCCACGAGAGGCAATTACAGCGTGAACCCTCCGGGGCATACTCTCCACAAGTCTTTGTATTACAGCTAGTGGTATTGTCATCTACTCGGCTTGGAGTAGACATACAAGTTCCTTCACCGATTTTGGACGGGTAGATCGGCGATCCAACTAGTCCAAGAGGTTCTCGATATGGTTCAGGTCTGGGCTCTGGGCAGGCCAGTCCATTCGACGAACTCCGTGGTACCTTACCAAGCCTTGGTTAACCTCGAAACATGACAACTTTCATTGTCGTCCTGAAAGTAACAGGGATCCAACCCGTAATACTGCCACAACGTAGGAAGCACATTGTCATTGGAAATAGTGCAGTATGCATCGGCGTTGAGCTTACCATAAATGGGGACCAAGGGTCCCAGTCCATACCAGGAGGAACACCACCAGCATCTGTTGACCAGTATATAAACTAAAACTATTCAGTTAATCCTGTATGTGATTAAGCAGTTTTTACGCCAATCATTATGTATTTTATTATATATTTTATTACACTGTATAATTTATGTAATATATTATATAATTTTATTTACATTTTGGATAATTTTTATTCTTTTTTCTTGCTATTTTTTGTTGTTTTTACTGTCAATTTTTTTTATTATCATCATTGCTGATTTTGTTATTTTAAGTTTTTAAAACTAATTTTTTCCATTACCTGCTTTCTTCATACATTCTTGTTATAATTTTTAAATAAACTTATGAATTTGTGTAAGGTAGCACATCAAATCCAATATATGTTACTCTTATAGAAAAGTTTAGATACTAAATTAATTGCTGATTAAAATAAGCGGTGAAAATATTCATTGAAAATAATGAATAATTTAATAACATAATAAATAGCATTTCAAGCAACAGATGGCGCCAACGCAGCATTTATTATCTTGAAACTTTGTGAGCAAAAGATGTCTTTTGCTCACTCGGTTTGGAGCAGAAAAATTCTCATTTTAGCACCGAAAACATCCTTTTTTAAGAATTTTTATTAGCAATAAGATAACTATGATGAAGAAAAATATTAAAATTTTTATATTAAGCAAACTTTGAAATAGAAAACATGTTTCCTGATGCAGCTTCTTTTAAATGTAATAATATTTATAAAGTATAAAAACAGTATTTAAAAGAAATTATTGAATTGAAATTATTAATTATAAAATTTAGTAAGAAATTATATAAATTTAATATTAATAGTTAGTATTAATAATTGCATTAAAAAAGTTAAAGAAAATTTAATTTTATATATATCTAAAAGTCTAAGCACAATCTTTATGATATGTTTCAGTAAATGTATAAAACAGTTTGGAATAAAGATATTAAAACTAAGAAAGGTAGAAATTTTAAAACTGAAGCTATTACTTAAAAATTATTTTAATTAAGGGGACACATCACCTTTAAACCTTAAAAAAAAATGATTTTTTGTTTTTTGCATTTTTAGAATCTTTGGAATTTTCTGAATCGTTTAAAACAAACCCCATTGAAATATTCGAATTAGAACCTGTAAAACTATAACATAAAAAAAAGAAACACTGGCAGAATGGGACATTTAAATAACCCAGCTGGTGTTTATTTATGTTTCTCCCTGCCGTTATGTCACCACTTTTAGCATTGAAACTGTTTTAATATAATTTTAACAAAGGTAAACTAAAAAGTTCTATAATTTATACTTTAATAGTGTTTTTCTGTATATATATAATGATTTTCATATTTATACACACTAAAAACATATTCAGTTATTCATTTATTTTTTTTCCTCATAAGGTTTATTAAATAGTATCAACAACAAAACTGTACTTAAATGTTTTTTTAAATGAACTTATTAAAATTTTATAGGAATATATATGTAAATATTTGGTATGTCAGTTTTGTAATTTTGTATCATATTAGTGTAAAGCTAATGAAATACTTTAGAATATTAATAGTGGAAAATTAACCTCAGTGTTTTTTGTTTATAAGATCTCTATTCTATCTTCTATAATAAGTAATTAAAAACATGTTTAAAGATCTTAGCATGCCAGCTTTGTTCATAAAATGTTTAGGAGGTTATACACAGAATCCTGTTCTTTAATTTTGAAAGTATGCCTGAAAACTTCTGTCTGTGATCCAAATAGTGCTCAAATAGTGGTAAATGATTCATTTTATGAATTTAATGATAGTCATGCTGTTTGAACCAGTATTATGCAAGAGTTGTCTTAACAAATTGATAATTATGCAAGAGTATTTACATACAACAGTGATCAACAGCTGATTTGTTCGACTGAAATCATGGCTGAGATGCTTACGTTAGTGACTTGCAAAGCAAGAAAAAGATATAAAACTGCTGTAAAAGTAAAAGTATTAGAAACAGAAAGGACAATGTATACATATAGGCAATTTTAAACCATTTTATCAAATGTTTTAATGGAAATTTGATGAAAATATCTAAAGTTTTAACTTTAAATGCATTTTACTCAAAAGGATGTTTTTCAAACTTGCGCGCACTCTAACAAAACTATTGCACGTATGGATCTATAATTTTCAAGGTAAGTACATTATAAGACTACAATGAAACTCCACTAACTTTCTGGAATTTTTTTTTTTATTATATGTGGTATTTATTGTATTTGAAATTTGATTTTTGAACGTTATTTTAGGTTTTTTGAAAATTTATTCTCCTTGCGTAAAATTTCTGATAACTTTTAAATTTTAAATAGGTGGAGAATAATACCTAATAGTTTTGTTTATAAGAATGCAAAAGTTATTGCTGAAATATAGCTTGTGTTGTAAGAGTGCGCGCAGTATGACAGCAAATTTTTTAAATTTTCAAAACAAGCATTTTTATTTTATTGTATAAAAAAAGTTCTTATTTACCAGAAACAAAGTAAATACAGGAAAATAATTAACTAGATTCAAGAAACAAATACTAAAATTTCCAAGTAATTTCCATACTAAGAAAAAAGCTATGGCAAATCGAAAAATAACAAAAATTCCTCATTTTGAAGTTGCTTAAAGGTGATGCGTTCCCTTAAGTACGTAGTTTAAAAAACTAATTTCGAAATTGCTTTTTTTATTTTACCATTGAAATGCATTATAGTAAACTCCAGAACTTTCAGGGAGAGGGGTGAAGACTCATCTGTCCATTGTCCCCCCCCCCCTACTTTACTAGCTACGACACTCAGAAATTCATCTTTAAACTTCGGATTCATATGATCCCGACAATAGACTCCAATACAATAACTGATAAAAAAAAAGTTTCACATTCACTTTCCTTATTTTTATATCTCTAAGTGTGTATTTTCAGTTTCACCAGGTGAAACTTGCATTCTTTCTGCTATCGTTCAAAATTAAACAGATTATTGTGTTCTTTCTCCTTACATTCATTCTGAACGTTCTTTTCCACGACGCTCTGTGATAATACCATCGATAAGAGATTTCGTAAATTCCTCATTATGATTATCTTCATGGAATCCACTAATTGTTTTATTGTTGGAGTGGCTGCATTTCCGGGTATCGCTAAGTCTAATTTAGTACCACGGCAACATAAATCTTCTTTATGAGCTTTCCCAAGAAAAGACAGCTTGAGAATTCATAATAATAAATGTAACATTAAAGCTCTATGAGCGGTTTTCGCTTTCATTCGCAATATGGTCGTCCTCACTTACTCGTATCCCCGATCGACACCAAGAGGTTTACAATAATCCAAAGACCAAAACGGTTTGGTGTGGTTAGATGTGGATCACTACGGTCTACTTTTTTGCAACACGAGAAACTACTGATTAAAGCCGATTCTGAATGGCTATGAACAACCATGCCATGATGAAATTCGAACCACGTACTCTGGTACCGAAGATTTGCGTCCTAACCATTCGGCCATCGTTCGGCAAAGACCAAAAAGGATGGGGAGACCAAATCTGCTATCCAACAACTGCAGTAACATACCTTGCATCTAACAACATTTGTCTATAAGAGCCACGGTAGCTCAGTCAGCAAAGACATCGATTTCATAAACTGAGTCTGGAAATTCTAGCGAATATCTTCACATTGCAGAAATTCATTGACCAGATATGGTTGTATATATCCACACGTTTCGTCATCAAAATCAAATCAGGGCCAGCTGCATTTTTGAAAATACGAATATAGGATTCAAAGATCTCATACCTATGTCTCAATAAGCCATACTTCCTTTACTAAAGACATAAGGTGATGTGTAGCCATCCGACATGGTGCCTGAATAAACTATAAGATCTCCGCTGCTTTAATGGTCGATTTCTCTTCTTTCATGAGTCCTGATTCAGCTTAACCACTGATTCTCGATATACTTATTAAATAATTAATAATTATTAATAATTTTTTTAAATATTTTGGGGGATATTCTTTGAGAGTTTAAATCATCGCCAAGTTGGCTATTATTTAGTCACGAAAAATTAAATGTCCGAAACAATCGCCTAACTGGTAATGTGTCACCACATAACAGAATTAGTAATTGCCCAAGCTTCTGCAGTATAATTTTTTTCTCGGCATGGCAACCCATAGTAAAAAAATGAAAGCGCTTTACAGCAATTTTAAATCGCATTTCACCTACATTTTTCGATATTTAAGGTATACACATACAATAATGGTAGAGAATAGTTACATTTGTACGCAAATAACAATATTGAGCAGTATGAATTATTACTAGGTTTATGACCTTTACAAAGGAGTAGAAAACATAAAAACTTGGACAGTAGAAAAAAAGTTGTTTATACTACTCACACTTGTTTTGAGTAAAAATTGTAACAGTAAGTAAATATAATTTTTCTTATTTACACTCAAGAGGCAAAACATTGTGACCACCTGTCAATAACGAGTTGGCCCACCTTAAATATAATAAATGACATGAATGCCAAAAATCCTTTGGATAGCAATAATGGAAAGTTTAAGGATAGGTATGATAAAATCCGAGATATTGCATAATTTGCAAATTGTGTCTTTGAACTCATAAGTCTCCATGAGGAAGGTCCCATGACAAAATCACATAAAATGATTGATATCCGGTGAAAGGAAGAGTAGGAGGCCAGGACATTAACTGAGAATTGTAACAGTAAGTAAATATAATTTTTCCTGGAACCACTCAAGACAATTTAGCCTGTCAATAACGAGTTGGCCCACCTTTGACGAGTAACACAGCTTCAACACGCCTTGACATGAATGCCAAAAATCTTTGGTAGATGGCCAGACACAGATTGCACCAGATGTTTAAGCAACGGTTACGCAAATCCGAGATATTGCAAATTGGTGGTCTTTGAACTCTGAGCTGCAGTCCCATGACATCCCAAATGTATTCTATAAGATTGAGATCCGGTGAGTTAGGAGGCCAGGACATTAACTGGAATTCAGCATCATGTTCCTGGAACCACTCCAACACAATTTTAGCCTTGTAACACGGGGCGTTGTCCTGTTGGAACATTCCATTTCCAGCTAGATAAACAGAGGCCATGTAAGAGTGTAACTGGTCCGCAATGATATTCAGATACCTTGTAGCATTCATGGTCTGCTCTACCACAACCACGGGTCCCAGAGACGTCCAAGAGAACGTCCCCAAATCATAATACCGCCATCACCAGCATGTGTATGACTTACTGTACATTGATGGAGCAACTGTTCGCCTGGAAGACGGCGTATCCTGACACGACTATCGGCGTGATGAATGACAAATCGTGATTCATCTGACCAAGCAACTCTCTCCCACTGATCCATGGACCAGTCGCAATGTTCCCGGGCCCAGCGTAGGCACAGTTGACGATGACGCTTGGTCATCAAAAACATACGAGTGGGACATTTGCTGAGTAGCCCTATATCCAACAGTGTCCTCTGAACAGTGTGCTCCTATTCTATTCTACTTGGCCCTGCATTGTATCGGGTTGTCAGCTGAGCCACTGTCTGGCTCCGGTTTTGCTTCACCATGCGAGACAGTCTCCGACGACCTTTTTTCTTTGATAGCATGTGGAAGTCCAACACCATGTCGTCTACTGCTGGTTTCACCGTCATTCGTCCACTTTGCATAAGTACTAACAACTGTAGATCGAGAACAACCCACGAGTCGTGCAGTTTCGGAAATACTTGTTCCGAGTCTTCGAGCCATTGCAATCTGCATTCTGTCAAAATCGCTTAGATCCGCAGCCTTTTTCATCACACACAGCAGTAAGTGAAAGAATGATTCTTCAGACTCTCCACAGCAGTTAAAAACCACTTCGACCTGATCACGTGTCTCCACGTCATCCATGTGAGTTCATTGCAAAATGTAGGGGTGATCATAATGTTTTGGCTCTTGAGTGTATTTGGCATTTAAAAAAAAACATCATTCTATTGGATTCCGAAAACGCTATGTGAATAACATAATGAATGATCACAGTGACTGAAGTGACGACATCTGTACATCCGCAAAGCAAAGTAATAGATTATTAGATTATTACAAAAATGGGGGATGTATTCCTAATTTAGGCATTTAAGACGACGTAGTGTTATTAAAAAACTTTAATTAGAAACAAAGCACTTTGATTAACTATTCGTAGTATAAAATTTGGATTCTCTAAGTCTTAATCATTTTACTAACTACTAATCACTATTTTCTACTAACCGTATAACTTTTTTTTTCTTATCCTAGACCTTAATTTGTATTTTAAAGAGTACGAGTAAAATAGAGATAATTTTTTTTCAAACTAAAATCCTTTAAAAAATTTAATTTTTAGACTTTCTTATTTAATATATGGGGGAGGGCGTCCATAAATGTTTCACTTTGTTACACAGTGTCCCACTTCAACATATTCTTTTCCTCCCTTATCTCATTTCACACGATATTTCACAAATTCAGAAACAAAGCAAAACATTTTAGATCCTATTTCAAATTTTATTTATTTAACTTTAAATACGTGTTTTTAATGACATCTGTAAATTCAACAATAACAATGATTAGTGTATTTTTGTGTGAAATAAGAATTAAGTTTTGCAATAAAAACGTAATTAGCATACCATATCAATAAAATATTAATATAAAAGAGCAATTAAAAAGCTCTATTTGGGAATTTCAAATGAGATATAATATATTTTTCTTTAAATCATATCTTTACTTTAAAAACAAAAAATACTGTAAAAGAGATTAAATTTCAGTCTAGAGGGGGGGTCTTCTAATTTTTTTTTCTTCTAAGAAAAGAATTTCTGCTGCTACCATATTTTACAAACCTACTAGGAATGATTTTTTAAACAAAAGAATGTAATTACATGACAGCTACTTTCTCACCAATTAAGAAAATACTTCCAAATTTTGATATTCTTTAAAAAACTTCAAAATTCAATCTGCTAGTTTTAAATATTTTTATTTTAACTAAAATATGCGATGTCACACTTCATCTTACCCCCTTCCCTTCTTTTCACAAACTCTCACAATTTCACAAACCACCTCACCCTCCAAACGTGGTATTATTTGTGGACGGCCCTTATGATAAAGACCGAATAGGATGTTGACTTTTTATGCAGAAATCTATTGTTTCGAATTCTATCTCAGGCGTGGATATTTGCAATCATTCAGAATTGATTTAATCACTCAGTCTTGTTTTTATTGACCTACGAGTAGAAAGATTTGACCTAGAAACTCTTGAGAAATACAAAATTTCCAAAACAACGTTAAAGACATGTTTGTCATCATCGTGTGACTTTTCAAACTCCAAAACGATTTGGAAGCTGATTTATGTTGTTACTGAAATAAGGATGAAATATTTTTCAGACACTGAGAGTCGAAAATCATTGTATAATCAACAAACTTATATCAAACAGTTTATATCATTTAATAATTCATCTTTTTAACTGCTATGTTTATGTTAATCATTATGCAATTCCGATAAGATAGCATGAAAACCTTGACTATATCTCTAGATAAGAAAAGGTGCGTTTCTGTTAAGACTGACAGAATTTTTTTTTGTTTTGTTTTGTTTCATAGCAGGATTATCATTATCTTAAATCAGACTGTGAATTTCTTTCTTTCTTTCTTCTTATTAATTTTTTTTAGTTATTTACACCTGTTGTAACGATCCGTTACATGACCCGAATGAAAGAGGAGCGGAAGTTACTTTTCGCAGCGGACAATTATTGTTAACGGTAGGTAGAAACGCGCGGTCCGAGAAAAGCCGTTGTTTGTGTACTAGATTTCCGTCAACAAAACAGCGGCAGTCGCTTAACTGGAAGTAAATTAAAAACTGCCAGTACGTCGAAGCCAGTGTGTCTACGTCTGTATGATGTCTATTGCCGTCAAGAGACTCTGATAATAATTATAAATCGACTGACGGTGGGGCCCACTATTCCCCACATATAGACCAAGTTAACAATGCCGCTAATGTATTTAAGGAGGATTGGTCGGTTAACTTAAAGAAGAACTTCGGCCACATCGTCAGCTGATCCAGGCGGATCGGTTGACCGCAAAATTGCGTCACTCTGATTCTGGAAGGTTCCGGAGGAATCACGCGAGGGGCAAACGGGACCCCTATATAAGAAGATTGGCTGAGCCGAGGGAGAGGAGATTTTTTGGTGGAGCTCGAGAAGCGTCTACTTGTCTCTCCGAATCACCGGAGCTTGCTTTCCTTCAGAGACTGCCAGCGTCGCTGCTTTCTACCAAAAAGTCGACCTTCGACTTCTGGATCTCATTCCCGTTACCATTAATATTTTTTTTTTACTTTGTGCTTTGAAGTAGGTCGCTGAGTGGGACACTTACTCTCATTTTGGACCGTCCTGTATCCTTTGAATCTCAACGAACTCCAGCGAGATGCTTACTTTGAGCGTTTCGAGCCTCAGTGTAGAAGTCAACTGTTCGGATCATCAGACCGGTAGATTATAGTATCTCAGAGCGAGATATCAGAAATAATTGAATTTCCTGAATCCTGTACATAGATGTATATAATTATTCCCATGAATAAATCATTTAATCAAGATTAAATAGATGTTCAGCCTGCATCCTGGACGGCCTCGCCTACCCTTACTTCAGTACGTCACACTGTTTAGGAAAATGTAGGTCAAGGCATCAACCATAAAGGAAGAAGGTTCATCTCTTCTCTCAGTCATAGCGGGTAGAATTACGACACATGGTACATCATAGACTACCAAAGTTAACAATCCGCAATGATTTCCAAAAATCTACTAAAAATCTGCCCTCTTAAGTTTTACATTCACTTTTTGTTCTAGCATCTCTGAAGAGATCACCGGGATTCTAGAAAATCTTAATTGGTCCAGTCTCACTGTTAAAGCATGATCTCGAATATGAATAGTCACTTCAAACCCAAAGCTAAAAGGGGAAAATACAGAAACGCACGGGGTTTTCGCAAGTTTTCTCAAATTTTGAAACGCCTCAGAAGGATTTGGGGTTCACGAGTTTTATGCATGAGTTCTCATCGAAACCTTTATTTATTTATTTTCTATTACAGGAAAGAACGGACATTATATTAATTTAGGAATTGTCTTAGATACTGTCCTGTAGTTTCTTACTTATGCTTTAGGTTATTAAAATCTGATTCTCAGTTTTTCGTTACACACGCACACATATATATGCATGTCTGTCTGTTCACTAAGTATTCCAAGCATTTGAATCTATTTTGATGAAATTCCGTATGGTGATTCAGGTTATCCCTGGGAAGTTCTTAGGTAGATCAATTTGGGTGGAGGCAAGGTCATGTTGAAGATATACCTCTGCCATCGAGTCGGGTGACCACAGAGTAAGAGGCCGTTGGAAAAAATTAAAGTATGTTGCAAGGCTCGATGAACCGCGTCCAAGTCCAACAAGCCAATTATTCAACTTACAGCTTTTTGCTTCCTTCTATGGCAATGATTCCCAACCTTTATTCTACTAAGCTTACCCAGAAACAAGAGTTTTTTAAGAGCTTCCTCGGCTTTTATTTTTTATAGATATAATAATATATCATGTTTTAAACAACTTTATTACAAAGCTGAAAGTTTTAATTAATAGAAAAATAGCAAGTTTCACCTGTAATCTGTATTTCGATGCATAATTATTTTTGTTTCTACATTCTTTTAAAATATTTAAAGACTAAAAAGAAAACATGTGGCCATAAATGTATGATTAATAAAAAGCAGCTTTGTGCGGAGAACAAAGAGTGTTTTTTCTAGAAGAACTGATTCCAACGATTTTTTCAGAGTTCTCAATAGAGGATGTGTTAAATGACTCTAAAGTATGTTGTAGAAACTTCCGAGCTTAATATAAAGAAGCAGAAAAGATTGTTTATTCGAGAAAACTAAAATTCAAGACATGCAAATGGGTTTCCAAAGAGTTACTTCTTGTGAGACAATTTCTACATAATACAGACTCCTTTCCTAACATCGGCATTTTGTAACAAATAGTTTCAATTTTGTAAGTAGCAATATTCTTGTCATACAGAAGCTTCTCCGCCTTAAGAACGGTGAAAATTTATTTGAATGTTTTCAATGACTGATGATCCTTTGAAGCGACTGCGCTATTAAATATCCACGAGTGGATGTAAAAGGAAGAAGTTTGAAAATATTTCAGTATGACGAAACCAAGGAGAATGTGACAATCAAACTAATTACTAACTAACCCCCAATTAAAGAAAAAATGTTCTGTTATGTAAAGAGGGATTTTGTTTTAATAAGAAGGTTTTGTAAGCATCTAAAATGCTTATTAGTATTATCTGTTATTTGTTATTACCTTTTGGCAACAGTGTATTTGTTATTACCCGCTGGCAACAGTAGTAAATGTCAGTAATGTTGTTGTGATGTTTAATAAACGAGTTCTAAGCTCTATGATGATGCGATGTTTTCGATGTTTATACTTCAGAAGTGGGATATAGAGATGTTGTTTAGGATAAGTTAAAAAAAAATAGCGATGAATTTCGATGAATAACGATACTAGATAAGTGATCCACTATTTTATATGCAAACTTAGAAGATTCTTACTAACGATCAGTTTCGATTCCAAGTTTTACGAACTGTCAATTACGTTATTGTGTTTCATGCTTACATGACCAAGTTTCCGTGAAATAATTTGGATATGCGATGAATTATTGAAGGTACGTGAATATATATTTTGATGCAAAAATTTATTATATTTGAAGTCAGTTTCGATTTGAAGTTTTATTAATTCTGAGTGATGTTATTAGAATTTGATGTTTATATGAATAAGCTGAAGTGAATTAATAATTGTAATGTAAAAATGGATGCATTTAATGACGATTAGTTTTGTGTTGAATTAAACCGAAATTTAAGTTGTTACGACTTTGATGTTTGTGTAAAAGAAGAGTAAATTTATTTTCTTGTCAGTTATAACGTACATTTATGAATATGTCTTTCCTTGCAAAAGCAAAAAAGTGCGACCTTAAAATTCTAGCTGAAGAGCTTGGTGAGAAAGTAAATCCTGAGAGCAGAATTATTGATATAAAAAAACTAATCGAAAATAATAGCGATTATGAGGAAGAGACAGTTAAAAATATGTTAGAAACTATTGTTAATGCTCGTGTAGAGAAAGAAAACAGGGAATTAGAGAAAGAAAACAGGGAATTTGAGTTAGAGAAATTAAGAATTCAAAATGCTAGAGAAAACGAAAGTGATGGTGTTATCGAAAATACTGATGTTATGAAAAATATACGGTACGATTTTCAAAGTTTAATGCACAAATTTGATTATAAGGATGGCGATATAAGTTTTTATTTGATTCTTTTCGAAAGACAAGCTAGTAGGGCAAAAATAGAGAAAGAACATTGGGTATCTTTTCTTTTACCACTCTTGCCTTCTCAAATTACTCAGTTAGTAGCGCGAGAACCAGAAGAAAAAGCTAATGACTATAGTTACGTAAAAGAATTATTGTTGAATAGATTTAAATTGAATGCGGAAGCATTTCGCTTAAAGTTCATGAATCATCAAAAGACTCAAAATAACACTTGGAAGGATTTCGTATTCGAACTTCGCAGCTATTTTGAAGAATGGATTTCGGGTTTAAAAATTACGGAGTTTGATGATTTAAAAGAACTTATAATTTCCAATCAGGCAAAGAGCAAAGTCCCTTACGCAGTCAGAGAACATTTTATTGACGATTGGCCCAAAATTGTAAATTCAAATGAACTTGCTGAAAAATTAGATAATTACGAGAGCGTTAGAAGCGGTACTAAAATAATGTTTAACGATCAAAGGAAAATAAAATACGATGGCGGAAAGGTGAATTTTCATGACTCTTCTTATGATCGTCAAATGATTTTGAAAAGGGAAAATGCTTTTATTAAAAAGGAACCTATGATCAAAGAACCAAATCGCTACAAGCCAGCCGATAAAAATACTTGTTTTAATTGTTACGAAAAAGGACATTTTTCACGAGACTGTCCAAAACCGAAACGTGTAAAATTTTGCACATATTGCAAGAAAGAAGGTCACGGAACGAAGGACTGTTTTATGAAATCCTCGTCACCCATGGCTAATGCTACAACCTCTGCTTACGATACAATTAGCTCAAAATTAAACAAATCAATTTTAGTTAATGATGTTCAAACTGAAGCTTTAATGGATACTGCAGCTAACATTTCAATGATCAAGAATAAATTTGCTCAGAAAATCAATGTGCATTTTGATGACAGTGAGCTCCCAATTTCCATTCGTGGTGTAGGCGGGCAGAAAAATGTATTAGGTGTTACTACCTTAAGTATTAAAATTGATAAAGTACATTTAAATGGCATACGATTTTATGTGGTCCCAGATGACACTTTTGATGGCCCTGACGTACTTATTGGAACCAACGTAATTGACCTCCCAAATCTTGCAATGGTCAGAAAGCAAGGCTTGACATTGATAATTGATGAAAAAAAGGAATTCTAAGCTCTATGATGATGCGATGTTTTCGATGTTTATACTTCAGAAGTGGGATTAATTATCTGTATCATATATGTATTAATTATCTGTGGGATTAGTTATCTGCAATTATCTGTCGAAGTATTTCACGCTCATGGTACGACACGCGATAAGGAGTTTTTACAGAGTTTTAACATTGAAAATAATTCAGTTGATAAGGTGTCTCTTAAATGTAAAAATGCTGTGGACTTAGCCCCATGTAGTATGCAAATTATCGATGTTACAAGTAATAACGGTAACACAAACTGTATTATTGAACCTATAAATTTCCCATGCACCGAAGTTTATGTTCATCAAGGTGCTGCTAGTATTCCAGTTATTATTCCGACAAATACTGAAATTCATATTAAGAAAAATCAAGCTATTTTAAGGGGAAATTCCGTTCCAGTCACTCAGATAGACTCTATAGAGGATGACTCTATTGATGTTAATTTTACTTCACTCGTTGTTGATAAGAAAATTGATAAATTTGACCCAATATCTGAAACTAATAAAATCCCATTTAATAATTCGAATACTAAGAAATCAAATAATCGTGAACCGTTAACTCTGAAACAAATTAAGATTGGTTCTAATATAACGGAGTTAGAAGCTCAACAGTTATGCAGTTTATTAAACGAATTTCGGGATTGTATCGCCGTTAAAACTGATGAGTTAGGCTGTATAAATACTACTAAGATGGAAATTAAGGAAGTGCCTGGTAGTAAACCAGTTTCCCATACTCCTTATCGCGTGTCGTACCATGAGCGTGAAATACTTCGACAGATAATTGCAGAGCTAAAAGAACAGCAAGTTATTCAAGATAGTACATCAGAATATAGTAGTCCAGTGTTGCTAGTAAAAAAGAAAACTGGTGATTACCGTATGGTGATCGACTATCGACGTCTGAATGCGCAAACATTGAAGGACAAATTTCCACTTCCTCATGTTGATGATTTACTGGACAGATTAGCTGAATATAAACTCTTTTGTATTCTCGATGCAGCACAAGGCTTTAACCAAATACCACTACATCCAAACTCTATGAGTAAAGCAGCGTTTGTAACACCGGACGGTCATTATGAGCCGACACGACTATTTTTTCGGCTTGACGAATGGACCAGCTGTTTTCCAAAGAGCTATGACTATGGCGCTAGGGGATCTTATGTGGAACACTGTTATTTGTTTTGTAGATGATATGCTCATTGGAGCGAAAGATTTCCACAATATGCTGAATCGTTTACGTAGTGTTTTAATTAAACTTCGTGAAGCAGGAATAACTCTAAAGCTTTCCAAATGTGAATTTGCAATGGAGCAATTAGAATATTTGGGTTTCCTTATATCTGACAATGGAATACAACCTGGACCACGAAAATTGGCTGCAATCAAGTATTTTCCAGTTCCTAACAATGTGAAAGAATTGAAAAGATTCTTAGGCCTTTCAAGCTTTTTTCGAAGATTTATACAACGATATGCTGAAATAGCATCACCTCTAACAGATCTATTGAAAAAGAACAGACTATTTGAGTGGACCGAAGTTCAGCAGACTGCTTTTGATGACCTAAAACAGCGCCTTGTTACTCAACCAGTATTGAAACTCTATGATCACCGTGATGACACTGAGCTACATACAGATGCTAGTTCAGTTGGGCTAGCAGGTATGCTATTACAATATGATAAAAATAACAAGCTTCGTTTAGTTTATTGCGTAAGCCGAAGAACAAGTGAAGATGAAGCGAAATACCATTCCAGCCGTTTGGAGTTAATTGCAGTAGTATGGTCTATGACTCGTTTAAGATCATTATTAATAGGGAAGCATTTTACTTTAGTTACTGATTGTTCGGCCTTAAAGTTTCTTAATACTCAACGGAACATCAAGCCTCAAACTGCTCGATGGGCAGAACTACTCAGTGAATTCGATTACGAAGTAAAACACCGTACAGGAGATAAAATGTGTCATGTTGATGCTTTAAGCCGTGCACCCATGGATGAAAGAAATTCTATACCAGTCGAAGAGTTAGAACCAACGATTCCTGTTGAATTAACAACTACTCCGAGTGCTTTTTACGTGACAACTGAAAACGACAAAGTGTCCCTAATTCAATTTCAGGATAAAGATTTGCAGAATATTTTACAAATACTCGAAAAACCAACAAATAAGCGAAATGAAGCTCAACGAAACATTGCCAATCAGTATATTTTAAAGGATGGTATCCTTTACCGAAAAATAACCGATGGCAAGTCGACAAAAACACTCTTTGTTATGCCCCGTTCAATGCGAAAGTATTTAGTTATCCGCTATCACGACTTTGGAGGACATTGTGGCGTGGATAAAGTTCGCCAAATGATTAAAGAAAAGTTTTGGTTTCCAAAAATGACAAGTTACATAAAGCAACACATACGTCAATGTATTAGTTGTGCCTTTACTAAAGTTCCCGGTGGTAAAACTCAGGGAAAGTTAAATCCAATTCCACCAGGCAAACGACCCTTTGAAGTCATTCACGTCGATTTTCTAGGACCTATGATAAATAGTTCTAGGGGAAACAAAGAAATTTTTGTTGTAGTAGATAATTTAACGAAGTTTATACGATTGCGTCCTTGCTCGACATGCACAACGGCAAATGTTCTAAAATTTTTAGAGGAATTTGTAAGAGATTTTGGAGTACCTAAGCGAATAATATCTGATCGTGGAACATGCTTTACTTCAAAAGCATTTGAAAACTTCTGTACTTCTAGAATGATTAAGCACACTTTAGTCTGCAGTCAACGACCACAAGCTAATGGTCAAGTTGAAAGAATAAATAGAATTCTTATTCCCGCAATTAGTGTTAAATGTCAGAAAATTAATCAACGAGATTGGGACAAATTTTTATTAGAAACTCAACGAGAAATTAATTGGACTCCTAGTAAATCCACCGGTAAATCTGCTTTCGAATTATTGTATGGTTATATTCCTGAAATAACGAATGATTTCCCAGTAGACTTATTACCAGAAGAAGGTAAATATTGCGACCCGAGAATTCTCCAGGATGATGCTAAACAACGTATTTGTAAATCGCAAGCCAAAATGAAGAAATATTATGATCAACGTCATTGTGATGCCATAAAATACAATGTAGGTGATGTTGTTCTTATAAAACGTTTACCAGAGCAGATCGGAACAAGTACAAAATTACAAGTGCGCTATCGTGGACCACTGGTAGTTCAAGCTGTATTACCATCAGATACTTATCAGGTAAGTGATCTCCGAAGCACAGGTCAAGGACGTAGGCGTAGGGAAAAATATAAAACCACCGTTCACGCCTCCCAGATGAAATTGTATCATCTCTTGGACACGGAGGAAGATGTTGAGATTGACGACATCGATGGTTATGAACTATAACGTCAGGATGGACGAAGTGTAAGCATCTAAAATGCTTATTAGTATTATCTGTTATTTGTTATTACCTTTTGGCAACAGTGTATTTGTTATTACCCGTTGGCAACAGTAGTAAATGTCAGTAATGTTGTTGTGATGTTTAATAAACGAGTTCTAAGCTCTATGATGATGCGATGTTTTCGATGTTTATAGTTTGTTTTGGCTTTGGTTTGGTCTAGAGCTCTATGGTACACTTTTTTGCTACTCGAGGGCTAAAGAGACCGGGATCTACTGTTTAAAGCCGGCTATGTACATCCATTCTAGCAGCGAAATTCAAACCCGGGGATTTCAGTAATGAAGGGTAGTACCCTGTTATCCACCCATCGTTGGCACAGTAAAGAAAGAAATACCTAATATAGGTTATATGAAAAAAGTTTCGATGTATAATATTTTATCATAGTATAAACAATATTTCTACTATTCTTACCATGTATGTAGTTTTTTCATAACACTAATTAATCTTATAAATTAATTGCTCTTTAAGCAATTGAATATTTATTGAGAAGTTGGTACCCACTGCATGCTGAATCCCTAGATAGCTTTATACTTCTATTATTTACAAATAGGCAGTCCGAGTACATACCACAATTTTTATTGTAATTCTATTTTTTTATTTTTTATTCAAAGGTGCTACCATATTTTGATCGAGATATGTCACTGGCGACTTCTGAGTCGTAATGATGTCAGGAGAATTTATGGTATCACTGACGTCATTATGATGGGGAAGACGCTTGAGATATTGTCAAATCGTCTGTTAAAATTGATCTTCTACCCACATATTATCTTTTTTATTTTTTTTCTCTGTAAGTTGCGAGTGGCAACGAACGATTTTTGTTAATGTAAACATGGCTGTTCTTTCGTATGCGAGAGAAAAATGGCTCTTGAGTTGCTTTTGTGCTTTAATATACTAATATTATTTACGCCATAAATTCTTCTATGTGACATTTTCTGTGCATTTAAAGATCTCGCATACGTAAATATAATAAAAAGTGTTTTATATTAAAAGGGCGTCTGTTTTGAGCAATTAATTAACGCCAGTGAGAACATTCTTCAGTATCACACTTCTGATTTCGAAACCCAAACGGGACAGGATATATCTCGACTGCAATATGGTAGGAGCATAAAATTTCTTTTTAGGAGGTTTCAACTACAAAGATGTAAATAACACGTGGTGATGTGATGGGAAGAATACGTGAGACTTGCCCCACTCTCCCTACTTAACCGGGGCAAGTACGAGGATGTTATTTATGTTTCTGGGATGCATAAATCACTCAGCTTCCAGAGTTAATGGGACAACACAAGTATTTACACAAGTACCACAAGTACAACACTTGGATACCTAAAATGGAATAAAATATGTACACATCATATTTTAGTTCTGGATCCCGATTATTTGCAATCATAACTCATAGAAAAGCGACTTAAAAAATAGCAACATCAAAAGTTATGTTGCATCTCTTTTCTCCGTAAAAGGAAAAATCCCCTCACAAGCGATAGGCTCAAGGTGAACTCCTTTTTCTCTATCCCATCTCCAGCGGTCCACACCTCATCCCCTAAGATAAAGGAATCATCCATTTCAGAAATCACCCTCTTGTCTTGGTGTTTCCGGAAAACACTTGCACCAGTGTCTCTTTCACCGTCGTCGTCGGAAAATGACAATTCCGGAGACTTTATCAGCCCAGTAGCCGTCTGTCTCATATTCCCTAAGAACGCAGGGGGTAGGGGTTAAAGGGCAGACTCCCTCACATCGGGAGTGGTGCACATTTGCACACATTGACCGTGAGTTCAAATCCCTTACAAAGGACCTTCGCTCCTTACAACCCATTTTCCTAACAGCGTGTATTTTAAGGGTTTGGTTGGCAAAAGTAAAGTATCTGGAGCCTTATGTAACAGCATATATCGTGCTCTAGTGTTCCACAGGGAGGTGGAGGTGATGTAAAACTCTCCGTAACATTTGCTTATGGGTCAAGATAGGACCGTAAGGTAATCATAATAATGTAAAATTGTAATGTTCACACCAATTTAAGGATTGAATGTAAAAGTATTTCAGTCAGTTATTTCCTATAGATTTCTACCATCTTACTAAAGTATCCTTTAATGTATGATTCTATTTTGTAAATCAGTCAGCATAATATAGACACGGAAATTGTTCAGCAATATTACCAGAGATAAAATTCAATTTATATGACATGTAACATACAAGCGAAAAAGTTTTGATGTAACATGTACAGAAAAGAGACGTCCACCGTGTTTTGTTTACATAGATAATTTATATTTTATAATGGCAACGCATATGCTTCAATTTTTGTTTATATTATCACCTGTCGGTGTTGGGATGGGGCACGTAAAAAAAAATCCTGGATGTAACTTACCTATATTTGTTTCATTATAATAGCCATCCTACAACTGTCTGGTTTTACCTTTATTAAATTAGCCGCAGCATGTACAGGAAAATGACTTGGACCTTTTCCAAGCATCTTGCTTTTTGGAAAATACAGTACTGACGATTTTAGATTTCTAAGCTTGTTTAATGTACTTTCAAGGAAAAATAGTTTTTTTGTTGTTTATTACATCTGATTTGTTTCCATGCGTGTGATTAAAAGCATTAAAAGATCAAGCAATGAAAACTTGTCATATTATATAATAGCATGTGGAAGACTTTCCGCTATGTCGTGACAGTCGAAGGAAAGTTATGAATGAATGTAAGAGTAAGGATGATATTTTTCAAGGCAAATTTATCAGGTATATATATTATGCACTGAAAGGGTCATATTCCGCGTTAGTGCAGACAACGTGAAGTTTCATCTTTTAACATTTTGTAGAATATTAATTTATCATTCGTTTGTATGGCGTAATTAAAAGTTTCACTTAACGCTTTCCTAATCATATTATCTGATTACGATTTCAAAACCACTTTTTATTTTTTCCGTAAAATTGATTATTATATTTGATAAGATAATCATAAAGTAAGGATGATAACTTATCAGAATTTTATTTACATTTCTGTAGCATGTATATAAAAAGCCAGCGTTTTAATAACTTTATTTTCATCTTTAGAGACAAAGTGTTTTGTTTGAAATGAAGCCATTACTATTTCTATTTGTGGTCCTTTCTTCTGTTGATATACATTTATGCTTCATCAAAATAAAAGGTATGGTTTTATTTTATTTATTTTTTTATATATATATCATATATTTTACATATAAACATAAGCTGCAGGTTTTATTGTAAATTATGATTGTTCTTTTAATTTTTTTATTACATTTTCTCACATAGTAAAGATAACATATGGTCAGTACATATCTATCAGTTTTAGAGATTTAGAAGTTCTTTTTTTGTTCAGTAATATAAATTTCTTAAAAATAAACTTTGTATTTCATAATTTTAAAAAATATGTCAGTGTGTGTAAAATGAGATTGCTGTTTTTCTGTAAGAGTTTGTACTAATAAAATTGACAAACTTTTTATTCTTGTTTATTTATTTTCTAGATGAATCTACCCTCTACCGTGTCTGTTATTTTACCGGCTTTAAACCAACACCTAGTCAGTTAAATGTGACTCTTTGTACTCACATTATTGTTGGATTTTCTTCTGTTAAAGATAGTTTGCTTGATGTTGGCAATGATAGTTTTAAAGCATTATACAAGGAAACGACTGATTTAAAGAGAAAATTTTCAGATCTTAAGGTTCTTTTAACCATTGGAGGAGGTGGCAACAATAATGGATTTTCTTTGGCTTTTAATTCAGTAAAGAATAGAACTAGGTGAGATTGTTTATTTCTTTAATCTAAAGCTGTTATGTGTGTTATTAAATTGTATAGTGTTTGCCTACATTCATTTTGCATTTTTAGAATTTTTTAAATCTTATTAACATATAAATGGGCTTTGCAATTCATAAGGAATAAGTTGATTTTGTCTTGAATTTTAAATTTTATATATATTTATATATACACACACACACACACATATATATATATATATATATATATATATATATATATATATCTGTAGATTATATAGTCTTACAGTAGAATCTCTATATTACACCTCCAAACAAGGGACACTCCAAATAGTGTGTAGTAAATTTATATAAAGTCAAAACCTGATTTAGAGTGACCCCCAATGTAATGCCATCCCTGCTAAAATACCTTTAAATAGGGCACTGTTTTGTGAACAAATTTTCAATATAAGAAGCCAGAAATAGCCAGTAGAATATTTGTTTTAACTATTTAAATTAGCTTCCCACTAGAGAATATCTGACAAATGTATATAATAGTAGAGTTTATTTCCCTTAAATGTAATTTCATTTATATTATTTGTAATTTATTTGAGATTTTCTTAATATTTTGAAGATATGTTTTTTTTTTCTTTCATTCTTTTACATAGGTTTATTGCTTCTGCATTAACTGTTATGAGTGACTACAACTTTGATGGACTTGATATTGATTGGGAATTTCCAGTTTGGAATGATTATTACCCAGCTGACAGAGAAAATTTTATTTCTTTCTTAAGGGTAATTTATATTAGTAGTAAAAATTCATATATAACAAAATCCATAAAAATTCCAATTTCAAATTTTATTTACATTAAATTTTACTTAACTAAATCTCTTTATTAGTAGAAGAAAATATAGGATATAGAATAAAAAAAATAAATGAAAAAAAAATTAAAACCCAGAATTTACTGAAATAAGTAAGTTAGATTACAGTATTAACCACAATTTTAAATTAATGCCTAGGGCATCACAATGGAAAGGCTATTATGATACCAAGGTAGAATAAATAGATTGGTCAATGTCATACAAATGTTGGCCAGTGTTTTGAATATTGGCGAACATCAAACATCAAATTTTGGACACATACTAATATTGAATAACATAATGTAAAATTTAATTTTTTTTTTTTTTTTTTTTTTTTTTTTTTTTTTTTTTTTTTAAAAGAAGGCATTTAAAAGATTCATTTGCATTGCTTATAAAAGAAATATTATTCTAAAAAATAAGATTTGGTAAATTTGCTAGTTCCTACAAAACCTTTTTTAAGGTTTGTCATAAAAATGATATTATTATAATCAGTGATTATTGATATTCATAAAAATGAATATAATTTTCTGACATTAAATGATGTCTCATGACATTAGTGCAATGAACAATACTACATTAGCTAAATACTATAGTAGAATTGATTCTGCCCATTCTCCACTCCATATGAGGCAACACAATAAGAACTACAAATAATTATAATTATTGGAATTTTTTGAAAAGCTGTGAGAAAAGCACAGTAGAACTGAACTACCATAGATTTTTATACTGAGGAAAAATGCTAGGGTATACAGATATTAAATGTAAATCTGTTAAACAAATAGAAAAGGGAAAAGTTCAAGAAGAAGTGAATGAATTAGTTTGCATGGTTAAATTACCACCTGGTGAATTGACGAAAGGAAATATTCACCAACACTACTAAATATCAGAAAATTATATTTAGGTGTATCAGGGAAATATTGATAAAATTTTCTAAATATAAAAAATAATATAGATGGGTAATAATATTTTTATTAAAATATTTATTTTTAATATTTTTTTATTTATAATATTTTTATTAAAATATCAAAATATATAATATATATTCAATATAATATATTTTTATATACTTAAAAATATTAAAACTATATCATTATTATATTATTCAATAATTTAATAATATCATTTAGGGGTTCATTTGATATTGGCTGGTATTTTTGTGCTACCTGGATAAAGTTATATAAATTTAAAATTAATATTTTAATTAATATTTTATTTCACTCTGCAATTTTCTTAAAGACATTGCCTATTCTTTTATGTAATACTCTGTTTTAACATAACTATATTTCATTTGACCTATAATAAAACTTTTAATAAGTCTTTAATCCTTTTCCATTTTGTGGGAAATGTTAACAATACTTTTCTAGATTAGAATAAGGAAACTTTATTTCATAAGGTTCAATAAATTATTGCATTTTATTTTTCAGGAATTTAAAATTGGAACAAAATTGTACAGTTATATGACAGGAAAATCACTTTTACTAACAGTTGCAGTAGCAGCGCCAAAGACAATAATAGATAAATCTTATAACATTCCAGAAATGGCTAAGTATGTTATATCCATTTTAAATTTAGTGTAGTACTTTTAAAATTTTTCAATATGAAAATAATTGGTTTACCACATTAATTTTTAAAAATATTTTTATATCAATCTTGACCTTTAAGGATACATTTTATGTAAGGAAGATCAAGTCCAGCTTTAACAGTTTTGCCACTCTGGACAAACACATAAAAAGTCTCCCTCTACTATAAAAGTGAAACTGTTTTATAATTAAAATGTAATACCAATATAATTTTGTTTTGAGAAACTCATCTTTCTACTTGTCACACATTAACAAGGAAAGGGAAATTTTTGAAACAGCAGCAAGATTTGATACTTAATCTAGAGTTGAAATTAGTTTTAAAAATTTTCAATTACCCTTAAAAAGAAAGGAAGCTTAAGTGCTGATATTGACATTTTTTTTTTAATTTACAAGATCAAGTGCACTTATATCCCTGCTTCTCCATAAGCCACCATTATTTCCAAATTAATTGAGTGTTTAATTAATACATTTTTATTAATGTCTTTTGAATCATATGTGGTATACAAACACTGAAAAGAGTTACTGAAGTCAGATATAAATTTTAAGCCTTTAATAACTTCATCTATTGCATAAAAAAAACTTGTATTACTGGTTGGCATTTCAATTTAATTAATAAAATATAACATAATTATAGTCCTGGCTTCCAGAATTTAGAATTATATTTTTATACAAATTTTTTCATAGTTAAAAGTTTTTAACAAATTAAAGCCTAAAGGCTGCCTCTGAAATTTTCTGCTCTGAATAAGGGTCTGGTTTGTCCAGCTCTAGGGCCACTTCTGAAAAGCCTGTCTTGAGTTTTTAGTTTTTTATAAAAATCTAGAGGTTTCATTTTTTTATGGTTTGGTTTTCTGTTCCAGTGGGACTTCTTTCTAATAAATAAAAGAATATTTTAAAGACCCTCTACTATCAGCTATTTGGTATGGTTTAATTTTTTGTGAAAGAAAAAAAAATGAAATACTATTGGGCTTAGATTTTTTTTTTTTATCTTTTTGTAAAATTTCTTTTTGTAAGGTCAGATAGGATTTAAGTGTGATTAAATTTTAAATATCTGTAACATATCAAAATTTAATCACATTTAAACAAAATATGATTAAATATTCTATATTATTTTTAGCAAAGGTTTTAATGGAATTAAATATGGTATTTATTATGAGAATTGTTAGAGAATTGTAAACAAATGTTGATTTCATTTCTTGGTTTTATTTTTGTATAGAGACTTTATCTATATAAATAAACACATATATGTGTGTCTGTGAACAAGATTATACAGAAAGTTACATGTGTGATATTTTGGAACATTACAAAACTTTTTTAGACGCTCATTTTCCAAAATTCTAGGTTTTTGTTTATTTTATTTTTAATCAAGTTTTCATTTTATTTTTCTTTTTGACATTGTATTCTGTAGATATCAATTGAGTAACCATATGATCTGGATCTACATATCACCTTCAATCTAAGAAACATTTGTCAGATAAATAGCTTTGAAAGTTTAAATATCACCAATTTTTTAAAAACTTCTGAAAAGTAATTATTTTGTGTGTGTGCATGCCTACCAAAGAAAATTCACAGTAAAATTATGACTTGGGAAATACTGTCATTAATAATGCTTTGAAATATATACCATATAAAGATTGAAGTACCCTTCTTTATTAAAATAATAATTATATAGATTTTTCTTATGAATTTTTGGTTCTTAAATTAAACAACAGGGTCGTTTGCAAAATTATAAGTATTTAACATTTTGTTTAAGTCTCATGCTCAATATTTTTTTCATAAGTATGTTGGTTTTCGGTACATAATATCACAGAAAATATATGTACTTTTCCATTTACATAATGCAAAGAGAAATCATTAAATAACACTAATATTTCTTTAGGTTTTGTTTTAGTTTATGAAAAAAATTAATTTAAATAAAATGTGGTGGGCAGGGAAAATATTACATGTCACCATATTATAGTTGAGCAAAAATACTTCATAGGTACCTATATTTTTTTTTAATTTAACCCAGCCATCTAAAGGGGAAATAATGAAATTTTGTTTTACTCTTTAATTGCTGGATAAATAATGAACTAATCTAAAAGTGTTTTGTATATTTAGGCTAATGCTATTTCAAATGTTTAGTTCATTCTTAATTTCTTTTTAGAAATAATTTAATAATATTTGATGGAGGTTCTCTTTAAGATTGATTAACATTTGTATTTATTTTTCAGCTATGTTGATTTCATCAATTTAATGAGTTATGATTTCCATGACTACTTTTGGTACACCCCATTTACAGGGTACAATAGTCCTCTTTTTAAAAGATCTGTGGAAGAAGAGTATTTTGCTACTCTTAATACGGTAGGCAGCATGTTAATATCCATAGTATTTCACTTATTGGTATGTATAAAGGTTTTGTAGATAGAATCAAACATCTATTGCCAGGTAATTTCCTTTCTAAAGAAACATTGATACTTCTGTTTGTACAGTAATATCAAGAGTTTTAAGAGTAATAATTTATGCAATTAGATTGATTTTTCCTTGTATGTGCATATGGTGTTATTTTCTACCTTTTAGTTTTAACTTTTCACATGTAATATATAAGGAATATTGTGCTCATACAAATATTCTTGGTGTTCATGTGGAAACCAAGGTATATTTATAACAAAAGTTCAATCGAACAATGATTATTTTCTCACCATTAAAACCTCCAAGTGAGATATTGTTATACATTAGTCTGGGGTAATACATATTACCAAATAAGTGTCATTTATCAGTTTCAAACTTTTAATTGAAATGTTCATATAAAGGTCCAGTGATAGTTAATAGTAAAGGTACATAGTTTCCAAGAAAAACAGGGATTATTTGTTATCAAACCAGCAAAAGGACTTTGTTCATGTGCCATTTTAACTATACAGCTACATACAAGTGTAACAGTAAACTATATTTCAACTATATGGAGATATATAGGTACAAAAATAAAACTTTGGGGGGCTATTTGAAAAAATTAGACAAGTGATTTTAATAAATATTATTCCTTAGATTTATTGGGGTTAAAATAATCTTGGAATAAAATATATATCTTATTGCTAGGTTTCCACTCTTTTTATTATTTATTAATTTTCCCCATTCACAGAAGTCTGGTTGAAGTTAGTGTTTGAGTTATATAAATTTCTAGCAATTTTAATTAAGTTATGCAGGTGTAAACAGTCTTCATTTTAAAAACTACATTGAGCCACACTCGATGTGGTACTTTCTACAAAGAGAGATAATGTCAAATTTGTCTTTACATTAGAGCTTTAAAAAAAAACTGTATTATGGGGTATGCACAGAGGAAAACAAATGCTAGGGGGACAGAGGAAAGGAAGAGAAATGCAGGTATACAAAAATGTTAAAAGGGCAGGACAGAATAAAATTTAATGTAATAGTTGTAGCAAAACATAGAATCTGGGAGACTATTTTTCATACTTTCCTGTTTCTTGGGAAATTTTTTTTTTTTTTTTTTTTTTTTTTTTTTTTTTAAGTTTTGGGGAGAGGGATGAATAATTTCCTGGTGGAATTTAGGAAGAATTAACTCTCTCTCACACAAACACACACACATATATATATATGTCAGGTCTAAAAAGGGGGTAGTTGGGAATTACGTGAGTTATAAATGATTTTAAAAAGGACACTCTTTTATAATAATAAAATAAATGAAAAAGACCCACACTTGCATAACCTTTTGGAGTAATCCGGTCAAGCAGAAAGATATTTGAAGAATTTGTTGACTAAGCGAATTGATATGAGTTAGCACGTGGACATGGAGCTGTCAACACCTTTCCACACTTAGCTCTTCCATGAACAAATGAAAATGGTGCAAGTTTTGCTTTTGATGAAACAATTATTTAATAAACTTATTATCATCAAGAAAGACTGTTTTCCATTGGCCTTAACACTGGCCCATGTCAGATATATATATTTACATAAATTTTAAGAATTTTTTACACCCACAGGTCACCTAGTGGGAAAAGCACACTAGTTTCTCTATAACAGATAAAACTGTAGGAATATTGGATCTGTAACCTTATTTTTTTATTTGCCTCTTATTTCTTAAAAGTAATATGCGTTTGGAAAAGTTGAATATGCCTGTGTTTTATAACCAGCTAAACTGTATCAAATCATAACAGAAAAGAAATTAATTGCAAGTAATTGATTTACATTTATTGTTTTGAAAATTTATGTGATGCATGTGTTTATTTAGGCATGGTCTGCTTTGTACTGGAATCAACAAGGTATGCCCAAATCTAAGATTATGGTAGGAATTCCAACATATGGCCATACATATAAGCTTATGGATCCAGCAGTACATGATGTTGATGCCCCAGCTTCAAGTATGGGAGAGAATGGCGGAGACATATCATTTCCTGAGGTAGTATTAGTGATTATGCTTATGGTTTTTATGCTATTTCATATTGTTGAAAGAAACAATAACTTGTAAAATAAGCCGAATGCCTGTAAAATTTTAAGTTAAAAGAATGCTTCCATATAGGACACTCCAAAGAATGCTCTTTCCTTAGATAAGAAATTGTTTTTAACTGAATATGAAATTAATAGAGTTTAATTATAAAATATGGCATTAAATTAATAACTGAGAATTTATAAATAATAAAAACTTAAAATAAAACCAAATGTATTTTAATTATACATATACACCTGATATTAACAAAAAGAATATATTATCATAACAACAAAACTGATATAAAGTTCAAGGTAGTGAGAGGCAACATCATAGCAAGCTTCTTCAGTGCTTATATTTATTAAATATATTTTAAACACACTTCATCAGTGAACATACTAGTCAAATATATTTTAAATACTTTTAATCAGGTAAAATTATTTTTCATTTTATAATTTCTGTAACCTAAAATAGTAATTACTTTATTTTTGAGATCTATTGAGATTGATAGAAGACTACAGTTTGGCTACAGACATGTTCACATACAGACCAGTAGATAAATGGTGTTTTTGGTCTCAGGTTCAAAATTTGAGGATTAATCAAAATTTCAAACTCCTATTTTTGTGAAGTTATAATACTTTCCTTATATACACATGTAAAAAAGTAAAAAATTGGCAAAACTTTTGTAAATAGTCAGATAAATATTAAGGTTATATCTCTATATCTATCTATAGTTTTCAATCTCTTGTACTTTCACATGTAACTAAGTAAATTGAACAATTTTTAGAAAAATGGGACTCTTTTATTTAATTATTAGGCTCTCTAGTATGCAGTTGAAATAATATTTTTTTTTCAGGTTTGCCAATTTTTGTCTTCTGGGGGTGTTCGTGTATTTGACAATGAAAGTAAAGTGCCATATGCATACAAGGGTTATGACTGGATATCTTATGAGGACCAAACAAGTTTGTATGGGAAGGTGAGAAGTGTATTCATTATCTTTTGAAATTATACTTGTATAACATGCATCTTTTTCTTTACAAGAAAAATTAGTAGTAGCTTTCCCTTTACTTGTATATTCTTAGAAGAAAAATGATCAGTATTTTTCAGTTTGCCAGTATTAACAAAATTTAGTTAAAAAAAGTCAGTATTTGAAGAAAAATCAATGTTTTGCATGTGTTTATGTTTTATTTAAATATTTTAACTTCTTTATTATTCTAGAATTATTTTAAAATTAAGACAGGATTAAGAGCAACTAAAAAATATCTGGAAAAGCTAGTGGAATTTTTGTAAAAATGTGTGTGGGAAGAGGTATGAAAATTTTTCAGGGATCAAATTCAGAGTAGCTTTGAATCTTATGAATAAAAATTGAGAGTAACATCCTTTCAATTTTCTTGTAGATTCATAGAGATGAAGAATGGTCAGTAAATGTCCGTATTTTTAAAATTTAGTCAGTAAAGTCAGTATTTAATGAAAAATAGTTTATTAGTTTATGAAAAATTAGTGTTCATGTTTTATTTAAATATTTTAACTTTTTTTTTGTCATTCTAAAACTATTTTAAATTAAGGGCAAGATTGGAAGGAACTAAAAAATGTCTGGAAAAGGTAGTGAAATTTTTTTCAATGGTGTGGATTGAAAGATATGCAATTTTCTTGTGGATATGCAGATTTTTGTGGTCGTGTTTGTTGCTGTATGTCTGTGGATCAAACATTTTCCTTGTTTTGATTTTTTAATTGTGGCTGTTTGTTAGCTAGTTGCTGTATAATATCTTAACTTTCCTATAATAATATAAAAGGCTTATCACAACATGTGTTTACACAAGGCCATAGGCAAGGGGAGGGATTTGGAGGACCGGTCCCCCTCCGAAACTCTTAAAGATTGTTTCACAGAAAGAAATGATACCATGTGTGTTGGTGTTCCATCTGCCTAGTTGTGCATAGATAGCAGTGGACTTAGAACAGTGACGTTGAATTAAGGAATAGGTGCAAATTGGATTCGACATGTAAAAACAGACTATCACTTTTTGCATTTCATCACAATATTGTTGCATAATCAGTAGAAATTGTGAAAATTTTTTGGTGAAAATTTCAAAAAGAGCATATCATATACAAGTAAAAATTTGAACATTTTCATTTTCTTTGAAAATTATTCTTTTTCTTTAGTTATACTTCTATATCAATGTTAATTTTACTATTAAATAATTCATTATGTAGTTACTACATGACTCTTTCAAAGCTACAAATTTGTCCATTATATCCTTTTTTAATCAGTTTGATATTTTAAAAATCACATTGTATTATGACACGCATTAGGAGTATACATACATAAGAAAACCTGTAGTTTTATTGAAGTATTGCTCTCAAAAAACTGTCCTCCCCCCCAATACAATTTCTGGCTATGACCCTGTGTTTACAATTTTTACTATACAATTTTGGTATAATTTTACTATATATGATATTTAATGTATATTATGTTTCTGTTTGAGTGTGTGTATGTAGGAGAGGAGGGGAAGTATCCACCCTTCCAAATGTATTTCAGTATTATCAGTCTTGATCGCATTGCATTGTAAAACTTTACTAATTAAAATGATCCCAGAGTAAACTTACATTATTACAGAATAACAGAAAAAATGTTGTAGTTGCACAAAAACTATAATTTTTTGTCAGTTACTAAAGTTGGTCAATATTTTTTTAAATCTGTCAGTGTTTTTCTATTTTGGTTAGTAAAATCAGTATTTTAATGCCTCTGACTAGCTTTAAGCCATGTGTTCATAGAAAAGAAAAGTAACTATTTTTGTTAGTCATTCTTTTGTTGTTACTTTTCAAAATCAAATGAACATTATCACATAAGTAATCTATGTCTTTTAGCTATGCTAACACATTATTTTATGAATGTAAACAAAAATGTATATTGCCTGAGAATCACAATGCGGAGTAACAGGTAAAGTGCTGTTTGTGATTGTTGGAGGTAATCCAAAAGTTGATAGAAGACTACAGTTTGGCTATAATGTATTTAAAATTTGGTTTCTATGAGTCAAAACATCTTGAGTTATCATGTTCACATACAAACCAGTAGATAAGTGGTGTTTTTGGTCTCAGGTTCAAAATTTGAGGATTAGTCAAAATCTCAAAGTCCAATTTTTGTGAAGTTATAATACTTTCCTTATATACACGTGTGAAAACGAAAAAAATGGCAAAACTTTTGTAAATAGTGAGATAAATATTAGGGTTATACTTAGTAAGCACACAATGAAAACTTCAAATTTTGGAATGTTACTAAGAGAGAGTAATCAAATTACCTAGTGAAATTCTCTTTAAATTTTAACAATATTGAAACAATAAAATTTCTGTTCTCTCTTATAAAAACAATCTCAAGTGCAAATATATTAAGAAATTGGCAACGTGAATAGAATCACAGTGAAAAAGGAAGGTATAGATGCAATATTAATAAAATTGTGGATTTTGAATTAGCATTTCTAAACTATGTTAATAAACTTCTTTTAAACAAGTCATAGAAGTTTTCATATATTCCTGTTTAAGTAACCTATAAGTATTATCCTTGTAGTTTGACAAGTGATCCACATTGTTTTTCCCAGGTTAAATGCAGTTTCATTGCTAAATACGAAGAAAAAAAAAACTTTTTTTTTTCTTATTACTCTCCAATAGCCAATATCTTATTAACCATGAAAATATTTAATGAAATATATCCTGAACTAAACAGACACTAATCCTTTATCATTTCTACTTTTTAGAGGTCTCTGGTTTAATGAATAGTATATAAGTGTATATATATTTCTGAAATGTTATTTTTTTTCTTTAGTTTTTCATCTTAGATAGATACCATATTCAATCTGTTTATGATCTATTTCAATTTTGTCTGTAGTTTTAAATTTAAAACCAAGTTTTATTGTAAAAATTGCTATGTTAAAACATACCTCATTGTTAAATTAATAAAATTTATTTGTTGAAATTGTTTAAAATAATAATATTGTATGAAATTATAATCATTATATGTTAATAACTAACCCATTACTGCATCAACGCTGATAAGATAGTAACTCTTTATAATTAAATGTATGGTTTTTTTAACCCACTCATTTTTGATGCACGTGGCCCCAAGGCTTTAGCTTTGTGATGTAGTCTGTTTTCTTGTCCCTTCATGGATTTTTGTAGTCAAAAACCTTGCAATGGTTGGCTGAGGGTATGAGCTTGTTTTTCTTGGTAATAAGTGAAATTTAATATTAATTTTTGTTGCAGGCCAAATGGATCAAAGAGCAAGGATTTGGAGGAGCCATGACATATAACCTGAATTCTGATGATTGGACTGGTGCTTGTGGATCAACACATTTTCCTCTACATACCATCCTTTATAATGTATTCAACTCATGACCAGTATAATGAATGTCATAGACATAATTTGCAGTATTTGAAAAGCTTTATTGTATTTATTTTTAGATATATTTATTTGCTATAACAGTATTATATTTGTAAGTATGCAATGTATATAAGAATTGCCAGTTAATTTTTCCACTGGAATTTTCTGTAACTGTTATAAAGAACATCTTAAGGTTGCTTGAACTTTTTAGAATTTGTTTCTTCACACACACACACACACATGTATATATATGTATACAAATATTTTGAAATTGAAATGTATAGAAATTCTCACTAAGAGATGCTTTAATTCAAAAGCAAAATTAACATCACATTTTTATGAAGAAAGTAATTTATTTATATCTGCATTGCTTTTTATCTGTAGTTTTAAGTACAAAAGAAAATAAATTGAAAATGAATTGATAGTTTGTAATTAAGACAAGGAAAATTTTTTAAAGAATAATTGCCACTTATGACAGCCTGAAAGTGTTCTATTATGAAAATTACTCTATATATTTTACAGTGTGATGCTAAATTTTTAAAATTATTCAACATTAATTATAAATAATTAAAAGTTTCATATAAGTCTGTGATTTAAGCAATGAATAATTTGTCTTGAGAAATAAATTGTAGTAATTAGAGTGCCAATTATGAACTTTTAATTTATGCTGATATGCTATAATATTCTGATTATGAAAATTTATTTGTAACTAATTGCTTAAACTTTAACTGTGAATAAAAAGTTGTGTACCATGTTATGTATTTCTCATAAGTTTTTGTTCTTGTGTCCCTGTTTTGCTGTAATATGAGTAATATCTTGTCAGAGGAAATCATTTATTTTGTATATAGTGAGCAATATTAGGGTTACTGAAATGCTATTATTTTTCAAAATTAATAATATTTCAGTTTTAAATGCAGGGGCACTTGTTACAGTATTTAACATAAGACCAGATGATCTTTTTGGTTTGAGTGGCATAGTGAGAGGGGACAAGAAAGTCAGCAAATTGTATAATCTATATTATTATTTCGAATGTGGGGTCACTTTCACTTATAGCACTGGCCACTACCATATATTTGTAGGTCATTTTATTATAGGAGACCATATAGGTGGTCAACATTACTCCCTGAAACAACACAAGCAAAGTGGGTCCTCATAATTTAGAAGCAGGGACCACCCAGGCTTGGCCGCCACCCCCAGAGTTATCATTTAGGAACTTTCAGGTCATTGCAACCATGAACCTATTTTATGTGCCTCAGGCAACATAAAAGAACATGGTGGATCTTTGGCTGGTGCTAGCCTTGAACTCGCAGCACTGTGGTTTTGTGATCATGGTATAATTTCTACTATATGTTTAGGTAACAAAAAGGTATTGTTCCCTAGGTGCTAATCTACACTAGGTACTAGCTCTGAGGAGGGAACAAACAGTGTCCGGTTTAGTATTAAGGGCATACCTCTCATAGCTTCTCATGTTTTGTAGCTAACGATGAGTCAATGGAGGATCAAATCATAATTGTAAATTACCTTTTGAATGTTTTTTTTTTAAAATTCTTATCAGCATTGATAAAATTGGGACCTAATACTGCTTATAGATACCTTGATTCTCTCTAAATAATTTCATTAAAAATATCAAAGTACAAGGATAATTCATGACCTATAACTATTTTTTCTTAAGTTTATTTTAAAAAACTAAATTAAAATAAAGTGCTTTATTCATTTGATAAAACTAAGCTTTTTTATTTCAAAAATTGTTTATATTTTTGGTTTAATATAAATTCTATTATTAATTTGAAGTAAATAGAAATTTCAGTTGGGATTCTCATTTATCTAGACTGAAGGCTGGGTTGGTTGATTTGGATCACTATGGCCTACTGTTTTGCTACACTAGGGTTAATGAGACCCAGACCTGTAGCTTAAAGTAGATTGTGAACAACTATGAACATCCATGCCAGCAGTGGTTTTTGAACCTATGGAGGTACGGAAGAGCAGCATTATACCCATTCAGACATAGTTCGAAGACCGAAGGTTAAGTGTTTATTAATAATAAAATTATGTACTAGGTACGAATACTATACAAAAGATTTAGTACAATGTGCAACATTCATGTTTAAAGTGCTTCCCCAAAGCCTTTAAAACATGGCCCAAATGCAAATTATAAAAATATTTAAATTTACACATTTTTATTAAAAAATATATGTTTGCAATATTTTTCATTTATAGTCAGTTCATTGTTTATTTTGAAATAAAAATTTAAATAAAAACATCTTAGTATGTCAAGAGAATTTAAGTTTCGAATTATATGTGTATCCACTCAGTGGTAAATTTTTTGAAGAATGCAGTATTTGTATGTGGTATATTGCATTGTAATTTGTTTTCCTAATTCTTTTCACTAATTTAGCCCATCACAGAAAAAGGACCCAATCATGCTTTATTAATGTCTTCAGCTTTTAGCTCTGGCTTCTCTTCAATATTCGAGATAATCTTTTGGCAGTACCTATATTTGTGAACAATTACTTTCAAGAATAAAGCATACAAAAAACAAAAATAGGACAATGATCACTGACAAGCATCTTGAAAATGTGTTAAGAATTGCAACCTTGTCTATTGAACGAATACTGATTTGCTTGTTCAACAAAAACAAATTAATCCATCTCATTAATTTAAATTTTTTCCATCTTTATGAAATACAAACTAAATGAAATGAAACTTTTATAAATTTAAAATAAATATGTACCTATACATATATAATTCAAATTTAAAAAGATATAGTAAAAAGTTTATTTATTTAAACAACATAGAGTTAATTTTTATTTCAATTTGTTGAAAAAGTATTGTATGTGTGGCCCAGCAATTTTTTTTTCCAATGCGGCTCTCAAACAGTCATAGTTTAGACACCATAATGTACAAGGTATTTTACAATTTTAATTCATATAACATTTTTTAAAAACAAATAATATTTTACTCTTTTATTACTAATAGAATAAAAAAAATTACATTCTCAATAAATTTCATTTTATATTTTGGTGTACATGAGACATAGGGTGGCATGTTGAAATTCTGCCAGATGTTGCTATGCCACTGCTTGGAATGCATGTATTTACACACTTACATAAACAGAATATGTGCAGTTAGGATGCCAAATTGTCATCAAGATTGGAAACTGGTAACCAAAGTACATAAACAAGTCTTAATTTTGAAATTTTATATTTCATCTGTTATACTTTATTATTATTTCATGATGTGTATTATAATAAAAATAAAACATATTTTATGTTTTTAAAATTCCGTTTTTCACTTTTATATTTTTTATGGAGGGTAAGGATCATGGATAATGTTTATTACATTAATGCCAGTGTGTAATTGGTCTATTGAACACCTTTCGCTCAATGTTACCCTATGGGAAAAATTAAACTCCCTCTAGCAGGCTCGCATTTTAAGTATTCTTTAAAAAAATATATACCACGCATAGAACAGTAAATTATCCAAGATGCTATCTTTTCCTTTTAAAAAAAAAGCATCGAGGAAAATATATTTAATTTTAAATTATTTGTGAGAAATGTTTGGCATACTCTTTTTCAGACGTAAATAAAAATATTTAATACGCATAATTTTTAATATTTTTTAAAGGAAAAGATAGCATTTTAGAAAAATTGCTGTTTTGTCACGCGGTATAATTTTTAAAGAGTTATTTAAATGAAATCCGGCCAGAGGGAATTTTATTTACCCCATAGGTTAACATTAAGCGAGATGAATCTAATAGACCGGCTCAAACTTCTAGTTACGGGTTGCTATAACAAATACATGGATAGAGAGAAGGGCGGTAAAAGCACACGGGCGGCACTTACGTTATAGCTCGGATACTTTTTGTATGATTACGCTACCTTCGATGTTTTCCACGCTTACGAAAACCTTGAAATTCTACTCTGGGAGAGCTTCCGTATCCTCGACCTTGTAAGAACGACTTGCTTTTTACGTGGGATGTGTAGTGCTACTTGTTGACATAATAGCAGTTTGTAGCTAAGTTCACCTGAGAGTGTTTGGTTTTTGTGGGGAAGAAAATTCAACTTTTAGGTTTTCCATTCTGTAAAAACAAACCCATTCACTGTGAATTAAACCTCTATAATTCGGATGAGTGGCATATTTGTAAACCGGTAGCCTCGTTCTGAATAGTGTCACAGGTTTCTCAATGAATAAAGTATGTTACCATTTTTCTTATACTATACTTTACGATCAAGGGCGACTAGTAATATAGGCACTGCCGAACTACAACTCCCCGTTATTTTGTCGTTTTTTGTTTATTAATCAGAGAACTTGGACTGGCCATCGGAGGCCCGAGCGTTATAAAAACATTCCACACAAAATCCCCAATATAAATAAACTTCCCAAATTTTTAGTAGATGTCTTATGAGTTTTCTAGTACCCAATAACATGTATTTCCGCAATTTTCTCTCAATATTTTTCTCTGTAAGAGATATTTTTAATTTATTCGGGCAACAGAAACCTGTTGGGCTATAATATTTTATTACAAGCCCATGAGTGGGTTGTGTAGTGGAGTCATAGTCCATTAACTATTTAAAAACAACATGTCATCATGTATGGCAAAAAATAATACATTCGTTGTAAAGTAAACAAAATATTTATTTAACTAGAACAAATAAGTAGGTACAAAAGTAAAATGATAAACGTAAACAATAAATAAATTAAGAAGAATTTCACAGACGAGGCTTTTTACACAACATAATGAAACCTAAAGAATAATTCACAGTACCTTATATATGCACATAGGTATTTAGCTCAACCAATTCATATTAACCATCATCAAGGTGGAAGTAACACTTTCGTCGGAATTTCGTGCAATCGAGGCTATTATTTCTTGAATATATATATATATATATATATATATATATATATATATATATATATATATATATATATATTGCCAAAAGTAAAAAAAAAATCTCTTAGAAATAATATGCTAGTTCTTAAATAGCCACTGTTGAAAAAATAAATGTAAACATTGTTAAAATGATTTCTTTCCAAAGTGCCCCAAATTCCCGGTTTATTCCCCAAAATTCCAGGGTTTATTCCCACCTCTTCAAAATTCCGGGTTTTTTACATCTCTAGTGCTGATACATAAGAATTCGCATACCTAACAAAACCCAGTGCTTGCGCATACACTTTTGCATTTTTATTTAGTTTTTGTGGTCCTATCGAAAAGAGGAGCAGAGAATCTATCAAAAGTACATCGTTATTTGATAAAAATGATGCAATATAAAGATGTGATTTAAGTTTTTAACTTTTATGTGTCTTATATTTGTGCTTTCGAAATGCGAATAAAGAGATCAACAGTCCAAAATACTTCTAATAATTAATATTTCAAATAATTAGAAATAGATTTTAAGCTTTAAATAAAGTATATTTGGCAATACAAATTTTCTGTTCATCATCAAAAGCAATTTTGTTGGTATTTTGCTCAGAAAAGTTGCATCGGGCCTTCAAGGCCCAGCGCGCATTATCGCCTAACTCCGGGAAGCGCGATCCTCGCGGGTTAATTTATTTATATTTGCTTGAAATAATTAATTTTAATATCAACAATGGAGAATATATCTTTCAAGTTTCATTCTAGCCAACTGGAGACTAATATAGATTTGCAGTACTGTGCTTATTCCAGTGCCATATTTTGATCCATATATCGCTGTATGATAATGTTCATAAAAAAAAAAAATAAATAAATAAAAAAAGAAGAAGAAGAAGCAGGGTGTATTTGTTAAAAATGACAGTTTTAGTCAAGTGAAGGGGCACTTTTTCTATATCACACTGAGATTATGTCAGCAAAGCAAATATGTATAAAAACGAATTATACTAAATCTTTAAGAGTTTCATCACATAAAATAACTTCACTGTGAAAATATCCTAATGAAAATCTTGATTAGGATGTGAAAATATGTATAGTTCTTTTAATAGTGTGCAGTTGCTGATTCCGGATCTGAAAATACATATTGCTTTTAATAGCGTGACAACTTCAATGTTCTTGAGTGAAGAAGGATCACAGTCATAACAGAATTGAAATCACTTTTATTTTTTGGAGTAAATACTAGTTACATACACAAAGATTCTAATCTCCCAAAACAAGTCAAAAAGTAAAAGAATGGTTCTTGCATAATATTTCCTCATTTTGTGAGATTAAATAATCTCACAAAATGAGGAAGCTATTCCAGGGTGCAATGCAAACCCAATCTATCACCCGTTCGGTATCCGACACCCTGCCTTTCTTATATGAGCGGACTTTACGAGTCTCCCGTACGTAATCACTAAAAAGCTGTCTCTGGTCAAAAATCGCGGAAGTCTCCACGAGGTCAAAGCACCTACGTAAAAAAATGTCGAAAAGCCCCGAGTCGCAAAATTCAAGGCTTTTTATACCTGGGAGTCAGTTACGGTCCCGCCAACCGTTTATTGGTCAGTTACCATTTCAGTTACCTAAGAATTCCAGCTAAGGTTACAGCTAGTTTTTTTAGTTAAATTCCCATTCGATAGCTGTCCCGATTTTGGAATTCTCGATGAAATCATCCGGGATCATTACCGCAACCGATCAAAGGGCGTGACGCCTATTCAACCAAACTGTCAACATCTTAGACACGGCGTCGCCGCGCTATTGTAGCCGGATCGAAACAGGAGGAATTCAGATCAGCTGATTTCGGTCTTTTGTGTTCTGAACAAAAGGGGGTCTTCACAACCGTGTTCTGGACATTGAATTAACTTAACAAACGGAAAAAAATATATTAAGTAAAACGTGCTACATAATTTTTGGTATTTTTTCAAGACAAATTATATTTTAAAAAAATATCAACCACTTCTATGTGTTTTATGAGCATGTTTACTGATTTACTTTTACTACTAATGAAAGAGAAAATAATTAATTCTGAATATAGAACATCTCCCTACTAATTATATGCTAGTAATTTAATCAATAAATCAAAAACAAAAAGTATCTGGAAAGACAATTTAATTGATATTTTACAATAAATTACAGAAAAAATGTGTGATATTGTTTTTTAATTTGCCAATGTTTACCCATACAACACACAATGCATTATATACACTGAAAATACGTATCATGTACAGTGATATAATTACAACGTATATGATACATGTGTGGTACAACATCAGATTTAAAATTTGGTTTTTCATTTGGACATAGGACAGGTGAATCACGAAGAATTTCAGCTTTCCAAGCAGCAACGTGCTTCTCCTCCCCCAAAAATCTGAAAAATAAAAATATGTATACAGGGTTTAAAATTATTTAGAAATTGGCATTTAAAAAAATACGGCTGGACCTGTTTTCTTTTGAGAAACATCAAACATGAACACTACTATAGGATGTTAAACGTCGGTTTCTTTTAACTAAAGGCTTCCTTTCGAGGTAACTTTTGGAAATATTTTGAATGCGTCATCTGGGTGGAGAGTAAGCCGATTTGATGAATGTCTTTATCAAGGGCGATGCCTACCGGCATATTTCAAAGGGACTTGTGAACAGCGCGCGCACCCCGAAATCGAAACTCATGATGATCCAGACCTTTTCGATTTTGGCGAAAATCGCCGTCCTTTCCTCAATATGACCACATATGGGCAGGAGAGAGCAAGCGGGATGACGTCACCTCTTCCCACCCTGTTTAAAGTTCCATTCAAGATTCCGCGAGCTGTAGGCGATGGCGGGGACCGTCCAAAAATTGTCGCCGGCACTTCCAATTTAATGATTCGTTGATTTCAAGTCAATGATAAAGTATACTGGCTTGAAATGTAAAGAAACACCACGAATGATTTTTTGCGTAGCAATCAAGAGCCTAGTAGAGGCTATGAAACTACTTTTCAGAGGAACGCTTCAACATGAGGAATTACGTGATTTAACCCTTAAATGCCCGATTTTTAAAAATATAATTAAATAAAAATTTGAGGGCTTTCCTTTATTATATAAATAATGAGAAAAATACTTCAAAAATCATATTTTGTTTTAAGTGTAGTTTACAGTTTAAATAATCGTATGTTGTTGTCAATCGCAACATTGGGTTTTATATGAAAAATTAATTTTTCTGGTTATTAAATTTTATAATATTAAACACACAGGAATTTTAATAACTATGATAAGGAACTTCCACATGATATTTTTAAAAGTAATTGATTCTTATAATAAATACAAATTTTATTGCCAAACATAAAAAAATCAATGTGGAATAGAGAAAAAATATTTACTTTGTGATACTTGACAATATGAGTATAAATTATCCACAAAAGTCTTTATCACAATCTTTGAGGATGGCATAAAGCTGATTGTATATATATTTAAAAAGAATAAACTACAAAAATAAACTATTTCTATTGATTATAGAAGAAAATAAAACCAACACTGCTCATTCTCCTCTAAGCTCAACAGAACTTTATGCTTATTATTGCCAACTGGCAACACACAAAAAAATTAGATTACAACAAATATTTTACAATTAAATATAAAAAATCATAAATAAGGACTAAATTCGTTACCTTTTTATGTACTAATTTTTACTTCATCACTGCAGAACAAAATATTGTATTTTCAAGCTTTTAAGAAAAATAAAAAGCCCCAAAAGCAAACAAATGAACGAATAAATCTATCTATATTCTTAAAAGAAGTAGAGATAAATTAAGAAGTCTTCTTCTAAGTAGAGGTGCCATCTACATGTTGAAAATTTGTTTAATAATATCTTCAGTATGTATTTTATTAAGAACATTAAGTATTAGTGCTTTAAAATTATTCTAATAGAAGACTAAATTGGGTATGTTGCCCAAAGGTAACACAAGGCTGTAACGATCCGTTACATGACCCTAAAGAACGAGGAGCCCGAAGGTGACCTTTCGCCGCGGACACTTACGATTAGCGGCAGGTAGAAACGGGTGGTCTAAGATACCCGTGGATACTTAATTGAAAACGGTTCGTGTGCTGCAGCCAACGCGTCTGGGGCTTTATGAACCTGTTGAATGGAAAGACTCTGTGAAAAGATTGTAAATAATTACAGTGCACACGTGCCCCCATTAGCGGTAGCGAAAAAGGCAATTAAGTTGTTTTGGTCGGCTGATCTGAAGACGGCTTTTCGGCGGGAGTGAGATAATAAATTTGGGATTTAAGCAAAGTAGAAAAGGAGATGGATATACAATGTATAACTATATATATCCGCGGGCCGTAGTTTGCCCATACCTGTTCGAGATCCTTTTCAGATTGTTAACCAATTGGTACGGGGACTCAATGAATCCAATTCTAACCCCTTAGTAGGTGGTGTTCCTTAAAAATCTAAGGGATATTTAAAACAAAAGAGTCCAGTAGAAAAATGATTGTTTTAACACTATGAACACACCCAACTTGAGATATTATTACGTATTTGCCTCTGAGGCGACACAGCTTACAAGACAAGTTTCTTCATTTATTGGCTGTAGTAAGCTTCAAATTTTTAATACGTATAAACTTGTTTGTCTTGGGGACTATTTAGTGATCCTCTGCACTTACTACAGCTAGTAAATGAAGAAACTTGTCTTGTATCTGTGTCGCTCCAGAGACTAACACATAATAATATCTCAAGTTGGGGCCCGAAGTGTGATAGACCCTAACGCTCCCCTGTCGCTACACCACTAAGAGGCATGAAGATACTTAAAAGATTAAAGGCAAGTTCCCTTTTCTCGCCACTCTGCTACCGTCGAAACGAGCTTAAAAATTTTCATATATGTATCTCGCGGTCCGACAGATTCTACGATTCTCATACTGGGTAACAATACGAGCGATGACCGAATGGGTAGGACGCTGATCTTCGGAACCGTTGTTCACGTGTTTGAATCTTACGAGAGGCATGGATATTTGAAGCTATTCAGAATCAACTTTAAGCAATAGGTCCCGGTCTCATTAGACCTCTCATAGCAAAAAAAGTATAAAATAGCATTCCAAACCAAATCTGATGTCCCAATTCAGACGTTTCCGTTAAGGCGGTAGAGGAGAGTTATCTCGTTTCAGGCGGAGGAGGATAAAGGGCGGTTGGTTTACCCGGTATTCTCGTTTGAGGCGATGATTTCATATTTGGGGATGCAAACTAGTTTGACTTCAAAATATATTTCGTAGGCTGTTAGCCGCTTTTACCCAACATCCCCTTCCCCATTTGTTTTCGAATTCTCTTTGTGTATAGTTGGAAAAGGCATCAATTCTTCACGAAATCTTTTCAACCCTTGCTTTTTTATCTCTTTCAGAGTAATCTTTGCATATTGGAGTGCACATGAATGACTTTATTCTTTCACATTTTCATCAGAAGACTTAATCAAACTTCCACTTCATCGCCTGGATCGGCATAACCATCGCTTATCTTTGTTCATGTATTCCTTTTAAAACGGAAAGGACTTCCGCCAAAAATTAACTCTCTTTTTCTGATGTATTTTATCACAGTTAAAATGCGCAGATGTATTACAGATATGACAATCGGTTCAAGTTATTAAAAAAAAAAAAGGCCTGAGTGAAGTTTTGGTTTGGCCCGGAGTGCTACGGTCTACTTAATTGCAACACGAGGAGTAATGATACCTAGACCTACTGCTTAAAGCCTACTCCGAACGGCTACGAACATCCATGCTACAGTGGGATTCGAACTCATGAACTCCGATACCGAAGATCAGGGCCCTAACCATTCGGCCATCGTCCGCAACGTGCAAAAGAAAAAAACTGTTACCGAATAAAAAATGACGAATGTGTAACTCAGTTAAGTGGCGAATGCGAATTGACGTGGGAAGAGGACCGTGTTATACTCAGGTCTTATTGGCTACAAGTGTGAGCAATTTTAAGCCAATTATAGTAATCTCAAAACCCTGAAAATGGAATAGCTAACAACTATTTTTAACCCTTAACGCCTGAAATGAGACAATTTTTGTGAATTACTTAAAACGGAAAAGTCCCAAACGTTACTAAACAAGACCAAACCAAAATCACCCAAAGCACAAGGCCTAAGTGGTTCTAGGTGGTTTTGTATGAACCAAAAAAGTTTGAGAATCGCAGCTATAATAGACTCAAAACATAAAACCTAAACATTTTTGTTATTGATTGTGTACTTCTCTCCCACCTCCTGATCTCTCAGAGGATATCCACAGCCACAGATTTGTTCTTCCCCAGTAACAAAATATCTAAACACTGGAAACATTAAAAAGCAAATTTATCTATTCTCACAGTTATAGCAAATATTTACAAAAAAAAATTAACTTTATTGTAATTTCACTATTGCCAAATATATTCAAGATTAGATTGCATAATAAAATGTATACAAAGATTATAGATTATGAAAGTAAAACAGACATTTGCACTATTCTGTTTCGCTTATTTTGGAAAGATATTCTGCGAAAATAGTGACTTTCTTATTTTTTAGCACTATTGCGTAGTTCAGCAATTATTTCGTATTTTCCGGAATAATTGTTGCTTTTGAAAGATTTGTCTTTTATGGATAACTAGCCGTTTTGTGCCTATTCTGGGTAAATAAGGTTCCCAGAAGAAGGTTATATTTATTAAAAACTTAAAAATTGGTTTGTCATTCTTCATTGATGCGACAGCCCTGGATGGGTTTTGGATTTCCTCCGAATTCCATCACAATCCATCCTCTTCTTGGCCGAGTCCCGCTGCGGGCATGGATGTTTATAGTTGTTCGCAATCATTTTGAGCAGTAGGTCCCATTAGCTCTCTTGTAGCAAAGGAGTAGACTATAGCGTCCAAAACTAAATTTCTTTTTGGCTTGTGTTTTCCAGTTTGACACCTTGATAGCTTTGAGGTCGTTTTCCAGGCAGAAAATTGCCTAAATCTTGGTCTTTTCCTTTTTTAGTGTACCAGATGTTTTAGCCCAAAAGATCTGTTTGGTGGTTTGTTTGTCGGACAATTTAATCAGGCATCAACATTCACTTCTCATATTTCAGAAGCATATAGTTTGTCTACTCAGGCTTACGACGTTGTGGTTTATTAGATACCTTCACACTTCAGATGATAAAGCGCCCCCATTCCATTTGATTTATCGCGATGTTTTATCTCCCTTCAATTAATCAATCGCCAATAGGTGTGTTTACTGCGATACCTGTTATCCCTAGAATGCTTCTCCAACGTTGTTCCTCTCTCTCCCCCCGGTGTCGTTCACCTTGCAGCGAGTGTGCCTGCGCAACTTCGACGACAAATGTGATGCTAGTAGTATTATTTTCACCAGGGCCTGATTTACGGAGGCAAAGTCGGCGTACGTGTCCAACTCCACACTTTGTAGAAGCTCCCATTTTCAATGTATTTATAATATGTATCTGAAAATGCATTATTTAAGAGTTAAACACAAGGTTAAAAGGGCGACATATGCAAATTTTGAAGCAGCATTATAAATAATCTCGGATATAACCCGTGATATGACGGGATCAGTAAAATTTTAAATTTTCCAGAATTGTAAAGTACCTTATGAGGCAGGTAAATAAAATGGTTTGGTTTTTGGCTGAAAATTACCTGGTACACGCTCAATAATTTGTTTATCTTTACTGACTGCATGTTAGTTGCCAACTTTAATGTATTTTGTCTTATTACGGACTGCAGAGGTTTTAATATAAGGCGATTTTACGCAGTAGGGCAAATCTCAATTTATGACAATTCTGGCTTTAGTTTCAAATGGAAAGGCAGTTTATTGTTTGTCTGTTGGCTGTTGTAAACCTGAAAATGAATGGGAAGGGCATGATAGTAGTTCGTGATGTTGCGACAAATTGCTCTATTGACAGTGATTATTTCGCGGTATATATGAAGGATGTTCAAAATTTAGAGAATCGATTGCAAACTGTATGGTTATGTATAAAAAACAATTATACAAACGAACAAACTTCTTAATTTTTAAAGGTATATAACTTAAAAATTAGATATTTATTAGTCCATGAAATAGACTCCTAGACTTTTATGAAATGAATTTGTTGTTATAATTTTCATTGCAACAAAAAATAATCGATGATCAAATTTAAAATTATCACATATATACCTAATCTATTATTTAATCCAAATATAAAAGAAAATTATTTACGTAATATCTAAGTTCAGTGATAAAAAGTATGAAATTATTGCAGACGATATTTAAATAATTTAAGATAAGAAATGATTAAATGAGATGTTAAAAGAATGACGTCATAATGATAGAAAAAAAAAGGTTATTTTCATTTACTTATAGTGTGATAAATTGATAAATTTAATCTCCTTCTCTTAACCGGAGAAAATAGGGATTGAAATAATGATGTTAAACGCTCGAAAAGGGGGAATGGAGTGGAATTCGAACGTTTTGAAGACGACAGTATTGTTCGTTGTGATATGAAGCCTATTTATACCAATTTATTTTAGAATCGTATCGGTCTTTTAGGAGAAGATAAACTTTACTCGCTTTGAATGTTGCTAACCCTAACTCATCAAGAATCCAATGGATGCCTGTATCCATTCCAGATCCAACTGCTTCAGAAATTCGAAAACAGACAGATAACTTAGGCTATTATTATATAAGGGATTTTTCACTCTCAATATCTAATTTCAGGACACAAGTCCTCTTTATTAAAATGACCTAAATCTCCCCCAACCTTGATTAGTCTATCAAAATTATCGTCACCTGCTTTATTAGAACTAAACTATGATATGACACAAAGAGCCGATTTTAATGATGTCACAGATAATTTTGAATTTCTGTTTTTTAAAAAATGAGGGAAGTGATTAAGAATTAATATATTATGCTGAAACTGTTTATTTATTTATTTATTTTTTCCGGATACGAAGCGGTTATTTTATTTTTACAGTTCGAATCATGGTAAAAATAAATAAATAAATAAAGTTTTTTGTGTAATTTTTTGTTTATTAATTAAAGAAATATAAGCGTATTTGTTTGAAAGAAATAATTTGTTTATATGTTTATCATTTTAATTAATTTTAAAACAAAGTACATTTTTTCTGTATTACTTCTTAATTACAGTGGATTCCGATTAATGCGATAGCGGTTAATGTTATCAGTTGCTTATTGTTATCGAAATCACTCGGTCCCGATTTTCTCTATTCACTTGTATGTTAAAATTATCGTTTTATGTGATCAGGACATCGGTTAATGTTATCAGTTTTCGAATCTCATTTTAAGTGACAAAGGAATATTCCCAATGTATTCAGAAGGAACCAATCCTTTCTTTTCCTTCGCTGTTGATTGAATTTTTTTTTAAATTCTTCCTCTTCCAACTAGGCAAATGGGGAATAAACAAAGGAGTGGGGTATTCCATGTTCCTGAAAATTTTCAGAAATACGCACACTCTGATGGTGGTCAGTGGTTATCAGATAAGCAGAAGGCAACATGGGAACTGAGAAGGATCGTATTCACATTTTATGCCTCGCTCGCTTACATGCAGCTTGTCGATATGGAAGACAGAAAGCGAAATGATTTAACGTTAAAACAAAAGATCGAAATTTTAAATCGTTATGACAGGTTGATTATGATTACGAACAATATATCAATGAGTTCTTAGAAAAAATTGTAGACAGTCAACAATTGATCAATTTTTTTAACTATGCATACAATTATGTTTTAAAGGATAATATGCATAAATGCAGGATAATACAGATTGTATTTTTTCATTTTGTTTTGAAATTTAGTACGTGTGAATTAAAGGGGGGGGGGTAAATTTATCTAATTTTGCATATCGTTTATTGTTATCAAAATCAAGGTGTCCCAAACTGATCACATTAAGCAAAATCCACTGTATTCTTGTGCCATGTGACTTAGGCCAAGTTGGTGTGACATACACTTTATTTATTTCGCATAATAATACAATCAATAATTTTTAAACTTTAAAATTCTTTTTTTTTTAAATGTTTTTCTTATGTATCGTGTATTATTGCACATTACACCCGCCAATAAAGCGACCTTGAAAAAATAAATGTCCTCGCCGCCCTATTGGTATTCTAGAATGGGCTATAAATTATAAAAAAGTTGGGAGTCCCTGATGTATTGTCTTTGTGGTTGGAGAGGCTCGGTCTGAAGTTCGCCAAATGTAAGTGCCGGTGTGATTGATTCAATTTGTGTACGGTCCCTTGCACCCGGAACAGAGCGAGAGAGAAGAGGCGCGCCTTGGGCCTCTTGCTCACTCAAATCTCTGCCTGCCATGAGTCTGGACAGAACCCGACGTCGTATCAACCGCCTGTTCGGGGACAGACGGCATTTCCTGGTGGTTTGCGATGCGGGAGTGTTCCTGCACGGACCAGAAGTGCTGCAGGATGCCCACGAAGTCAGTCTTACTCTCTTTTCACTATCTTTTGCACTCATACGAGCTTCTTCTTCACACTTTTGTTTATCCAAACAAAATAACTCCAGACACGTGTGCTGCTCGGATCGGGCATTCGCTGTATGGCTTATTGTGTGGAGTGGCCAAGTCTGGGATTAAGATTCCCAATGCCGGTATATGAGTTTTTGCAGCCATATGCAAATTCCAAAAATGCCGCCCATCTAAAGATTAAAAAAAAAATAAAATAATGGCAGCACAGAACTATAAAATAACCACGGTAACTAGGAAAACGTCATATACTTAAATAAATCAATAATACTGATATACATATAAGGATTCTTTCTCACTATAATTCAGGTGGCAAAAAACACCTGAACTAGAGTGCAAAAAATTTGCCGCAGTAGGTAATAGTCTATTTTAACTGTAGTTAGTCGTAGAGACCCCTAGCGGCTCTGAATACGTCAGATTTGGATGCCCACATGTTTTTACAATTCAAAATATAAACAATGAAAAACCATGAAATACAATTTCTACCATCGAAATTAACAAAACTGACAATAAGGCTGGAAATAACGTTTATCTTTGTATCTTTTCACTTTGTTTACATTTGAAAAATTATCTGCTACTTTCTTAAACTTCGAAGTGTTCATATCCACAAAACTAACCATATCTAACGCATCTGCTTTTGTACTTAACAGTGATAAGATATGCTGACTGCTTTGTTGCATAGTTGTTTGTCATGAGATTTTCAATATACTTTACTAACAAATTGTTACAGCACAGTGATCCTCGCACAAGTTCCTTTTCAATCGTCTGCCTAACCAGAAGTCAAATTCGTCCACCCGTGCACCCCCGACTTTTCTATAAAGAAAGTGCATGCTTGTAAACAAATACGAGTGCTGACTACTTAACTTTTCGTTGGCAAAACATTATTTGTTTTCATTGCACCTTATGAGCTTCGACATCGACCACGTATACAATAAAACTAAATAGTATTTGAGTCGAATGGAAAGGAAACATCAGAAACTGGCCAAGTAATTCAAAACAGATTTTTTTGCACATACAAAATTTTATACAAATATATATATATATATATATATATATATATATAAAATTAAACACTTTACACAGTTCTATTAAGTATCGTAATCAAATTATAACTACTTTGATTATGTTAACAGGCACAACAAATTATTACATAAATAAGAATCTAATAAAAATGTGCAAAACCTGATCATTTTAAGGACAAAAAAATAATTACATTTATAAGGACAGTAGTTCTCACAAACGAATAGAAAATACATTAGAAATATGAAAAAAAACTTAGCAATAAAAAAATTCTTAGAGCATAATAATTTTATATAATCTATTACATTACAGTAAGGCTATCGTTTTATTACCATTGTGAAAATGTTTGCCTGAAATTTTCGAAGAAGAACTTGGAGTCCAGTCTTGGATTTTCAAAGCTTTTATCCAAAGCATTCGAAATGTAGAATCTTTAGGAAAGCAATAAAATCCAATTTTATACCTTTTTTGAAACGCTTAGTACAGTCATACGTACAACAGCTTGTTACCATTTTCAGATAATTGACAAAATTAAAACCTTAATAACAAGCGCAATCCGTTGGAAATTAAAATATTTTGCCAATGAGGAAGTTGAGCTGCAATTTTTGCTGCACCCGATGTCATGCTCACATTCTCTATAAAGTGAATAAGAAATACCACTAACATTTCAGTGCATATCTGTTTAGCTGCAACTGACCATACTCCATAAGTTTCGATTTTTTTTCGAACATACCTACTTCAAGGAGAAATTCTTTGTAAATTCCAAATGACGTAAAATTACCGGTATATCTCTTAAACACTGGTTCATTTATAATCTTCTGAAAATAATGAAGATGATTTCGCCGCGCTTTAACTTCTTTATAATTCAACTGTGAGTATTTAAACTGCTAACCCCTTACCAGTGTCACCCGAATCCAGTTCGGGCAGCTCAGATGTGTAAAATTTGTAAATCCCTTGCTGACTTTGGCCAGAAAAAAAAACTTAAAATCTCTATTCCGTGGAGGCCAAATCAGTTAATTTAAAATAAATTCCATTAGTTTTTTACATGTATAAAAACTATATATGTAATGGTCCAGTGTTAAGGCGAATGGAAAACAGTCTTTCTTGATAATAATAAGTTTTTTAAGTCATAGTTTCATTTAAAAGCAAAACTTGCGCTATTTTTATTTATTCGTGGCGAAACTAAGCGTGGAAAGGTGTTGACAGCTCCATGTCTACGTGCTGACTGAAGTTCTTGCTTGATTAGTCATCACTATCCCGTGAAGTATCTCTACGCCTGACCGCATTACTCCAAAAGTTTACGCAAGCGTAGGTCTTTTTCATTTATTTTATTGTTATAAAAGTATTCCCTTTTTAAAATCGTTTATAACTCACTTAATTTCCAACTACCTTCTTTTTAGACCTGACATATATATTAGATATAGATATATATTAAATACTTTTAGATATTGTATATTATAATAAGGGAAATGATATATAGGAAAACTATCATTATATATTAAATTATATATTTAATATATAATTATAATTATATTAAATATTATTATAGGGAATTAATATATACGGAAAATTTATATTGTTATTATATACTATATACTATATATATTATTACTATATATTAGATATAGCATCTATTCTATTCATTAAGAAATTTTTCTTATCTATCAAAATAAGCATTTTTATCTTTTTACTGATATATTTCTGCAAATTAAGCAAGATGTTTTCATTTTGGATGCATTTTTCTGAAATAAATACCACAATTAAAGGGTTAAATATTTATAATTAAACACGACAATTTTCTGAGCTATTTTCTTTACTGCCAGTTTCTTATTTCCTATCATATAATAGAAAGTAAGCCAAAATATGTCTTTTTTTTTGTGTGTTTGTTAAATAACCCTTAGTACTTTAATTTATATTGTTTACCTACTTTTTAATTTTTGCAGAGAATTTCTTTGAAACTTCCAATTGATGTAAATTAATGACATATTTCTGAAATATAGGTAAAAACTATGCTTATTCTGCTTGATTTCTAATAATGCCTTCTAGATGTTATATATAATGCTTGTGCTTGTGCTAATTAGGATGATTTCCCCGGATTAATTTAGGATCATTTGTTTTCTTTTTAAATCAGTGGTGAACATGTTTAAACTGTTAGACGTTTACAATTAAACCAAAACTATTTTCTGACATATTATTTATATTGCCATTTTCTTACCTCTTAATGTGTAATAAGTAACTTCTACACCCGTCCCAGCTTTCGCCATACGGGAAATAAAATTAATGTGTAATAAAACAGAAATTGGAATAATTTTACTATTTAGATGTTTTCAAATTAATGCTGTCCTTAGGACTTATTACAAATATTAATTTAACTCTCACATTTTAAATGGTGATTATTAATTTAATAGCTCTTATGTCTGGTAGAAAAATGCAACTGAGATAACGAGCGTCTTCAGTATCAAACGAGTATATTTGTTTACTTTTAAAATATTTTTCAAGATCCTCCTTTGAAACTAGTTTTGAACACCTCAAAAACAGAAACGTATCCTTTGGTGCTGCCATCTATTAAAACAATAAAGAAATATGATTAGAAATTATATATATAAAATATGATCAGGGCTTCGAACCGTAATATTTTTCTCGTTCTGGTTTAACTTTTTTTTTTTTTTAACCCGGTTTATTTTTTATTTTTGTTCTAAAAATAACGGTTTTCGGTTCAGTTTCGAATGAATAATTTTATTTTATGAATATTCTTATTTGTACTAAAAATATAATTCTATCATAAACAAAAAGTGTAATTCTATCAAATTTTAGAAGATTTTATACTCTTTAAATTTCTACATTATGTGGATTGATACTGTCTCGGCATTACAATAATTACTATAACTTCAACCGAGAGTGCAGCGCGAGCTTGAAGTAATAGAGCATGCGTACTTTATGTATTTCTCTTTAAACCTTTTTTTCATCTATATTCCTACAACTTTTTTCATATATATCAGGATCTGTGAAAGAAAACTTAGCCTTTAAATTTTGCTGTTGTTTTTATATATTCCTATTTGTGTATACACTTTTTCTGTGTGCTTTCTTGTCATTAAATTGTGTGAGTAAATATTCTCACAATACAGCAATGCAATTCACCAACATATACAATACTATGATCAGAGAACAGCTGGCATTGATATTGTTATCCATTATCAAAATTGCATATGACAACAGAACATTAAATCTGTCTTCTACAAGTAGTCTAATACGAAACTGAAAAAGAAAATTACTAATGAACATCAAAACAGGGATTCGAGAGGCAATGTACATGTAATGAAGATAATTGTAGGGTTGTCGTTAAATTATAAAACACTGATAAATTTGTTACAGTAACAAAATGACTGAAGATATATCGAACCGAATAAACTTATTTTCTGTTTGGTTATAGTTTTCGTTCCAATCCAAATAACGTTTTTTTTTTGCGGTTTTCGCCTCAGTTTCGATTTGAAGCTCTGAGTATGATTACTAGAATTCACACTGCTTGCTTCAGTGCTGCCATCTAATGAATCTGTAAAGAAATAAATAACTATGTTGTTATTTATTCTCGTAGCAATTTGTGCTCGTGCAAAAATCTGTTTTCTTTCCCTATT
>CM063501.1:183720020-183755020 GCA_032207245.1 Pardosa pseudoannulata
TTACATATCGTTTATTGTTATCAAAATCAAGGTGTACCAAATTTATCACATTAAGCGGAGTCCATTGTGTATATCAGGAATAAATGAAATATTTAAATTTATATAATATGAATTTTGTAAACTTTTGCTAGTTTATTTTATCAAGAACATCCAAATCTACGAAACTACAACTAATCATAAGGACGTGTTTACAAAGGGTAGGGGATCCTTGGCCTTTCTTGAAATATTTTCAATGCATTACAAGATTTTTCAGACTTTTGTTGTTGTGTCTACTACTAGTTTCCCTGCAAGTGTCGAAAGATCGTTTTTTTAACGATAAATTGTAAAAACATTTTTTCGCAATAGAACTGGTCTCAGGAGATTGATAAATTTAGCATTACTTTCATTGCATATAGCCATGGCTATAAATGCAGAAGAAGGTTTAAACAAGCTGGTCTTAAGGGAATTCAGAACTGTTAAACTTAAGGATAACTTGGTATTCTTATTATTTTTTGACTTTCCATAACTTGTTTTATTTCATACTAAAATGTCAGAAATTTATTTTATAGAAATATGTTATATATCTCTTTAACCGCTTGCCTGATTATCCCGAGTTATCTCGAGTTCATATATATTGCAGTTAATTATTATTCCGAGAAAACTCGGGAGAAGCAGAATTTGTCAGTACGATTTGTTTTTTACACGGTTTTACTCGTCCTGGAGGAAATGAAAGGAAATATTCAACTTTGATTAGCAGTTAAGTTTTATTGGTTTCGCGGTTCTTTTGGCAGGACTGATCAGGTGTTTTCCGCTGATTGAAAATTTCAGAAAATCATTTTGTTTTCTGCTACGTCAGGAAGACCCAGCATTAGTCTTTTACCACTCATATATAAGGTGTATCAGGTTAACCTCAAGGCATTTTCCAGATGCTATTCTGTTCTTCCGTAAAACAAATTCCAGGGGTATGCTAGCTAGCAAGAAAAGACACCAGATACCAGTGTTCAGAATGTTAGGTATCACTTTTTGTTGTCCCTTGTTTAAAAAACTAACACTCAAAGACTAATATTTAACTTTTTCCATTTGCCCGAGATAATTCGGAATAGTAAACTAATACTAAAACTAAATGCTTTTACACCTGTAAAAAATTAAAAATTCATCTTAAAACCTACATACTTTGTTTTGTTTCACTTCCTTGTATTTAATAATAAAATTTTAAAAAATGCGAGGATTTTTTGCAATTTTTTTCAAAAAAAATTTGTAAGGGCATGGGTTAATAAACTAACCTTAAATGCTTATAAAAATAATAAAAAATATTTTAAAAATATATATATTATATATATAAACTGTTTTTTTATATATATATATATATATATATTTTTATATTTTATTTTTTTTGTTCGTTAAAACAGTTCTTAACTTGTGCATGTTTACAAAAATTATTTTGGACACAGATGTTAAATTTTAATTTTTTAATCAAGACACGTACTTCTAAAACCTCTTAAAACATGTTAAATTTATCATTTTGTCACATAAAAAAATGAGTCAAATACATTTTTTCTAGCATTATGACATTATTCCTTTAACCCTCTACTTTATTAATTTCTTATTTTAAATTACTTAAATATTGTCTACATAATTTTTCATGTTTTATCACTGAACTTAGGTATTACGTAAATAATTTGACTGTTATATTTGGCTTAAATAATAGATTAGGAACATATGTGACCATTTTAAATTAATTATCGATTATTTTTTGTTGCAGTTAAAACTTTATCACCGGTATTAACAACAAATTCTATCTATCTTTAGGGTGTATTGGAAGTGGTAGTTTCATTCCTTTACTTCCATTAACTACTGTGGCAAGAAAACTTATCACCGTAGCTAAGAAAACATTGAATTATTTTTCTAACTGAATTCAACGGGATTCTAAACTGCATTACATATTCGGGAGACTTTAGAGGAGTATAAAGGTAAACAAATTATTGAGATAATTCTCAGCGAAAAAACAAGCCATTTTTTTTACCTACCTCATAGGGTACTTTACAATTCTGGAAAATTGAAAATTTTAATGATCCCGTCATATGACGGGATATATGCTAGTATTAAATAGGTTTTGAGAAATCTTGCGCGTAACATTAGAAATTTGCATTCTGCGTTCTGAGAAAAATCAACTTAAAGTAATTAGTAAAAAGCTACTAAGCACTAGAATGTCTTTATATTTTTAACTATAACTTTTAAACTAAGAGGAATTTTTTATGCCGTGTTTTACAAAATGCGTAGTCTCAATCTATAAAACATATATTTTTTGAAAAATCGAAAAATTTGAACGTCTAAGAGTCCTGAGAGCCTTTAAAAGTTAGATGAATTCGAACTTTATTGTAATACAAGTCATGTAAATTTTCAATAGAAAAATAAAGTGATATATCATAATTCCTTTTTCAATATTTTTTTTAAACCTGGTAAAAACTTGAAACTTAAAAAGCACATTGAGATCTCAAATGTATTTTTTTAAGATATAATGAAATTATTTATATCGTTACTGATTCGTTTTATGACGTATTTATGTATGCATACAAAACAATGGATGTATGTTTAATACTTATGTATGTAATTATGTACATTGCATGTGTGTAAATGCGTAAAAGAATTTTTTAATGAGATTGAAAGTTTACGTTTACTATACTTTGGATTAAAACTTTGGATCTTTCCCCAAAACATTCTGGCTACGTCACTAAATCAAGTCGATGTCCAAGTTTGGATTGGTACGTTGGAACTGTAACGTCACTGGATCCTCGGGTAACATGTGGGTGTCGAAGTGGTTGTGACACGACGTACAGCTTACAACAATAACAACTTTTATTCTTGATTAAATAGAAACTATTTACAAATTTTTCTAATGGAAATCACAGGGCTCTGGTGAGTTGGTACGGACCTAAAAGTCCCAGGTTCAAGACGAACCTTAAAAAACAATCTGTGGTCAGATGCCGACAGATATACCGTTATACAGGGGTACAAGTTGAACTTGAGTCCCACACAAAACTAGAGAAAGGCTCTCAAAAAAAAAAACCAACAGCGACAACTCGTTGCCTTCGCTCGTTTTCTTTTTCTTTCGTTGGGAATCTCTCCGGCGAAAACTCGTGCCTTCTAACGTCACCTTTCATCTCTTCCCATTGGCTTTTCTTTCCCGCGTCGCCGTCCTGCTAGCCTCCGATTGGTTTTCGTTTGCGCCTGACAGTCTGACATTTCGGCGTCGCGTCCGACCTTCTAATCATCTCGGACATCTCAAGGTGTGTCGAAGCGAAAACCCTTTGCAGTTTAGTGTCAAAAACCCAGACAGAAAGTTGCCTTGGTCCAAAACCTCTTTGTGAAGCCAATTGAGTGTAGCGATGTCACAGTACCAATAATCTAATGACATGGGAAATGGGGAACATATGAACGGTACATTCTTCGTTACACCCTTAACTTCTTTTGACGATATGATTATTGCTAAATATTGGTACACTTATTCTTTCAACTCTTTCAAATTCGCCTTGCATTTTAAGTATCATGGAAACTGAATGCGGTTATAATAAAAAAGGGTGCTTTTCCATTAGAAGAATACAAGGTTAAATTATCGAAAATTGTAAAATCTGTATTTTTAGACGTTAAAATTTATCTAAAATTAAAATAGCTTATAAAATTGTTTACCCTTCATATCTCTAATTATATATATTTGATGTAAAAGCGAGTAGACCTTTGGGAATTTCTTTCGTGTGACGTACTGAAAATTTGATGCAGATCTAACACTTTCGCGTGTAAAAACTACATAAGAAATTTCCTCATTTCATTCATTTCGTTTTTGAGTGATTGTGTTCCCACACGCACTGGTGTAACCATATTTCATCCATGTACCTCGTTGCGTTTAGAAGTTATCTTGTTCGCATGCACCCGGAAAAAGAGGTAGATCACACGCACACAGAAGTTAATCAAAAATGTCTTATCAGGGGAGTTTAAAAAGCCAACGTTCATTCAAATCGCGAACGATCTAAAATGTGAAAGCGAAAATGAAAGCTGTTTTAATGGGACGCGAATTGGTTTGAGGGTTAAAATGTTACCATTCAAAACATCGCCAGTCCAAAAAATCTCCTATTGAAAACATTACCCGTCCTACATATCGCCCATAAATGTTTAAAATACCTATAACAACCTTCGATTTATTAATTAATTTTTAAAAATATTTAACGGAATGTATGTTTTCTTTTAGACTATTCTCACCAAGATCAATATTGATAACTTTCCTTGGTTCCTCTGAACAAACACACACACACACATAAAAAGTAATTTTTTTTATATTACGCCCGTCTGAACTCTTTCGAGCATACTATGCCTTGCAGTCCAATACAGACAAGATATTGTCCCATTAGATGGGAGAGTCCAAAAGGAACCCGCAGAAATAACATCCTGCAGGGTAGGACAAGAAGGAAGGTGATCTCCATGCATTGGGGCTGAAGCACAAAGAACATAGTTCGGTGAATCAGCAAGACCAACTCTGTACAGATGGGCCTGAAGAAAATCATGTCCAGTCTCAAGGCCAGTCACAGACCACACCAATAGCTCTGGGCAAGGTGCCACATTTTTGCCTTTCCAAAAAAGAAGACCATTTCTTTCAGGAAGCAATATCCCTATAATGGCATAGCCGAGCCTTACGAACATGTTAACGGATGGCCTTCTTACCATTTCTTAGAGGGGGACAAGTTATGGGTTGGTGCAGAAAACAGCCCTCTTTAGCAAGCGCGTCCGCATGCTCATTCCAAGGCACATCATAAAAAGTAAAATAATAAACCCAACATGAAATAATATATATGCGCCTAAGAATAATTAATAAATATACCACAAAACCAATTATTTTAAATTCGTAATTAGTAAACTTATCCCAAGCAAATTCTATCATTTCGACTAAGGAAGAGTAGCACCAGTAGGGATTATAACTTAAATTTTTAGTCACTATAAAGTTGTAAATAGCCTTGAGGCAGAATGAGGTTGATATTAACACATTGTGTGCTAGTACATTTAGCAGAAGAATTGTACAGGGAGTGGGAGTTTTGCGCGCAAATTTAGTTATTCAGTTAAATCTCAAAAAATCGAAGATTATTTCATTTTTTAACCAACTTTTCATATTTTATATTGAAATATATAAACAAATATATAAATAGAAATATATAAATAACAACCATAAGATTTTTGTAAACAAAAAATATTTTTTTTAGTGGATAAATTTATAATAGTATCGTAAATATGAAAAATCAAATAGAAATAGTAGTATATAGTTTTAATTTTTTCGAATTTGTTATACATTTTTACATTATAAAAAATGAAAAGAGCAATCATAAAACTAATAATGTAAAACCTAGTTTTTATTTGTCTAAATTCTTCAAGAATCTATGTAGCGGACAAGAACATTCGGTTTCGTTTTCCTGTATATACCGTTATTTTTGTACCTACAAAAAAACCATGTTGTTACACAAACCCGTACTAGTATGCTCAAGTATCAATCATCAGAAAATGTAATAGTACGTGTCCCGCATACAATGTGTTAAAAGTGTTGTAAACTAGGTTCCTTTACGACAAGTTAAGACCTAGGATTAAAGTTCCGAGGAATTCGTTTTTACCTCCTCATGGCTAAATAAGAGTGTAAAGTGTCAGCCAATAAGAAAATAATAGAGCTCACTGGCAACTATATTACGAACTGTACCCAAAATTGTAAGCAACAATATTGTGAGAACATTAGTTCGTTAGAGTTCTTAGAGGGTACTGGAAGTCAATAATTAGTTTGACACTATTAACATTTGTGAAAGATCTGCTACACATTTCCGGGTACATTGGAAAAGAAGAATTGATGTCATTACACACACATATACATACATACATACATACATACATACATACATATATATATATATATATATATATATATATGTATATATATATATGTATATATATATATATATATATATATATATATATATGTATATATATATATGTATATATATATATATATATATATATATATATATATATATATATATGTAATATATCAAAATTATTTAACTTTAATATTTCTTCAAAAACTCCTCTCTTCCATTTTAATTCATCTAAATATCTTTACCAGTCTCAACATGATGTGTTCAACGGAGTATTTTCCACTTAACATTCCTTTCTGTCATAAAACTGTAAACTTTCTGTCTATACAGCAGTTTCCCAGGTGTTGGTGGAACATGTTTTCGCGTTTTGCTGATATTGCAGTCAATTCGCTTATTAAGCTGTTTTTGTTGTGGGAAAATTCTTGTTGTCAGCGCTCTTGGGTGTACTTGGGTGAGAGCAGAGTGAATTCTGTGGCTTTTGATTGTATATTGTCCAGAAGGACAGATGTACCGTGTTGCCGCTTTGAAATAAAGTTTTAAATTAGACTTCTGAGTTCTCTTGAATATGAGACCCGACTGCATCTTTGTACTTTATGAATGCTAGCTGTTGAACTTTCTCCTTGTGAAGGAGTTTTATAAAAAATGGATTACATATATATGTATATATATATATATATATATATATATATATATATATATATATATATATATATCGGCTATTCCATTGTTACAGGTAAGACATATCGTACGACTGTTATCACTTTTTCTATGAAGTATTTAATGTTTCAAACATATATTTTTTCATGAAGCAAATACACCACCCAACAATGCATTTTGCAAAAATTAAAGAATTTCCATTTCTTTTTCCCATGTTTAAAAAATTAAAATCCAAAACTACCAGTTGCTATACAGGATTAATAAAATTGTTATCACATAGCATTACAGGTGTGACACTTCATATACCTATTTAACATATTTAAAAATATCCATTTATGAAATATAACTGTTAGATATCCTTGAGAACATGTTTTATAAAGTGAATCCAAAAGATCAAATTCCTCGGCCCATTAGCCAAAACATTATGATCACCCCTACATTTTGCAATGAACTCGCCTCTATGACGTGAAAGGCACGTGATTAGGTGGAAGTGGTATTTAACTGCTGCTGGAGAGTCTGAAGAATCATTCTTTCACTTACTTCTGTGTGTGATGGAAAAGGCTGCGGATCTAAGCGATTTTGATAGAGGACAGATTGTAATGGCTCGAAGACTCGAAACAAGTATTTCCGAAACTGCACGACTCGTTGGTTGTTCGCGATCTACAGTTGTTAGTACTTATGCAAAGTGGATGAATGACGGTGAAACCAGCAGTAGACGACATGGAGTTGGACGTCCACACGCTATCAAAGAAAAAGGTCGTCGGAGACTGTCTCGCATGGTGAAAGAAAACCGGAGCTAGACAGTGGCTCAGCTGACAACCCAATACAATGCAGGGCCAAGTAGAAAAGTATCGGAACACACTGTTCAGCGGACACTGTTGGATATGGGGCTACGCAGCAAACGTCCCACTCGTGTGACTTTGCTGATCAAGCGTCATCGCCAACTGCGCGTATGCTGGGCCAGGGAACATCGCGATTGGTCCATGGATCAGTGGGAGAGAGTTGCCTAGTCAGATAATTCATGGTTTATCGTTCATCACGCCGATGGTCGTGTCAGGATACGCCATCTTCCATGCGAGCAGTTGCCCCCTCAATGTACAGTAGGTCATACACAGGCCGGTGGTGGCGGTATTATGTCTTGAAGGACGTTCTCTTAGGCGTCTCTGGGTCCCGTGGTTGTGGTAGAGCAGATCATGAATGCTACAGGGTATTTGAACATCATAGCGGACCAGTTGCACTCTTGCATGGCCTGTTTTTCCAGCTGGAAATGGAATGTTCCAACAGGACAACGCCCCGTGTCACAAGGCTAAAAATTTGTTGGAGTGATTCCAGGAACATAATGCTGAATTCTAGTTAATGTCCTGGCCGCCTAACTCACTAGATATCAATCCGATAGAACACATTTGGGATGTCTTGGGACTGCAGCTCAGAGTTCAAAGACCACCAATTCGCAATATCTCGGATTTGCGTAACTGTTGCTTAAACATCTGGTACCATCTGTCTCCGGCCATCTACCAAGGACTTGTGGCAGCCATGCCAAGGCGGATTGAAGCTGTGTTGCGCGCGAAAGGTGGGCCAACTCATTATTGACAGGTGGTCAAAGTGTTTGGCTCTTGAGTGTAAATAAATTCTTGTTTGCTAGTTGAAAAATGAAGAACCTTCAGGGAAGTCCGAAACAGTGCTGTCCGGAGTGTTTTAATTTATTTGAATGCAAAGTTTCCACTGCACTGTGGTTGCAGTCATGGCCCATAAAAATGACACTGTTTTGGCTAAAGACCTTTATTAAGATAAGGTTGGAGGTCGGGTTCCCACTTCATCATAGGGACAGGACAAACAGAGTGGTCAGCTAGCATGAAGTTGTATGTAAAAGACCATTATTACCTGGGCCAACATCTGTAGGAAAATCTCTAAAATTGGTTAGACCCCTTCTCTGAGGGCGTAAACTGTAGCCCCAGATTAGGGGTTAAAAAGGGGAAAGCAAAAGGACGTGTTAAGTTTTAGCCCTTGACTTACGATTTGAAAACTTCTGAGAAATTTCTCGGATGTCTTAGGGGTTTTATTCAAAATGCCTACACTAGTTTACCGATCCAGTTTACATTTACTTACATATATATGCATTTATATATATATATGTATATATATATATATATATATATATATAGATATATATATATATATATATATATATATATATATATATATATATATAATTTCTTATGCAGCAGCGTTTTCGACATTATCTTAACGCTATACAGAAATCGATGTGCAAGAATTAAACGTACAAATCATTGAAAAAAAAGACAACAACAGAATAATAGTAAATGATAAAGAAATAAATTAGTCAGAAAGTCTCTTGCTTCCCACTAACGAGAAAGATGCATGTCTTCGAAATGGCTGGACATACGGGGAGTGTTCAGAACTCATCAATGTTCCGCTGCGGCAGAGGGGGCAGGCAGAGCTATCCACCAAATGAAATCTATACAGATGGGCGTAGAGACAGTCGTTTGAGTCGTCAGCAAAAAGCATCCACAGCTCTACCCTTGGAACAGTCAGGGAGGTTCCGAATCGTATCTTTCCTTGGCTTTTCTTTTATTCATTTTTCTAACTGTGACTGAATATCATGTGTGTCCCTAATGGCTAGATTTATTTTCGATGAAACATACTTGTAGCTGACTAAATTAAATGGGGTCTGGCTGATAAGACAACCTCTTTTTGCCAGCTCATCCGCTTTTTCATTTCCTGGGATCCCGCAGTGAGATGGAATTCACTGCAAAACAAATAAAAATATATTAAGAAAGGAATTACGCTATATCATTTCATTTTTCTTTTACGAACTTGCATACCTTGTATGATAACAAACTTGAAAACAGTACGACATAATCAGAAATGTAAAACTACTGTTTTACAGTAGCAAATTAATTGTTCTAGCTTTTAAAGTCAATCTGTAAACCTTTATCTCCATTCATAGTCATGTCTGTATGTACCGATAATAATGCTAAATTTGTCAACCTCTTGTGACCAGTTCTATTGACAAGAAAGGTTTGTTCTTTTCATTGTTGGAAAAGATTTTTCATTACTTGTAGTGTAAACTAAACACACAATTTTTAATATATTTAAAAATCTTACATACACTGAAAATACATTGTAATGCATACATTGAAAATAATTCGGGGAGTGTCCAGATACCTCAGACCCCCCCCTCTCCCCTGTAAATACGACCTTGATTTGAGTATTCTAAACAAAATCGTCTCTGAACAGTTATAACAGATTTGCTAATATGGAATCACAATACGCCATAGCCAGACTGGAGCAATTAGTAAATTTTCTCTGTGAAATGTTTTCAAGCTATCTAGCGAGTTATGTGGATGTCATTTAATGTTTAAAAACTTGTTATGTCAAAGTGTTTTAAATTATATTTCCAATAAAACAATAAATATGTACGTACCTCATTACTTAACAATCTAGAAATGTGCTGAATAATTTATATATTATCATTGTAATGCCGTTTAATTCACTCGGTAAACAGTTTTGTGTAAATATGCAGCTAGTGAAGCATAAGTAGATATTTTTACAGATTTCCAGTGTATGTGTAAATTTCCGGGGATCATACAGTATATCGATTTCCTAAAAAGACTTGTGTTAAACATTGTTTTATTTCTGACGTGGAATTCTATAAGAATAAAGATATATAGATATCGCCATTTCCGCTCCTATCAATTTAAGAATGGATCAAATAGCTGGAAATATCTACGTTGTAGATTATTTTTGGTCATCAATGTTTTTTTTTTTCTTAGAAGTGTTTAGAGTGAGTGAAGGGGTAAAGAAATTGAAGATTATATCTGACTAGCTGAAACATTTGACGCTACCTGACTATGTCCATATATGTATACATGTATGTGTGTATGTGTGCATTTATATACGTATGTATATCCTAATAAATGCATGTGTAACCCTAAATACAAAATAAATTTATTTTTATAATTGCATAGCAGGATGGCGAAAGAGAGAAAGTAAAACATTTGTCGTCTCAGATTAACACCAAACAAGCGTTATGTGGGTAAATAACCACATAAATTCTGCTTGAATAAAGATAAAGTTTCAAAACTTTGTATGAGAATTTTTATCAAAAACGGAATGATTTGGAAAACTAAAAGAATGTATAGGAAATTTCAGATTTATAAACCAATTTACATGCTTCGGTGTCGAAGCGACACTACACGTTTTTCTAGTGTTAAAAAAAATAATCTCAAAACGAGACTTTTCCTGTCGGTTTTCGAAGGAGGAATATCATGGCCTCCCACGGCCCTTCCAATTAATTATCTCGTCTTTTGTTTTCTAGCGAAAGCCAGTCGGGAGCATTTTTCACTTGTCTCATTGTTACCTCTCTTATTATATTCAGATTGCCATCGCTCGTGTACGCATCAGCGTCCTTGAGGAAATGAAAAAGAATTTATTTACCGTAAAGAGAAATTTCTTGCTCCAACAATAGCCGTGATTCTTTAGGGAAAGCTTTTATTTAAGGGTCTAAATCAATAGTGATTTTGTTGGCGAATTGTGGCTCGTAAACGAATTTTGAGACCTTCCACCCTCTGCGAAATACTTGACTATTTCGAATTTTGAGTACTTCCCTACAAAGACTAAATACCAATTCTCAGCCATAGTTCATTCAGCGTAAAAGTCATAGAAACATTAAACACATACACACACACACACACCAAAATCTTAAAACATGTTGAAAAAAGTAAACCGTAGCTCTTCAAACAAAACCAAAAATTACTCTATAAATTTTTTCTTGCCAACAGCACCCGTATATCTTTTCATTAGACAAAGTTCCAAGGGATTTCGACAGTAAGAAAAATGTTGGCTTAAAAGCGAAAAGAAAATGCCACCAGTCTTCTGCATCAAACTCCCCTCTGTTTTATCGAATACTTAAAATTAGTATTTAGAACACAATTTCTTCACCAATTGGCAAACCCATTTGAACTCAAAATCAACAGGCAGAGAAATTTTCAAATACTTACCCAAAGTCTTCCCCTATGTCTTTTCGGCGCCCCGTTTCAATTTTCTCCTTAACTGGTCACAGTCCCTTCCCAACTTACTTTCACACATCCAAATAAGAAATCAACAGGGCCGTAACTAGGGCTTGGAAAAGGTGGCATTTGCCAAGGGCACATCAGTCTTAGGGGTGCCTCACCGTGAAGAAAATGGAGTCCGAAAGAGGACGATTCGCCCCAAGTAAAAATAAGAAAAAATTGAAAAATGCAGATAAATGCAGAAGTCCGGCCTACACCGGGTACTAGATATGAAGGAATGACAGAATTTGCCGGCTTTTTTTTTAACCCTTTCGGTTTGTACCATTAAAGTATTTCTCCCAATCTTTAGAATTTCCCTCTATTCGGACCAAATGCTGAGTACAAAGCTACTAGGTGTATTATAATAATAATTAAATTATGTTTTAAGTACTACTACTATAGAAAAATATATCTTACAATGTAAATTAAATTGTCTTATTATTAAAAGGGAGTTTTACTTCCTTTCATCCATAAAACTTTGTTTATAAAACAATTAACATTTACCCTCTTAATTAACAAATGAAATAAAAAAATTACTTTCTCAATCAATTTCACTTTATATTTTACTGGTCAGGGTATATGGGGTGACAAGTTTGTACTCCGCATCGGGTATCAGCAAATGATGCTTCGCCTTATTTCAACATATTTAAAAGCTGAAATTGAAAAAAAAGTCTGAGGCGTATCCGAATAAATTATATTTTTCCTTATTATATTAAATTTTAAAAAAATATTTTTTAAATGATTGTTTTGCTTGTTTACATTATCTCTACGGCGTCTTACCTTCTACCTATATCTGTGTTCCTTGACGGAGGTCAGATCCTGCAAAACTAACGGTGTCAAACTTCTTCCTAGTCTAACGTATCTGATCCCTGTTTTAGGTGACACAATGAAGAAGGAGGTGTTTCTTGGTTAACTGATTTATTTACACCGTGCAGCTATATACACATTTTCATATACACAAAATACAATTTCAATTCACAAGTAAGAGATACAATAGAAGTAGGCCTGAATACAGACTCATACATAAGCTCCCTGCCGAATGGTTTAGTAACCGAAGGAAGATAACAATTTAGTAGCTTCGCGTAAAAGTTCTCGGTAGTAATTATGTAGACAGTACACTCAATTAGACGAGAGTGTTTGAAGTAGCAATTGATATCTTCGAAGAAGATAAAAACAAAGTCAGAATTCCTAGGAAGAATACACGTTCAATTCTGAAGAAGGTCGAATTAAAAGAAAACCTAAGGCACAGGGTATAGTTATCAATCTCAGAAAGAGATATATCCCAAGGTGGGATTTTTACGAAGAAAACTCTCCAATGGAGAGAGTGGTCAAGACGACCTCCGAGTTAGCTGACTGCTAGCTAACTCCCAAAGAAGTGATCCCAAAGTGGGATTATCGCTAAGGAAACTCTTCGATAGAGAGACTGGTCAAGGCGACCTCCGAATTAGCTGGTTGCTAGCTAACTAACTACTTCTTTGAAAAAATCTCATCTCGTCTTTTTTTTTAGGAGAGGGGCCTCTAAGAGAGAGGGGCCTCACCTACAATTTCATCATTAGATCATCTGGCAATGATCTCACCTTCAATCAACTGGATTGGTCTGGGCTAGACAATCACCGGCTGCAAACTCGGGAGTCTCCGGAATTTTGTGTCGGCGAAGATCCAACGTCGCCGTATTCCCTTGTGGTTCCGATGATCATCTTTCTAGCTGTCAGTCTGGATGCCGGTCGTCTGACGTGTTGTCTCGCTACTGTAGGACACAAAAGTCTAGACATCGTGGTGCCAGGGAAAACAACACCTTTGTCTCTACATAAGCGAAGTCCATTTCTTACTCAGAGAGAGTACTCAAAGAGAGAAGCAGAGTCTTTGAGGTAGCCGTTACATGGTCTTGACCTCTTCTATACTGCTTGCGTTTAGGGATCGTAGTGTACGGGGGAAGGAAAGACCTATGTTAGCAGATGCATATTGATACATCTTGATACAGAGTAATATAAATAAAATATAAATAAAACAATTTGATATTTAAAGTAATACTGTTGAAATTCTTGCCTTCTGTTTCGAATAGTAAAAACATATTTCAAATGAGTGTTGTTACAGAATAAGTATTGACAATATGCAAGAAAATCCTCACCTTATTTTAAGTCGAAAAATGGCTGCCGATTTATATATTGCTATTTATTTCAGCCTTTGTAAATACGGAAATGGGTTAGAATTATTTTCCGTTATGTTTAGTGAGACACTAAATGTGTTCTTTTTTAAATGCCCCCATACCCCCTCAAAAGCAACAAATCAAGCACCGAACCGGGCTCATGTGGCCGTGAGGCTCTCCAGGCTTAACCTCAAAAGCAACACATACACCTGATGGTACGTAGGCAACATTAAGTTAAATATTTTTTTATAATTATTCTCTAATTTAAACAGTGTTTCGGTTTTAATAAAAATGTACGGAAATCATAAGTCTTGTTCTATTTTTGACTCGTCTTATTAAACACTCACTTCTAATATAGTGTCGGTGTAGTAATTTTTCATCAATCTGCAAATACGTTATTCCTTTCTGTCACTTCACAAGATTAGGTCGTAAATTATACGGAATCAGAACGGTTCATGTAAGATTTGCATCGAATTTTAATCTAATACTAGCACTCGGTTGCGCCAAGTCTGTTCAACCAATTCAAACTTGCGTGAAACTAGCCTAACATCGTTAAGGTGCGTTCAGTGTAAAGACAACGTAATGCATGCATTCTTTGTTATAATTCGTGGTTTTGACTACGTTTTTCAATGGCCATTTTTTTAACGGTTATAAATTTTGTGTTCCTTCTAATATGTCACACTGCTTGTAGCTTGATCATTAGTTTGTAGATTGTTGTAATATTTTCTTTATCGTTTGCACTTGATTTATTATTATTATTATTATTAATAGTAGTATGGATCCTACTCGAAAAAAAAAAAGTTATACAATTGCTTTTAAGCTTCCGAAAAAGAAGAACGGTAGAAAAAGAAGAAACGGTAAGAAGAACGGTAGAAAGAACTTTGAATTCTTTAGCCGAAGTTTAGCTTCGGCTAAAGAATTCAAAGTTGACGAAAGATTCCTCTTGCGATGGAAATAGGGCTCGATCAAGGCGAAGTTTGGCCCAGGGCCTGGTAGTAATTCGCCCCCCCCCCTATCCTCCTTTCAAAAAAAAAAATAGTTTATAAAAAAGGATACAATCGAATATTTTTGGAGGAAAGTTTATGTTAATTTTTTATGTTTACATACCTTTGTAGTACAGTCGAATGCCAAAAATATGTATATCCTCAAGGATGTAAACTGTAACACTTGCAATAAAGCTTTTATATAAAAAATAAAATAAAATAGCATAGGTAAATTAACAAATAATAGCTATTCGTAGATTTTAAGACAAAATTAATAAGAGAAAAAAATAATAAAATAATAAAATTCTTAAGAAAATATCAATTGTATCTAAGTTTCAGAAATATAATAAAAAGTGTTAATATTTCTTTATAATTGGCTGAAATTTTTAATTTATTACTAATTTATATTACATAATATATAAGATAAATACTTTTTTCCTTTAATATTTGTAAATTATTTTCTTAATAATTCATATTATAAATGTTAAATGTAATAAACTGTTATTCCAGTATTATGTTCCTTTAATTACTGTAAACCATAATAAATTTCTTTATGTATGCTATGAGCTATTTATAAATAAATACTAAAAGTTTAAAATTACATTTGATTTACTTTGATAGTTTCTAACAAGAGAATAAAATCTGCAAAAATAATTTAATGTAAAATTGTTTGATTAAAAGTAAGTAATGAGTAAACAAAGTGACTGGAGTGATGTAAATAAGTAAACTGGAGTGTGTTTTAGATAAAACTGTCAGCATTTTAACTGTTTTTATTTAATTTCTGAATAATTAAATATTTCTTAAAGAATTAAGAAAAACAATTTCAAATTTTGTTAATTAAATTATTTTAAATTTAATATTTAAGTACCAAATTTTAGGGGGGCCCAGGTTTTAGGCCCAGTTGGTTCGTGCTTTAATCAGGCCCTGGATGGAAGTACAAAGAAAAAGAATTAGTGTGATTTGGATTGAAATGCAACGGTTAATTTTATTCCAACACAAGATTTAGTGAGACCGATACTTAACGATTCCTAACAACTAGGAGCATCCATGTCAGCGGCGAAGTTCGATCGCAGTATTTCAGTTCCGAAATGCAACTTCCAAATGATTTGGTCATCCTCCAGGTGTAGGAAGTGTAAGAGAATAAAGATATCTTAGAAAGAGTGTTACAGCCTGATCTGTTTTGGTTTTGAGCACTATGGTTTCATGTTTTGCTGCCCGCACATAGTTTCTTTCCTGCTTTCATTTTTTTTACATACATGTCAAGGCGCAACATTAGCAGACTTTTAAAAACTGGGAGTGGCAACAGCGAAGAAGCTTGCGCGACAGACAGAATGATGTACAACTCGTTGGCTTTATACTGAATTTGAAAACGACGATGTTAAGTGTTTATGATGTTAAATTTCATGATGATTGTATCTAATCGTTTAATTGTTTTTGTGCTTTGAAATTAAATGTTCCTGTTTTGTGAAATGTGATGTTGTTTTATCACATACATAAACACATGATTTATAGTAAGCTCACCTAAATTTCCAAGAAAGTACCCCCCCCCTCTTTTGGGTAAAAGTTTGCCCATCCTTGATTTCTTTTACTCTTTCTTCTGTTTTTTATATAAGCATATGGTTTATCATGGGCTCACTAAATTTTCAACAAAACAGCCTAAATATCTGTACTGTGAAATAAGTATTTTTACCATGAAATAAGTCAGTATTAAAATATATGTCTTTCACCCGTCGAGTGACATTACCTCTTAACGGATTTTACGCTGTGCTAGTCACTCGACATGAGTGATATTTTCTTTCTATCGGGTTCTGTTCTAGAGGGTTCATATTAGGTTGTTCGGTTGTCCTAGCCATATTCCTTCACCTTTTCTGTATTTTCTATTTCTGCATTTTTAAATTATCATTTAAAACACAGGAATAGACAGAAAGGAGGATAGACTGAACAATATTCCAGGGGAACCCACCAAATGAAAAAGTATGTGAAATAATGGATTAAGTTTTAATACAATGTTGAAAAATGTGCGGCCATCAATTTTTTGATCAAAGGCCCCACTAACCTAATTATGGTCTTTATATTCTCACTTGAATGGATGTTGGTTACATTGTCGAATGTTGGTACATTGTAGAGCCTTCCCTAGCAGTTTTGTCGACAAACGCCTCCCCTCTCCAATAGCTTTACAAAAGAAAAAATAATAATTTAATATTTAAAAAATAATAAAAACAAAATTATAATACAACCATGTTAAGAGAAGACCATGTTGTCAAGAAAAATGATCTATAAATTGAAATAACACTAATATGAAATTACAGAAAATTGTCTCGCACTTTTGTAACGGTATATATAATTTAGAATTAGTCATAATTTAAACGTAATTAATTTAAATGTAAATAATTAATTTTAAAATGTTTCACTGGTTGTAGATGTTATTTTTGTAAAAGCTTGTAAAACTTTTATTTTTTGTTTTTTTGGCAACACTTATCGTTGTTGTTAGATTTTGAAAAATCAACTAGAGAAGGGTTAGCAAGAGTAGAAAATAAATGTGTAAGAAAGATTTTATGGTCGTATTCTTTTTTTTTAACTCAGGTTGTACCATATCCACTTCTGAAATTTATCATATATAGTTGATAATATTATGTCCCGAAAATTGCATGCAGAATTTACAAACGTTGTGATACTTCTGAAAGAGCTGCATACCAACCGTTTTACCGCTTTAGGCAGTCACCTACCTTGCCTACCACCTAAGACCGGCTTGGTCCATTGAGTGTTTTGCAAATGTACTTACTGGTCAGAGATTTAAGAGGAGGAAAATGATGATTGTTGAAAATCCAAAGACTGAGTAACACTGTAGAGAGTTTTTCAGAATATAAGAGGGTTATTATATCTAAAGCACAATGCTAATATGAATTTACAGGAAATAATTGCCAGTTTTGACACTTCTAAATTTTCTGCCGTAGATAGTCATCTACCTTGCCTACCATTCAGGGCAGATCCTGGTCCATTAATTGTTTTTCAAAAAGAATTTATCGTCGATTTACTTGGAGGAAAATATGAATTGAGCTAGGGCGCCGAATATCCAAGGGTTGAGCATGAGAGCCGGAGAAAGTTTCTTCCGAATGCGGTTGGGTAATGATCGGAGTGTGTTTGCATCACGTGGTCGCTCTCCGGCGTCGTGTTTGTTTGGCGCGATTGGCGGGATCGACTGGCGATCGCTGTCTCCCTCACTTTCTCCACATCAGTCCATCGTGCATTCGCCGGCATGGGCGACCGCTGACCGGTGCGATGTCTCGCTTCGCCTATCCCCGGCACTGCTCCCCTCACTTCCGGATCTGCCCGATGAAGGAGGCCCGATCCTCGCCCATCCATCTCGACCACCTCAGGATCGTAAGTCTCTCTCGATTCCGATTCTACTCTTACATCCATATCAGGCCGCTTTCTCGGGATACGACCTCTCAACGCATATGCCGACGACGTGACCTGCAGACTCTATGCAGGGCCCGTTACAGCGCGCTAACCTCTTTGTTTGCATTTCAATTCCAAACGGCGGTTTATTGACGTTTGGAATGAGACCTCGCCGTATTCATGAGTCACTGTTACCTTACAACATGGTGGGAAATGCGAGGCCCAAATGTGCGGTGTGGGAATTTCCATTATTCCTCTCTCTCAATATGTATGTATATATATACATTCAGGACCAGACAATACTATGATAAAAAGAGGAGGCATAATCAGAGAAATAAAGACTTTTAAGAGGGTAGCATTTCGAAAATGTGCATCATACTTACGAAATCTAATGCCTGATCCTAAACACTTATATAATTAAAAAAAAAGGCTTTGAAAATTATTTAATAAAACACCCTTAAATTAAAAAAGGGTATCGAGTGCCTTTAAATAAAATGAACTATTTTCATCCAATACGTAGCTTTATGAAATAATATTTATTTATGTTTGTAGACAATAGAATCCTTAGCTATGCGTATGCGAGTTTTTGCGGTTAGAAATACTTCCGTAACGCGCGGTAGATGTTGTTAATTATGCAGCAGAATTTCACGAATGCATCAGGTCAAATTGGGAAGGAAAGAAACCACGTACGGCGGCTTTGTTCGCAGCAAAATAAAATAATTTTTTTTTTAACTATGTGGGGTTCTATAGAAGATTACCGTCACTAAGTAGATTAAAAAAACAGCGTTCTACTATTCCACGGTAGACAATCTACAGCATTTTTAGGGTACTTTGTCCCCTTGCGGATATGGTGATATTTTTCATTTTGACTATCTTTCTATAAAACTATAACATACACAAACTAATTGAGCAGTTTTGCACATGCATACTTACCTTTTAAATTGTCTGAGAAATTTAAATGCAGTGTTAAGCGCAGATATTTCATTAAATATATGGAGTTCCATAGATAGTCTAAAAAGTAGGACGTAGCTCTTCAGTACCGGAGTTCGTGAGTCCTACTGTTGGCATGGATGATAGTAGCCGTTCAGAATTGACTTAAAGCAGTAGGTCCCTGTCTCATTACCCGTCGTGTAGCAAACGTAGTACTTCTCCAAACTAAACTAATTACTTCTTTCACAGATTAAACTGTCGAATAAAACTAGAGGTAATTGATCAAAACTGAATTTGCTTATAAATTATTTCTTTTCTCTTTTTTTTCTTTTTTTCTTTCTGAAGAATGACAAAAAGTATAACAAATATTTTTAGATATCTGTTTGAAAACTGTTTAAACAAATACTTTTTTATTTTAAATGATTCTTATTCATCTTTACATGTTATAAATTTAGTTTTATATAGAAGCACAAACATTATTTTTACCCTTTCCCCTCAAAACCGTCTATAAGAAATGAGTATGGTGTATGTGCCATCACACGAAGTCGACTTCCATGGTTGAAAGTGGGATTTGTCAATTTATCGACTTTTTCATGTACCGGTAATTTAGTAAATAAGAATCCGGTAATTAATCCAGTAATAAGTACTGGTAATTCAGTGAATAAAATATGTGAATACTGTTTAAGGGTTATTGGTGATGGAATGCAATGAAATGAAGATTTATGGACCAGTGCTTAGTTTCTCACCAGTATCAACCAAATATCCCAGATAGCATGCATACTTGCAGCAAGTTTGATTTTTTCTGGATAATATTTAGTCATAACCAATTTGAAGCGACAAAATTGCTGCAAAACTCCTGCAAGTTAGATGGAACATAAAGTGACCACTCCTTTGCAACGCTATTTTGCTGCAAAGCTGTGGCAACCTTTTCATGACAACCTTGGAGCAAGCGAAAATTCTTAGATTTGCTGCAGTCTTGTTTCAAACTTGCAGACTTGTCATGCTGAACTTGCTGCAAGTTTGCAGGCTTGTAAAGCAAAACTGCTGCAAGTTTGCTGCAAACTAAATTTGCTATCTGGGATAGCCCTTTCTTTCCCCATGGTATATTTAGGTGCATCGTGTAGCCTAAGAAAGTAATAATTCCGTATAATTTAAAAAACTAACAAATTAAATAACACGGTGGTTACAACTTATAAAGAATTTAATAATCCTGTTATCTATTTAATTTAATTAACATCAGTGATTCTGACCCTTTTTAAAGCTGCCTCAACCCTACGGAGCCGAAATGGGTTCAACGCCCACCCCCTTTGTATAAATCCTGTAATTCAAAGCATAAGGAAGGAGACTTACTCAATTATAAGAGACTGAAATTTTAAGTAATTTTCTTCAATAGAATTATACACAAAATTTTTGTTACTGACACAGAAATGCTGTTAAATATATTTTTCTGGATGTCAGGCCCAATTTCCCACATCAAAACATGGGGGATGAAAATTATTGGTTCTGGTATCGTCGCGTAAGTTCATTTTATTACTGGAAAAAATGTGTAAATTAGGTAATTAATCTAATAAATTTATTTGGTATTTTTAAAATTAAGTTCGAAAACTAAAACATGTTTACATCGCATCCCTCCCACCTCAAACAAGTTCACTGCCCACAGCATCGTCCCACCGTCCTCCAGAGGGAGGTATCTCCCCCGTTGAGAATCAAGGAATTAGCATGATTCAAGTAATCTGCTCAAAAAGATGAGCAGAAATTTTTAGTTTTTACTCACAAATTACTACACCGGTACTACACCAGTTTTTGATTTGTGCAATTTTATTCTAAAGGTAAAATACTAAATAGTAACTAATGTAAAATGTAAACATATAAATCTCGATAAATTATTCAGTAATAAGATCAATTTATTTACTAATTAATTTATTAATTCTAAGGTAAGATTAAATAATGCTATAGTGATGCGTAAGGATTCAAAGAATAACATAGATGTAACATATAGTTTTTTATAGCTTAACATTATATATATATATATATATATATATATATATATATATATATATATATATATATAATGTGTTTGTGTATGCATTAATAATATATATTCTATCCATAATATATTTATATCTCTCTATATATATGAAAATGTAGTCACACTCGTATATATTAACAGATATGAATATATATATATATATATATATATATATTCATATCTGTTAATATTTACGAGTGTGACTACATTTTCATATATAGAGAGAGATATAAATATATTATGGATAGAATATATATTTATATCTCTCTCTATATATGAAAATATATATATATATATATATATATATATATATATATATATTCATATCTGTTAATATATACGAGTGTGACTACATTTTCATATATATAGAGAGATATAAATATACTATGGATAGGATATAAATATATATTATTAATGCATACACAAACACATGTATATATATATATATATGTGTGTGTGTAATAAGACGTACTTCACGATTGGTGGTTGCAGTTATGGCCCATAAAAATGACACCGTTTTAGTTAAAGAGCTTTATTAAGAGAACGTTGGAGGACGGGTTACCACTTCATTATAGGGACAGGACAAACTGAGGGGTCATCTAACACAAAGTTATTAGTAAAAGGTCCTTAACACCTGCGTTAACATCTCAATCAAAATCTGTGTGAAAATATGCCTCCGACAGTGTGCATCTCCTTTTTGTTTGGAAATTTTCTAAATTATGCAGAGTTAAAATTGGTTGTTTTACAGGTTGGTTGACAGGGTGTTAGGGGCTACAGTTTATCCCCTCCTCTGAGGGCGTAAACTGTAGCCCCAGTGGTCAATTTAGGTTAGGAGTTAAAAAGGGGAAAGCAAAAGGAAGCGGCAATTTTTGCCCTTGACTTAAGATTTGAAAACCCCTGAGAATTTTTTCGGACCGTCTTAGGGGTATATATATATATATATATATATATAATATATATATATATATATATATATATATATATATATATATATATATATATATATATATATATACACGCACACACACATACATACATGCATACATACATATATATTATACATAATTGTATTTCAGTAATCATTGAGGGACACCGAGCTTTCTAGAGTAAATACATGGATAAATATTTAGCGGTATATTTTGCAATTTACCGGTGAACCAGTTTACTGGTACAACAGCTTTAGTTGATAAGTTGTACACCCCTGCTGTAACGCGTACAAAATAAGAAACAATTTTAATCTTACAGCTCTGAAAATAATCGTGCTTATATATAAATATTTTCTGGACGGGCTGGAATTTTTTCTACTTAATCTGTTCCTCCGTCATTTTTACTTTTTATATTTAAAACCTTTTTATTTCTATCAAAGTTAATTATTTGCGCTTAATAAAGCGTGTGCCAAAATGTTTCCTCAACCAATTTAAAATAATATATTTTCATCACTTTTTGAATTTATTACTTGACAGAATAGTTCAATTAAAGTTACAAACGGAAGTCACCAGTTGGTTGAAACATGCTTTCAATAGGTTAACTCGGAGTTAAAAGAGTGTAATAGAGCGGATACGCAAACATGTAAAACACGCAGCTTAAGGTTTCCAGTCGTCTTTAATACGTTATTTTATTCTTAACTGTAATTCGGGAAATAATGCCTTGTGGTTTTAATACTCCAAAAGTAGGGTCTGTTCCGGATTCTTCCTTTTGTAGCCGGAATTAGGATATTGGCCTTGCTTCGTAAAGGCCTTATCATATGTTAATCTGTAAGTGTTGAAAACTCAACAGTCTAAATTTACGATTCCTTTTCCCGATGAAAGATGAGTGAATTTTTCATGTCATAGATAAATTTTTTTAACCGATATAAAGCATATATTCACGTCAACTTATGCTTGGTGAAAATGCGCAACAGATACAGTTTATGATTCCTTTTCCCGATGAAGGATGCTCGAAATTTCCTTATGATAGTGAGAATATTTTAACACATTAAATGATTTATCACACGTCAACCTGAACTAATATAAATTGGTTGAAAATATATTTTGTTGTACAATATAAAACATATATTCACGTCAACTTATGCGTGGTGGAAATACGCAACAGATACAGTTTATAACTCCTTTTCCCGACGAAGGATGCAGGGAATTTCCTTATGATAGTGAGAATATTTCAACCGATTAAAGGACTTATTACACGTCAACCTGAACTAAAATAAATCGGTTGAAAATATATTTTGTAGTACAATTCGCGCATTCTTCATCGGAAAGAGAAATCGTAAACGGAATCTGTTACATTTTCAAAGTGTACAAAAAGGTCAAGGTGAAGGTAATAGGGTTCTACGATTACCTAGTGAAGAGGAAAGTCTTCATTTTAACCTTCGAACGTGAAACAGATCAAATCATCAATTTAGGCATCGATGCAAAAATAACCAAACAAAAATTTAATACCCTCCGGCTTACAAGGAAGGGGGAAGCTGAGTACGTTCTCATAAAAAATTATGAGTAACCAACGCCTATCCAACGCCTCAACAATACATAGCAATCAATTCAACATCAAGCTCAAAAATTAAATATAAAAAGAATAAAAGTTAAAGGGACTATTAAAAAAAATTGCATCTTGGAACAAAAGACATTTTTGTACATTTTGCATGACAAAAAGATATTTTTGTATTTTACAAAATTTTAAAATTTTTATTTAGCATTTTATGAATTTCTTATAATATAAAACAAGACAAAACATGACGAAAATGACAAAACTTTCGAGAGCAAAGCAGCGGAACACTATAAAACAATGTTGATGGGGGATAAATCCATAACACAGGATGTATTTTCATTTTTTCCCTCGAGTATTGATGAACGTTAAATCAGCAATGGCTCTCTGCACCCAACTTTCACCCACTATTATTTGATTTTCCTAGAGTAAACGGAACTATGGGGTGACATTTTCGTATTGTTTTGAAAATTGTCTGAGGCTAGGATGAAAACCAATCTTTCTTGTTGTCAACACTGACTCTCTTTCCTTTGAAAATATTTTGCGAGGTTAAAAAGAAAGAAAGGAAAAATTGCAAATCAGAAATCGAGCCTTAAATATAGTCAAGGCGGAGGCTAGGGAGGGCCCGCTCCCCGCGAAATTTGGGAAATTACTTAAAAGTCAAATATGAAAATTTAAAAAATTCTATATTTAATCAAAATTTAATTTTTAGATAAAAACTTTCATCTTGAAACTCTTATCTGTATTTTTCTGCCAATATTCTTATATTAATTTAGGGTAACATAACACAAGATGTTTATATATATATATATATAATATATATATAATATATATATAATATATAATATATATATATATATATATATATATATATATATATATATATATATATATATATATATATATATATATATATGTATGTATGTGTGTGTGTATGTGTGTGTGTGTGTGTAATCCAATAATTATAAAACTGCTGGACAAATAGAAAGATAAACAGCTAGCAGTTATAAAAGTGCAGCCGGCCAACATTGAAGAGAACGGCACAAGTCTAATTAAAACTTTATTTCAGAGCTGCTAAAACGTGCATCTTTACCAGTCAACGACAGCCCAGAGAAAGACATAAAAATCACACTGCTCGAACGGAAGTGCACCCAAGAGCGAAGACAGAAAAATTTTTCCCTTCTTACTCAGCGAATTTAAGTGTAAGATCAGGAAAAACGCGGACACAGTTGCCGGCGACAGCTGGGCAACGTGTTGAATAGACAGAAAGTTTACGTCTATAGGATAGAAAGGTTTGGGAAATGGATCGAAAGAATTTTAAGTCAAGGATGCTCCTTTGATTAAAACATTTAGAGGCTGGGAAAAAGATTTTAAGGAATTAGAATAGGAGTGAGAAGGTTTTTAAGGAAATATTAAAGTTAAATAATTTTGACATATTACACACACACACACACACACACACACACACACACACATATATATATATATATATATATATATATATAATAAATTTAATAAACTAATTTTAAATTTTTGCTAAATTTTAAGCTTTTTTAGCTTAAAAAAATTGGGAAATACGTAATTAGCTCAGTTTGATAAATTCTTTTATTTTATGATCAATCAAAAATAGGATTAAAAATTTAAAAAAAAAGCTAAAAAATTAAAAAAAACAATACTTAATCTAATGTGTTTTATAAGAGAAACTAACACTAACTATACCAATAAATAATGTTTCAAAAAACTAAAAAAATATCAAACCCTGTCTTGAGGCAATGTTTATGCGAGTGAAAATCACGGAATAACCATCGCAGTCTGTCGCGTAACGCGATAGTCAAAATGGAATGTAATACTATTGTACAGTAGGTGGGGCACTTTTCGGAAACGGAACACTTGGTTTCGCTGCCTGCGATCCGTTCTTGATGGTGTTATTCTGGAACACAGTAACCGCAAACGAGGAACGCGAGACCACGGAGCCAGGTCGTCGTCCGAGAGAACGAAGAGGAAAGATAAAACGGAAAGTCATTAGGCACATGTCGTCTTGGCAACCGCAATAAAAATTAAAATCAGAAAAAATACTTTCGAGCCATAAAAAAACGTAGTTGTTTATCTGGTCAGGGAACGGGGTTGTATCTGCTGCTAGTTAATTTAAGCGAGGATCGTTGGTACAAATAAAAGAGTCATTCATATGAAGAGAACTTAAAATGCAGAACGCTTGTCCATGGAATTAGGAAAAGGCCTCTGCATTAGGAACTGCTCTTGGCGACAGCCTCGTATGTTATACCTCAGTTTAGCGCATAACTATTATTTTTTCTGTCCTTGATTGTCACTCTATTTGGTTCTCGTAAATTTTAAAAACTTAATATTCCTTTCAAGTCTGGACTAAATCTCAACCTCTTGTAGTTTATTAACTCTATTTTCACAGTTTTATAAGAGTTTTTTGCACTCCGAGATTGTTAATATTTATTTAGTAATACACTACTCGGTAATATTATTTAACTTATATTTTGAGAAAATTTGTTTCTTAATTTTAGTGTTAACTTTTCTTTTAAAAAGGGGTATGGCACATTTATTAAAAACGACAATTTTAGTCAAGTGAGAGAACATTTTTCTTTGAGTACAAAAGACATTTCCTGTTCTGTGACTATGTCAATGACTGTACGGTCGTACATATGTCATATTTCATACGTATGTCGTCACTATGTCAGTAAATCATATATTATATGTAAAAATAGATTTTGTAAAACTTTTACACTTTCTAAATTTTCAATTACTTTCTAAATATCCGAATTAAAATCCTAATTAGGACCTGAAAAAATATTTCTTTTAATAATATGCACTGTATTACAGAACAGATAACTTAACTGAAAATAATATATGAAATAAAATGTGCTACATAAATTTTCTGCTCAAAATATCAACCACTGCTACAAGTTTTTTGAGCATTCTTACTGATTTATTTTTACTATCAATGAAAAAGAAAATAATTTATTCTGAATATAGAAAAAAAAACACAAATTATATGTTAGTAATTTAATTAAAATATCAATTACAAAAACGATCTAAAACGACAATTTATTTGATATTTTACAATAAATTACTGGAGAATATGTGATGCTATTTTTTATTATCGCAATATTCAACAGCAAATTTAAAATTTGGTTCATCAGTTGGACATAAAAAATGGTTAATCCCACAAAACTTCAGCTTTCCAAGAACCCCAGTGTTTTCCGGTCCCCCATAAAAATTTAAAAAAGTTAAATGTATTTGGAAAAGGTAAAGGGCAGGACTGGATACCCTTTAAAAAACGTGAAACATGAACTACTTCATTTTCTAATATATTCACATTTCTACACAGAATTTTCTTCCGAATGCAAGACATTTTTTAACTTTTAGATATTCTCTCTTGTATATCACTGAATTCGTGATTCCTTTCATATGATTCTATGACTCGGTATGAGTGAATAGGGATTTTAGTTACCAACCCTTTGCGCTCCAAATTATTTTCCTCATTCTCTGTTGTATCATTAGACTTCATGAAGCAGAAAAGGAAACTCTAAACCAATCTACAAACCTCATTCTCTTTAGTCTAGTCATAATTCATGTTTGAATTAAATCAATTAATTGCCGAATTAGCAGTTTTAATTGAGTTAAACAAGTGTAAACAGTAATTATTAAATTTAAAAATCATATCTAACCTTACGGGACATTGTGCTTGCTGCGATGACTTTTACGTGATTTGACGTTTGAAGCGCACAATTAATTTTCGTCATTCTCTGTTGTCTCATTAACCTTCGTGTAGCACAAAAGTAAACCGCATAACTCAAAACCAACCAACTAACAAATCAACAAACCTCATTCCCTTTAGTCTAGTCATTATTCATGTTTAGTTAAATAAATTAATTGCCGAATTAGGAATTTTAATTGAGTTAAACAAATGTAAACGATAATTCTTAAATTTAGAAACGGCATCTAACCGCATTGTACGACCGCATCCACATTGTACTTGCTGCGATGACGTTTACGTGATTTAAGGCGTTTGAAGTATATTTTTCAAAATCTAATCACGCAGAAAAACAGAATTAATATTTTAGTTTGGGAGAAAATTATAGAAAACTACCCGGATATGCTTAAAGTTTTCGACTTTTTCATTAATTATCTCGTAAGAATACCCCCTACAACGTGGGATCCAAAGTGACTGCGCTTATAAAACCAAACGTTTTGAACGGACACCTTAAAATTTACATATATGGGCTCCAAAACCACCAAGACATCTTCTTAAACGCGTATGTGTTTAGAGGAGAAGATTAAGCGGATTACTCTGAGATCTGAGGTGTATAGGTAACATACCTTCTCCGGTAGGTTCAGGATTTGATATGGCTTCTGATACACCCAGATTTCATCCGTTTAGTTAATGTGTTCTACAGTTTCGTGTTTATACGCACACACACAGATGTAATTCCTCTTTATGGGCTTAATACTAGAACGCCCATCGAACCTATTTCAACTTCAAGCAATATTTATATATATATATGTGTGTGTGTGTGTGTGTGTGTGTGTGTGTGTGTGTGTCTACTAGCTTACATCCTTGAGTAATTTAGGGTTTGTTGCAATCAAATTGGGTGTTTCCTATATACAGTCAGTACCGGCTATATGATCACCCGTTTATAAGGTCACTCCGCTTATAAGGGCTGTTTTCTAAAGTCTTAATAGGAAACGTGTGCACCGCTTATACAGTCATTTTCTTTTCCTTGTTACCGGTTATATGGTCAGTTACAAGTCTTCAATGATTTTCCGTTTTCTTTTCTTTTCGTTTTTTAAGAAGTCAGTGCGAAATCGGAGAGGACCTGAATTCAAGCCTTTATTTCCCTCCATTTCACCCTTTCTTGTTTGTGTAGACATCACCTCTCTCAGTTCTCTTGTCCCCTGACAAGAGGTTGATATCTGTATGTTTATTTGTTGAAGTTATCTCTTCCTGCTTAAGTTGAAATTGATACGAAACAAGTAAAGGAAAATTTTGTTGCATTTGGATCATACGTCACGAATAAGAACGTTCATTTTTTAATTATGGCTTCGAAAAGAAAATTTATCATTTGCTACCCAAAATAAAATGATTAAAAATTTAAAAAAATCTAATCTTTTAAAGGCTACTTTCGCCAAAGCAAATTTGATTACCCCGACGACATTAAACAACATTCTAGCTGCCAAACTTTGGTCCTCAAGTGTTGAAATCGGTGATCAAGAAAGAAAACGTCAGCGCTTGATACCTTATGGGAATGTGGATAAGGCTCTTATTTTATGGATTAAAAATGCATGGTATATGTACAATAGGGTTGTATTGTTCCACATATATGGTCACCCCGCTTATATGGTCTGATTTTTCTGAACCTTTGAGCTGACCATATAACCGATACAGACTGTATATATGTACACCAAAGAGGTATTACATTATGACCATCCTCCATGTATAACAATAGACTCGCCCAGAACAAAACCACTGCTCGTGCGTGGATGATCTTGGAGTAAAGAGGCAATGCATTGTATTTTCAAACAAACGCGATTAGCGACATAATCGGAAAAACAGCTGATTTATCAGACTTCGATAAAAGTCATATTTTTGAGACAAAGTTTTCCAACACATTGTGCAGCGTACATAGCTGCGTAGGGGTCTAGCAGCCAGAGGCCAAAGTATGTCCCTCACGGACGATACGTCACTGCCAGCTGCGTCTGCAATGTGCCAAGAACCATCGGAATTGATCGTAAGAATAATGAAAGAAAGTAGCATGGTCCGACGAATCCCGTATTTTGGTCCTTCACATTGACAGGCGTATGCGAATACGCTGATTTCCAAAGAAAACCCTGGCTCCCGGATTCTCGGACGGATACAAGTCTGTTGCGGGGGTAATATAGTGTGTGCAATGGTTTTATAGAGCACATTAGGATCTATAATCTCCATAGAACAATTGGTTGATAGAATGCGGGTGTTTTTGAGATCTTAAGGTGGTCCTACATGTTATTAATAGAGTGGTCATATTGTTCAGTGTATCTCTCTCTCTCTCTCTCTCTCTCTCTCTCTCTCTCTCTATATATATATATATATATATATATATATGTGTGTGTGTGTGTGTGTGTGTGTGTGACAAGTCGTGATCCAGAGTTAAGGCGAATGAAAAACAGTCTTCTTGATAATAATAAGTTTTATTAACTTATCGTTCTTAAGGAGAGCAACTTGCGCCATTTTCAATGTTTATGGTGGAGCTATGCGTGAAGGTGTTGACCGCTCCATATCCACTCGCCAATTCCAACTTATCTGTTTTCAAGCTCATCAAATAGCTCAAAAATGCTTCCGCCTGACCGAATTATCCTGAAAGCTTACGCGAACGTTAGTCTTTTTCATTTATTTTATTATTATTATAAAAGAATTCCCTTTTTAAAATAGTTTTTAACTTACATAATTTCCAACTACCCCTTTTTTAGACCTGACATATATATATATATATATATATATATATATATATATATATATATATATATGCGTTTGTGTGTATTTATATGTATGCAGATAGATATATATGTGTATTATGTATAAAAATATACACACACACATATATATATATATATATATATATATATATATATATATATATATATATATATATATATATATATGTGTGTGTGTGTGTGTGTATGTATGTATGTATGTATGTATATATATGTCAGGATTTAAATTGTAGATTAATTAAAAAAAAATTTAATTAGGGATTCATTACTGGGAGTTACGCGGCGTGATGAGTTAGCCACATAAATACGGATCATTCGCAGTGATCTTGGGTAGAGAGCACTGTGCACATTCCGCAGACAGAGATGTGGCTACCCGAGGCAGCTAAGCCTGCCTTTGTTAAAAGTTAGGCGCCAATCTGCGACGCCATTGAAGATGATTGATGAATAGTGCGCTTCGAGATTTGAATAAAAAGATGAAAATGTACTCAGGACTCTAGTGTCATTTAGTGGATCGTGATATATATATATATATATATATATATATATATATATATATATATATATATATATATATGCATACATATTTATAAACACGCTGATGTTCTTAGATGCAAAAAGTTTTTAGTGATAAGTGTATCAAATACTTTTAAATTTGTCACAAGCTGATGATCTAAGTTATAACGCTTTTCAGTTATTCCGAAAAAATCACCTCCAGGCTTAGATGATGTTTTCATAATACGAGATTTCGCTTCTCCGTAACCTTTCTAGATGGTTATAATGTTGCTGCTGCTTCGCTGGAAGCGACTGAGGAAAACTAAAAATAAAACTGCTATCGCCATTCTGCCATCTTTGTTGCCGAGTGACGATTGTGAATCAAAACTAAGAAATGAGGTTTTTCCTGATAATGTGACACGCGCGTGCTTATTATAAATTGTGCGTTGCTTTTAATAGTCTTATGCTGCAGTGGTTTCTTTTGCATCGTGGACTTTGAGAAAGTGTTTCACCATATTTTAAAACTTTAAAAAGTGGTTGGGACTTTATAACTCTTTTTAATATCATACCTCTGCTACCCTGGTTTTACAACATAGAAGAATATCAAGTGAAAGAAACGGAAAGGAATGTATAATTTTATTTTATTTATATAAGTAATCACATAACTCGTTGTGCATATTCTTTCGATCCGGTAGTTCAGTGGTGTTTTCGTCTGGGTATTGTGTTTGTTTTCACCTTAATTACACAATGAACTTCCAACGGGTTCGCTTTGCTGCTTTTATTTACACGCACAGACTATTTACATGCTTTGGTATAGGGGTATGGTACATGATTTGGTATATATCGCCCATCCTCTCGCAATGAAGCTTACATTCGATCTCTCCGTCTAAGCAGGGTTACAAATATACTCAGTAGCACCATCTAGTATAGTACTAGTGGGCTATGAATTTCTACACTCGTGCCACTAGTGTCAACAATTATTATACCATTGCACCTAGTAATTGGGATATGCTTATCTAAAGCTATCGAACAATCTAAATCTAGATACCTCTATATATTCTACCTTCTGTAACTTTTCGCATCAAGTCTTAATCCTATTCCGATATTTCGTTTTCATTGTCACACACACTGAAAGTTTATTTTATATATAAAGTACCGGGTGACCGAGCTCCGCTCGGAGAAAACAGGTATCGAAGCTAACTCGAAGATTTAAATTTTCAATTATGATTTATCAAAACAATACATGCCATAAGAAAATTTGAGAAACCATTAGTGAAAAGATAACCGGTTAAAGTGCACCATTGTAAACTATTCTAAACAAAGTTGTTTGGAAAGGGAACTATTCTATACAAAGGTAAAGTTTGAAAAGTCATAGAAAATAAAATGTTATTGATAACAAAAAATTAATGGTACAAAGTGAGCAGTGTAAAGATTGAGGTGTGTTGAATGGAGAAGCATTCTGACAATGACGGTATCTTCTAGTTTTCCATTTGCGGGATAATTGAGTTGATCGCTTGTTGTTCCAAAATTCCGGCTCCCTGAAGCATTTCTTCTAGAGGTGCGTTCTGCATGTTGAAAATGTAGCTTGAAATCTGATGAATGTTGAAATGTCGAACTTTGTTGACGGTGATTTGAAATCGAAATCAGTTCCTTAACACGTTCCCTGCCACCGAAGCACTGGCGCGTCAAAGCGGCACCTCCTGGTATGCCGACGACGCACTAACGCGGCGACGGACTTTGATAAGTTATATGCTCTGTGTTTAGTGTGGCTTTGGAAATTGAACGGCGAGGTTGTTTCGGCACGTTAGTGAAGCATTATTTTTTAATTTTTTGTGGTTGGTTTTCAAAATTTTTGTTTGCATTATTTTTTTTTTACTATATCGTTTATGTGTTATATATACTTTGCTATATTAATTTAATATTTAGAGTTGATAGAAAATAAAAATGGAAACCGATATCAAGGAATAAAGACAAATCAATAAAGACTTTTATTATTATTATTATTAATTCGTCAGAACTACAGCCAATCGATTCCTCGTGGTCGAAAACCCCCGGGTACCAATTTTATTATTATTAATTCGTCAGAACTACAGCCAATCGATTCCTCGTGGTCGAAAACCCCCGGGTACCAATTTTCACTTGGTTTGGACACATGAGAAAAAAGTTTGCCCGCACCGGGGTCGAACCCGTCCCTATCTGTAGCGCCGAACTACGTGACCTTAGCACGTCAAAACCGATGCCAATCGATTCCTCGTGACCAAAAACCCCAGATCCCCAAGTTTACTACAGTTTATTAATTCTGGGGTGATTTTCGACTTGACGACCATTCCTCGTATTATAGTATAGGATTTGTTCTAAGTGGCATTAAAATAGCAATGATTGTGCTAGCACCAAATGTCTGTTTTAGTAACAGCTACGGTACATGAACATAATGGAGCACAATTAGCCCAGGATGTTAGTCACCGACATTAAACTTTGTTTCATAAAGATCAAGATAATAACATGTTGTTTATGCATTAATTGTATATATGTAAAGTTTATGTTGATTTTGTTCCAAAGAAAACCGAAACTGACACCAATAATAAAACGTATAGGTTATCCACTCTGTATATGAGAGTATGCCTGAAAATCAAACTGATGTAGTTGAAAAAACATATCCAGTTACGCAGTAGATAAATACTATGTATACAGTCACACACCCACACCCACATACACTCAAACATTCAAGACATCCTTGAAATGTGAAGACACAATTGTGAAATATTCCCAAGCAATTAAGACACTGATATCTGCAAATTGCAATGAGCTGCCTACTTTGATGGGTAAATGCAGCTTCCATGATGATACTGTGGAGATTCCTTTCAATTTCGATCTTCCTGAGGAGAGGGAATTTTTACTCTTGCATACCTGCCAACTTTTGAAAAACTTTTCACTTGAAATATCGGTAGGTTAGTTAGTTGACGAAAGCGGTACAAGCTATTATAATTAATGAACCCAGACAACAAAGTCAAAACTCTCGTAACTGGAGGGTTGCGGGTTGGTAGCCAGAGCCGAACTAAGATCCGCCGTGTTCGTTAAAGGTGACTGGGGCACGTAGAATAGGTTCGTGGACACAGTGTTATCCATGTTCTCAATCAATATCTCTGGGTGTGGCAGGCCCAGCCTATGGGTCTACTGCTTGGTCCCTGCTTCTAAATTACGAGGACCCACTTGAGCATAAGTTGAACTTTTACCCTTGAGGTGCTCGTTAACCCCTTTGTCTTAATACGAGTAGCGTATGGCTCAATCGTGCTTGGTTTGACCAAGGGGCATAAAACAACAACAACAATATAATTAATAAACCTTATTAGTATTCATTCCTATTACAACAAAATGTAATTAATAATATTTTTATTCATTTATTATATAAAATAAAGATTTAGATGATATTTTTAGTTAATTTTGATTTAGTAAAACACAAAATTTAAGTTATTTCAAACTAAATATATATCATTTAAGAGCAGAGAGGGTTCTTTATACTGATTATTAATGCTGATTTTGGTCAAACTTTTTGGAATCTTAATAAATAAGATATGTTTATGTTTATTTGTGTGGTCCTCTATTTTTTATCCTTTATTGTAATCCCAATACAATATCCAGGCAATGCCATATTCGGAGGTTGCTAGAGCCATGCCAAATGCATATAATTTTGCAACACAAGAAGGGTTATACATATTTTTATCAGATTTGTAAATTTTGGCTGAAATTAAAAAGATTTGTAAATTTCCATAGATTACTAAAATGAAAAATCCATTGGCTTTTTCAAAATTTCCGATTTCATTTTCACTGTTCCAAAAACCGTAAAAATTCTCGGTCCATCCGTAAATCCTTAAAATAAACCAAAAACCGTAAATTTTGTGGACAATCCGTAAAAGTTGGCCGGTTTGCTCGATTCCATACCTTTCTCCCACCTGTTAATCTCCCAGAAACCCAGAAGTAACCTAAACACACTGATTTATCCTGCATGTTCTTTAGATGTAAAGGGAGGTGTTTCAGCACCTCAGCCTCGCACGATGACCACACGGCCATCTCAAGCCCGTACATTGATCTGAATTGTACTTGTTTGCATTTTACGACCGTAAATGCGAATGTACCCCCTCTACGTGCAGTTCGAACGAGGCCGGATGATATTTCGGAGAAATCGGGGCGAAAGGTCTAGACAGTTTTACGACGAAATCTGGCCTATTTCGGGACTAACTCTCTCTCTTGACGGATTTTCTCGAGATTCTACCTCAAGGTAAAAAAGTCTTAACTGTTGGTACTCCAGGCACTGAAAATAAGAGAAAAACAAAAACTTTGAGATGTATAATCTGATTTCATAGGTTTCTCACGTCTGTGTGACTTGTAAGATCTGATGTTATTAACCGCACAGTCTTTACAAGCATTGTTTCGCATCGG
>CM063501.1:183760020-183877555 GCA_032207245.1 Pardosa pseudoannulata
AAACCTGCTGAAAAAAAAAGGCTTGACAGTTGCTGAAATTATAGGATTGAGACTCACTTTCAGCGTCTCCGATTAGTTACATATCCTGACACCAAAAGGGACACATCATAGGATCGAATCACCAATGAGATACCACTGGCGTTTGGATTTTACTTTCTTCATCTAAACTACCACGCTGAGAAAAAGAAAATTGTAATCCGTGACTAGAAAAGTACTGATTTCCGTAGATTAGCTCCGGAATACGAGATCTGAGATTGGAAATCAATTGATGCAGCACAAATGGAGATCTATTTCACAGCTTAGTTTTTGTTCTTTATCTGCATTATTCTGCTTTTTTCGGAAGAATACCTTCACACAAAGGGTATTTTGTATTTAATTTCCTGCTGCTTGTGTTTTATCACACCAACTCGAAATGCCTATCGGGGATTCGAACTTGGGGTTTATGCATTATTTTGAAAGCAAGATTCATAAGTCTTTTAATCTTTCTAGTCTTTCCAATGGAATTCGCATTAAAGGACGAAGAATGCAGGAGGTCATGAATATAAGTGATGCTTGTTTTCAAAAGAGAAATTTATATAGTGAAGGAAAAGTAAAAGTAAATTTTTGAAAAGCAGCTCCATAAGTGTTTCGAACTATGTGACCCGTCCCTACATCAGTTCTTCGAAACTGTTGTAAAGAGTTGAAAATTATTGGGACAAAAATCTTTCTGGAATTTGGTTGTCTAAAGGACTTACCACATGTCAATCTATATGCGTTGAAAGAGCAACAGATTCAGCTTATGATTCCTTTTTCCTCGTGAAGAATTCGTGGATTTTGCGTATGATAGCGAAACATTTTCAACTTATTAAAGACCAATCCCATGTCAACTTGAACTAAAATATATAGGTTAAAAACTTTTCGTTATCTCATGAAAAATCTGTGCAATCTTCATCGAGAGAAGGAATCCTAAATTGAATCCGTCCCTTTTTCAATGCTTATGGGTTGATATATGTTAACAACGTTAAAAATCGATTTCCATCTTTGTATAATATTTATAATATAACCGCATGATTTGCTCAATCATTTTTGAAATGACATTGAATAACTTGAATCAAAATAGGCTTCATATCACTGTCAAGGTATAGGCTTATTATAAGCAAGGCTGTTTACTTCCCTTTTTACGTGAGAACAGCTCTACTCGTCTTATTAATTTCTCAGATAAAATTTGGACCCGAATTTAATGCGACTGTAATACATTTTATGTTTGAGAAACTATTTTACTCATGCTCCATATTATGATTTTGGTCTCTGTTCTGTTAAAGGCGAGGTCTCGAGGTCTCTTGAGGTATTTTCCAACCGCCAGGTAGTCCGTATAACCCATTACCTTAACCTTGACTTTCCCATTGTATGAAAACTTAATTGTACTTCGTTTACGCAGAAAACTGGCATTTGGGATTCGGTTAGTGATGCTGTAGGATGGGAGAATGCACAAACGATATGTTTGCCTTCGGTCTATGTACAGGAATAGGATTATGAACCGCTGAAGGAATTTGCTGCTCCCGATTTCGTTGAGACGGTGTTGTTGACTGATGAGTCACCTTTTATCATAGGGAGGATGACCAGTCTACATAAAATTTATGTGTGAGCAAAGAACTCTCAATGTACATGAGCACTTGCAAACAAAAACCATATCGTATCTCTAGTTTCTCTTAATATCTGGATGTTTTGACGTCCTGCTACCATATACGGCATCTACAGCAGAAAGAATACGTTTCCAATTCAACAATTCTATGTTATTCTGATTCGTCTTTATATTGCCTAGATCTCACTAACATTTGTTGATTAGTAATGACCTAATTTGTACTCTCCGGATCAATTTTTTTTCTATACTCTGTAAAAAACATGAGGTTTTTAAATGCTATGTTATTTTAGACGTAATAAGACGTATTAAGTTAATTTAGTTAACTAAGTTAATTTAGACGTATAAATGTAGAAAAAAAATACTTTTAATTTTTTAAATTAAAGTTTTAAGCCCAAATTGGTGTTTAAATTCTTCAATTATATTAACAAGCATAGAATCCCAGACATGCCAAATACTCCGGATTCTCCGGAGTAGCTCCAGAGAAAATTTCATAACTCCGGAAACTTCTCATATTTCTCCGGAAAAGAACAAAACTTTTGAATAGCTAAAAGATTACAATTCAGTCATTAAATACAAAGTTTTGTAAATAATACTGCTGAATATTACTCTTTTCACACAGTAATGCTGCATGTTAAAAGTTTTTAGTATTGTGCGGAAAATTCAAACTGAATTTAGGTCAAATTTGAGTAGGCAAACTCTAGAATTCCTGATGATAGAAAAATGGAAATATTTTAATCAGGGTAAATGTTGGTATAATGAAACACTGTTAAAGCGAAAAAAACTACTCATAAATTTTTAAATGCATAAATTTTAATTTACATTTTACAATTTACTACTGTGTAAATATATTAAATTTAATTTTAATTTAGAAACCAATAAGAAATCTACTTATGTATAATCTATAATTAACCTGTTAAAATTTCAAACCACGCTGTTGCTCCGGACACAAGTGCTTGAATGTTGGCATGTCTGTCCATTCCTATACTTTTTCAATGATATCTATAATCTGGACTTTATTGTTTATATATTTCTGATTTTATTTTTACTTAATTCTATGATTTCACACACACACACATATATGTATATAAATGCATATATATATATATATATATATATATATATATATATATATATATATATATATATATGAGCTTATCAATTGAGCGTTAGATGTCAGTGTGCACCCCTCCCCCTTTTTTTGTCGTTAAGTGTTACACGTGACCTTCAAACATCCTTAGAAATTTTGTGTATGGATACTAGCCGTGGAGAATTTCTTTTTTTTTTCTTTTCCTATTTTACGAGTGGCTTTCTCTTGCGAAGCGGAGCGCAACATCCGATTTTGTGACGCAACGCCAGAAAGACAGATAAACATACGGCAACCTGTCTCCCCATTGTCCGACCGAGCGGTCAACACGCGCGTCGTATTCGCTGGGAAACAAAAAGACATGTACACATCCGAAGGCCGGACGCATCTCACCTATGCGAGAATGTTTACGAATATCTCATTTATATTTCTGCTCTGCCCTTATTTCTTTTCCAGTCAGCTGTGCTCGATCTCCACGCCCATGTTAGTAATAATGCTACGAATAAAGGTACAACACGTGACACGTAGGGCAAACAGACGAGTACTCGAGACCTTGACTGATGAAATTTGTGTTCCGAGCCCGACACATCCTGTGAACGCTGATACAGTCATCCTCGATATTGTTTCATTTATATAGGCGTATATTGAAATGAAGCTGATAAAAATTTTCAGTACTGTCTATTTTTTAATAATAATAATTTGAAAATATGTTGCTCTCTCCCTTATCCTAAACAATTTTCAGATCCATGCCATGATAATGAAACTGGTAAATACCTTATGTTTCAAATGATCCAGTCTTGTGATGCGCAATGGCGTAGCAAGGCCTTTTCGTATAATAATTTTTTAATAATAATAATTTGAAAGAATATAGCTATCTCCTTCTCTTGGCTTCCTAAACGATGTGGTTCAGATCCCTGTCATACGATAATGAAACTGGTAAATACCTTATGTTTCAAATGATCCTGTCTTGTGACGCGCAATGGCGTAGCAAGGCCTTCCCGTGGAGTAATTTTTTAATAATAATAATAATTTGAAAAAATATAGCTATCTCCTTCTCTTGGCTTCCTAAACGATGTGGTTCAGATCGAACGATGTAGCAAGATAATGAAACTGGTAAATACATTATGTTTCAAATGATACAGTCTTCTCACGCGCAATGACGGAGCAAGGCCTACCCGGTGCGTATATTGTTAATAATAATAATAATAATAATATAGCTATCTCCTTCTCTTGGCTTCCTAAACGATGTGGTTCAGATCGAACGATGTAGCAAGATAATGAAACTGGTAAATACATTATGTTTCAAATGATACAGTCTTCTCACGCGCAATGACGGAGCAAGGCCTACCCGGTGCGTATATTGTTAATAATAATAATAATAATAATAATAATAATCTGAAATAATGTAGTTCTCTCCTTCCTGTGGTTTCTTAATCTATTACAATATAATGAAAACTCATTTGTTCACAAATTCCGTTGTCTAAAGTCTAATCAAACAAATTATTCTTCAAATGATAACTGACTCTCTTCTTTCTAACTTTTTGTTCTTCATATATTGACATTGTATCATCAAAGTCGATATCTTTAGCTACATTGTTTTCAGTTGATTATATAGCTGTGATAAATAGTCGTGTCACCTCCTCATGGTACCTGGTGCAGGCCACAACTACTGCACCTGGCTTCCTATGCCAATGGTGAGTACTTGTCACATGCTTGTTGTTATTTATCCTGCCATATACACCTATGAAATATAGCTATCTGAGGACTAAAGAATATGATCAGATCTATCAAATGTTTCATAAAGTGAAGTTGATAAGTTATTGTCATTTTTATATATAATTCACGCTGTAAAACACCACTTCCGATATAGGAATTATAAAATATGAACAGGACGGTATCCAAATAAGTACAATTTTTTGGTTTTGGTGCTAGAGTCTGCCCGATCGAGTCAACACGATTGTCCATGTTCATTAATGACGGCTTGGACAAACAGGTTCGTTGTCTCATTGTCTTCCAAGTTCTCAAACAGTACTTCTGGAGTTGGCAGGCAAAGGCTGTGAATCATCTGAATTGGCATCTATTTCTAATTACGAGGATCCATTGTAGTAAAGTCCCTGGCAGTGCTTTTCAAAAAGGAAGATGCACCCCTTCGAATTAATTCGAGTTGTCTCTGGCTTAAGTGCTTGTGGCATTAACAACAACAACAACATGGTTGTTCATATTTCTTCAGAGTTAAGCAACATGTTTCGGTCTCATTAACCTCGTGTTGCAAAAACTTGACCGTAGTGCTCCAAATCTATAGACTTTGAAACCATGTTTATTGAACACACACCTTTTCTCCATTTTAGAAATCCGAATATCCTGAAAGTTTCAGATCCATCAAAGGGTTAAAAAAACTGTCACGATGAACTGATTTTGTGCCTAGTTTTTGGAACGATGATAAGTTCTAAAAAAAAACCGACACAAAACAATATACTGGTGACATATACCTGACTTGTGCAGTTTATGACTGATATATCCTCTAACTAAATTTAACTAAAATGAATGTATTTTGGATTTATCTAAATAAATTTGCATATTTATTGTCCTAAGGTAGAAAACGGTTAATGTGTTAATTAAATTTGACTTGATGAAATTTCCAAAATGACGTAATAAATATTAAAATGTGCAATTTCGCGTACGAATATGAATTATATATATATATATATATATATATATATATATATATATATATATATATATATATATATATATATATATATATATATACATATATATATATATATATATATATATATATATATATATATATATATATATATATATATATATATATATATACATATATTTGTACATATACATATATACATATGTGGTATATCTATATATATTGTGTGTAATAAATACTGAAATATCTATTTTACGACACCGAAACATAGAAAGATAACGTCCTTTTTTTAGAAACATGCTGCTAATTTAAAATATTATATCTATTGTAATTATATTTATTATCCAAAGTAGTAATTAGTGTTTTAATTAAACTCGACGGGATGTTATTTCAAAATCGACACAATACATAAGATTAAAAATCCTTTTTCATAGTACAAATTTGAATAATAAACATACGCGCACACACACACACACATATAGATATACGACACGCACACCCACACATACACACACATATATATCTATTAAAAAATACATTAATTATTTTTTGACTTTGAAATATAAAAAAAAAGTAATTTTATTTATTGGAAACATCACTATAAATTTAAAATAGCACTTTCCAAAATACTAATTAATAATCTCCACGTGCATATGCAAATAAGATTTACATGAAGCAACTCTTTTAAAATATCGAATGTCTTTGTAAAGCTGGCGATATATTTGAAATATAATCTGATGCATGTTTTATATCTCTTGCTTGGCTTCTTAACCGTGACCTTGCCTATTGTTCCGCATGAATGTTAGGAGAGCACTCAAATAGCTTGTTTCAGTCATTTTTTGTTTACATAACTTTCGCAACCCATTGAAGGATTGCCAAATTGTATGTTGTGATCACCACAGTCACAAATCGTTGTTTTGTTTTCTTTACATCTATAACGGTTAGGTGTAAATAGTTCCTCTTTCATATTCATAATGATACTGTGTGTACAGTTACCCCTTACAAGCTCACACACTTAAATGCCGTATCATCCGAGGATATTTGGCTGCTAGAATAATGTGTCCGCTTCCAGAAAAAACACTTTTTCTATATATATGAACACATATGAATATATATATATATATATATATATATATATATATATATATATATATATATATATGTGTGTGTATGTATGTATGTATATATGTATGTATGTATATATGTAATATATCAAAATTATTTAACTTTAATATTTCCTTAAAAACCTCCTCTCTCCCATTCTAATTCCTTGAAATCTTTTTCACAGCCTCTAAATAGTTTAATCGAAGGAGTATTTTCCACTTAACATTCTTCCCAAAGCTTTGTATCCTAAAACCGTAAACTTTCTGTCTATTCAGCCTGTTTCCCAGCTGTCGGCGGAAAATGGTTTCGCGTTTTGCTGATATTGCATTTAATTCGGTTATTAAGGTTTTTTTTTTTTACCTTGGGAAAATTGTTTCTGTCTTCGCTCTTGGGTGCACCTCTGTTCTATCAGAATGAGCTCTGTGCCTTTTCTTTCTCTGTTGTCCAGTAGAATAGCTGTGCGTTGTAGCTACTCTGGAATAAAATTTCAATTACACTGGTGCCATTCTCTTTTATGTCGGCCTGACTGCATTTTTATTACTGCTAGCTGTTGAGCTTTCTCCTTGTCAAGGAGTTTTATAAAAAATGGATTACATACGTATATATATATATATATATATATATATATATATATATATATATATATATATATATATATATATATATATATATATATATATACGTATATATATGTATATATATATATGTATATACGTATATATATGTATATATATATGTATATATATGTATATATGTGTGTGTGAGGGGGGTGTCGTAAGACGGAGTATATGATGGGTTGTTTTCAGTGATGGCCAGTTGATTATGATAAAGTCAGACACCGTTTTCAGTTACAAAAGATATTTATTACCAGACCGTCGGTTGGATGGGTTCCCATTTCAGTATAGGGACGGAACGAACTGCGAAATCATCTAACATGAAAGACTAAGAAAATATCTCCGAAAGTCCAAGGGAACATCTAACAAAAAATTGCTGGAAAAATCTGTCTCCGATAACAAGCATTCCTTTTTGTTAAGAATGTCCTAAATTGGCCGCTAATGCACTATAAAGTTTAATTAGTTAAGGTCGTGAACTGTAACCCTCAGCGGTAATTTGAGATAGGGGGTTAAAAGGTAGAAAAACAGAGAAACTCAGGGGCTTTGCCCTTGATTCCAGATTTAAAAACCCCTGAGAATTTTCTCAGACCATAATGAAGGTTTTTGATTATAAATTTACTTCGGCATGATTTAACAATAAAATTACCAGATGTATACTGACAGTATATTCCTTAAGGGTTCGTCTTTGGAGTTCTATACAAAATATCTACATTTATTTACAGATTTAGTAAACTTTTACCTTGCATACATTCACGCACACACACACACACAAACACACACATACACACACACACACACACACACACACACATATATATATATATATATATATATATATATATATATATATATATATATATATATACTTCGGTACCCGAGCTCGTGCATTCAAACCCCGCTGCTGGTATGGATATTCTGAATTTGTTTTAACCCGTTAGTTTCAGTCTCGTTAGCCCTCAGGTAGTAAATATGTAGATATGTAGACCATAGCGTCGAAACCAAACCAAACTAAGTCGATAGAGATGAAATGGCGATTCAATCTCTCTTTCTAAATATGTCTAGTTTTACTAGAATTAAGATAATTTTTCGGGATTACCCTACTAGTTTCGCTTTATTTTACAGTTTCGAGGCTGTAATTGTCGAAGTGCTTGTCTGATACTGAAAAAATGAGAGCTGATAGTCAAGCATGCATAGGAATTTTTTTTTTGGTTGTTTACACCGTTTGTCTAACAACATGGTTACTTTTTTTTCTGGGTCTTAATAGAAAAGTCTTAATCTTTCCTTCCATACGGTCGAGATCGTCAAACGAGCGGAAAAACGGTTTGTATCGAGGTTTTCTTTCGAAAACCTGAAGATGAAGAAGCGATCGGGGTCACGGCCGCGTTCAAATGTGAGGTTGGAGCCCGTGGCCCGCTTTCTCCTGCCCCTGTGGGTAAAAAACACATTTTTCAGAGCATGCACAAATGGAGAAAATGTCGTGTTGCAGTGGGGAGTGTCATCGCAAGTGTGCTGTGCTTGATGGATGGATCGGGATTTAGGCCTTCAAGTCATTTGACTGTCTACCCCTTAATGAATGCATTGCTTTTATCTACTAAAATATGTTGAAAAGAAAAGTTCTTAGGGAGTATTCAGTCACGGTTTCACTGTCATTTGAATATATTTATGTTTATCTTTAGTTCTCTTTCTATTCTTCTATCAGACGTTTGACTGATCTGAGACGCGGTAGCTCAGTCGATAAAAGCGTCAAGCGTCAGTCCACAATAGCAGTTCGAGGCTCGAGATGGCCAAATTTCCGTCGGCGAACCTAAAAAATGGCACTTCTTAGAAAATATTACACGAGGTCCCAAACCTCAAAAATAAACATTTACCAATGATTTCTACAATTTTGTCCACTACTGTGTGGACGTAAATATATATATATATATATATATATATATATATATATATATATATATATATATATATATATATATATATATATATATATATATATATATATATATATATATAAACACATATGTTCAGTCAGCACACTCAACGAGCTTCACGAACTGAGCTAAGCGGTCTTTTTTAAAATGATTTAATTGAATATTTAATATTTACAAGCATTTACAGAAGTTAATCAAAAGTTAATAGCATGGGATAAATTGAGAGCTGGTCTCGCGTCTCGAGACTTTGCGAAGTACATCTTTACAGCAGCTACTCTCTCGTTCACTCCCTCTTCTATGTGTGTGATTTTCCTAAGTCCGTTAGGATGAGATTGCGCATGTGTGGAATGGATCACTTGACAGAGGGGTATTGGGAGGTTCGGATGGCGTTCTCTGATTTGATATATATATATATATATATATATATATATATATATATAATATATATATATATATATATATATATATATATATATATATATAGAGATATAGAGAGAGAGAGAGAGAGAGAGAGAGAGAGAGAGAGAGAGAGAGAGACTAGATCAGTCGGCACTCGGTCGGTTAGTTTTGACTATCACATGAGACTACGCAATCTTCAAGGGTAAATGAATCCTAAACTGAATGCACTGCTATTTTAACACATACATGTTGGCGAGTGATAAGGCTATAATCAAATTATTGTAGACAGTGGCGAGCGAATGATAGGGGACAATACCCCCATGAGGATTGTTGTACATATATCTTATATATGTAAGGATTGCAGTATTAATTTTTGTGATATGCCTTATCCACCATGCAAAAATAGCCCCGAACAAGTAAGTAAATTTCAGTGAAAGATTTAGGTTCGAATCCTATGTGGTTATCCTATTGTTATGTGGTATTCATCAAATTCCAGGCTAAAGATTCCTCGAGTAGAAATAAGTAAATCGCAGTTTTTACAACACCAAACTTCATTATACAATTTATTTTTATTTTCCTTTTCTTTGAATTTCTCCACTTGCAGTCTTCTTCAAAGCAGGAATCCAATTAAACGGATTAACAGTGGTATTTATATGTAAACAAGAAGTATTACGGTATAGGATATGTATCTTTTTTGCCATTTAGGTTTCCGAGGTTTATTTATTTTTTTCTCGCAAGGATAAGACTCGATGAGCCGCTTCTCTCATGATGTAACTGCTGATACTCCTACGTCATTAACTTGTATCGCTTAATAAAAGCCGAGATATTCGAGGACGTATTAACACGACCTTCGTTCGAACACGCACGTTTCAACTCTGCTCATGAATACATAGATTCCGGGCGAATAGAATCAGTTTGGATGGCTAATGGTCTACCGTTTAGTTGAAAGTAAACAATATAATACAAATATAAGGTGGTATCATAAGTTAGTGAACCTGTTCCTAGTTGACTGCAGAATCTTTCTTTGAATTAGTATCTATATCAGAGGTTTTCACCTTTTCGGAATCAAAATGACTCATATTTTGTGGAGTACAGAGTGAAATAAAACAGTATGTGTCTCTGTATATAAACTATATTTATACTTTTAGATCGCCCGGTGTGCATATATTATACACCGAGAAATCTAATTGTAAGGAAAATAATAATTTGGCAACGAAAAAAGATAAAAAAAATGTGGTTTTGAATATCTAAATGCAAAAGAAGTTCGGGTTTTATAATGATAATGAAGTAAAAAAATATTTGATTGGTACTCTTGTTGATTTAAAGGTGGCTCTGTAGTTCTTTATTGACTTAGAGATGACTTAATTTAAACTTACTTACATGTCACCATACAAGTGTTTAATGTGCTTTCTGATGTTCAGCAACATAATTATGAGGCATGAGGCGGCCCACTATTCACAGCATTCATCAACATTTTTATTGGTATGGCAGACTCCTGTTGGTGATTGGTTTACTCCTGTAGATTCTGCAAAAGAAGCTGTAATTTAAAATTTCTCAAATATTTTGGTTAATGCAGAACACTTCATTGGTCATGGATCATCTTGTATACTGTACACAGCGATACGGGCATAATGTCGAACTTGCCCACCAATTGTGCCCAATTTGTAACAGGAATATTCGTGCTGCATATTTTATACCTGATTATGTCAGATATTAACCTACAGAGTCATAAAAGTCTGTGCTGTGAAAGCTGCGAAAGTCTATGCACAACATTTTCTTTTAAAACAGAACGCGTATTTATTTATTCATTTTACTTCAATGATAACATAAATGATTACAAGCTTGCAAGTTTCAACTAATAATCCAAAATCTACAACATTACTAACACATTTTCCTCCGTTAAAAAATGCAACAACACTATTTATACAATCATTAAAATTATATATACTGCAGTTCAAAGTTAAGAATGCATCCAAGACCGAGGTGGAAAGTAGATACAGTTCGGAATGAATTCAACAACTTAGTATTCAACTTCTTATTACTTTCTATTTAAGCATCATGCATTTTTTTTGTATGAAACGACTATGTAACTACATCTCACAAGATAGCTACGATTCCGCTTCTCCAGTGACTATTCCAACGGTAATACAATGACTGCTTTTGAGTTGCACGGGCGTGTTTCAGTGACGGCCAGATTTTGAACATGTTAAACTGAATTGGAATCTTAAAAGACTTCTGATTATCTTTATGAGTTTGGCATTATTTCTGCTGTCTCCTTTCAGTTAAAAGCTTCTGTCAAGTCTTGCCACGAGAATTCAAATAAGAACTATTCACTGAAATTACATGTTTAATATTTTTAAGCATAATATTTTAGGTACTTTTTGAATAGGAAATGACTGAACCCAAAATTGTAAAATCGAACTTTGACACCGAATGAAAACGTCTGAGGTATGGTAGTACACTTGCTAATTATCGCTGGTTTAGAGGTGACTGATGCCGGCCATATTGGATTGAGCTCAACTTTAACTCATGGATAAAATATTTAAATCTGTGGACGCGTTGCATTTGAGGATTTTTTTTAGGACAAATTTCACTATGTAATCGCAAATATTTGTTGGACATTTTATTATAGACCCCTATATAGACGGCCATCAGTACTCCCTAGGGACAGTACAAACAAAGTGGGTCCCCATAATTTAAAAGCAGGGACCACTCAAAAAACACCCCAGGTTTGGCTCCTCCAATCGTTTGGGAATTTGGAGGATATTACTATAACGAACCTATTTTATGGGCTCAAGCTGTCTGTTACGATGTACGTATATTTTAATGCACGAACTCATAACATTAAGCAACCAATAGTTCTAATACATGTTATGTGCTTCACCAAAATAATAATAATCAATACTTAATTTTGCAAACTTAACAATTTTTAAAAACATTATTTACGATTTCATATTCATGATAGTGTTAAGGCAGCAACACAAACGATTTATTCTACCAAACAACATTTAATAAATTATATTATCTAACTATGAGGGGGTGACTATAGTGGTAAGAGCAGTGAATGACTTACTCGGGACGCAAGAAGACGGACGCACATCTAATAGCGGAGACAGGCATTTGTCGGGGCGCGACCCCGGGGGGAGTTGAGGCCTCAAATAACAGGTCAGCTTGGACTTGACGCTGGGTCTTTCTTGAGACAGTAATTGCAGCTATCGGGACGCAGGAGAACGGGCGAACAAAATAGCAGAGACGAGCTACTGTCTAAAGGTGGAATCAGGAGAGAAAACAATCCAGAAACTTCCAACAGAGCACCTGAGGCGTTACGTTTAACTTCAGGACTGTAAGGAATCACCTCCAGTCTCCTCTGTCTCTGACTTTTCTCTTCAGAGATCCTCCCAATCTCTCCTCTGCTTCTCACTCCCAATTGTTATTAAGATCCAATAAGATTTTCCCACAGTAATAAATATTGGGTGTAAGCCTTTTGCTCTTTGTTGACTATGAGCATTCTGAATCCTCCTCAAGATGCATCCCATTGTCCTATATCAATTTCATGATGGGAGCCTCTTCACGTTTCAAAGGGCCACAAGTCCCTTTGGCCTTACTTGATCCCTTTCCACTGCATCTTAACGTGCCATCAACGTGTCCGTGTGTGTCCATTGCAATAGGCCTCCCATGGATTCCGTGAATCAAGTCATTCCTACTGCCTTCACAAATCACCTTAATAGTCACCAGCTACTATATAGATCTTTTACTTTTGGTAGAGTTAATCTGCCAAGATTAACTTACCTCACTGCCATTAATATACCGGTATTTAATCAAAAAAGAAATTTAAGGAAATTTAACAAGACGGTTTTCCAGAAAACTTGCTATACCTAATGTTTTATTCAAGAACAAAATTATTTTAGTTTAAGGGAACCTGTAACCCCAAATATTGTCAACAGTATTGATTTTTTTTTTTTGACTGAAATTATAGTTCTAACCATGTAGCCCTGCAAAATTTCAAATATTAAATATTTCAAAAGTTAATTAACCATATAATTTTATATATAGGGAGTTTTATTAACAAATAGACACTTTAAATGTCCTTTTCTTTATGTTCGTTTTTCTTCGAAATTTAAGCATTAAAAAAGTTATGGTTTTACTTAAATTTAAAATACAAGTGATAAATTGTTTATACACGTTTTCCACGGTGTTTAAAATAAAGCAGTGCTTAGAATTATCAGTAATATGCTTATTTTTTACAAACAAATCTATAGAAGATATTAGAAAATTTTGTTGCTTTTCACTGCAATGTCGGTAATTTTTTTAACATAAAATACAATTTTAGGGATGTCTGAATACCCATGCACAGCCTTGTGTAAATGGCTTAAATAGAAAAAAAAATTAAAATATTATTCTTTAAAAAAATTATAATTTTTAAAAATATTAATAAAAATTTTAATAAAATTTTAATTTTAAAAAAATGTTTAAAAAAGTTTACTTTCTTGGATATGTTATAACTGGATTCTAATATGCTGAAAAAAATGCGATATTTACTGCAATACTTAAAAAGTAGTTTTATATGGAAGCATTTAATTAAATGAACTGTTCAGACAAAATTTACTTTATTGAATATTCTTTAAATAGGGTTTCTAGAACACAAAACATTTACAATATTTATTGTAATACTTGATAAAAAAAAAGAATGTTTTGGAAAGGGAACATTGGATTAAATGAACTGTTTCAAACAGAATTTACATTCTTGAATATGCGTTAAATTGGGTTCTAAAACATAAAATAATTAGAATATTTATTGTTATGATTAAAATAGAAGTGTTTTATTTAATTAACTGTTCAATAGAGTCTACTTTTTCGAAAATACTTTAAATAGAATTCTAAAATACAAAACAATTACAATAGTTTCTGTCATAAAGAAATTTTTTAAAGGAAACTATGTCCTCTTATTAAAAGCACTGTTGCGAGAAAATTTATTCCGAGTGTCAACCTCATAAGGAAGGGTTAAGGAAAAATAAAATGAAATGGTCCGCCCCGGGGCTCTCTGGCCCTTTGACCTTCGGTGCCCGCGGAGAGGAAGGAGAAAGCCTTAATGTGGGCACGCCAGGGCTCATCTCGAGGGAGACGGACCCTAATTCGCTGCTCGTTCCGCGTCCCGCTTTTCACGCCTGGGAGCGTGACGCGCATCGGAGCCCAGTGGCCCCCTTTTCTCTTGTACGCGGAGCGCAGATCCTTCTGACAGATCGCATTAGACAACACCAGCAGTGAGAACGTGCCGGTAAATGACAGAGAAGGGCTTTGCGTCGTCCGGGTCCAGGATTTTCCAAACAGAAAGCTTTCTCCTCCCGACTGCACTTCAGTTGTGACGAGGATTGATTTTCAGAAGACATTGGCATGCTTTTTTTAGTTTTATCATTGTTCTTTTGTGGAATATTGCTGTTAAAATGACAGTACATCATGTCATACTCATAACACGTGATTCAGCTGGAGCAAGCCTTCTTGGATGTGCCCCGATGTGTTTCTAATATTTCCTAAATATCTGAGATCAGATCAGCTAGACGCGCAGGGAAAGTGAAAATATTTGTTAACAGTAACTCCAGTTAGTTGCGTCCTCCGAGTTCGTCTGACTGTGTGACTTCTTGGAATGCAGTGCTGCCATCCATATGTGAATGACCCTTTTTTCGTGAAGACGCTGCACGCCGAGAAGGACATGTTCGTCCCTTGCTGCGGTCAGCCCCCGTACTGCGCTTGGTCACCCCGCCAGCATCAGCCGCCCGCGACGCATGGGCTGCAGCAGCTGCCCACGCTGTGGACCCGGCAGCCGGTGGTGTCCAGTCAGACCCTGCCGACCCCTTCCACCAAGCCCTGCCCCATGCACGACCGAAAGGCCCACACGCATGGGCGCAGACATGAAAAGCTGCACAGGACTTCATCCGCGCCGCAAAAGACTAAAAAAGTAAGTCACTTTTCCCACAGCCGTACGTCAGTGACCTTTAACTGCCAGCCGTGAGTATTACTTTCATCGGGAGCTAAGACTTTTATTTTCAAAGAGTTAACTCGAGTTTTTCTGAATACATTACCGTATGTTAATTCTGAACTCATGCCGGGTATTACATATCCTAGACGTTTTGTTTTGATGTTAGAGGTTGATTTTTAAAAGTATTACTTTTGGTAATTTCCATTCATTACTAACCAAAGTTTTTGCTTATAAACAGTTTTGATAATGTCTGAATAGAGAGAAATCGAATCAAATATAAAATAGACTCATGTTACGATTGTTGCCATGCTAAAAGTAAACTCTTCTGTACTCGTATGAAAACATTTTTTAAACATTAACAGACGTTGGTGCTCAAAAAAGCAAAGAAAAAATTCCGGATTTCTAATAAAGGAATGAAAGAAAACTTTCACTAATGCTCTCTTCTTAAGCGACACGGTACTCGTAACCTTAAAGTAATTATTATTATATTATGTTGTAAGCTGAATGGAAGGTCTCATTTAAGGTTTATGATAAATAAGGCCTCGGAAAGAATTTTAGGCTCGCTTATTTGAAACAGTAATTCGCGCTCCCCAACACTATGTCATATTATGATTACTTCATTATTTATTTTGTCTGTCTTCTCTTGTAAGACGGTAAACAACTGGCCTTGTTTAACCTCTCCCACCAGTCCATATAATCCCCACATATACCATCCATTATGATTTACAAATAGTCTCTATGAATTTCTATTCTTCCGTAGATATTTATGTCGTATTTTCTCTGTTTAAATTTTTACCCTTAACCATTGATGGGTTCTCATCGTCGTTGTTCGCAGATGAGCTATTCATTTAAAATATAATACCGACATATATCACCCCTTGTGTTCTTCAAATAGTTGATTGTGAATTACAACGACTCTACTTCTATTCTTCCTTAGACATTTATGTCGTATCTTCTGTATTTAAACTTTTACTATTAAATGTCGATGAGACACTCATCGATGATGTTCTCGAATGCACTATTCATTTAAAATTCCCGCGACAGTAATAATTAAATGAGCGAGACCTTCATGTTACAAATTGGGCGCATCTACTACTGGAATATTTATTCGTTTAAAAATCACTTTTCTGTGATTTCTTCTCTTTAGAAATATAATATCTATTTGTATTTTCATTCTACATAAGATTATTTCTTTGATATATGCTGAAATAAGGAGCCAAAATTTATTGGCGACATAGGAAAGGAAAATGTATATAATTATTTATGATATTTCATTTGTTTAGAACGCATAACCCATGGGATCTCAACCAATTATTACATTTTACACTAAATTATAATTTTCGTATCTACTATTTTCTTTATATTCAGTGCAAAACTGGCTGAATTTTTTTACGAACTTTGAAAAGCTACGGTTTGTTTTTTCTTTTCCTACATGCGACGAATGAAACCGGGACCTACTACTTAATAAGTGAATTTCAACTATAAGAAACTTTTAGTTAAAAAATAATTTTAAAGCAACAATGGCAATCAGCGTGTCAAAACCGACTCTGAATGGCTACGACCATTCATGCCAGCAGCGAGATTTGAATCTGCGGTACTGGAATCGGTACCGTTTCCGGTCCCGGAAGTGAACGTCCTACCAATCAAGTCCTCATCTAATCCACTTTATGTCATTCGTGAACTTGCATCTTGCTGTTTTATAAAAACATCTTGTATAATCGAGTATATATTATTGTATCTGTAAAATCACCGTACCTGGACAGAAAATTCTTTCCTGATTTGTCTCTTTTTCAGCATAAAGGTAAAATTTTATCCCCAAAACCTTGCCTCTGAGGCAAGAATTTTTATTGTTGGATGATTTTCCCTTTCATTTTGGGGACAGAGTACCAAGCAGTGTTTTACTGTTATTCTCTTTCCGACCCTGATTTTTCCTGATTTTCCGACTCTTCTATTGTCTGTTTGTTACATAATTTCCAACGTAAAATAACAGTGCATCCTGTTTCTTCATCACTACTGTGACTCCGCATGAAAACGATGAATCATATTCCTTAACCTTTTTTTTCTGCATTCGAAACTAACACACTGATTGCCGTAACCTAAGAATCCCTCGTTTTTCTCTAGTTCTTTTCGGAAAGCGTTTTTATTTTTTTATTTTTGTAGGGTCTAGATTATTATACTTCCCACTGTTGCCTTAAAGGGCTTTGACTCATCATGAAGACATAATTTTGAAGAAAGTTGAGTCGAACTGACCTTGACACTGTTTATGAGAAAAAAATGAAGATAGTTCTTTAGTATTTTCCCCTTTTTTCCGCAAAGTATCAAAATAACTTGTTTGGCGATAAATAATATTTTACTATATTACATTCTCAAAAGATATTGAGTTAATTATCCCGTTTGAATAAAATTTGCATGGGAGAAACTACTTTTAAGAATCTTTATTGCCAATCAGGAAGAAAAAGTTAACATAGACATGAAGTAGAGTCGTGATATTAAAGTGCAACAGACCCATATACATGGTAGTAATTTGTTAGATACGTAGGACACATTAAGATACTGATTCTAGTCGATTCATGACATAAAAATTGTAAAATTGTCGTAGAAAGTTATTATTATTTGTTTAAATAAGTTTTAAAAAGTATAAAGTTGTGATTAAAACAAATCAATCTGTGGTTTAAATCAAATAAATATATCAACAAATAAATTAGTATTTAAAATTCGGAACGAGGCATCAGTGTCGGTGAGACTATATGGGACTAAAATTTAATGAAGGGATTATTAGACTGCTGTAGCTCTTGGTGTTTTGAAAAATTCTCCGGGATCATAATCCGGCATTTTTTCGTTTCTAACTTTGTATAAATTTCTAAAAAAGCTCAATGTAAGATTCTTGATAACTGATCTAATTGGATCTATTTTAATATCACGCTGTACTAATTCATTGGTATGGTACCAGGGAATCCTGTAAATTGACCCATAAATTAAACTCCTATAAAATTATCTTTCTCTTTTTATGATCTACAAACACGGCAGTTTCCCATGAAAGATAAATATTAGGAATTGGAAGATTTCGAAATACAGCATGAAAACATTTTTCGAAAAAATTGAGTACACTGTTAGTACAATAACCGTTAAATGGTAAATGTGGGTTTCGCACCAACCTTTTTACTGTCCCAGATTTCATAGTTCACAAATGTTTCAGATTTATGTGTTACTCTACCTTGAATCCACGTTAAGGTATGATGAATTATCAAACTTTTACACATGCTGAATGAAGTGCAATATAGTATTTTACATCTAAATCTATTACAGAAAACTGGCGCAATATATTACTTACCCTCCCTCAAATGGCCATTAAGCATTCATGTTCCGCTTTCATATTTGCGTCAAAGGAAATAGCTTCTTAACACATTGTGTGCGGGTACATTTCGCAGCGGAATTTTACCGGGAGCGGGCGTTTTGAGCGTAAATTGTTATTCAGTTAAATCTCAATAAATCAAAAATTATTTAATTTTTTAACCAACTTTTCGTAATTTATATAGAAATATATAAACAGACAAATAAACAAATATATATATATATATAATATATAAATATACATATATATATATAACATAATTTTTGCAAGGATAAATAAAAATTAATTTTCAATGTAAATTGATTTTTTAATCAACCTTCCCGTTCTGTGGTTCCGCATCGACTGATGTAAAAACTACTTTTTATTTATCTAAATTTTTCCAGAATCTATGTAGTAGACAAGAACATTCGGCTTCATTTTCCTGTATATACCGTTATTTTTGTATCCACAAACAAACCATGTTGTTACACTAACCCGTACTAGTACGTTACCCGCTCTCAATTAACAATAGTCAGAAAACGTACTAGTACGTGTCCCGCATACAATGTGTTAATGGTTATTTTCTGTTTTGTTTTACATTGTTTGCAATTTTTAAATATGAGTGTTTGTCGCTGATTCTTACATCGTTCCAGCATAGAGAAGTGTGGGCCTTAGAACTGTTCCGTATAGAATAGTGCTAAGGTAACGTCTTTTATACTCATTCTAATGTGGTACAAAAAACGTGCGAGATTTTTGCGTGCTTTAAAAATTTTTTTCATATAGAATAGTTTATTGTCTTTTCAAAAGTTAAACGGATATCAAGATGCACACCCAGGTATTTGACTTTCCTCTCAAATAAACTGGTAGACCTCATACTCAGATCGGATGGGGGAGAATAAGTTTATACTTGAAATATGTGAGTTTAATTTTTGATGAGCAATAAAAAATAAGATGAGGATAAGAAACTCCGAAAAAAATCAACGGTACATATTTGGGAGGAATTTTTAATGTGACAAATTACAAAATATTTTATTCTGGGAATAATGAACTTAACAGAGACATACTGTATTGTTTCTTTAATCAGCTTCAATAGGACATTTACATTTTTATTCTAACCGCTTATACGATTAAGAATTTTGGAAATTAAAAAATATAATCCTGTTAAAGATTATTTTTCTCTCTTACATCTTTCCTCTGGACGATGCTCCCTCGGTGGCCTTACTAATTTGGTTAAGTCGGACGTTGGTCGAGTATGTAAGACCACCTTTCCAATCGGAGACTATAGCAAGAATTCCACTCATGGCATGGATGTTCATGGCTGTTCGGCATCGGATAGAATCGGAAGTCCTTGTTTAATGTACCACCGTTTTGTAAAACTGACCAGGCCCGTAACTAGGGCGTGTCAAAGGTGGCATCTGCCACTGGAGCATCAGTCTTAGGGGCGCCACACGATGAAGAAAATGGGGTCTGAAAGAGAACGATTCGCTCCCAGTAAAAATAAGGAAAAGTTGAAAAATAGTTTTTTGTATTATAAAATCCAATGTGTTTATAAATGATTTTTTTTAATGAATTTTCTTATTTTTTAAAATGCTTCTAGACACTAAACTTGTTATGTATTCATACAAAATGTTTACCAAGCATTTCTAATATGCCTTAATACAAATACGGGTATTCGTTTTAAATTTTAAAGTTATTAAAACTAAATTAGAAATGCATCAATTTTCTATGAAAATTCAACGTTCAAATAAGAAATATTCCCCTGAAAAAAAAACCCTATTCAGTTTATTAGCAAAATAATACCTACAAAAATTTACAAATATTTTTAAGTATTAATAAGGTAAAAATAGAAGAAAAATTAAAGATTAATGTACTAGGAACATTTTAAGAATTAACAAAATATTTTGCGAGTTTATTCTGAATATATGATAGAAAACAATCATGTTTACATATTTTCTCACTAATTATGGTAGTAGGGGTGCAGAACAGTTTTTTGCCGTGGGCGCTAATGGACCCAGTTACGGCCCTCAAACTGACCATAGTGCTCCAAACCAAAATATAGCTACGTCGTTCCTACATACACTGAGTAGTTTGATATAGCGAAATTTTCGGCTAGAGAGCTATTTTGTTTTTAAGTTTCTCAAAACCTTCACATAACTTTAAATTTGCCGTGTTAAACAAATAAATATTCTAGAAGAATGTGCTATCAAGTTATAGTGCAACTGAGTTAACTTCCCAATTTACTTTTCTGTGCTCTGGCCGAGTGCAATTTTGATTACTTGATGATGTGTTTGTTCATTGTCAAGGTACAGAATGATTACTTTTAATCATTCAACGCATTGTTTTTCACATATGTATTTTTACGTAAACGATTTCCTCATCTTACAGCTTTTTTACTTTCGTTTTTCGGCAGTCGTTGTAAGCGTACTAAATTGAACTGCAACTTGATTTTCTTGATTCAATAAATTATGTTTTTGATCTTTATTCGTTCGGAGATTTGAGTAATACATTTTATCACTGCTAGGTACTCCGTAAAAACAAACTATCTTGACCTTATCAAGTTACAGTTAAAATAACATAAAGAGTGTTGTAAAATGCTATTCCTGATAGAGAATCACAGATAAACATAACAATATCTAGCTGCATATATGTGGATAGACTCTTACTAAAGGACAACAGAACTACAGCGATCTTTGATTCATTATTTTTTATTTGAGCTTCTCCGTTAGGTTTGTTCTGCTGACAGGACATAGCCCATTGGTCAGTTAGAAACTAAAGTACCATGTTCCAGCCTTGAAGGCTCACGAAACATCTGTCTGTGTACCCAGAAAACTTCAGAATAAATCTGTAAGTCTGGATAAACGACAGGGGAATTAGTTATAGAGAAAAAGGTACAAAATCAGAAACAAAATTCCCCCTCTCGCGGGTGATCAAAATTGATGGACAGTGGCATAGTCAGTATTTTATTTTCTAAAGTCTTCATCCAAAGTAGGGCGAAATTTTAATCTCATAAAAAATATTCATTACTCATGCACACATACAAAGTAATACATTCATAGTTCTGCATGCATGCATAAATACGTCATAAAACGGATCGCTGAATGTAATTTCATTGCATCTTAAGAAATATATTTACAATCCCATTGTTTCTTTTATTTTGTGTTCCAAGTTTTTATCAGGTCTAAATTTGCCTGGAAAATAAAGGAGTATGTTTAATTTGAGTACCAGTATTTACGGGACAAATTTAAACTAATTATATGGATAATTCAGAAAATTTTAAAAAGTATTAAGCAATGAACTATGACATATCCTCTAATTTTTTTCTTTTATAAAATTACTTATCTTGTATGACATCAAAAATCGAAAATAGTATACCTTAACCAGTAATTTAAAAACTACTGTTTTATAGTAGTATATCAATTCTGAATTTTAAGGCCAGTTTGTTCAAACCATCTGCATTTATAGTCGAGCCTATATGTGTCGTGTAGCTCTCATTAAGTTTAGGTACTTACCTATGATCAAATTTATAGTGGTCATTATTTTGTTAGTCAATAACTAAATTTTATTTGTCTTACGTTGTGTAGATTATTTCTGAGTTTTAAATTTAACCACAGGCTCTGAGATACCTCAGACTTTTTTTTAAATAATAAGCTAAATTAAGAGTTACTAAAAATCAAATATTACACTCTTAAAATAAACACATACAAGGTTGATAGATTAAAATAAAAAATAAGCAAATTTATTATTATGTTATTTGCATGTCTATGTACAAAAACATTGATTCAAACTTCATAAAATTTGCTTTTCCAAACTTTCTACTAAGTGCCACATTATTTAAGATTTAACATTAATAATATCCTGGCATTTAGGTAAAAAAATAAAGAAAAGAGAGAGGGCCTAATCTCAATTTCAAATATTTATAAGTACCTTTGTGGATCTATTGGGTGTACCAGGGAGGTACTCAGGTCGGGAACTCTTGGTGAAAGGATGTAGACACTGCTGACTTCAGTCTCACCACTGGTCTGGGGCTTTCTAAATGATTGACGGAATTATGAAAGACGGATGCACTGGAATACCTCTGGTCGTTTCGAGATGTCCTCGTTGACCAATTCTTCTTTTGGTCCCCGACTCCCGAACTCTGATCTCCCTTCTTAACTTTTCTTCTTTTATATTATTTTCATCTCTGTACTTTCTTACTTCTCTTCGTCCAATCAGCAGAACTATATATATCCATTGGTCTCCCTTTCCCCGCCTTCAAACCACAAACATGAGGAAAACCTTATCCCTTCAAATTGGGAACTGTCCCTTAGGAATTCATAAATAACTCCACAAAGGTACATTCTTATTTAGTATCATGAACGGAGATACGATTCTAATCTGAGCCTGGGATCAGAACCCCTGCCCACCCCTCCCCCCCCCCCCCCCCCCCACCCCCCCCCCCCCCCTACCCCCCCCACACCCCCCCCCCCCCCCCCCCATCCCCCCCCCCCCACCCCCCCCCCCCCCCCCCCCCCTCCCCACACTCCCCCGCCCCCCCCCCCCCCCCCCCCCCCCCCCCCCCCCCCCCCCACCCCCCCCCCCCCCCCCTCCGCCCCCCCCCCCCAACCCCCCCCCCCCCCCCCACCCCGAGAATCCTGCACACGAATCCGTTCAATTAATTTTTATAGGTTCTCTCTTCTTTAAAAAAGATGTGATGAGCTCAGATTTAGATCCCAAGCATTTCACTTCTCATTTTATTTATATCAATTATATTAATTAATCAATTACATTAATTATATCAATATATTAATTATCAATTATATTAATGATCTAAATCGCCTCACCACAATATGCACCGAAAGTAATGCTAAATTTGTCAACCTCTTGTGAACTGTTCTATTGCGAAGAAATTTTTTTTTTCTCATTTCATGGTCGAAAACTATATTTCGATACATCCAATAGAAACTAGTGATGTTAGCAAATATTACTGTTTAAAAAATCATCATATATTGAAAAGATTTCAGGGAGGTTGCAGACCACCTGGATCCTCTTTATAAATGCGTTTTTGTTGATGGAAATTTTCTGGGAAGCATCACAAACTCTGTAAATCTGTCCGGGTGGGAGGCCAGATGCGAGTTGTCAAATGTGTTATTCTACTGCTATACATTTATGAATGACATATCTCATTCCGATTTGTCCTAGATATTTGTTTTTTAAGTCATTTCGAGTTTGTATCGCAAATTGTCAAAGATTTGCAAGTTTAACTCTGCAATGTTGTAACTCTGCAAAACTGTTCGATATACTTAGCACATATCGCATTTCGAAATTAAAGGTAAAACCTCTCTGCGCACTACATATTTTTAATCTACAGAAGCAGAGCATAAACTACTATTTGTATAATCTACCTCGCCGTGGTTTTGTAAATCTGTTACCAAATTTTGTCACGAACTCTTAATCGCGAATTGTGTTCTTTGATCGTCTCTCGTGTGACAGAAATCCAGCGAATGAAAATTCAGATAATGGTAGATTGGATTCCATTGTGTTCGTTTTCATAAAGCGCGTCTTCACTCTACCGGAACGAAATGCAGAAAAACGCCCGCTCGCACACGGCCATGCATACCTGTACACATTCATTTGCATTCATGTACGAGCATAAACAGATAGAAGGGGGAGGAGAGGGAACTATCGCAAAGTAAATGTCGCATTCCAATTCTATTTGTCTCGAATTTCCATAAAATTCTCTTCCTCTTTGTATGAACTACAAGCACGGCAGTTTCCCATGAAAGATAAATATTAGGAATTGGAAACTTTCGAAACACAGAATAAAAAAAGTTTTGGAAAAATTGAGTACACTGTTAGTATAATAACTGTTAGATGGTAGATTTGGGTTTCGCATCAGCCCTTTTACTGTCCCAGATTTCATAGTTCACAAACGTTTCAGATTTCTCCGTTACTCTAGTTTGAATAGGAGTTAAGGTATGATGAATTATCAAACTTTTAGAGTTGATGACTGAAGTGCGATATGTCAGCATTTTACATCTAAATCTATTACAGAAAACTGGCGCAGTATATTACTTATCCGCCCTCAAAAGGAAAAGGCCATTAAGCATTAATGTTCCGCTTTCCAACCAGCTTTCATATTTGCGTCAAAGGGAATAGCTTCTCTATGATTATTTTGCACACTTTCTAGTTTTTCTTTTTTTTAATTATCTTTCAAAAGCTTTTGAATAAATTTCGCTTGATGGTACTTAAGCCACACGCAGGGCTGGGTGGAATCACTTTGGAGACTAAACATTTTCTTCTTGCCGGGCCTAAAAAAATAGAGCACACAAACAACATAAAGCAATAAATAAAGCAAAACTAAATAATATATAAACCAAAACGAATCTTTATTTTTATCAATAATAAATACTTAATGTACAACAATAATTTTTTTAGTTTTCCTAGAAAAGTTTGAATAGTTAGTAAATATTAAAATAAATTTCTCACCGGGTTCTCTCTCTCACACATAAAAAATAGAGCACATAAAACAATAAATAACATAAAATTAAATAATGTTAATCTTTTCAATGCGGTAGAATTTGCTTTTAAACCATTCGATACTAAAAAGTTGCAGGTATTTGTTGGCCATTTGATTAGAGGAGCATTGTATAGGAGACCAACATTACTCATTTATGCAACACAAAGTGGATCCTCGTAATTTAAAAGCAGGGACTAAGCAGATAACCCCCAGGTTTGGCCTGCCACCCCCAAAAGGTATCGTGTGAGAACTTGGATGACCACGAATCTATTTTAAGTGCTCTAACCGCAATCATTGAACATGGTTAATCTTTGGCCTGTTCGAGCTTCGAAATCGTAAGCTTTTGATTATGTGGTCGATGTTTATACCAATTGAGCTACCAAGGCTCAAACTAAAAACGCGGAAAGACTAAAATGAATCTATAATTTTTACCTAAGAAAAATATTTAATATTCAACAATAGATTTTAGTTGTTCTAGAATAGTTTGAATTATTTGTTTTTAAATATAAAATATTGAAATTTCTTATGACCTCACCCTCTTCAACAAAAAAAAACATAAAACAATAAATAAAACAAAACTAAATAATATGAAAAACTAAAACGGATCTTGAATTTTTATCAATAAAACCATTTAATATGCAACAATAAAATTTAGTTTTTCTAGAAAGGTTTGAAGAGTTTGTTTATGAATAAAAAAAATATTGAAATTTATAAAAGTAAATACATAACTATGAAAAAACTTTATTTGAAAATTCTGTTTTTTGGTCTTTAATTCAGGAAAATTATTAATTAATTCATCGTAATTAATATTATCTAACACATACAAGATTTTATACCTGTATGTTAACAATTTTTAAAAGCATTTTTTAATGTCTTCTCTTTATAATAACAATGAACTATTTTCGGCAAGAACTATCTAAAATGAACAACTTTGCAAATCTCTGGTTCGTGGAGGTTTACTGAAAAAATGTGTTAAGATTGTTGGAGGGGTGGAGGAGATGAGCGAACTCTTTAATCCCTGCCTACGCTAAAAAGAAAACAAGTGTTTAAATAGTTAACAGTGGTCCGCGGATGGCGCCAATTAGGAGCGTTTTATCCTTTGTTTCGGAGAGATTAGGGCCAATCTCTTCATTCGATTAGGAGGTGTCGCCTCATTTCGGAATCCCGAAACTGCGTGTTCCCGGAAATGGTGAATGTTTCATTGTGCCGGGTTTCGAGGTCTCGGTCCTCTCACAATGGGAGAGAGGAAATAGCACGAGAGACGCTTACGCCTCCTTCTTTTATTTACGGATAAAATGTCGGTGTAGGCGTAATGCCCGTAAAGTTCAATTGAAAATATAAAGGAGACCATCGAACAACATGCAAATGAACCCATGCACCCCCTCCCCCAACTAATCAAATTGAAATAGTACTTGACTGAATACTGTCTGGCCTTTTAGTCTATTCTTCTATTCAAATGAACGAGGAGATGCACATTTTCCCCGGTTGAGGAAAATACCCTTAATTTGTCGCAAACCAATAGTCATTCGAGACGAAAGGTAAATATCACGTAGGCGTGTGTGTTGTAGATAGGACTTTAAATATGGCGTGGGATTCTAAACGACTTCATCAAGTGACAAAACGCTCAAAGGGGAGGATTCTGCAGTTTAACAATAATTTCCTTCAAGATTGTTAAGTTCTGTATTCTAGCACGGCAGTGGTGCAGCGAGAAAGGGACAAGAGGGGCTATATTATGGCCCGGTTGCTGCTCACAGAGGAGTAACAAATGGTATATTCAGTATATTAAATTACAATATTTTTTTGCTGGTGGGAGCGCTCCAAAAATGTATCGTGCCTTGGCCTCCATTTATACTCAGTACGTTACTGTAACGTGGCACTCAAGAATTTTTTCTTTATATCTTTTACAGAATCCTAGATGAAAAGTGATTTAAAAGTCTACTGATAATTAAACTGTAATCACCAACGGAAGAACTAACTATGAACAATAATGGGGAAAAAATCTGAAGTATTTTTTTTTACAATCTTATTAATGACGAGTATGAAGTTCTACGTTTGAGGTTGAATTGGATTTTATTTGACCTGTTTGGCATAGATATCAGTAATTTGCAGATGTTTTTTGCTGATTTCTTCACCTTTTAAATTATAATGCAACAAAGCATATGTTTTTAAGAATTAAAGAAAAACGATCAGTTAATCCTAATGTAAGAAAAATGATCATAAGATGTGGGCATAAACTATGTGAGCATATCTATCGTTTCGACTGATATCAGTTTAATATACTGCGATCCAACTTTCTTTCAAATCAAACTGACGCACTAAAATTTTTTTCTCTAATAGATTTATATATATAAGTACTTATTTCAAATTAAAATAAACGTGTACCATTGGTTTAGAAATTTATAGATGCAAGAGACTTAGTGCATTAATTTTCTGTTCCTTTCTTTACAATTAAAGTTTTGGAAATGAAAATTTTCAACTATTTTCGAGTAACTGTAATATATCATTTCAGCAAAGTAACTCTTAAATTCCTGTTTATTTTTTCTCTAGTTGAAGTTCAAAATAATTTGAAAAATATGAACATTTTCATTGTAAAATGTCAGAAACTTTTTTTAATTGCATTTATGTTCACTTTTTTATCAAGAGTTCTTCCATTTATTTCTCAGTGGAAAATTTAAACGCACTGCAGGTTAACAGTTGACATACAGTGCAACAATCGAGGCAGGAGTGTTAAAACCCTTTGCAATCCAGCCTAGTAAGCCAAAGAGGATACCAATAACTCCAGCACTATATTAGTTACAAGTACATACCTGTGTTTTAAAATAAAAATGGAGTTGTTGCAATAAAACAAAACTTAGCTATTTTATAAAGAAACATATTATAACTTATTATAAAAGAAAAACATAAATTTGATGTCGCAATAATGTCGCAAATACGGCGACAACGGAGTGCAAAGGGTTAATTTCTTTCTTTTTTTATGATGCAGAATTTATTATGAATTTTTTTATGATGATTTTTTAGAGCATTTTCTTCTTGTTTAACCACTGATTGCTATTAAGAGATTTCGAGGACTTCTTCTCTAAGCAATTAAACCTGTCTAATTCCTAATTAATTTGTGACTTTCTCTGTATCTTTTTGCAGCTTTTTGTCAAGATCACTTTCCAAACTACTTAAAAATTTATTGAAATGAACAACTGGAGATAGTTTTATATCACAAAATGCTTACACGGTAGTTAAAGGTTAAACATATAAGGAGGAGAGAAACCTCCTTCCCCTTTTGACAATGATTCTTAAAATACACAAAATTTATACTTCAACAGATATAAATTTTTGTTGAAAAAAACATAGCTGATTATATAATTTTTAAATTTTTACTCATAAATTTTTCCTCCCTTACAATGATTTTTTTTAGCTCTAGTAGTAAATAACTCTTTTGTAAAATCACTTATTTACTTCAGTTTCATTCAGCAATTTTTCATGTGGTTTTTTAACACTTTTCGCTCTAATTAAAGCTTTATCTTACACTAATCTGCACACATTGAAAAAGCAAGGAATTCAGTATACGACTCCATTACTTATAAAGAACTGCGTGGATTTCTCGTAAGATACCGAAAAGTCTTCATTCGATTAAAGCACTTATCAGACGTCAAATCTGAACCAAAATAAATTGTTTGGAAATTTTTTGTTATCCTACAAAAAAATCGTGCATTTTATATCGGAAAAAAATTTGTCTGTTTAGAGCTCTCTTGCCATCATTATTATTGCCCAGGAAGCGGCAGTTGGTCCAGAACACCCTCGTCGAAAACCAGTGGATTAAAGTCATTGTCATACAACATAGCAAGTGAAGCACCAGTCTTGGAAAGGTCATGATACTTGTGACTGTTCTGGGTCTGAGTACTTCAACAGAAGAAGGAATTTTTCAGATATCTGGCGATTCACGTTGCCCGCCAGGGCATGAATCCTCTTTTACTTGCACCCTTTAGTCGCATCGCTGCGGAATGAAAATTACCCGTACGAAAAAGCCCGTGCTTCCTTCCTTTATCCTCTCTCCGTATCTTGCCAGTGTCGAAAACAGAACTTAAAAGTGCAGTGCCAATTAAGGGCTACAACTTTAATTGGGAGAGTCATTGGTTGCCCACGCTGAGTGTAGGCTCAAGACCATCACATCTTCTGAATTCTCACATTGTTGTTGTATTTACGGTTATGCACAATCAAGAATATATGCATTCGTTTGTATATTCCATAAAAGGTTTAGTCAAAGCTATACCCCTAAATTTTTATCATGTGTGTGTGTATCATATATGTGTATATAGACTATATTGATGTTGTAATTTAAAATGATGCAAAAAAAGATGAGGGGCTGTATCCAAATATAGTATTTTGTATAAATACAAAATATACATACAGTATATCGCGACCAGCAGTAGCAATGTTTCTTCTGCAGGTAGAAGAAACATTCGCTTTTATGACAGCCTCAACTTTAAAATATCATACTGTGAAAGAAATATTACATACTTACCCATCTACTCGCCACTGAGATTTTTAATAACATATGAAATTTTGGATACACCCATCATCTTTTTGCTTCGTTTTGGAAACAACGGATTTCGAGCTTATTCTGTCCATAATCACTTTCATAATTCTAGTCTGTGTTTTTGGATTTTCACAAAATTTGTTCTATACATTTAGCAAATATATTATGCACATTATATTTTGATTGCATTTACACATGCGCAGTGAAACATTATTTAGTAAACATGCTCATCTTTCATCCAATATTTATTATTTTTTAATTTAGATTGCAAAGTATTGTGTACAATGTTGTTTGACATGCGTCCTGAAAATAGCATTATTTGATATTGAGAACTCTGCAAATTATAAGCAAAACACTTAGAGAAATTTCAGATTGATTTTAGAAAGACCTTAATTTCTCCACGAGTATACGTGCTATCCTCATAACAATGAACACAGATTATTACAAGAAGAATCTGTTAAAGTTTCAACGCTATTCATACATTCCTTTTTACAGGATTATCCAAAACATATTCGTTTTTCTTCTTCAATTTGTTGACGATCCCCCATGGGGTTTTGGGAAAATTCTTTGCTGAAATATATGGCGTCTACCATCCTGTTTACACTCCTGGGTTTCAGGATAATTACTCGTGTATTTTTCTAGATATTCTACAAAATGTCTAAAATCACAAGTGACCGGTCATCATTGACAATATAGTGTATATATATATATATATATATATATATATATATATATATATATATATATATATATATATATATATATATATATATATATATATATAATTTTGAGTCTTGTTTCTTCTGATGAAAGGAGAAAGTATATTTATTAAAAGGGTATGTATGCTGCTGAGACCACTAAATATTGGAAAATTATTAATGGACCTTTAGAATAGAATAATCTTGATTCAGAAATAGCTTAAAACTAAGTAAAAGTTAAAAAATAGGGGTTACTTTCGTTGACTCTTCCCAAAATTAATTCACGCTGAGCATATCACACACAACATGTTTAAGGAATAAGCTATTAGGTTGGTTGGGAGCACTACGGTCTACTTTTTGCTACACGAGGGCTAATGAGACCGGGACCTACTGTTTAAAGCCGATTCCGAACGGCTACGAACATCTATGTCTCAGTGGGACTCGAACCCACGAATTCCGGTTCCGAAGGTTAGTGCCCTAACCATTCGGCCATCGTTCTAAGCTATTAGAATACAGATTAATAGATGTTGTTTTTCACAAACACACCAAAAGCAAAAGTTGAATTGTCAAATTTTTATTATTGTTCAATTTTATTTATTAATATAATTGTGAAATACGGAAATTATAATTTATCTTTTGATGATTAGCATAGCTGTTTTCGATTATCAATACTTTTACAGAATAACATACTTCAACTAATCATTGATTTCGAAATCGCTGTGTAATCATTGTTATCTTGAAAATGATAATTTAACATTTACACTGTTGCGAAAAGATATTTTAATTAATGACGTAAGTAAAAGTTCATAATTTTCAAACTTTGAAACCTGGAAACGCTAGAAAAATAGAATTGCAGTTAAAACGAATTTTTTATGTTATATTTTGAATTAGATTCTTAAGTTTACGAAATATTGTGGATAAACACGTGAATAAATGCTTTCTTTTTAAGAACTATGCTATTTTATTCATGCAGTTCTAACATACATATTTGAATTGAAAGAGACTGCATTTTTTATGTTTTGATAAAGTGGATTATGCTAAATTTCTAGTAAGGTTTCCTAAGATCTTAGTTAATGAAGGCAATGCTGATAATTAGAAAAAGTTGCAGAAGAGGGTACAGTTTGGTTACTTTTTCCGCCATCTTAGTTTCGCTAAGAACGAGTTTTGGCATAAACACACTCGACACAAATTTAAAATTAAAACTATCAAAAATTAATTAACTACTGCCACTTCATGCACAATACACTATTATACTAATCAAGGGCGTACGCAAGGGGTGTTAGGGTTAAAACCCCATTGAGTTCAGACAAAATGACAAAAATAAAAATTTTAGTAGAAATTATAAGGGCTATTATTGTTTAGAATTATAACCCCCCCATTGAAAGTTATGAACCCCCCTTTGAAAAATTCTGCGTACGCCACTGATACTAATGAAAATTACAGTACGCTGTTCTGCAGTCAATCTTCTCCATTCTTTGCTTCCTAGCTTCATTTTCTGCTTTAAATTCCTAATTCTGATTGTGTATTCTTAACCTAACACTAACGATAATCGACAGCAAACCTTTAACAAATTCTTCAGACAAATTTTGAAAGCATTGTTTCCATTTGTAGTCAGTCTGATTCAGTTAGATGTAGCGAACTTATCTCCGATTTGGTGAATGAAAACTACCGTACCATGCTCTGCAATCAACCCGATAATTATAGCAAAATAGTCAAACTGATGTTACTCTTTATATCTTTTAAGACTACAAATGTTCATTCCGGAAAATTTAAATCTGTTCCATTGTAAAATACGGTAGTCTTTTTTTTTCATTAAAGAATTGCACCTGAATTGTTTATGAAATAGCAGCCGACATCAATGAGGCGCAAAGATAAAATTCTGTGAGTACATCATTCGACAAATATCAGTGTTTACTTGTAATAGTTGGCGATTCGAAATTGAATGGGCTTTGTTTTCGACAGTTATTTAAACCACCAGTGAACTTACCTGATTGTATATTACTTGTGATAGAGAAATTTCATGCAACGTTGTGAACGGCTTTAATGCCATTCCGATTCATTTTCATGTTTACGATAGCCGATAGGCAACCAATAGCGTTTAAAATTAAAGGCAGGATCGTCACAAGTTGAGATGTGTATTGCTGCGTGAAATTGCCCTAGTCCGCATAGTTGTAAACAGACCTATTACTCTAAGCGATATATTCGTAAAATTCCTATCTCTCTATATAAAACACTAACGCACGTGGATCAAAATCGGCGTTATTTGTAATATGTATTGTGGCGACTTTAATGTTCTTGAGTGAGAAGTAGCGTGAAGAAGGATCACAGTCACAATAGAATTAGAAAATCACTTTTATTTTTTCTGGAATAAATACGGTTTGGTTTGGTTTGGTTTGGAGCGCTACGGTCTACTGTTTTGCACACGAGGGCTAATGAGACCGGGACCTACAGTTTAAAGCCGATTCCGAACGGCTACAAACATCCATGCCATCAGCGGGATTCGAACCCGCGAACTCCGTTTCCGAAGAGCAGCGCTCTACCATTCGGCCATCGTTCGGCAGGGAATAAATACGAAGTATGTACAGTACGTACAAAGGAATTCTAATTCTCCCAAAAGAAGTCGAAATGTAGAGGATTTTTTCTGGCACTGAATTACCACGACTATCACAGTCGAAAAAATTAAGATTAAATAATCTCACAAATCGAGGAGGCTCTTCCAGGGTGCAATGCAAACCCAATCTATCCCCCGTTCGTTATCCGAAACCCTGCCGTTTCTTATATGAGCGAACTTTACGAGTCTCCCGAACATAATCACTAAAAAGCTGGCTCCAGTCACAAACCGCGGAAGCCTCCACGAGGTCAAAGCATCTCCGTAAAAAATCTCGAAAAGCCCCGAGTTGAAAAATTGTATGCTTTTTATACCTGGGGGTGAGTTACGGTCTCGCCAACCGCTTTTTTGGTCAGTTACGATTCCAGTTACCTGTGAACTCCAGCTAAGATTACAGCTAGTTTTTATTTGAATTCTCATTCGCTAGCTGTCCCGATTGAGGCTTCTCCAGGCAATCCTCCGGGGGTCATTACCGCAACCGGTCAGGGGCGTGATGCCTATTCAACCGAACTATCACCATCTCAGACACTCTGTCGCCGCGATATTGTAGCCGGTCGGAAGAGGCTTCAAGTCAGCTGATTTCAGTTGTTAGTTCTGGACAAAGGGGGGTCTTCACAGTATGTTGGCTATACAGAGTGTAAATAAATGTTAACTGCAGTGCGAGCATACTGAGTTTATAAAATTTGAGGTAACAGAACAGCGTAATACTATTAGAGTCTGAAATTAAAGAAATTTGTAAATATTACATTCTTAGAATGACTGTTGAAAATTAATAATGCTTATCCCATGTTTTCTCTATAATCCGTATTGTTTTGAAATTTGTCAGAATTAAATGACACTTTCCCATAATTTTATAAGAATAATTGGTGTTTAACTGCCATGTTATTATGTATTAGCTATTTGGCAATTAACTTAAGGTATAAAGAGGACTTTAGTCCGGATTAAACAGTCAACTACAGCTAATTTGATATCGACTCACGAAAATGTATAGTATTCAATCAGCGTTTGGCGTAATTTAGTATAGTGTAAGGAAAATAGATATTTTACAAAGAATGTTCACGAAATTCAATTTGCTGCATTGAGTCATTCCGCTTACACACATACACACAGTAAATACCAAGTCCCTTATGATTAGTAACTTTGAATTTTAATTAAAAATATTTTTGGTAATGGGTCCTATAGTATATTTTATTAACGCGTATTATCTTTCTCTCATAATTAAAATTAAACTTTAACTTTTATTCCATTGTCTGCAATAATTTAGTCTAGTATAGATACGCGGTATTAAAATTTACGCCAAGTTGGTATGAGTTACAAATGGCTCGAGATAAATATCTGATAGTTTAACGGCAAAGATTTTCAAATTGTAAGACAGGAAAAGTTAGTTTTAAATGACAATTAATTTTTTAAACGTCGTAAAATATATTTTTTATTTATTAAAACAGTTGTGTATTATTTTATAAAGTACAAAGGTGGGAAGCACCAAAATAAGTTTTTTTATAAAAAAGGAATGGTGAAATAGCATAAAATTGGAATAATACTGGTTTATGAATTTTTTTATTTATTTAAAATGAAGCATTATTTTTATTTACTTTTTAAAGGAATGACGAAGTAGTATAAAATTAGAATAACACTTGTTTATGGACTTTTTATCCTCATTTATATATTGATCAATTGTGTGTAATAAATTATTTTTCCTGTATCACGTAAAACGAAGGTTTACGTCGAAAACCATCAGGTAAAATTTCTATCCCCCATTCTCCATCGGTCTAGAAAACAAATCTGTAATTTTCACCGAAATGTCTTAACGCAGGTAAATTGAAATTTATTAAATTTATTTTACAAGCAAAATCGCAAATAAATATGGCTGCTCCCTCTTCACCACAAAATTCGCCTTGCAACCTGTAGACACACATTACTCTTTTATTTCTTTCTGAAGGAAAATTTCATCTTGTAGCTCACTTTATTTATATTCTTGCAGGCTGGAGGCGCCAATTCGCCAACAGGAGAAGCCCTTGACCCTTCTGCACCTAGCTTCGTGGCCGTCACTCGGCTGGAAGACGAGCAAGCTATCCGGGCAGTCGAATTCCACCCCACTGGACAATTCTATGCTGTCGGATCGAACACCAAAGCTCTTCGTATATGTGCCTATCCAAACTGCCGGGACGTCAGGTAAGGTCTCTTTCTCAGATACGAACAGACTAACTTGAAACATTGTCCGAAAAATAGAGGTAGATCGGAATTAAAAAAAAGAATGAAAATCCCTCTGACTTTCAAAGACTTTAGTGGAACATGTATAGTCTGCTCGCGGGAAAAAATTTAAAATTAACGAAAAAAGTTTGGAACAGAACTTTGGCAAACATTTTAAATTTCAATATTCAAAATTGGATAAGTGTCTTTGAAATGCCATCCTCGCTTAAGAACCGCACGTGTGGTTACACCTTCGTGGAGAAGATCTGTACACATGAGCGCTTTCCCATGGGAAATTTCATGATGAAGAATTAGATAAGTCTTTTTCATTACCTTCTCAGGCATGGTGTTTCATAACGCCAGTCATCCAACAGGGATAAAAAAAAAAACGCCTCAGCTTCCTGAGAATTTCATAGATCAGTATCTTTTTAAGAGCAAATTCAGACGTGCGATTTTTGGAACATTTGAAGTAATTCTTTAAGAAGCAAGCACACAACTTAATTCATATTTTTCCTTTATTTTTATCTTTTTATCTGTTTCAGGGGTTAGAGGCCTAATCTCTATCCACGACCTCTGAGTGGGTGTTTTAATAAAAAATGATTGTTGATGTTAAACGTTTTTGATGAAGATAAATCAACATTTTAATGCCTTACACAAAGGTTTACATTTCCTAAATTTTATTGCGTTTACCATACCGTATCTACTATTAAAATATCTATTTTTCAGCTTTAAGGAATTGTGTGAGCTATATTTAGAAAATATAACAAATAGTTATTTCAAACATTTTTACTTTAAAATAAAGAAGATGTTATTAATTAATTTGTTCTCGGTGTTTGTCAAAATATTCTTCACCACATTTTTAATAATGTTCCTGTATTTTACAGTGGGTGGCGTTTACGTACACAGGACTCGGTTGTATTAGTGTAATACACTCATAGAAAGTAATGTTGGTCGTCTAGGTATTGAAATCACATACTAAAATGGCCAAGAATCCCTAACTGTTATACAAAAATGGTGAATGTTGGCGAATTCAGAAAAATATAAATGTTCCCTCATTGGAGAAAAAAGATTTAATAATGATTACAATTAAAATAAATTATTACCATTTGAAATTTATCTTTTCGAGGAAAATATTTTAAAAAATTTTTGTGCTTGTAGTTAAAGATCCCGATAACAATTTAAAATAAATACACCAAAGAATGTTTTTATAAATTTTAGCTATTAACTAGGATAGAATCCGAGATATACCTTCTTGAAGTTCCCACTTCTAGAAAATAATCATTTACAGATAAACAACTTTGAAGAAGAGAGATAAACAAACCAACCTTCTCAGAGTTGGAAGTATGAATTAATATTTTTTTACACTGTCCTCACCATAAATATATTTGGCAGTAATAACAATATTAGTAACATATATTTCTAAAAAATATTAAATTTTTTTTATAAAATTTTCATGCATTTCTGGCCATTTAAAAGTTCACTTTCAGTTTTTCTCTATTTCAGAGCTTTTATAAAACAATTCCTTACTTCCCATCCAGATAATATAAAAGCAAAATACAACCTGTTTCGTAAAGCTAAAAGAATATTCTATCCAAAATCCTATAGAAAATTGTAAGTTTTGAGCAAAATTTGCCCTTTTAACTTGGTGAAATACCTTACACCTCTGGTAGATTGTGAAGCGATCAACTAGTATAGCATTAAAAAACGTAACAACTTCGTGTGTAAACATCATTGAAACATGCGGCTTACATTTTACGTTTACAAAAAGCTCATAATATGAGTTTTTCCATGAAATTTCTGACCCAGATACATTCCTACGTTTTAAATATTTACTACTTATAAGAGGAGGAAAGATGAATTTGATGTAAAATTGTAAGCGGATGTATGCAGATAAAAATGGAAAAAATACGAAAACAGTAATACTGATTTGAGCATCTACAATTCTCTCTTATATATTGATTCATATGTCATTCTTATCACAGAAGAGACCAAGAGGCAAGGGAACCTACTGTTCTGCACCGTCGTCCTCGCCAGCATAAAGGTTCAGTATACTGCATAGCATGGAATGCGACCGGAGACATGTTGGCCACAGGTTCCAACGACAAAACCATCAAACTGATGAGATTCGATGCCGACAGTTGCAATCTAGAAGGTGAGTTAGTCCACAAATGATGAAAACTTGTACATCTGGCAGTGATAACAAGGATGACTGGGGGATAGATTCTGCAGTCACTCAAATACGAAACATGTTTGTCAAATCAGTTGTTTAATTATGTAATTAAGGTGTAGTTTAGGTAGCGCCCTACAAAGACTTCCTAAGTTTTACTTGACCACGTGCTCATCTATATTTGGCGAAGTCCATGCACAACCTTGTTTAGATTTTGGTGATCTCTTGTAATTAGTATTCAGCAATCAAATGTTTCACTTTCAGTACTTAGCAATGAATGATAAACTAGCGTTATTATGAAAAAAGTAGCTTAACTGTATCGCTGTAAGAGTTTTTGATAGAAGAAAATTGAAAACCTAGATAGATTTCACTAAATTTTCCATTATGAACCTTACTTTACGAATGAGTACGAACATATTTCTCTAAATGCTACCAGCTATGCAAAAAGGTATTCAATACTTCATCAGAAAGAATACTCCTCACCAGCCTATAAATGCTTTCAATAGCACTCATAAACTTGTCAAATTCTCTTGTTGAACATAGTCGTAATTTTTACTAACCTTTCCGATTCCCCAGATGCTGCTCCTCCAATGACGTTCCACGGTGGTACAGTTCGAGACATATGCTTCATGGAGGACACTAGCAACCGGTCTAACCTCCTCATCAGTGGAGGAGCTGGAGACAATAAGATTTACGTCACAGACTGTGAGACAGCTATGCCTTTCCAGTCTCTCACAGGGCACACAGGTGAGAGATCTCTTCCATACCATCTCTTGTACACTATGTCCGATTCTTGGTCATAACATGAATAGATCAAGACATCATTTTTCTAATAACTTTTTTATTTTTTACAGTCTTTTCTCTTTTGCTATAAGTTTAGACCATCAAAAACACGCCCTAAATCTACCACTATTTTTCATATTATCTTCGAGAAATATTGCATTTTACAGACTCCAAGACTTTCCGATTTTTTGTCACAACATGTATAGCTCAAGACGTCATTTCTAATTACCTTTTAATTAAAACAGTCTCTTCTTTTTTCTATACTTTAAGTTCAGCTCGTGGCAAACATATGATAAATCTATCTTTCAAATTATTTTCCAGAAATCTTATATTTTACAGACTAAGAAAAGAACTATTGTTCTAGAGCAGGTATATATAATTTTACATAATACATATTCATCAACTACCAAAGGAACAAATTAATTTCAAACTAACTTATCGCAAAAATAAAATTTGAAAATGTAAGAAAATTACTAAATATGTATCATTTTAAAAGGTCTCAAATTTATTCTTAATATCTCTTTAAAATATTTGTAAATTTTAAAATTTAAAAATCATATCCTCTTGGACTTTCCTGAACTTTCATCTGTAATATTACTCTTCAGAGATTGCCAATGCTTAATACGGGTTTTAATTCTGGTTCACATTTTTCAAATGTTATAGCAGTCGTTGGCAACATAGATATTATCCGTGAGTCACCGAGTAGCTCATTTGATAATTTCAAGGAACTCATGTTTGTTTTATAATAATTAGAATCACACTTTTAAATTATCATATTTCTGTCTTTGTTTCGTTCTTATATTTGTTTTGTGTCTCATGGATAGTTGAGTTTATTAGTTTTTAACGATTCTTTAATACCCGAAAATCATAATACTGGACAATTTTGTTGCTTTTTATTTGCAGAAAAAAAATTAGACACATGTGTTATAGTAAAGAAAGTAATTCGCAGAATAATAATTAATAACATTAAAACACGGAATGTAAACTAACTTAAAATAATAATTGTAGTGTCTAAATTCTCAGTACATTTCTATTGTACATTCAAGTAAAAAATTCATGTTTTTTAGACCTTTTTTGTGGTGGTCCACTCAGATTTGTTCTTAACAGGTATACAAATAACGCCTATGAAAAATAAGAATTTTGATTAATTTAAATGTTGTACTATATGCAATCAGAATATAACTACAACCGAATCTCTTTATAACGAACTTAAAGAGTGACGTAGTCACTGTTTAAGTCCGTAGCCACAACTTTTTTTTGGGGGGAAAGGGGGTGTCTGAAGTCTTAATGTAAAATACAGAGATTTTTCAATCTTGTAAAAAAAAAAAAAAAATAAAAATAAAAATAAAAAAAAAAAAAATAAAAAAAAAAAAAAAGTTACACACACGCAGTGGCTTACCCAGAAATAAATTTTGGGGGGTGCATATTGTCAAGAAGGGCACCCATTTTAATGCTATTACTTCAAGCTCTATTTTCCCCGGTTAAGAGTAGGCGATTAAATTTATCAATTTGTCACATAATAAATAGGAAAAAAATAACATTTTTTTTTTCTAGCATTATGACGCATTTCTTTAACGATCTCATTTAATAATTTCGTATTTTAAATTACTTAACTATCGTCTGCATTATTTTCATACGTTTTATAACTGAATTTAGATATTACGTAAATAATTTTCTTTTATATTTGGCTTAAATAATAGATTAGGTACTTATGTGATAATTTTAAATTTAATCATAGATTATTTTTTGTTGCAATGGAAATTTTATCACCTGTATTAACAACAAATTCTATCTACCTTCAGAGTGTAGTGGAAATGATAGTTTCATCCCTTTACTTCAATTAATTACTGTAGCAAAAACAATTGGGGAGAACTTAACGATAATTTCGACTAGCTAAGAAAACTTTGAATTATCTTTCTAAATGAATTCAACGTGATTCTAAACTGCATTCACAGTAGCGGGAGACTTTAGAGGAGTATGAAGATAAACAAATTATTGAGCGTGTACCAGATAATTCTTTAAAAAAAATTATTAGCGTCAATAAATAAATAAATAAATAAATAAATAAATAAAAAGTTTTACTGATCCCATCATATGACTGGCTAGTACATCTATAGTTGTACATGCATACATAAATATGTCATAAAATGGGTCAGCAAAGCTGAACTTAATTTCGTTGTATCTTGGAAAACGTTCTAAGTTTCTACGAGGTTGAAATATGCCTAGCAAATACTTGAGTATATTTAATTTACGATACAATATTTACCAGACCAAATTAAAGCAACGTTATGAATAACAGGGTAATAAAAATACTGAAAAAGGAATTATGACATATCCTTTTATTTATTTTTTAATTACTTACCTTGTATGACATCGAAATCCAAAAACGCGTACGTCATAATCAGTAATTTATAAAATACCGGTTCTTAGTAGTAAATTGATTCTAGCTTTGAAGTTCAACTTGTTAAAACCTTCATCTGCATTTGGGGACCGATTCAAACACGTATCTCTCGAATCTTACCTTTCGCCCGCAAACTTGCGGAGATAAGCAAGTTTCGAGTTTAGTTTGGTTTGGTTTGTAGCGCTACGGTCTATTTTTGCAACACGAAGGCTAATGAGACCTGGACCTACCGCTTGAAGCAGATTCCGAATGGCTACGAACATCCACACCACGAACTACGGTAAGGTTCGAATTAGCCATTCGGAATCGGCTTTAAGCAGTAGGGTCTGGCCTCATTAGCCCTGATGTTGCGAAAGTAGCCCGTAGCTCTCCAAATCAAACTAAACTAAACCCGAAACTTGCTTATCTCCTCGAGTTTGCAGACGGAAGGTGAGATACGAGTGATACGCGTTTGACTTGAATCGGGCCCATAAAGTCATGCCGATATGCACCGAAAGAATGCTAAGTTTGTCAAGCAATAGTGACCAGATCTATTGCAAAGAAATGTTTTAATTCTTTTCATGGTTGAAAATAATCATTCAACTCTTGTAGTGGAAACTATTAATGTATACACAAATTCTAAAAAGTTTAAAAAGCCATGTAATGTGTAATTTGAAAAATATTTCAAGGATCGTCCAGATCCCCCTGTAAATACGGGCTTGAACCTGGCCTATAACGAACTTATAGATTTAACTAACGCTTATTTGGATCACGTTGTTTTTCTATTATTTTCAATTCTAATTCCTCCTTTTTTAGTGTACCTCCAAAACCTTAGGAATTAAATATTTTTTTAAATCATATTGTAAACCACCCCACTCCGGGGGCCACGTCTGTAAACACACCCACTTTCTGGTGCGCTAATGCTAGCGTGTGACCTGCCCGCCTACTTTACTGGGACAGATGTGTTCAGTCGTCTCTGAAGATGCATAACCAAATAATTCCTCCAAAGCTTAGACGGACAACACAAAATTTATTTACAAACATTGACGAAAATTACAGTAAAACAAAATAAACATGGTTCTGAGTCTCAAAGCCTGACTTAACCAGATCTGACGGCGGAGCGTATCATATACAGACTACAAAATTTCTCGCTACCAAACAGAGAGATGTCTCCAGGTCGCCGGTTCTATCTCGACTCTCTGTATCCAACTGCTCTCTTGCAGATCCTCTCTCCCATCCTCGGGGTCAGCTTTCTCGAAACGTGATCCATTCCGAAAAGAGAAATCTCCCCTTTCAGATGCACTGCAAAACCAGACCAGAGACACATCCGAAAACATTATCAGCCCCCTTTAGCGGGCAGCTTCTGATTTCCCCTAAGGAACGCCGGGTGGAAGGGATCAATGGGGGCAATTTCGCAGATATCGAGAAGGGCATCCATATGCGAAACACTGGTTGCTGGGTCCAAATTCCTTACAAATGTAGTGAATTTTTTTCTTTCTGAAACTTTTAGGCAGTTGGAAAACACTATTTTGTCTCTAATTTCATAACAGATTGTGTGGAATTAATAGATTTTTCCGGATACAAGTACTGAAATAAATATTGTTGATTCCCTTTGTAATATTCAGTAAGGTCAGCATAAAATTTTCTTGGAATCGTAATGTCTTTAGCGTAATTCTTATCAATAGGTAACTATTAAATAAATTATTTTTTTCATTTGTATCCGTATATAGCCAATGTAAATGAACTTATAGATATTTTATTATTGTCTCAATTATATTGTCCAGAAAAAAATGTTAGAATCTTTTGTTGCATTAGAGAAGGAATTTTATAAAATTTTCTTAAAATCGTATCAAAATTACAATTATTTCTGTATCAAAACAGTTAGTATTACTTAAAGATCAATTTTTGGTAAAAAAAAATGTGTAAAGGTTATTTTTTTCATTTGCCTTCACTTTTAGTCAAAGGACTTTTGTGCTAATTACGTAGATTATTAGCCAAAACTGCCTATTATACTAATTAAAATATAATCGATTATATAAAATTAATCTATAAGTGATTTTTAAAAGACTTTTTAAAGGATTTCACCTTAAAATTTTTGAAATATTCATTTTTTTAGAAAAAAATATAAATGCAAGGTTACTTTGTACAATCTAAAGGAAACTTCTTATTACTCTTTAAATAAAAACCTTATTAAATAAAACCCAATTTAAATTTAAAAGAAGTGCGGTCTATTGCTTCACGCCCTCGACCTCCGAATAATTTTGAACTGTTTAAAGCATGATCATGGTTCCGAATCACAATGCAAAATTTCATCAGAATTGATCCAGCGATTTCGGAATACAAAACGAACATACTTAAATACATACATAGAAAGGATTTTCTATAGAAAGACAATGAAAAGCAAACAGAATAATTTTAATATACTTGCAGTGTAATGAATATAATTTAATTTTTCCTTCTCTGACAGGCCAGATCTTATCATTGTACACCTGGGGTGGCGTGATGTTCGTCAGTAGTTCTCAAGACAAGACGATCCGTTTTTGGGACATGCGCAGCAGGGGCTGCGTTAATCTCATACCGGCCAGGCCAGCGGGAGGCACAGGACCTGGTAAGTACTTTGGAAGAATGGAAGGATTCCAAGCAGTATGAATAGTGCTTCTGTTTCCAAACACATAAACTGATTTGTAAATAAGTTATAATTTTAAAAAAAGTACGGCTGTGAATCCAAAAACAAGTAATATGAAAACACGCTTTGGTGTATTTTTAGGAATTTTTATTCCACAGTCGTACAGGAGCTTGTTTATTTTAGTAAGTGAGTGAGAGTTTATTATTTCCGAAGAAGTATATAATAATAGCCATACTATAGTGTGAGATTTATAAATTTCAGCTCGCAATAGGTTCATACTTATGTCATTTTATTTTATTAAGAAATGGGGATGAATACATTATTTCTCTTCTGGATTTTGTTAACTGAAATTCGAAAGTAAGAAGGTTTTATTCTTAAAAATGAGAAAATAAATTTAAAAGAAATACGAAATCTTCCTTGTCGACGCTTTGTCTCTGATACATGTTTATATAATATTAACCCTGTGACAAACCCTTTTACATTCCCTCCACAAATATTTCTTCTATACAATGTATAGAAAAACTTTTAGTCAACTATGGTAGTTTAAAACAAAGTAAACTAAAAATATAAGCAGATATCCAAATACAAATATGTATTTTTTTTATCCATTTATCTCCTCAACAGGAAGGGAAATTCGACAGCAAAATTTTATCACCAAATTTTGGGATAATAGCACTTGTTCAAGATCACGTGTCACTGATTTCCGTTACACAATTCCTTTGCATAATTTTCCTCCAGCAGGAGGCTGAACAATGGCCCAATAGATAGGTCGCTGCTTTTCGTTACCGGAGTTCGTAAGTTCGAACCTTGCTGATGACAGGGACGTCCGTAGGCATTCGGATTTGGCTTTAAGCAATAGGTTCTGGTCTTGTTAGCTCTCTTGCAGTGTACCAAGCCTATGTAGGTGAGCGTAATTTTTTCCCAATGCAGTAGGGAGAGTAGACAATTATCCTATTGCTGTACAGAAATCAAACACGAAGTATTCAGCTGCACTTTTTTGTTACCATAGCACCACTCGAGGAGCATGTAGAGCTGATAATTATTAATGAATCGAGTAACAAATGTCCTCCCCTGCAAACGTAAGTGACGTAACGAGGGTATGGAGCGATTGTCAAGTGTCTAACTTGTGCCTCGTTAAAATTTAATAATGACAAATTTTAATACAGCAAGTTAAATTTTACTAAATTTAATATCAAATGCTGTTAACCTATAGTAATATTAAATATTATTAATCTCATCAAAATGAGTTTCTTGTATAATACAATTATGAATTTGCCAAGGCAAATAGGTTGAACCGCTATTTGTATGTTACAATTAAATGGCTTGTTGTGGGATCATAGAAATCAATTGTTTTTGTATTATCAATATTGAATAATTTTACATTAACCATATAGTTATCTTTACACATGCATTGCTTCTTAATTTTGAGTATGATGCGCGAGCAGTATTACGTATCTGTCTCATTGATCAGGAGATGATACACGGCCAGGGACAGTCGGTGTTGATTCCTGTAATATGGTCAGGGAAAACAAAAATCACATGCAAGACTCAACTGGATCAGTATCCTTTGTTTTGCGACCTAAACTCAGTTGATTCTGGGAGGGGGCACCTCTTTCGCCCCGCCCTTGGTACTGCACTGCACCCCAGGCTTGGCCTATCCCTTCCAGAGGTATCAGTGTAAAAATGACGTCATTTTTATGCTATATTTAATATATAATATAGTAAATGAATAAACCCTGGCTTTAACAAATGTACTGGTACCTAAGAATAATTAATAAATATAATGCTAAACCCCTTATCCGAAATTCGTAATTTGTAGACTTGTCCCAAGAAAAATCTACCATTCCAACTAAGGAAAGACTACCACCTTAGGGAACAATAACTTAATTTTTTAGGTACTATAAGGTCGTGTATAGCCCTCAGACAGGATGAGGTTAACACTAAAATAGTTATAAACTTAGTTCCCCCCAGACAAGTTAAGTCTTTAGGATTAAAGTTCCGCGGAATTAGCTTTTAATCTCTCGTGGCAAATAACTGCAATTCTATAAGAAAATGTAAAATAATCAAGCCCCCTGGTGACGGCATTGAGAACCTACTAAAAAATGTGAGCTGAAATTTTTGCTCTCATTTGTCAGTCCGCTAGAGTTCGTCCAGATTACTGGTAGTCAAACAGTTTTTTGGACCGATTAGCACTTGTCAAAGGTAAAATAAACTTCACGAAAAGGGACTATCCCTGATCACTCTGTCACACAACTGCAAAATACCGAGTTACATTGGAGACAAATATGGGCTGTTATAACAAATGCATATGTTTTTTTTTTTTTTTTCTTCCGAATTTTAAATACATAGATATGTTTCCTTCTGCAGGCAGCGCGGCGGCCACCGTCTCCGTCGATCCATCTGGCAGGTTGCTGGTCTCTGGACACGAGGATTCTGGCTGCATGCTGTACGACGTGCGCGGAAGCCGAATTCTGCAGACATTCCGACCTCACAGTGCTGAAGTGCGTACGGCGCGACTCTCTCCCAAAGCCTTCTATCTTCTTACTGGCTCGTACGACTGCAAGCTAGTTTTAACCGACCTACAGGGTAAGTAGAACGACAACCCTTAATCAAATCATGCTAGATTTCTCTCTCGTTTGTAACCAGTAATTAACACGCAAGCTCAGTTTTTATTGACGCCGCCGATTGGTTTCATTCGAATGCAAAAGATTGAATGAGATAAAAGGAGGCTGTCTCTTCGGAATTAAATCATCACACGAAAAGGAGCTATCCACGGTTGATCTCTTCCGCTTGTTTTAATTGCATTCTTTTATTCTAGAAGTACAGTTTTGGAAACACTTTTGATTTTAACAGGATTTTGTAGAGAAAAAAGTGTGTTATAAGAGACGGACAAGATCGCGTGATCACGGGGTCGTATTGAAATATTAATACATTGTGTACTGGTACATTTCGCAGCGGAATTGTACCGGGAGCAGGAATTTTGCGCGTAAATTTAGTTATTCAGTTTAATCTCAATAAATGGAAAATTAATTTTTTAACCAACTTTTTGTATTTTATATTGAAATATATAAATAAATACATAAATAGACAAATAAACAAATATATATAAAAATACAAATATATGTGTAATATATAAATATACATACATATATATATATATAATATTCATTTTCGCAAGGATAAATAAAAAGTTAATTTTAAATCTAAATTAATTTTTTAATCAACCTTCGTCCTTCCACATCGTCTGATGCAAAAACTAGTTTTTATTTGTCTAGATTTTTCCAGAGTCTATGTATCACACAAGAAGATTCGTCTTCGTTTTCCTGTATATACCGTTATTTTTGTACCCACAAACAAACCATGCTGTTACACTAACCCGTACTAGTACGTGACCGCGCTCAAATATCAATCGTCAGAAAACGTACTAATACGTGTCCTGCATACAATATGTTAAACTCAGATTCGCTTCTCCTAATTATGAAGTGAAAAAAATCGTTTCGGATTTGAAAACTTTTGAACGTTTTACTGAAATACTCGGAATTACAACGGCGTTTAATTATTGAAATTACCGTACAAAGTATGTTAAACTCTCAATGCAGACTAATGATTGAGATTGAAAATATTCAGTAAGAGTTATATTTAATGTATGAATTAAGTTATATGAACAAATCTCATTTAGTTAATAAAAATTTTACGAAAGAAACTATGTTTAACAAGATTGAAAAAGAACATAAGAAAGAAGCTTGCTGTGATCACTTGGTCTACAAAAACTGAACGCAGAGATCTCAAACACCCGTGATCACGTGAATTTTGAATGCGGTAGCCTGTCTTTCTCGTCAGCATCGGAGGCAACCTTAATGACATCACTGCTCGTCGTTGTCCGGGCCAGACTAAAGGGAATTAATGTAGGTAGATTTTATTTTAGCAAATTTTACTAGAAGCAAAATAAACACATACACACACATACACACACACACACACACATATATATATATATATATATATATATATATATATATATATGTCATGTCCTGGATAAAGCAATCATGAATGGTCCATCATTGTCCTCCTAAATTACATTGTCATTGTTGTAAGTCTTTATTTATCCTTGATAGTCCAGTACATGAGGCATCTTAAATACGAAGTACTATTGTCAGCAGACTCAAAGCTTAGGGTGGTCTATAGCAGGACTGATTTAAAAATATGGCTGAGCTAGCAAGAGAGATCATTCTAACTAATGTCTGACTCCTGGGGAGAGAATTTCTCCTTTTCTAACTAAAGGCTGGATATAGAATATGAACTATTCTTCGAAACTATATAATCTTACAGTATGGGGTTTTGGGGGCGTTCTTGGACCTCTTCATTGGTCCTTGCACTTTTTTGTTTTGTTTTTGATCTAGCTGAACAGATAGCATGGGACGTTATCCTGTGCGATGCAGGTAGCTGATGCGAAAAATAATTCCCGCAAGTTATGTGACTCTATAGTGTCATGGGGTATTTATCCGTTTGATTTTACGACTTCTATAACTTCAAAAGGGGATAAAAATTGCGTCTTTATAGCCCACAGGTGGTGACAGAATTTGATAGCATTGTGATAGTTTGTAGCATGAAGTGGAACATCATATATTTTGACTAAAATAAAAATGTTTAAAATCGACAGATTTACTGTGAAATCTGCAGATTGGATGGATTGACATTAGAGAATTTACTAACCTCAAAGATGAAAACGATGTTAAAATGCCTGTGTACTAGATGTACGAACACATATCTTTTCCATGGAAGGAAGAGATAGTAATTCCAACTCGATTCTATTTTTAGATTGGGTATTTAAATTTATAAATGTTCATATAATGTGATAAATGAAAGTAAATCACAATTCATTTAAGTAACTGTAATATTAAAGCATTAAAAAATTTCTATATGTTTTAGAGTATTTTGTGTTCACAATGTAAAGATAAGATATAAAAGAAAATATATTTAATTCCATTTAAAATTCCAAAATAGTACTGTTTTCAATTGTTCTTTTATTTTAATATTTTATTGCTATTATATATTAATTACATTTTTGTTGTAAACCTTTACTCTTACTTCATGCAAAATAAATACACGAATCATTATTATTGTTGTATTTACAGATGTCATTTAAACGCATAATTAAATTTTAAAAATGAAATTTGAATACAACTTAGTCCTTTGTTACGAAACCGCAAGTATATGTTTATGTAAAACTGCAGGAAGTGTGACAAGGGGGCAGAGGGTATGTTAAAGAGTGACATTTGTGACAAAAGGAGAAGGGTAAAAAATGCTGAAAGTGTGGCATCATCTATGTACAGCCCAAATATTTGAAGAGCAAGTGCTTTCTCGGCTTTACTTTATAGTAGGGTTCATGTTTGACGTTTTTCAAAGGGCTCCGTGCCCTGGCCTCCTTTTTTCAATGCTCGCAGATCTTTTCTAAGTACATTTACTTTTTGCCTTTTATTTATTTTTTTAATGTTTTCTTTTTGGGAGGGGTACTTGAAAACACATAATATGCTTTACTGACAAATAGTCCCAGTGGGACGAACAGAAAGTGCTTTATTACTCAATAAGCCGTGACCTTTATTTTGACTGTAAAATTGCCATTTTTGATAAATATACCCTGCACTTTTTAAAAAGAAATATGAACTCTAGCAAGTATCTCTTTTTCAGGCGACTTGACGCAGCCTTTGTCTACTGTCCGAGTGGCTGAACACGCAGATAAAGTCATCCAGGGTCGGTGGCATCCGAAAGAATTCACTTTCCTTTCTACTAGCGCAGACAGGACGGCTACGCTGTGGGCCATGCCGACCAACCCTTAATTCCATTTGTCTGTTTAAACATTCCGCTGGGCGACGCAAGGGATTCTATCTTCAAAAGTACTTTTCTTGGCGGCGATTATTCTATGGTATCTTTCAACAAAATCAAGAAGAATTTACGAAGCTTGGAATTTCGTTCTCGTTGGAAATTTTCTACAAGATTCTGATTTTTATTACGTCTGAAACATACGTTTCAACACACAGCTCTTTTAAAAGTTCATCTTCTTTCTGGACTTGCCGAAACGCACGCCATTTGCAGCGTTTTGCAAATAAAACCCATTCATGAAATCGGATTTCTTTGTGTTTAATAATACTGCTGTTATAACTTCAACAACAGATTACTAGTGTTCCGTTGTCATCTGCAGTGTCTGGGTAGTTCGAGATGATTGAAATGATTTTCCGCAACACCTTAAGTTTGGATTTATCGTCAAAACGCTATTTAATCATCGCTCTTTGTCGGGAATGACTTTTAAAAATCACCATACATTCATTTTTGTAATAAAATACATAGGTTGTTCAAAAATTAAGGTGACAAGTCCTTTTAAAAAACTTTATCCGTGAATTTCAAGAGATACACAGGAATAGCAATGTAATTGGTACAGATTATTTTTCAATGTAGCCTCCTAAGCATCAAAGCATTTGTTCCATCTGTAAACCAATCTACCAAAATCGGCGTTGAAGAAATCAAGACTTTGGTGTCTGAGCAGCTTAACAACACCATCCTGAAATTCAACATCCATTTGGAAATGCCGTACTGCTAAGTTCTTCAACAGCCCGCAGCGAAAAAATAACCTGGTGCGATATTTAAGCAATATCGAGGATGTTCAAATATGTTTCTCTATTCGTCTTACACATGTATTCTTAAATTTCGCAATTCCTTCCTCCAAAACCACACCTTACTTTTTGACATTACACATTGTCCATAACTTCCAATAGTTGACAACGAGTTTCTTATGTGGGGGGGGGGACTCTTTAAACTGTACGGCACTACTAGTTCCATCTGTTGGTAGCATTTGATTTCTGTAACTATTTGTTGTATCTAGACATAGAATTTAGATCGATATGGGAACATATGTATTCATGAGAGGTCTTTTTACGTTACTTTTTGAATTGCCTTCACAATTAAAATTAAGTTGAACGAATTATTGACACCTGTTATTATAATAATGGACCGAGGATATTAGGAAAAAGCAGAGATCACCTAAATGGGTTGAAAGGCAAACATTCATTAAAATTTTTAACATTTTGCTACTACTTAACACATAAACTAGAGAAATGGCTGAAAAGTTTTTGTGAAATAATACGTTATAACAGATTAATGGGTTCACATAAACGTAATACAAATATTTATACAAAGTTGGGGGCATTTGTTTAATTCTAGATTATGTTCACTTAACATGTGAATGAATGCACCATTTGTATTGTAGAAAATCCATTCTTGTGTCAGTGTAGATATTTACGTAAAGCTATTTGACTAACGGCATCTTGGCGTTAGACTGATTCCACTTTTTGATCTGTGAAGGGAAAATACCGCTGCGGCGACAGGAACAGTTTTCTAGTCATGGGGTTTGAGGAATATTCCTGTCATCGTTTTTGAGTTGGGCTCTAAATTATACTAAGATCTAATTATATACGCTAATTATTGCTTATTCATAATTTTAAGAAAAATTGGAATGAAGCGTTTAAGTTCTGCCTTATTCTTATTTTGAAAAACTATGAACCCAAATCGTAAAGTACATATTCCGTCTGTTGTGTACATCAAATACTTCAGACGATTCAAATTTGAACAATGAAATGGCACCAAAGGGCAAATAAGCATTTTGTTTGATTGGTTTTATCATTAACAAAAAATCAACAAGGATGAATCGTAGAGAATTATACAATAATCCCCTAAAATTGCATCGTCGGTCATCTAAAGGGATTACACCTAAAACAGATAAACCTCCATATGTTTTTGTCCTGTATTATTCATCATTTTAGACTGATTCACACCTAACTGTATAAAATATCAACGCTTAATCAATAACGGTAAAAAAATAGCAATAATGCTGTTAATATCTGAATTAAATGGAGTAACGCTAATAAACTTAATGTCTTTAAACACATATTGAAAAAAAGCAAACAATACCAACGAGAAAAGTAGAATCAACACCTGTGAAGAAATAGATGAATTCATTTTTTAATTGTGGTTTGAGCATACAGATACACATTCGAAAAAAATTCCGAGGTGTTTTTCCCCCTGGGCATGACGTTATGAATATGTTCCATAATTTTTATTCAGAATTTTCTTTCCTGTTCTTAATTCCTTTTGGGAAATCTATCACTAATTTCGGTTGTTATCACTTATTTAAACTGTTATCAATCCAAAATGTTGCACGTCTCAAAGAGGTTGTTAATAGTCCACTTGCTTAGTTATCCTAGAATTTTTAAAACTACGAAAAGTTATATTTTTAACTTTCCCTGGTTATAGGATCTCTATCGGTACCTTCAAAGCCTCGTTTTCCGAGACACACCATGCAATAAACGAACTGTAAACTTTGAACCTTCTCATTCGTTCATACCACTTTGGCCTGTTTGTGTGATTGTGCATATATACACATTTATTTTTGTATCGTAGATAATAAAAAATTCATGTCATTTGTTTCTTGCTGAGTTTTTTTTCGTCTTACATTTACACCAGTACATACTGAAAACAGTCTGATGTGGATACTACAGGGTTCCTACAGGGAATATGTGAATTTTCGCGTGATTGTCGGACTATTTTTTGGAATTCGAGTAAGAATTATTATAAACAAATGCAACATATATATTATCGAGATTGATAAAAATTATCCTAAAGATCGGAGTAGATATAAATATTAAAGACTAGAAAATTTTAAAATTCCAGCAAAATGCAATCCGAAAATAGAAAGTACTTGCTAATACAACGTCAACATTGAAACTTTATGAACTGTGACGTCAGAATCAAGGAGCTTTTCGGAGTCATGTAGTTTTCTCTTAACTTTAAAATTAATTTTAAAAATGATGAACCCATTTTTTTTACATTACCCATTTATTGAGAGCATTTTTGGAATTAACGAGTTTAGAATTATCAGAAAAATAATAAGTTGTTTCATTTCCCCCACATGTGCAAACTCTTCATTGATAAGTATTGTGTTCAAAAGTTGTTGCTCAGCTCAATGAAGGGCCGATGTGAATTTATTAAGTTGTGCTTCATTTGTGTTCTAAACTTTTATTTGTGGAGTTTTATGTTTGACTGGTGAAAGTTATGATGGGAAACATAACACACTGCATTTACCATGAATATGAAAACAGATAATTCACTACAGTACTAAATAATGATTCAATATTGTTCAAAATAAGAATTTCCTTTGGAATTTGAGCATTGAAATTTTCTGTGAATATAACTTCTTTTTACTTTGTCCCAGGAAGTAAAAAGGGGAAATCCTGCCTTCATAGTATTTATGTTAATTTTAAAATGTTCGCTGCACATTGGTTTTCTCCCTTTTCTTCTGAGTTTACCTTACTTTAAAATATCGTTTGAGTAATTTGGAGGTATTGTAGATATAGATATATTTATAAGTAAGGGTTTTAAATGCATACGTTGCATTATCACAAAAATTTTAGACTTTTCTAAATAACACGTTGACTGCCAATTACGAGATAACTTGTAGATTGCGTTCTTTTCTAGGACGCCAATTTCGAGTTATCTCGTTGTTGTAATGTACATACAACCTATACACCAGTGTTCGTTACAAGGGGGAAACACAGAATGAATATAATACCTTATATAGATTCAGACATTTATTCTACACATTTATTTACAAAAATACTTGGTTAACATAATCAATCATTTATATTTTCTATTTACAGACTAATTATCCCACATCACTTTATAAGGAATTATTATTATTAACAGAGGCCGAAGTCAAAGGACTGTAAATATTATTTATAAGTTACCTCCATTAAAGTCACAGGGGAGCAGGCAGGGGCTTTCCTCACGGGCATACGGGACGAGTTGGTGATGGTGAGCGGGGTGGTCTCGGTCCGGGCGCACAGGACGAGCTGGTGCTAGTGGATCCTTGTTCCACTTCTCTCGACTGCCCACTTCTAACTCTCAGCTCTCACACCATTTCCAAAAACCTCACCTCGGTCCCAACGCCCCTTCTTTTCTTGTTATCCAATCCCTTCCTTCGGGAAAATTTTCCCACATCAAATGCCCTTCGGGAGTGCAGGTGGGCTCATTAAAGTAGCCCCTTTTTGTTCAAGCTGGCATTACATTTTAGCCCCTGCTCCCATAATTCACGCTTACAGTTCTGTGCGAGCTTGACCGTTATGCTGCCATTCCGTGAAGTATCCTCTCTGCAGGGGTCCCTAAACTTGACGTAAATAATTGGGGTCTTAAATTCGTCAAGGTAGTATATCAGTGCTAATATCAATAGATGGCTTCTGGGAAAAGAACAAAAAATTAATGCTCTTGGAAAATAAATAATTCAGAACTTTGTTGAATTTCTGATTACAAATTAGTTTTTAATAAAATAATGGGATTAGATCAAATAGTCATTTTAGGCCAGATTTCTGAAAATTGCGGTGGCCTACAACGTGTTAACATAAAGTTTGCAATTATAAATGAAGTCGAAATTTTGAAAAGAAGCACAAATTTATTTTGGTGCATATTAGGATTGTTTGAAACTGGGCTTTGAACAATAACATTTTTTGTTCCGGTTCAACTAAAATATATATATATATATATATAAATATATATATATATATATATATATATATATATATATATATATATATATATATATATATTGGTTGAGTTCTGGTTTTCTTAAAAAAAAAAAAAAAAAAAAAAACGATTTTCAGTTCAGTTCCGAACAAATAATTTTATTTTATGATTTTATGTATATTCTTATTTGTACTAAAGTTATAATTCTATCATAAGTAAAAATTGTAAATCTATCAAAATTTTGCCGATTTTATTCTTTTCTTAATTGGTACACTATGTGAATTGATACAATTAATCAGCATGTACGATACGAGCGGTGAGCAGAGAACGGCGAGCATTGACATTGTTATCCATGATATCTATCTAAGTATTTGACAGCTGAACATTCAACTGAATTAAATCCGCCTTCTACAAGTAGTTTCATATGAAATGAAACAGAAAATTACTAGTGAACATCAAAACAAGAAATCGAGAAGTAATGTACATGTAATGACGATAATTATGTGGTTGACATTAGATTAGAAAATATTAATAAGTTGGTAACTGTAATTAATTGTCTGATAATACATCAAACCGAAATAAATCGGTATTTTGAGGGGTTCAGTTTCGGTTTTCATTCCAATAAAAATAACAGTTTTTTCCAATTTTCGGTGCAGTTTCGGTTCGAAGCTTTGGTTTGGAATTTACGGAAATTAGTCGCAGAGAGCATTTTAAAAATTAGCAAAAAATCTCTCAAGAGTTAAATTTGAAAAATATCTGAATAAAAAAAATTAATATGATTAATTTACTTATACTTCAATTTGTGTACATTTTTATTTCATAACTTTAACACCGCGTTTACACGAGTCAAGTAGGTCAGTCAAGTCAACTTGAAAGTACTGCTTGACTCGTGTAAACGGTTCTGGACAAGCTAAGTAGCTACTTGCATCAACTAGTGAGGCAAGTCAAGTAGTTCTTCAAGGTGGACAAGTAACTTAACTCAAATGAGTCAAAGTAGAGGGAGCCACTGATGTGTAAATCCTGTATCATTTTGCTATAGGTAGTGTCGTTTGATTTTAGTACAAGGACTATTTTTATTTCAGTACGCGAAAGATATTAGAAAAGGGAAAAAATTAGGATTTAAACTAGAGGTAAAGCATGGAAGATAAATTTTCTATCTTTTCAAATTGTTCCACTTAATGGATGAAATTACAGATAACCCTACAAACGATAATTAAGGTAGCTCAAAACAAAATAACTCTTTCACAAATAAAGTTTATTCTTACAATAAAAATGTATGTAATACTTTTTTTTTATTACGTTAAGAGGCTAAGGGGTGTCATTCATTAGCTTTAAGGAGCTACAAATGGAAGAATTTTTGTTGCTTTTCGACTTACCAAACGATTTTTTATTATTATTATCTTAAGTTGCTTGAAATTTTCAACATTTGATCTATATGCCACGTTAAACATTTCCTTATGTTTACTTTGCTTTTAGAAAAAAATAATTTTTTTTTCAGTAAAGTACTTATTTTTAAAATTTCGCTGACACATTATCCGCTGAACAAATGCATAAAATAATATAAAATGAAATATTACTTATTTTTACCTGTTAACTGGAAAAAATACAGAAACACTGATAAATATTCACAGAGATTATTACATAATTTATCATAAAATTTAGTTTAAAAAAAGGAATATTAGAATGATTTTAATGTGGGTGTACACTTTATGGAAACACGGATTGAAACATAGCTTTATATTGCATATTTTACATGCTTATTATTATTATTACTATTTGTTTTGTCGAACTTTGTTTGAATGTTTAAAGAATCTAAAAAACATGTACACTTTCTCCGAAAATTTTCCCTTTTACATCCAGGGGAATATTACGGAAAAATTATTTCCTGCTAAACGCATTACTGACTTTACTAAATATCTTAAAATTCACCCTCTCTAAACAATCAATTTAATGATATCAGCCATATTCTTTCCTAAACATTCCACACACGGAACATCTGCTAAAATCAACATCTGCTAAATTGAACACCTGCGTAATAAAAAGTATAAATTTTACACCAGGAGAATGAATATTCAAATAAAGCTAAAATAGTATGTGAAAATTGCATTTTAAATTCTATAAATACCAAATTATTTTTTTTAAATAAAGAAAATAGAATTAATTAGATGCTCTCAAAACTATATAAAATTTCCTTATATCATTACAGAATATTTTCGCGAAAATTTGAAATCAAAATGTGCAATAGTTCTTGTTTAGAGGCAAGTTACTTGACTCGCAACTTGACTACGTGTAAATGCATGCATTCAAGCTATAGATGAGTCAAGTATGAAAACCTAAGCATGCGCGGAGTTACTTGACCATCTACTTGACCCGTGTAAACCTGTGTTAGTTATTAATTCATACAGATTCTTTGTAATGTCTATAATACCCTTAAAAATCAAGCAGTAAGTGTAAATTAACATTTTAAAAGCTTCTCAGGATTTGGATAATCACTCAAGATGTTCTGACTTGTATGATAGTTTCACTGTATAGTATCACTACAATCATATATGGAACTCCACAAGGTAATTCAACGATTGTGCAAGGTAAAATTTGTCCTTCCTATACTGCATAATGCTTGATTGTCAATCTGTGTTGTAAAAATATAGGGAGCTCTAATTTGAAATCTTCAATTGGTTGTGGAAGAAAGATAAATTAAAGCATAAAATGCAATGACAACGTAAACCAATTAAAAGCCACAGCTTTCTAGAAAAAGAAAAAATACTATTGCAAACGATAATATGAATCCAAGTTTGAGGACAGCCTGACCTTGATCAATTAGAATTAATTGATGATTATAATCAATATGCTTTGTATTGTGTTTAATCCAGGGTTAGCACTAATCGGTCTTTGTAAGTTTCCTTTGTACTTAACATTTTTTATTTCTTTACTTTTGGTAATTATATAATGGATAATTTCTTTTGAAGAACAAAGCAATAAGTTAAATAAAATAAAACAATAGGTTAAATAAAATAAAATAATTATTATTTATGTCTATAATTGATAAGAAAGTAAAACTTAGACAAGGAGTTTAATAACTGTTAAAATATATAGAACTGATTTCATGAATCGAAACAATTATAATCGGTTTAACGACTAAAGATTAAAATAATTTTGGCAACAGTGTTTTGACTGTTTTATGAATGAATTGTTAAGTTCCCCATATATCGTTTTCTGTGGATGCTAGAGAAGGGCACGTGGTAATATGAAGTTCCATATCCTTAGAAATTAATACTTGTTCTATTAATTTTCTTTCACTGAGCTTAACAACCATATTTATTAATTTGTTTAAATAGTTAATCACATTAAAAATTTTTTTGAGAGAATAAGTGTTTAGTGTAATTATACATTTTTGGAAGTAATTTATCAATGCCTGTGATATTATTGAGAAGGGAATGCAAAGTATATCCTTGCATAAATGTTTTAATATTCCGTCGTAGCCAGAGAGTCATTTGCTCTTTATCTTATTCATGGTCATAAGGTGAATATTTAATAAAAAAAGTTTATCATTGTTAATTTTTTTATCACAAGCAATAGCAAACAAGATGTTTAAAGCTGTAAAAAGCTGACACTTTTATAAATGCATGAAACAAAACTAGCATTGAACTTGCTCTAAAAACTGTAATTCAAATAATTTCATAGCTCTCAAATTGTACGATATTTTCGTATAATGTACGAATTTACAGATGACTGATTGGTTTAAAAAATATGTATGACATGCAGGGAAAAAAAACAGCATATCAAATTGTATGTAGTGCCTTATTGTTTATTATTTATTAAATACTTTGCCTTTGTACATTCAGAATAGTGACTCTTCCAACTACATAGCTGTTCAATTGTCAGCATCCAAATGTTAATTTTGGCCGAATGAGTATGATACTGCTCTTTGGTACCGGGATTTGTGGGCTCGAAACCTACTGCGGGCTTGGATGTTCGTTGCCGTTCTGAATATGCTTTAACCAGTATATCCTGGTCTCATTATCCCTCGTGTAGCCAAACAGTAGACCGTAGCGTTCCAAACCAACAAATCAACTGTTAATTTCACTGTTTATCATTTAGTATTATGCTTAGCAAGTGGGATGCGCTTGTGTATGTTTGTATTTATGTATATGTATAAATAATTTCAGGATTATCCTGATATTCAGGTACATTACTATGTTTATATGTAACATGTTGTCAATACGTTAAATTTTGCATGCCAGTAAAATTGTACTAGTTTTAAAATTTGAATGTCAACTATGCAAATATATTGCCCCTTAAACGGAAATGAAATTAAGTTCTTCGTATGAAATTCTTTACTGGAATAATCGAATTATTTGGTTTATAAATTTTAAAAAAACGCCTTGACTTTTGTAAAATGAAGTTTTTACTTAGGAGACAAGCTAACATAAAACTGACTTTTAAAATGAAAAGTTAAATACGATTATTTAGCTTTACTTTAATGGGAGTTCTAATACGTATTAGGTTTAATTTTAATTGTGCAGCTTATAGAATTCCTTTAGCTACAAATTTAAAAAAAAACCTAGTCTTTAAATTACTCTTTGAATATAAGCAGATTAATTTTCTGTATCATCAGGGCATAATTTACCCTGGACACATTTACCCTGGTCCCTTCTTTGAAATTACCAGAAATCGCCCTTATTAAGAGTTGTATATTAAATTAAGTTTTCATAAAACTGAAGATACTGAAAGCACATTTCTTACAGATGATTACATTTCTTTATGTAAAGTTAAATATAAGAAATTTTATGTTTATAAAAACATTTTTTTTAGAATCCTGTAAATTTTTATTTTAAAATTCTTTGACTTTTTACGCTTCAAATTAATTTATCCCATTTCTAGTTGCCTTCTCCAAATTGATGCTTACACTATATAAATTTATTGCATTCTTAACAATGTTAATCAAGTATAAAGAGTAATTCTTAAATTTAAAGTGCCTCGTCACACTTGACGTTGTATTTGCCGCAAAAGAAAAATGTGGAATTACGTGCAAAGGGTTGATTGTTTTTTTACATGGTAGAAGTAATGTACAGTAGAATCCAATCATACGATCCTCTATTAACCGAACAGATTTTTTTTCTTAATATCTAATATATTTATGGTAGTTATGATATACATAGTGCTATTAGGTATGAATATCTATAGTTTCGCAAGTTTTCATATATATTCTAAAGTATAACTCTAAAGAAAGAATAGTGTAAATGTGGAGGTAAATTAAATGATTCGATCTCTTAACGTTACAAACTAATTTAAGCTAATATGCTAGATATGTACATATTTAGCTGTAAAAATGAAGTCAGAAATAACGAAGCCCCCTCCCCTCTTTTTTTTCTTTTTCGCAATAGTGTAAAAGACCACAATTTTTAGTTCATTGTCCGTGCTACAGGCTCTTCTGTCCCTGAAAGAACTTCTCAGTAAATCTTCTGTTGCTCAGAAATTGGTGTAACCAGGCAACCATACATAGAAATTCTTGTCTTTTGCAACGAAAAATTACTTTATCAAACAATGTATATTTAACAAATTAATGCATGTTACATTTAAATAAAATATTTTCTTGAGGATTGTTTTTGAACTTTTATCATTTAACTTAGTGCTTATAGTTTAAAAAAAACTTTAAAAAATACGCAGTTTCTATTAATCGAGATTTTCAATATCCGAGGAACTAGCTGTCCCAATCAGCTCGGATATAATTAAGGTTCTACTGTATTCTAAAATTTGAAGATTTTTTTTTTTTCAGTTTGGCGTTTTGAGATACAAAAGGTTAAAATCTGATTAGATAATTATTTTTTACAAGAGGAAAGTTTGATGATTAATGATTTTATCTGTTTATTTTGGTTAAGTAATGATGTTTTTCTCGTTCACCTGGAATAAAGATGGCAAGAAAGAGAAAGCAAAGGAAAGTGACCGCAGGTCGAAAACATTATGAATTGAGGCCCAGACCCAAGAAGGTGGTACAGGTGAAATCGGCGGCTGACGCCACTAAAAAGCGTCGAGTAGCTACTCGGAAAGCGACGGCAAAGGACGAACTCAATTGCTCCATCTGTCTTGACACTAACAAATACAAGATGACGACACCGATGCCCTGTGGTCATTCGTTTCACAAACGGTGCATCAACAACTGGGTGAAAGTGTCTCAGTCCTGCCCCATCTGTCGCAAGCCCGTTCTCAAACAGCACTCCACTTCCCAACAGTTCCGGGTGGAAGTCACCGAACAGCAGCCCGAAAACGTCGATTCAGCTGATTATCAAAACGTAACTCCCAGGGTTGCAGTCGTATTTGCTGCTCTTGTACCTTTCTACAGCCGCAGATCTCGCCATATATGAATGTTTTTTCTTTGCTGTTTCCAGAGGAAATGGCAATTTATTTCAATTTGAAGATCAAATTTGTAATTTAAATAAAATGAATCTTCTATGTAAATTGTTCTTTCTTTAAAAACTCATTTCACACTGTACCGTTATCTGTATGTACAAGTTTGGTTTGATAAATAGCTGATTGAAAAGTTAAATTTTCTTTGTTTCCATAACAATTAAAAATAAAATGGTACTTGGCTTTTATGAAAGTTAACTCTTTTTCGAGAGGAAATATAATTTTGAAAATGTTATCTCGAACACACTTTTTAACAATTAAATTTTATTCGTATTTATGGCGATTTTTTTTTTTCAAAGATAAGTTTAAATGAGTAATTTTGATGAGTAAAATATGAAACGACATTCACAAAAATCTGCAGTTTTGAGGGTGCTGAGTTTAAAGGTTAAAAATGAGGGATTCATTTTTGATTATCAGTTTTGATCAGTCTGAAATTTGATTTTAGTTTTATATCCCAGTTTCTTTGTGTTCTAATTTTAATTGAATAGAAAATGAAAATATTCTGTCTCATATTGAAGATTCCTTTTTTTTTCTTTGCATTTTGGCCTGCTGGATGTATAGAATCACAATATATTTGTAAAATCGTAATTATATATATTTTTTTACAAGCTTTGATATTATGAAGCTATAATCCTCAGTAGATCTTAAGGGTTATCGATCACATTTTATTTAGGAACCTAGGAAATTAAAATACAAAAGAATGTAAAAGTAAAACCACAACTACCGATAATATTGAAATTTTAATAATTTAAATTTAGTTTAAATTTAATGGTTATCTTTCTAGGGTTAAGTAGCCGACCTGAGTTCGGGCAAGAGAAAAAACGGTATTTGAATTCCGTGAAGCCCGAAATCAGTTCGCCTTGTAATATTTAATTTGCCGTTTTCTCAATATACTTTCCCTCTAATAGTTCGGCTGTTTTGTGCCTTTGGTCGCTATATCTCGGATGCTGTAAATGATTTGTGAATTCTATGGAATCTGAGGGACATGGAATACGGGACAATTGATATATAGTAATATAGTTGTATTAGGTTATATTTTTCCAGAAAATTGTCATTTGATTTATTTTGCTGAAATCATTAACATTTCCCATATATGCGAAAATATTAAAAATTACTTCGTTTTTTTTTCCTAAAAATATTTAAGATAATAAAAAGAAAAATTCTTTTTTCCGTGTTTGGTACGTTTTTCTCAAATATATTCCGCAGGCAAGGGGTTGAAGAGAGTTTGTAGAGCATTGTTTATATCTTAGAAGAACAGAATGAGCGCACCCTGATGCACTTCCACGTGCATTAACAAGTGCGATAAAATATCGGCCAGATTTCCAACATGACGTGATCGGACATACTATATGTCGGATCATCGCCAGATAACCGTGTGTTTTCACCAGACTAATGAATGCAGATTGATGATAAATTAATTTCGACGCTTTCCATTGGTGGTTTTCTCTTTTACTCTTGTTTTTCAAGATGCAATTAGGGAGAACGGAAGTTCTCGATCACTTTCTTTAAAATGACAGCAAAATGACTGCCAGTGTAAAAATTATAACGGTGAAGTTAGTTTAAAACAAGGTTTTTTTTCCCATTTTGAGTATTAAGTAGCCTGGGACATATCTGTAAAACAAACTAACCTTAAAAAAAAAAACCATTAAAGTTTAATTTGTTGATTTTAAACATTTTTATTTTAACCAAAAATATGTCGTGTCACACCTCTTGTTACTCCCTTCTCTTTTCACAAACTGTTACAATTTCAAAAGCTCCTCCCTCCAAGCGTGACATCATTTGCGGATGCCCCCAAAAGTATTTTATCTTATTTATATAAAAAAAACTGTTTACAAAATTAATATTTTGATAATATTAACCAGTTGAATTAAAAAAAAAATTGATTCTTCAATAAATTCCGTTTTATATTTTGGTAGACACGATGACAAATTTAATCCTGTACCAGATACCATCAAACCTTTCTACACTACTGGCTCATATAGTAAAATTGTTGACAGGGACAAAGCTAGGAAATCTATTGCCCACCTTCTGTACCATAATCAAATGGGAATGGGAAATAAAGTGTTATTATATAAGATGGTGCTTAGACCCATTCTCCTCTACGCAGCCCCGGTCTGGGGTTCGGCTTCCAACACTCAGATCCAGAGACTGCAAACTATTCAAAATAAAACCCTTAGAATGATAATCAAAGCTCACAGGTATGTCAGAAATGACATTATTCATAACACTCTTAATATCGAACCCATTCGGGACTTCATAGCAAAGCTATCCAATAACTTCTTTAATAATCTGAACAATATAAATAATGAAGAAATTTTCAACCTCCCCGATTATGATCCTGCAGAAAACCGGCGCAGGCCGAGAGCCACCACTTTATCGGGCAGGTTTAAAATGTCAATTCTAATGTTGTAAAAAAAAAAAAAAAACCTCTGAAACTCTCTTATTGTACTCACCCTTTGTAAAAAGAATATTCAGAGTGGGAAGAAAAAAAAATATATATGGGCAATGTTTATATCCTTATATAACTGTATATCTTGTTTACTTTTATTCTGCGCTGTTTTGTCTATGTTCTTTTCTCTTTTCCCTCCCCTCTCCTCTTTCCTTTTCTATATATGTTATCCAAATATCAGCCAAAGGATTAGTTGTAATGTTGATCACATATATATGTCCAATACTGGGGATAAAGGGCCCTAGGCGCCCCAAAATGTTCTTTCCAGTGTCCAGTGTCCAGTGTAACTAGGGCATGGTAAAGGTGGCATTTGCCACGGGTTCATCAATCTTAGGGCCGCCACACCATGAAAAAATGGGATCAGAAAGAGGACGATTCGCCCCAAGTAGAAATAAGGAAGATTTGAAAAATAATGCTTTTATAATTATAAAATCCAATGTGTTTAAAAATTACTTTTTTATGAACTTTCTAATTTTTTTGGCTCCTAGACCTAAACTTGTTACAGATTCATACAAAATGCTTACCATACACCACTAACATGCTTTAATATAATTCTAGGTATTTCTATAAAATTTTGAATTTAAAGTTATTAAAAGTAAATTTAAATTTAGAAATTCGCAAATTTTTTTATGAAAATTCAATGTCCAAATAAAAAATATTCCCCTCAAACTATTCAATTTGTTAGCAAAATAATATCCACAAAGTCTGTAAAAAAATATCTGTAAGTATTAATAAAGTAAAAATAGAAGAAAAAATTATAAATTAATATACTAGGAACGTTTTAAGAATTAACAAAATATTGAGTTCATTCTGAATATATGATATAAAAAATGTTTATATATTTTATCACTATATTCGGTGGTAGGGGCTCAGATCAGTCTTTTCTCATGGTGGCTAAAGGACCTAGTTACGGCCTTGATTGTTGATCGTAGCTCACTAAACCAAACCTTATAAAAATTATGTAAAACAAGTAAAAAATTATACAATTCTCACCCTACCATTATTTTTTATTAAATAAGTTTTGTGTTAATATTCCATTTACAATCTTTAGTTAATACTAGTAGATAACCACATTCTCTTTAGAGATTTCATCTTACATATCTCTCAATTGATGATCTAAAAATAAAGCCAACCATCTTTCTATAAACAAGGAATTTTTCCTTAATTGTGCTGTTTTCTAACTCCATTAAAAAAAATTGACCCACATTAATTACAATTCGTTTATCATCACTTACTGCTTTGTAGCACTTTTAGCTCAAGCCATCTAGTGCTGCCATCTGTTGTTTAATTTTACAACCATTGTCTATTCATTCAACAGAATGAAGTTGAAGCTATTGTAAATAGCTTCAATATAGTTAGTGACTTTGTGCAAACATATAGTCTGCAGTATTACAGTCATGAAACTGTAGGAGGCAGAAATTGCTGCAGTTTATAAATATAGCCATTGGGGTGTAATTTATTTCATATTGTCCGTGATGAATTCAAAATTTTCATTTCAAGACTTCAAAAGACTAGCACGTTTTAGAGGAAAAGAAAAACTTACTTTAATGTAATTAAAATAATTTCAATTGCTTTAATAACTCCATTAATGTTATAGGAGAGGTTGATTATGAGTGTACCTATGTAAATTATAACATTTTTAAAAAAATGGAAAACGATTTGTTTACATTATAAGTCTTTAAATTATTTATAATATATATCCGTCTACATTTCAAAGATCGAAATTCTATTCTCCCTTCAAGATAAAAAGAAAAGTTTTAAAGAATTAATTATAAAGTTTGAACAGCAGATAGTAATACTGTTTTTTAAGAAAGATTAAAAATAAAAATAAATTTATTAATCGATATTTAAATTATTGTTCATTTTATTTAACAAATACGTAATTTTGTTATACACTTTTTCATAGCTCCAGTCATTGACATGATTAAATATTAAAAATATCAACTTTCAGGTTTTAATTATAACTACTTATATCCATAATTAGCGATGGTTTTTCAGTTGAATAATTATGGGAATAACTGTAATTATTAAACCCAGTTAACGTTCAGAAAAGTGGCAACACGTTCGCTTCGTTTGGTTGCCATAACAACTTGGAACTAATTTTAAACTTTCTGTAAGAGTATATATTGCTGTGATGTGCGGTAAATTAAAAATGTTGGGTTTTCGCGTTTTGACGCTTTTATTTTTAATGTAGTTAAACTGTAAAATCATGGCTGGCACGAAGCCGAAAGTAAGTTTTAAATTTTTTCCTGATTCGTATTTCTTAAATTATTTAGTTTTTGGGAATTTATGTATCAATTTATAAATATTTGTTGCTAAAATGTTTTCAATCCAGTTTAAGTCATTCTATATGAGTTAACATGTATCTAGTTCTTTAAAATGTATAAACTCCATCCTTTCTTTCTAAGGAACTGACTAATTTTCATTTATTTTGAAATAAGAAGCTCGAATCACTGTTAAATTACGTGTGTCTATATTTATGTATAAGAAAGTAGGGTATTTTATAAATCTTATAATTAATAGTTATGTAAATACAAAATTATTGTTATTATTATTATTATTTTACATATTTTACAGGTGCAAATTTAATAGTTACCTTTAAAAACTTTAACAGTTATTAAAAACAAATTTTTGGAAGTTTTTACGTAGATTAATTAAATATTAAGAAAGCTTATGGTACTCTTTTTATTGACAGATTTTACGGGCAAAGAAGGCAGCTGTTGGTTCAAGAGAGGGCTTGCCACAGCATGCTTTCACAGAAGAGAAACCAGAATGGCATTTTCCTCTGTTGCAGATAAAATCTACTAAAACAATTTTGACAAAAAAGGAAATTGGTTTGTTTTTATTTAAACAAATGCAATGATTTTGTGTTAATGTTTTTTTTTTTGTCTGTTTAGATGGTTATATGTAGTAATAAGATCTGTGAAAAATACAAAAATTTAAAGGTTATGAAGATATAATTTACTAATATAAATAAATTTTTAAATAAAGCCTATAGCTTTTGATTTATTTTATAGAATTTTATTCTTTCTTGAGGTTAGTAATAATTTTATTTAACAATAAAAATATTTAAGATTTACATTGTTTCAATCTTACTGAAAGGAAAAATAATATGGTGTTAGTTAAAAAGAATTCTTTTAATATTTTTCTTCTTTAAAATATATTTGGAAAATTATATTAGTTGATAGTAATATATAAATTAAGTTAAAACAGGTATTTCAAACAGCAGGTTACTATATTGATCAAAATATTGTAGAAAGAAATTTTGTTGTTCAGATGTTAAAGTGAAGACCTTACACTTTGCTAGGTACTCCATTAAACCCAATTACCTTGACCTTGACATTTAGTTGCTCTTTAAAGTCACTTTTACCTTATAAGGTAAATATTATTTTTCATCAAAGTTTATATGGTATAAACAATCCTTTTTAATTACATTGAAAATTTTAAGAGTTTATTACTTGTTTGAAACAAATTTTTTTTATATATATTTTCAGCATGATTACTAATGATTTATTTAGTGGTTAATAGGAACTTTTAATGTCTACACAAGGAAAAAACTTCATAAAAATAATTTTTTTTCTGCATAACTTCTGTCTTGGCAAAAATTATTTTCTAAATCATTTTAATCAAATGCGTAAGATCTCTTTATAAATGTCACTTATTATTAATTAGTTTTCAGAATGGTTTTAAATGTTAATTTTTATATATATATATATATATATATATATATATATATATATTATGTTATTCCTATTATTTGCTTTGTGAAATATATCAGTGTAAAAACAAACATATCCTCTGTTCAGAACTTTCATCATTATTTAAGTAATGCTAATCTACAGATCTAAACCTTTTTAAATAAAATTATTGTTATTCAAGTCAAATTAGGTATTCATAGATTATAAATGTGTATTATTATATTCATTTACATATCCACAGAGCATATCAGATGCATGTATATATAAATAAGTTATTTTTTCCCTTTTTAAGTATGCAATTTCAAAGTTTATATATTCAGAGTTTTCTCCAATAACTATTAGAGAGAAATAAGAGATCTTTTGCATATTTAACTGTATACCATATTACATCCTGGTATTATGTTCATCAGTAAATTTCAGCCCATATAATATTTGTAATTCTGTGGTAGTTTTCTCTTGGTATAGAATTTACAAAGCATTGTTGTTGAATTTTATGAAATATTAATTTGATATTGAAAGACTTATTTAGATTTTGATTTTTTAGGAAAGCCCCTAAGAAGCAAGCGTAAAGCAAAGGTTGCCTCTGTAGGATATTTAGAAATGATTGAAAAAAGAAGAAAATTTTGTTCTGATTTTGAAAAAGCATTCAAGTGAGCATCTTTTCTTTAAATGTGTAAAATTAAGTATAAAGACATAAATGTATAGTATTTATTATTTTCTGACATTAGGATATTGATATTAATTCACCAAGATTAAAGAACTAATTAAATCATCGAAATCTTATTTTCTCTGAATTTTTATTTAAATTAATTTTTTTCTCATATTATAGTTATATTATACTCCCAATAGTCCTTATTCTATATTATTTCATGTGTTATTTAAGTTATTTAATTAATTTACCGTTTAAAATTATATTTTTCACTAATAAGAGCTGAAGGAAAGATATAATAGATTTTTTGTTTGTGTGTTATTGAGTTTATATCCATATAAGTTTAAAATGTACTATTTTGCAATATTATATTACCAAGAGTACCTTTCTGTATACATTGTAAGAAGGTTTTCCATTCAAAAATGGATCACTTTTTAAAATTATAAGATCCTTATTTTTCTCTTAAACTTAAGCATCAAGGTTTGTATAAATTTAGTACCTTGGAGATTAATTTAACTAATTTTTCTCTCTACATTTCTCTGAGTATGTTTGAATTAATTAATCAATTTAATTGTTGATTGGGAGTAGTATTGTGAACTTGTTACATGATTATTAATTAAACAGGATGTATTGCCTAAAGCTCATTGACAGCTATGGAATTTGAGCTGATGGACACTGACACCAAAAAGGTTCCATGGTCTAACCTGCCATTTTTGTTATTCTCTGACTAAATGTACTTCTAAGATTATACTGACACAATAACTTTACAATAGAATTTTTTACTAATTGCATAAATTTGTATTTGTATATATCAGCTATAGATGCATATCATTGAATTTATCTATCTATCTCTCTCTCTCTCTCTCTCTCTCTCTCTCTATATATATATATATATATATATATATATATATATATATATATATACACACATATACATATATATATATATATATATATATACATATATACATATATATATATATTATATATATATATATATATATATATATATATATATATATATATGTCAGGCTGATAAGAAAAATAAGAAAGACATCCCTTCCAGGCTTTAAAGTTTTATTCAAATATTATATACCTTATTAGTTTTTTTCAACAAGATTTTACCTGCTCTAACTTGGAACTTATGCTCTGCTCTTAAGTAGTTAATTTTACCCCTGTATTCTTATGCTTCACAAAGAGTTTGCTCTCTTTTTATTTTAAATAATTCATAATAATTAATAATTAGTCTTTCTAATTAAAGGACTAATTAAGTCCTTTAATTTTCTAACTTTAAAATTCCAAACATAATTATTTAAAAAATGTATTTCTGTGAATGCACGTAAACTTTTTTTATGGGCAAACATTACTTTATAATATGAAAATCACATTGTCAGGAGTTATCTTCATCCTTATTCCATCTCAGATATTCCAAGTCTTTTAATTATTTTGCATGTGAGCAGAGCCATAACTAGGTCCTTTAGCACCCGTGGCAAAAAACTAGTCTGCATTTCTGCCACAAATATAGTGATAAAATACATAAATATGTTATATATATATTCAAAATGAACTCACGAAATATTTTGTTAATTCTAAAATATTCGTAGAATATTAATTTAAATTTTTTGTTCTATTTTTTGTTCTACTTTTCACTTAAAAATATTTTTGAACACTTTGGGGGGTATTATTTTGCTGATTAACTGAATAGTTTATTTGAGAGGACTATTTTTTATTTAGATACTGAATTTTTGTAAAAAATTGACAAATTTCTAAATATAAATTTAATTTTAATAACTGTAATGAATTCAAATTTTAAAACGAATACCTGGAATTATATTAAGGTATATTAGTGTTTGGTAAACATTTTGTAAGAATCTATAATAGGTTTAGTCTCTAGAAAGATTTAAAAAAATAAGAAAGTTTGTAAAAAAAATAATTTTTAAAAACATTGGATTTTATAATAAAAAAAGTTTTTTTTTTTTTAACTTTTCCTTATTTGTACTTGGGGAGAATCGTCCTCTTTTGGACCCCATTTTCTTCACGGTGTTATACCCCTAAGACTGATAAGCCTGTGGCAAATTCCACCTTTGCCATGACTTAGTTACGGCCCTGCATGTGAGCCAGTTTTGTACTATTTGGAAGTCTATAATTTTGATATGCTTCGAATTTAAAAAAAACTTGTTTATTACATCATATTTATCCCTTGAAGGTAGGATTTTGGCTCTACTCAAATAATGTATTTATATGCTATGCATGAGCAATGATGTCCATGGAATTCTTTTATGTGTAGGTTTAGAGAAAAATGGTGCAGACATGTTAATTTTTATATGCAATGGGACAACCATTTTGTCAGATTATGGTATATAAGAAACTACATGATTATTATTTTTTGTTTGTATAATATTTAGTATTTGTACCTTAGTGAAAGTAATTTAATATGATTTTTTCCTTTGCATTTCTCTGAGTATATTTGAATTAATTTAATCAATTGAATAGTTGATTTAGAAAGTAAACATGCTCTGTTACATGATTGTTAATTAAACAAGGATCTACTGCTTAAAACTGATTAGAAGCTGGGGAATTTGAACTCTGATACCAATAAGTTTTCAGAATCCAATCTGTCATATTCGACTTCATCTGACTAAATTTATTAAAAATATTGTTCTGATACAAAAACTTTACATTAGAATTTTTTACTAATTGCATAAATATACAGCTGTATGTATCAGCATCGGATGCATATCATTGAATCTATCCCTCTTTATATATAAATTATTTGAAAAAAAATTCCTGTGAATGTAACTTATACTTTTTCAATGGGCAAGCATTCATTTTTAATATAAACAGCACATAGTTAGGAGATGTTTTCATCCATATTGCATTTCAAATATTCTGGATCTTTTACTTATTTTGCATGTGAGCCAATTTTACACTATTTGGAAGACTTACGTTTTGATCTGTGTCTCAAATAAAAAAAAACTCTTTTATTACCTTCTGTTCAGCACTTTAAAGAAATCTTTTGGCTCTAGAGAAATAATGCATTTATATGCTATATGAACAGTGATGTACACAGACTACCTTAATGGGTGGGGTTTTAGACAAAAGTGCTGTTGCAAAATTTTTGTATTTAATGTGCTATCCATTTTGTCAAATAATGGTATCATACAAAGGCATTTGACAAAAATTTAACAGAAGTGTCAAAATATAATGCAATCTGCAAACTTAAGCAGTATCTTTATGTTAAAAAAAAAACAAAAAAAAACTTCATATACTCTTTTCAGTTTATTAGTTCATAGGAGGGGTTTCCATCCCTAAAGCCTTCTCTTTTGTATGCCACTGTATATGCGTATATAATAGAAATGCTCAGAGCACTTTTTAGTTCACCTCTATGTGCAAAATTGGCTCTTTTATATGTAAACAAATATATTATTTAATTGCAGAGTCAAAAGTTTAAAATCAGATCACTTCGGTGAGCAGATTTCATTTTAAAAATATTTTAAACTGTGTTTTTGAAGCATCAGATATAGAACACTGTGTAGTTTTAAATAGTTTATATGCTTAATTTTTTAATCTAAAAATTTTGAAATATTGCAGACTTACGGCCAGTGATGATGGGTCTGTACTTTCTGATGTATTGACACCCCAAGAAAAGCAATGGCTGGTAAGTAAAATGCAATTTTTCTGAAACAAAAAATATAACTATTTTTTATATAACTGAATATCAAAATCTTTTGTAGAAATATGAATATTATCTGAGGAAACTAATTCCATCGGAGTCTGTTGCACCTTTATCTGATATGAATATTAAGCGAATTTTGAATCTTATACCTACAGAGTTAAAGGTTTGAATTTTATCTATTTGTAGTTTATCTCTTAATTTTTTTAAAAAGGATTTATGTGTTGTTTTAATCAAATTTTGTTGTATAAATTACTAAATACTATTTTAAATTTTTTAGTTTTATAATCAAAACAGAAGGGTTATTTAAAATCATTTTCAAAGATTTGACAATACACAACTATTATTTTATTGACTGTTTGCAAAAATATAGTCCCTTAATACTGTATTTACTCTATAATTTATGGAAAAAGATTATATAAGTTACTCTTTAGGTATATTTTTTCATGTATGATAGTTTTTAATAGTATTAAACCATTTGTGTATGTACTTAGATATTAGAAATAAATGTATGAAATACAACAAATATTATCAAATTGATTTTATACATATTTAATTATTTAATCAACTGTTATTAGTTGCACAATTTATTCAACTATTTTTAATCTTTTGAGCTCTAAAAGCACATTAATATTAATTATGTAGAAATGTTTCTTGCTATTTGTGTATGCAGGGCTGGATTAAACCACTTTGGGCCCCTAAGCATTTTCTTCTTACTAGTCCCTTTCTCTCTGCCATAAAGAACAGGCATGCCAACTACTCCAGATTCTCCAGAGTTGCTGCGGAAAAATGAGAAAATTTGATAACTCTGGAAACTCCTTAGATTGCTCCGGAAAAGAACAAAACTTTTGAACAGCTAAAAGATTACAATTCAGCCATTAAATACAAAGTTTTGTGAAAAATACTGCTGAATATTACTCTTTTCACACAGTAGTGCTGAATGTTAAATAGTTTTCAGTACTGTGTGGAAGAACCAAACTGAATTTAGGTCAAATTTGAGTAGACAAACTCTAGAATACCTGATTATAGAAAAATGTAAACATTTTAATCAGGGTCAATGTTGCTATAAGAAGCACTGTTCTGAAAAATAAGTTGTTAAAGCTAAAAAAGCTACTTAAAAACTTTTAAATGCATAAATTTTAACTTACCTTTTACAATTTACTACAGTGTAAATATTTCAAATTTAATTTTAATTTAGAAACCAATAAGATATGTACTTATGTATAATCTGTAATTAGTATGTTAAAATTTCAAACCACGCTGTTGCTCAGGACACAATTGTCTGAATGTTAGCGTGTCTGAAAGAATAGAGTACACAATAAATAAAACAATACTAAATAATGTAAAAAACTTAAATCATAATTTTTATTAGTAAAAGATATATAATATACAAGAATAAATTTAATTTTTTTTAAAAAAAAGTTTAAACAGCTCTCATTTATAAATTTAAAAAAATTGAATTTTTTTTATTAAATGTCTGTTTTAAGTAAATATATAAATATAAATAAACATTTTTAAAAAGTTCAAGTCTTCATTTCATAAATCTTTTCAAAATAACAGTTTGATTGGTTTTTAGACATTTTTCTATATGATAATATTTCCCTGTATGTATGTTCAACATATGCTCTATCTATTGAAAAAGAAATTGATATTAGTTTTCCTGAATATTTTTCTTACTTTTTTTAAAAAATATAAATTATTCTTTTCTCAAATCTTTTAAAATAAGAGTTTGACTGGGTTTTAGACATATGCATACTTAAAATATACTGTCTATCTATTTGAAAAGGAACTTGATATTAGTTTTCCTGAATATTTTTCTTACTTTTTTTAGAAAATTAAACTTTTTTTCATAAATCTTTTCAAAATAACAGTTTGACTGAGTTTTAGACTTTTGTCTATGTGATAATACTTCCTTGTATATGTATGTTCAAAATATTCTATCTGTCTATTTAAAAAGAAACTTGATATCAGTTTTTCTAAATATTTTTTTACATTAACATTTTTCTATACAGTTGTAAAAAATACTTTAATTAAAGTAAAATTTGTATTTAGTTTTTATTTATTTATTTTTTAATTGAAACAGATGGACACAGAAGCTGAATTAAAACGAATGATTGATCAGATTCAGAATGAATACTTATGGATTATGAAAAAATCAGCAGGTAGATTAATGTAATTAATTCTGGTTGTTTTTACTTTAAGCTCTAAATTAATATTACTTATAAGTTTTCATTTTCAAAATGATATAAAGTATTACTGATAAGGTATTTGCTAAATAGAGAGTTCTACTTTACTTATTTTTTAAGTATATAAAAGTATAAGTTAATGTTTACATGATATGGGTTTAGAAATATTTAAATACAAAAATTTAACTGATACTTTAAGTTTATGACAAATTTTTAAATAAAAAATTGAGTTGTTCTTAAAATTAAAACTTTAAATTTTATTTCTACAAAAATTATTTTAATAAAACTGTAATGTCTTATAAACTTAATTTGTTGAAAGATATACTTTCTTCACAGATTTCTGTCTATTTTATGTGTTTATATATTTGATTGTATCATATAAGATTAAATTTAGTGTATTAGTTAATTATGTACAGAAATGTAAATTTCCTACTAAGATGCATAAGAGATGAACTAAAGTGTTTTAGACTATTTTAAAAGTATTTTACAATTGTACATATTATCTAAATCTACATATATATTAAAATTGGGCCAGTTCATATATTGAAAAAGTCGGTATGAGGAATAATATTCTTTAATTTGTGGATCATACTTCTGTTACTATCTACATTACCGACTTTTATGATACCAAACAAAATGAAATATCTATTCACATTTTAAATATTATTAAATAGCGTTAACCATCTGCTGTGTTGTGAAACGATGGTCGAATGGTTAGGGTGCTGATTTTCAGTAGAGTTCATAGGTTCGAATCTCACTGTTGCATGGATGTTTGTAGCCTTTCGGAATCGACTTTAAGCAGTATGTTCTGGTGTCATTAGCCCTCGTGTTGCAAAAAAGTAAACCGTAGAGCTCCAAGTCAAATCTTTTAAGTAGCATGTATTTTCATTAAAGTCAAAAATATTTTGCCAAAAATGTTTTCAGCAAGGAATTTGTGAAGATTGTACTGTTATCTCTGAAAAGTAATTAAATAATTCTTCAGAAGCTGGCACTTTGTAAATTAAGTATTAAGGGTATTGCAATACATATAAATAATTTAATGGTATTAAAAATATAAAATTAAGGAAAATTGGAGTAAAATTACATTTAATTTCTTTAGTGCTTAAGGAAAAAATTTCATAACTCTACAAAAGCATTTCTTATTAAAGTGTTGGAAATCTTTAGTTCTAAATAAAAAAACAATTTTGAGGAATGGATTGGTATTATATCAAATATTTCTCTTTCTGCTAAAAGATTTTATTAAAAAAAATTGTTTAATCTCTTCAGGAGCTATTTGTTTTATTTCTTTTCACTGATTAGTAATAATTTATTTATCAAATTTCCGACATATGTTTTTAACCAATTTTTTCAGGAAAATAGATTTTTTAAAGCATGGAAAAATTATTGACGTCAGTAATTTAGTTTCCAAAATACGTATAAATGAAAATTCCAGAATTCAACATTCTTATCTTTATTGATTCTTTCATTTTTAATTTGAATCTTAGCTATGAAATATGAGAGTACCGAACGCAGTTTGAAACCAGTATACGAACATTTAATCAGATGAAAACTGTCTTAAGGTTTTATCGCAGGCTTTTGTACGTGTTTGTAACATCAAGCGGTCGAATGTTAATCTATAATCTTGGTCACAACTTAATCTGTCCGGTGTCACGCTGTTTGGTCCTATCGATGAATGGAAGTTTGTATTGATGAGTATAGATGAGGCTTTTCTTCCAACAATAGAACTTAACTATTTACTTTAAAAGAAAGATATAAACAAAGAAATGAGTTAAGCTTAACCATATCAAAGGGAAAACAAGTCCTTAAAATTACATCGTTTTCTCAGTCAGACGATCCCGTTAAGAACACGACTCTAGTTGGAGAGTTCAACTGCATCTGCCTTCCACCTCTTTCTCTAGGAAACCTCGGTACGAGGGGGCGCATCTCTTCCCCTTCCGTTTTCTCCATATTGAATTTTCACGACGGAAGTCCTCAAACATATTCCCCAACACAATCACTTTGTTCAAAAACACTCCAAAAAATTGAACGTCAAAGAAGGCCTTAACCGGAAAGTTGATGATTCTTCCACATGTCCCACAGTGGTTGCATAAAGCCCTATTTTCCACACAAGAAACACCCAGGTCTTTGATCGACTTTGATGGGCGCGTTCACTTACAGTATTGGAAAAGCAATAGATTCAGCTTACGATTCTTTTTACCGATGAGGAATGCACGGATTTCTTGTGTGATAACGAAATATTTTCAACTGATTAAACACCTGACCACTCGTCAGTCTTAAAAATACATCAGTTAAAAATCTTTCTTCATCACACGGCAAAACCCACGCATTCTTAATGGGAAAAAGGAATCCTAAACTGAATCTGCTCCATTTACGTGCATGTTAGCCGTTACTTTTAATCAGATAAAAATGCAAAAAACTTTGTGGCCGTGAAATTTTTTCAGTTTTTTGTTGTAACACATCGATGTCTAATGCAATAACTTAAACTACTTAAACGATTATTTTTTAATATTTTATTCACAGTGGATGCTTTGCAAGTGACTCGAAAAGTTGATACTAAGTCATTTCATTCTACTTCAAAGCACTTTCAAGAAATGTGGACATTTTTTAACTCGAATGCTTCTCAGATGCAAAGGCATAAAAAGAAATTGTCAGAATGTTACGTGCTGTCAAATAAATGCTTGATGCGTTTATTGGATGTCTGGCTACATACATGCAGCCACCTCAACTTTGTCAATCCAGAGAGCCTTAAGAGAGATAATCCTTACTTAATTAACGAATACCTGCAGTGTATAAAGATGCAAGTGATCTCGGTGCAAGATACATTGCAGAAAATGTAAGTGTATTTTTTTTTTTTTATCCGTTTGACGCTATCAATCAGCTCTGCTTCTTTAAAGTAATGCGCCTGTTTGCTTTTTTTGTGCACCTTTATATAATTTTTAAAAACATAAAACATATTTGGTGAAAAAATATATTGTACTTTTTTTTTAATCTCGCCATTGCTGGCGATAAAGTCACCAAAAATGATACTACAGACCCCAAACGGAATCTCCTCGCTTGTAACCTTTTACCGCCACATTAAAAAAATAAATTGCGGCCATTTCTTGTTATCGCTGACCTGTCAATCTGGGGTATTGGCGGTAAACAATATTAAGGATTTTTTATTGTCAATAAAGTTGCTTGGTGAGATTTGCGCTACCGAAATGGAAAAGTACCTTATATATTTATTGATGTTAGACAAAAGGACCGTTTTCTGTACAACAGAGAAAAAAGTCAGGAGCAGCTTCCACAAGATTTTCTTGTATACTCTTAGAAAGCTAAATATTTCCGTTAGTTTAACTTTCACTTTTACTAAACATATAATACTATCATAGAAATAACACCGGTCTGTGATCTCTTCAGGAGCTATATATTTGTTTTATTGCTCCTGAAGAGATTAGACATCTACGCTAATAACAGTATTGTAACCATAAATAGACATTTAGTAACTGGAAGTAACTCATAAAATGATAGAAAATTATAATTTTACAATAAGGTACGTATTCAAAATTTAGTTTCTCTAAGTCAAAACGTACTTGAGTTATAGTGTTCGTATACACACACACACTCAGATATAGACGTTTTCGCCCGTTTAGCTGGAAGCTTTGGCCAAACGATGGCCGACTGGGTAGGGTGCTGTTTTTTGGTACCGGAGTTTAATAAATGTTTTGATCAAAAGCTCATGGTGAAGATTAGTTTATTCTGCTTCAATATTTCCTCCTACAGTTCGAATCCCACTGCTGGCGACGTTCGTAGCCAATCATAATTGGTTTTAAGGAGTAGTCCCGTTATCATTAAGCCTCATGTAGCAAAGCAGTACACCGTAGCGCTTCAGACTAACTTACCTAACATTTCTGCTGGCCTTGTAACCTTAGTTTTTGATTACCTCTTGGTAACTTGGAAAACTCTGTATGCATTCGCTTGGTTTCATCTTTTAGTTTAAAAACTTGATTGAAAAATAGTTACATATAAAACTTTTAATTCTAAACTATCACTTAAATAATGCCTGTTAAATTTTTAAGACATACTTTTTAAAGTGTGATTGTTATTCCTTTCCTACTAGTTGGTATCCTCTGATTCAAAGAATTGGTAGAAGCTTAAAGAAGCAGCAGAATATTCTGGATCATTTGAAAACTAGAATTTTTAATTGCATTGCAACTATTATGACGTCTCAATTGAAAAGCTTGTTGCATGATTCCTTAGTGTTATATGAGAAGTGTGTTTGCCAATTCCAGGTATGTTTGTTATTATTTATTATTATTATTGTAAAAGTTTTATTACTTACATGTTATTTTAAAAAAATCTGCCTTGGTTTGGTATTTGATATACTTAGATTTTCTCTGTCACCAAGGCTTTGTGAAAATCAAGAATTTAGACTATTTAGGTATTAAAACAAATTTAATTACTTAATAGCTGGTATTTCATTACATCATTTTATTTCGTTTTTCAGGTAAGTTTTTTCATTATTTCTTTGGTCAAAAATATTGTTTTAGGGATTAATATGCAACTAAATCACGGAAAAACTTTTTGCTTTGTAAAGGAAAAACTCGTTGGAGTTTTTCACCACTGGAAGTTTGTGTAATAATCTTGTAAAGTATAACTAATTTTATGTTATAAATAGAACATTGTTCACAGTTGGTGTTTGTAAGATTGCTTATGAATTAGGGTATTTAAAGTATCGGGGGTGATTTTTTGAGATAAAAACAAAACTTAATTGGTAATGTATAAATAAAATATCACATTTTAATAATTTAACAAAATTTGAAAATCGAAATTTTTGTCGAAATCTACGTTTTTTTAAAGATGCATAAATATACCTTAACCGTAGTAGAGTCAGTTAAAGAATAAAATAGTGTCTTTACTTTATAAAAATCATGACTCGAATATCAATATTTTTTTTAACTTGTAGCAGTTTCTATTTCCTTCATTTTTGTTTCGCCAATAAAATAAACTTGAATTCATAGTAATAAATCCAAAGCTAACGTAAGTAAGGCAAAAGGGTACTTACGTTGCCTTTGTTCATTTCGTTAAATGAGCTCAAATAAGTTCTGAGATAAATATCTGTAAGACAGACAGTTCTTTTGAGGAGTTTCATTAAATTGTTATGATTTTACTTACCTAGAAAAAGTAATTGCAGCTAGGATGAATAATGGGCATTTTCACTAATTGGCCATTCTGCTTAAGAATCACAAATATTTCTTTAGTTTCTCTGATGGTTATGTTGTGTTATGTGCTTATGATGATATTTCAATGGTCTATCACTAGGGGAATTCGTTGTCCTGATTGTGTCTTACTGTTTGCGTCTTACAAGCGTTCAAAATACAATCCATCTTGAAATATACGTTTCGAGATACAACCACAGGAGATTCATATTGATATAACATGACACATTGTGTTTCAATCTTTTGAGATAATGTAAATATTTCTGTATCGAATTATTGGTTTTATAATGCATGTCGCAGTTAATTATATTGAGATAAAAGTCGTGTGGAAATATGGTGGAATGGATATTGTCAAAGTTGTGATAGCATCCTATATCAGATGGCTGGGGCATAAGCTTATGCATTCCCAGCAAAATAAATAAATAAATAAATAAATAAATAAAATAAAATAAAAAAATAATTTTCTTTAAAATTGAGGAAATAAGTGATCCATTTGCTAGATGGATCAAGGATGTCGAGAAAGACCTTAAGCTAATTGGAGTCAACCGATGCAGGATTATTGCGCCGAATGTTTGTTCGTTTTTAAACTCTGAATTTTTATTACCTGCTGCACAGTTCCGTGGGAGAATCTGACCAACACCGCCACTACATAAAAGTGGTGACCCGGACGTGATATGAACACGCAACCTTCTGATCTGGAGTCAGAAACAAACTTATCGCTCAGAGATATGTTTGGAAGTCTCTAAGAAAAGATTGCGCTTTGTGGTGCAAAAGATGTTTAGATTGTCAGAAATCTAAAGTTTTTAGACATACCAAGTCTCCCTTTGGCACTTTTCCATTGCCCAATGCACGTTTCTCGCATGTACACATTGACATTGTTGGCCCTTTTAAGGAAATCAAAGGGATGACTTATTTGCTAACATGTATCGATCGTTTTTCTCGATGGGCCGAAGCTGTTCCCATCGAAAACCAGTCATCAGATGTGATTACACGAGCGTTTGTGTATGGGTGGGTAGCCAGATTTGGCGTTCCCGAGGTTATTACGACTGATCGTGGAACTAATTTCCAAAGCAATCTGTTCACATCTCTTGTAAAATTTTTAGGTTCTAGTCAGACAAGGACTACATCGTATCATCCCCAGAGTAATGGTGTGATCGAGCGCTTCCATCGTCAGCTTAAAACCGGACTTAGGGCCCACAGTTCGGAATCTTGGTTGGACGCACTGCCTATAGTACTGTTAGGCATCCGTTCGAGTGTGAAAGAAGACTTAAGAACATCGCCGGCGGAGATAGTTTATGGAGCGCCCTTAAAACTGCCTGGAGAGTTTTTTATTGATTCCAAACCTTCTCCATCAGTGCCATTTTTCTTGCAGCAGCTACGTCTCCATATCAGATCTTTGCGACCTACTCCGGCTTCTAGGCATTTTAAACAATCTACATTCGTGAATAAAGATATTTTCTCTTCCAGTTACGTCTTCCTTAGAGTAGACAAACTGCGCAAATCTTTAGAGCAAGCATATTCTGGACCTTTTAAAGTTATTTCCAGGACTGATAAAGTTTTCAAGATTTTGATGGACGGAAAGGAGACCACAGTTTCAGTGGATAGACTCAAGCCGGCCTACCTCGATCCAGAGACTTTTTCTTCGGACCAAACCAAGTACAAGACTGCCCTTAGTAACTGCCCGGATGTCGTGACTCGGACTCGCTATGGCAGGCGTTCCAAGCCAGTTGTTCGTTTCGTTCCCTGAATCTGATCTTTCTAACTGCGAGGGGGAGTACTGTGGTGCCGACAAAGATGCACACAGATTAACTTTAATCCTAATTTCAAGTTTTTTTTTTTTTCAGGCAAACTTCTTCGTTAATTATTCATTTATATTTTGTAGAATAAATGTTGTGGCAACGGCGACAGAAGAAGATTCATTTTTTTCTCTGGCAGTCTAATGCGTTGTCTATATAACGAAATGTGTTAAAGTTTGATCAGTTGTCTTTTTTACCGTAATAAAATGTTTGTTCGTTTTTAAACTCTGAATTTTTATTACCTGCTGCACAGTTCCGTGGGAGAATCTGACCAACACCGCCACTACAGGAGCATGAAACTTGGAGAGACAGCATTGGCCTGTCAGGCTGTAGTGCTTGAAGAAGAATTTAATTAAGATACTAACTACTCTAATTTACAAATACGCAGTATTTTTAAACCGTATTTTTTTTAACAAAAAAGTCATTATTTCAGGATAGGTTCCTTATTGATATTTTAGATTCCCTTGTGATGTTTTATTATTTTTCTTTAATACTTTAGAAATATGTTGGAAGATTGAAAATAAATATATATTTTTCAAGAGAAGGTTCTAAATATGATCCTGATATAGCAATCGTAGAAAAAATTCTGAGCGAACCTTTCGATCTCATGCAAGGAGCCGTAATGCACTATCCACGAATCGAAAACTGTCTCGAAGGAGTAAGTACCTGCTTAAGTACTTTTTTATCTTTTTCTCTCATTTCTTTTTTTTTCTGTTAGTCACTCGTTGCTGTAATAAATACTATGTTAAATGTGAGGCAGGAATAAAAAAAAATGACTAATTGGTTGATTGAAAGTACTACTGTTGATGTTTATTGTTCAAGGGTTTACTAAATCATTATTCTAAGGACTAATAACTCTAAGGACTTATTGCTCAAAGTTGTTCCGGGTTTCTACAAGAGTCTCCGTACAAACACGGGCACTCGAACCCACAAACTCTAGTCCTATTTTATCACCCTTTATCCTGGTTGGGGATGAAGAAATGTCATGTCAACTGATCGTCGCAAAAATAGGCGAAATTCAGTACCTGATAGTGGTATTTAGGTTTAGGTAATATTTCCGCGAGGAGTAACGGAATATGTTATCCCAGTAGTCCTACAAAGACCATTACTGGTTGTTATTAGTGTATCATTGCAGACAATGACCTTCACTTATAGTGGTTTTTGATACGTAAAATAATTTTTTTTGCCTTTGCGCAGAATAGTGTATTAGTTTCTTTTTACTGATTTCTATAACAGAATTATTGAACGGTTAAGTCTCTTCTAACATAAAGGAGTCTGACATAGTTGCTGCACTTTATATTACTAATACAGTTTTCTAGATTCATCTTTCAACTTCTGAAAATTGTTCTTTTGAATGAAAAAATATACATAAAATAGGTAAAATGAAATTCAATCTTGGAGTATGCGCGTAATTGGCATAATAGCATATGATGATGTTTTTTTATTCGAAGCCATGTTAAACTATATATTATTTGATAAAGTTGCATATAGTTTCGAATATAAATTCAAATTTCTGGAGAAAGTTTTAAAATAATTTTAAATTTGTTAATTTTTAAATCTTTTTCTCTTGTTATCGTGTTTTCAATTTGTTATCCGTTCTTAATTTATCTTTTATCGGGTAAGCATGGGTGATTCTAAGTAAGAAAAAACTTTCTGAATATCCTACAAAATTTTATGAAAAAGTATACACTACTAATTTAAAATAACTATATTAAGATTAATTTCCGGATATCAAAACTAGAGCTGGATATCTGAATTTTAACACTGGGTTTTACTGTTTATCAGATATCAATATATTAATATGTTTTAACATATATCACCTTATTATAGGCCGAACGATGGCCGAATGTTAGGGTGCTGGCCTTCTGAACCGGAGTTCGTGGGTTCGAATTCCACTATGGCATGGATGTTCGTAGCCGTTTGGATTCGGCTTTAAGCAGTAGGTCCCGGTCTCATTATCCCTCGTGTTGCAAAAAGTAGACCGTAGCACTCCCAAACCAAACCTTATTATAGAGCTGAAAATATAAGTGTGTTCTGTATAAAATAATATAAACATACATATATCAATGTGTGTGTTAGTTATCGAAAAAACAAAACTTAAATTTCTTTTTTTAATCTGAATACATAAATTTAAATTTTAACACATTGTTTAAAAAGAAAAATCACATAACATATTATTGCTGTTCTTCATTAAAAAAAAATGTTTGTGGACGCGTGAAAAAAGGTTGAAAAAAGAAATAAAACTTTCTGATTGTCTCCAAAATACATTTATATATTTTTAAAAATTTTAAATTTAATTTAAAAACTTTTCTTAACTTTTAGAAACAAATTTACCGAAAATTCTTTTCGAATTTTCGGGTAAAAATACGTTTTTTAAAATTTTCGAAACAAAATCACCCAAATTTTCGGAAAATTCGGAAATTTTCAGATCAGAATCACCCCTGCAGGAAGTGTAACATTTTACTCTTATCCATCATATAGTGTAATACTATGAAAGGTCATCTCCATTTTAAAATTTCTCAAAATTTAACTCCTGTATTATTTCGCAATCACTGGTAAGCGTGTTTCTCTCTCTCTCTCTCTCTCTCTTTTTTTTTTTTTTTTTTTTTTTTAATGTAACATTAAGGCCAGCAAACACACAACTTTGTAATGTATGATTCACTGAGTCTACATAGGAACATACGTAGGCTGGCTCTTCTAGAAATTTATTTTTCTTTCAATTTTAGAAATTTATGGAAACATCAAAGAATTCTCTAAGAACATTGCTGCCAGAAAATGTGATTGAGAACTTCAAATCGCGAGTTTCCGATGCTCTAAATTCTGAATGGCAGTATCCCATGGAACTGTTACAGGGCCTTGATAAGTATCAATTTCTATTGACAGAAGAGGTAAGTAAAAGAAATCAGTCCCTTTTTGCTAATTAAAACTTTTTCTTTTGCTTCCAAGGAAACATTTATTCTTATATTAAATAATCAAAAAATTCCCTTTCTTTACTTATTCATCTTGAGTCACGGTATCGTAGTCGACAAGGGCATTAATTTCATAACCGGAGTTAGACGAATTTGAAGCTCGACTCAGCCAACGATCTGCCGTGTTCATTAACACTAGATTTACAGATGTTGATCATATACCTATTTTTACTGAAGTGAGCCAATTTGGCTCATACAAGAAAATTGAAATGAATTGTTAATAATTTAAATGAAATATTTATTATCAAAAAATTCATAGAAAACATTTTTTACACATAAAATCTGTTTTTGAAACATATTTTCCGCAAACATTTCTATTACTTTTAGCACAATAGTTTCTACGTCTGTTTCTTTTGTATGATTGTTGAACTTGACAATTCTTCCTTGCGTCAGTAGCATAAATTTCTGTCATTGGAATGGAAGTGTTCTCGACTTCTTCTCTATATTTACTTTATACTATACTTTATATACTTTATATTTACTTTATAACATACTTATTACTATATTTATTTTCATATACATTCTATGAGTCAAATTGGCTCACAACCGTGAAAATAGGTATACCCCATTTGATAATGCGAAATGAAGGGGTCTGCGGGGAAGAGGAATGAAAGTTTACATATATTTTATTACTTAACTGAAAACCAACGTATGTTTCTGAAAAGTGATATTAAATTTATATATATATATATATATATATATATATATATATATATATATATGATCAAATTTTTAATGAGTCAAATTGGATCGGCCCGTAAATCTAGTGTTAATAGCAGCTGGTGCACGTAAAATAGGTTTGTAATGGAAAAGTCCGCCAAGTTCTCAAACGATATCTCTGAATGTGGTAGGCACGGTCTGGGAGTTTTCTGCTTGTTCTCTGCGTTTAAATTAATGAAGATCCACTTTGTATGTGTTGTACTAGGGAGTAATGTAGGCCGCCTATGTGGTATTCCCATAGTAAAATAGTCAACAGGTATCTGCGTCCTGGTAGTGGAGAATTGTACAAAAGCAACTGGCCCCGCATTGAACATAATAGCAATAACTTATTCACGTTTTGCGTGTACAGGACTGATGAAATTGTATATTGATATAAATTTCGGTATTACGTCAAGCTTTTATTTTAGGCTGGAAATGATATGTCAAGTTTTCTGACGAAGGAGCATTCACTCGAAGAATACGAAGAACGAGTGAACCAAATCATTACTTTAAAACAAGAAATTGAAATAAAACGACAAAAGAACATTGAAACTGGAATATTTTTCATTGACTGTAATGAATTTGTGGAAAAACTCTATACTTCTGTTATCGATCTTAAGAATAAATTGATGGTGCATCTGCAAAAACAACTTGCCGTATTTTCAGAAAGGTAAGAGTTTAATATTATCTGTTATAGTATTAGGTTTTAATTGTCTCATACCGCCTAAAAAAACTTTTATAGTACTACGGTATTTAATCTGGTAACTGAACCGTAGAATACCAGGGTTCTATATTAATGAAGAAATATATTTAATAAAACCAAAAAATCTCTCCTCTACTGGAAAATATTTGAGGATTAATGATGGTATAAAATTGGATGCGTATTCGTTTGAAATAGGGATGTTTCCAAAATGGGATCCAGTCATCTTTTAAAACTGCGTTTAACAATTACACAGCATTTAACCAAATCAAAACTTTTGATACGAGATTATGTTTCTTAGATGTCAATGCCAATTTTTTTTTTTTTTCACAGAAATTTGCTCACGACGATCTGGGTGTATGAAGTGGTTGCTCATTGTCATTAGAGGGTACAATCTTTGGGAATAATTTGTCTCATGGACAAGCGTTCTAATATGATTGGAAAAACCTCTTCCTTTTATAAATTTGGGTGCTTACGTGCAATTTGGTTAGATCTTGTCGCAGAAATAATTTCCTAAAGTCTATAAATAACTGGATATTTCACAAAGGAATGAATTTTATACGAAGATGCTCAGAGAAAATTTCTGATTTTTTGTTATTTTGATGTCATTTTCTGTTCCAAAAAGTAGATTGACTGACTTTCTATTTGGGTATGATCTCGGAGTCATTTTATTCCGTGACCAGAGGTAGGACAATGTCACGCGATCTCCCGAAAACTTTCTCAGTTCTAACTCATCACTTTAGAACATTTTCTATAAAGTAACACTAATAAATATTTCGGTATATACTAATTGATATTGCAATTAGCTATGTTTAATTAATCTGGTGAGATAGCTATTGTCATTTATATTGGAATTATATGTTCACATCGATGTGATGAAAGTGTAAGGAACCGTGCGGCATGAAATGTATCTCCTGTATAACATAATTTCCATTGTGTAGTTTGAAATATGTTACAAAACATCAATAAGAACATCGACATTCTTACAAAACATCAACATTCTAAACCTTTTTATGGGTCATACAAATGGATCTTGAAATTTGAGTTATGTATCTAGCTAGAGTTATAACGGAAATAGAGATAATTTTCCATTATCAGTTTTACCTGAATGTTTATTTCTTCAAAACACCTCAGGTCTTTACAGGTCAGGGACGTCCCAATCAGTCTCTGCAATCCTAAGGCAATGTCTCTCTGGTCTCCTTTACGTAGGATTTTAAATTCGCTTTCAACAGAATCAAGCCACCTAACTGGTGGTCTTCTCCGCTTTCTAGTTCCCATGGGTTAAGTAAATGGGAGCTTTTTTACTGGATTGTTATTCTCAGCTCTAAATAAACGTTTTATCAACAGTATTCTGTGACTTTTTATTATCTTAACGATGTCTGGTTGTCTATATTTTCGGTAGCTTTCAAAGTTAAACATTGATCTCCACACACCGTTTTCAGGAATTTCGCCAAATATCTCAGTATTTTGCTCTCTTAGGTCAATAGTTTGTTTTCCATACATTAAGTCATTGCCTATAATTCACAGTCATAAAGTATCCCAGGTCCCAATAGGTTTTTGTATGTATTAATTCTGGCGCTAGTGCTAATGTATCGCGATTTCAACTGATTTTTAAGTCCTCGAAAACATGTTTTCCATTGTCTGTTATTTATTTCAACAGTCAAATTATTGTTATTAGAGACAACGATTCCTAGATATTTGAACTGTAATACATTTTTCATAGGTTTAATTTTTCAAGACTAATATTAGTGTGTTAAATGTAGTATATGCAGTTTATAAATATTTAGTTATCTTCATATGTTATTAAGCCCAATTTACTAGACCCAGCTTCTAACAGATTGAATGTTTCTATGACATACTTTCTGGCTATACCTACTAAAACAATGTCATTGGCGAATGTCAAAACTTGTAATATTTTTGATAGCTAACTCATATAGTTGTAAGACCAGGAGCTATGATAGTTTTTTCTAGGGCCTGATTAAAGTGTAAACAAGACAAAATTTTCCTGAATGTGATAGACTTAAAAAGTAGGAACGCTCACAGTTTGAAGCTTTATTTATAAACATTAATTATTACTGTGGGATATAGCGGATATCGACAACATGAAAATAAAGTACCTTAACCATTTCACTATTAAACTTATATTAATTTAAAATTTGCCTGAAATTTTCTTTTCCATTGAATAGAGTCGGATAAATAATTGTTGAACCACTTTTCAGTTTGCTTACGGAATATGAATCTGTAACACTTCAATTAAAAAGAGTGCCGTCAAACACGAAAGATCTTTTTGACTCAAAGGTAGGTTTATTTATTTTAAAACTAATTTGCACTTAAGTAGAAATGACGGAAGCATTTTCTATTCACTCGACATTTTTGTTGCATTATTAATCACGCTTCTTTTTTTTAGTAGGGTTTCTCAGAAGAAATTACTCTTCTACTTTATTCTGTATTCATATGAGATTTTCATTATGATTTGCCATATACAGTGACTACAAAAATTAAAAGTACACATATATGACTCAAATCTTAATCAAATCTTAATTCAAATCTTAATCAAAAGTTAATGAGATCCAAGTAAGAGATATCAATTATGCAAAATTTTATAATTATATATAACAGTAGGGACATTTGATTTCATAATAAAAAGTAGAGAGTAGTCGAATTTCTCGTATACTCATAGAAAAGAAAAGTAACTTGCTAGTAATGTTTTTGTTCTTACTTTTACAAAACATTTAAACACTATCACAAAAAATATCTGTCTTTTAGTTACACTAACATGCCATTTTATGAACTTAAAAACAGCATAGCAGCATCAAAAACCGGATAGCAACCTAAAGTAGCACAAAAATTTATAGAAAATTACAGTTTTGCTATAACGCATGTATTCGAAATTTGGTTTCTCTTTAGTCAAAACGTACTCGAGTTATAGTGTTCACATATAGACATTATTCCAAAATAAGCATAATTCTATATTTGGAATCAGGGAGGGCCAAAACGTGAAAACTAATCCAAATCTCGAGCTTGAATTTTTGGTGGGCTACAATACGTTTCCTATACTACGTATACAAGAAAGTTAAAAATATTAGAATAAAATTGGATCACTTATGCAATTTAAAATATGATTAGATAAATGTTAAACATTGGGAATTCACTTTTAATAAATATGCTTAATTACCGCTTATTATTTTATACACTTTAAAGATTAAAGAACTTTAAACTTTAAGGTATATTGTTATTATAATCGTATTTCGTTTCAGTCTTGAAGGTATTTCAGCTGTTTTTTAAACAAAAGTTTTAGAAAGTAATATGAGTATCGTATAATTCCTGAAAAAAGGTCTTGAAAAAATCGAGAAGCATACAGTTATTCGAGTGCCTATATTTGCTTTAATAAATGAACAGAACCCAAAACATTTGGAGGGGCAAACTACAAGTTCGAATACCTATATTCGCTTTAAAAATGTCCCATGAAAGGACAATAACCGTAATTACAATAAGTCTTAAGCACACTAATAAAACAGAATAACTTCAACATTCATTAAAATGTCAATGAATAAAACCCAAAACATTTGGAGGAGTAAATATACAAGTTCGAGTACCCATACTTGATTTAAAAAGGTACCAGGAAAGGTCGGTAATAAGTCTTAAGCACACCAATAAAAACAGATCGACTTCAACATTCATTAAAATATCGAATCAAAAATTTCATAAATGAATAAAACTCCCAAAAACTGGGAGGGAGGGCAAAACTACACGTTTGCCTCTCCTCTAAAAATTCTGGGAAGGGGGGGAGCAATTGCTGTCCCCCTTACCCCTCCCAAATTACGCCAATGGTATTAAGTATAATTGTATAATTATTCTACTATTTGATTTAGTCGAAATACATTAGTACACAGTAATTTTTTTTAAATATATTTCAAATTTATATCTAATAAGTGAAAATTTTTATTCAGTTTATTACAACTTTCCTTCCCCCTTTTTATTAAAATTTTCCTCTTATCAATTCTCGTGTTGCAAAAAGTAAACCATAGCGATTCCAAACCAAACCAAACCTCTTATCAATTCTATTAAAGCATTAAAGTTGCGATTCCTATTTTTTTTTAATTAATTATATTTGTAGTGCTTTCTGAAGATGACGGCATTCAAAGGAAATAAAAAAAAAATAGGTTTTTTTTCTGGTTAGGGGGGGGGTAATAATGTCTTTGAATTATGATTACGTCATCCTGTATGATAATGATACCAAACACACAGACCTTAAATACTTAATTCTAAATAGTATATAACATGCCAAAGTTTATAAAATTTCTTCTGTGTCATTTGATTTTAATCTTATTGATTATTTATCAGAAAATCTTAAAAAATTTTAGATCCTGGCACATTTCTTATCAAAATGTGTTAAGATGTTCACCATGCATACATGGAACCCTATTGGTATAGGGTCCATTCAACATATTCTTCTACAAAAAATTGGTTAAATCAGTGTAAAAGAGATTTGCTTATTAAACCTGAAAAATATTCTTTAAAGTATTAATTTGAAATCTAATCTACTAAAATACGAAATATTATGCACACTACGAATATGTTATACGCATTAAAATGATGGACTGTTTGTTTTCTGAATATTTTATGTGGTATGTGGGACTTTTTTTTAAATTTCAAAAAAAAAATATTATATGTTAAATTGTAAATGTGCAATTGCATGCTTTAAAGTTATCATTCATAGTTTTTTTATATGAGGATTTTTATATCCTTATAGTGACTGTACTCATGTATTTTACACTCAGTGCACATGCTCCCTATTATGGTATTATGGTATGGTATGGTATCTCGAAGCATCATGTCTGTTATCAATTCTTGAAAGACAGTACAAAAACATGAAATGAAGAACAGAAATTATGCAAGAAGAAGAATGGGACAAAATACTTTTGGATACAACTAAATAGTTATACCAAGTCTCTGCCACAATACTTCTAAGGATTAATAAAGGGTAAAAGACATGCAACAAAATATAAGAAAAATCTGTCGCTGTAATCTCAATTTTGTGAAGCAGAAATCTGAAAGCGTTTTTTAATATTCTACATGCATGCATCGTTGTTTTCCAATCTTTTTTTTTTAATTTTCTCCATTTTTTTCGCAAGTATTATTTAATAGGTATGTGAAAAGAACGTGATTGTTCTTTTTAGTAACTAGCATATAGCCCGTCATTTGACGGGATCAGTAAAATTTTTAATTTTCCAGAATTGTAAAGTACCCTATGAGGCTGGTAAAAATATGGTTTGCTGTTTGGCTGAGAATTATCTTGCAACAAAAAATAATCGATGATTAAATTTAAAATGATCACATATGTACCTAATCTATTATTTAAGCCAAATATAAAAGGAAAATTATTTACGTAATATCTAAGTTCAGTGATAAAACGGATGAAAATAATTCAGACGATGTTTAAATAATTTAAAATAAGAAATGATTAAATGAGATGGTTAAAGAAATGACGTCATAAGGCTAGAAAAGATTTTGTTTTTACCTTATTATTATGTGATAAATTCATAAATTAAATTGCCTTAATCGGATAAAATAGGGCTTGGAATAATGGCATTAAACTGTCGAAAAGGGGGGGAAGGGGTGGATTTCGAACATTTTAAAGACGACAGTATTTTTTGCTGTGATCTGAAGCATATTTATATCAATTTATTTTAGAATCGAGTCGATAGTTTAGGAAAAGATAAACTTTACACGCTTTGAATTTTGCCAACCCTAACTCATCAAGAACAGTATAGATGCCTCTATCCATTCCAGGTCCACCCGCTTCATAAATTCGAGGACAGACGGACAGATAACTTAGGCTATTATTATATAGAGGATTATTTATTTGCTTTTTAAATTATATTTACATAAAAAAAGCAAGTGTATTCTTAATTTTTGAAGTCACTGTAAATAAATGTGATACGTTTTCGATTTTCCATGAAATTAATTGCTTAAAAATTTTTTCAGGACTCTCTCAGGAACTTTGTTCACGAATTGCTTCCCAGTTTGCGAGATAAGCTTAGTCATTTGACTTCTTGGATATATTATTTAGTGCATATAGTGGACTTCTCTGAAACCGAAATGCAAAACCACGCAAAGATATATTTCATGCATATGGATTTTACAAAAGTGGTGGAAGAAAACGTCAACACAGCTAACAACTGCCTGAAAAAATTCCAAGAAATGCTTGTTGTGAGTGATGAATCTTTCAAAATACGCTTACTATGTTATTAACAATTGATTAAGACTACGATTAGAAAAAGATGTATTTCAAAAGTAGACCAAATATTTAATGACCTGTGTTGTGACAGAAATTATCATTCACCTAATTATTTGTTCTTTTAAATAACAAAAATTAATGAAACGTTAATGGATTTTGTAAACTATTGCTAATTTATTTTGTTAAGAATACCAAAGTCTATGAACTGCAACTAATCAGACGAGTCGCAGTAGCTCAGTCATCAAAGGCACCCATCTCGTAACCCGAAGGCTGCGATTTCGAGGGTCATTGTGACCAAAGATCTGACGTGTTCATTATTGGCCCCTGGGACGGGTTAAACAAATTTGTGGTTGTAATATCCTTCAAGTTTTCTAACGATAATCTGCAGGTAGCAGGCCAAGCTTAAGGATCTGCAGTTAGGTCCCTGCTTCTATCCCAGAATCACAGAATGCAATACTTATTGACGTATGCCTGGGCTTGGCCCTCAAACGTCGAAAGACTAGCAAACAGAGAACAGATAAAACGAGCGGTGGTGAGGTTAACTAACAGCAAGAGAGAATAACATTAAGAAAAATTGAAACAGAATTCCAACAGAAGGGAAAGGCGCTCATTAAAGTCAGCTGTTTTCCTTGATTTATTGATGAAATCTTTTAGCGAGTTAAACAGGCCAGTAATATCTTGGAATCCTAGAAAGCGTTTATTTCTTTAATTATTTTGCCAAACTCGACAATTTCTTTTAGAATGTTAGATCCCTGCTTCTAAATTACGAGGACTCTATATTGTCTCGTGTTGGGATGCAATGTTGGCCTCCGATATGGTGCTCATAATAAAATACAGCCATTAGGTATTTGCGGCTGTACATTGGTGAATGCTATAGAACCAAGTTACCCCACATTGGAAACAACAATAATAAAACAACTAATCAGATATATAATTGATTTCTTATAATTCTGAAGTGTAACTAGTTTGAATAACAGTAGTTTGAAACACAACTAGATCACAAATATTTAAGGTTTTTAATGAAATATATATTGAATTGCAAAGTAGGAAATACCAATTAATCAATTTGTGTAGTGATTTGTCTGTATTTTTTAACTCATTTTTGTAGTATTTCTTGTATGTTTACAACAATCAAATTTTTCTAAATTTTCCTTTTCTAATTTTAACTTTTTCCCTGACTGTCGCGCAAGAGAAAATCGTATCATTTTTATTTTGTCAGGTGTTACGTTTTGCGAATTCTTTTTTTATAAACCATTCCATAAAAAGGTTACAGCTTAGAAAACATTCACTCTGCAAAACATTCCTAATATATTTTTATGTAATAAAATTTGAGCTTTTACACAGTTATATTAAATTTACTGAATTACAAAGCGTATTTTCCCTTTCTATTTTACAATTCACCAAACGTATACGTTTCGAAGGTAAGCAATGAAAAATGTAATCGAAAAAGCTCTTCTGAATTATGTAACTATCAATAGTTAAGAATAAAAGTACTATAAGGCTGAAGTAACCTTTTTGTTAGAGAGTTTCATGGTGCTCTTGAGTACCGGAATAGGTTCAAAACTTGCTGCTGGTATAGATATCCGTTGGCGTTCTAAACTGATTTTAAGAAGTAAATCTTGATCTCATTAGCCTTCGTGTAATAACAGTAGAATGTTTTTCCTAAACAACTTATCCTTCTCCAACGAGTTGTAGATGGTTTAATTTTTATTTATATGTTTCACCATAGAATTACTAAAACCAACTTTTATTAAATTATGTAGTATCATCTTACAAAACAATCAGAAAATACTGCTATAAAATATTTTATTTGGATTTTTAGGAGAGAAGAATTGTGTTTTCTGAAGATCTGAAGAAACTGGTGGGAAAAATTAAAAATTTTTCTTCCTTGGGTGACATAGGATGCGTTGAACAATATTTGAACCAAGCTATGGAAATTAATCAGTGGCTTCATGAAGCAGAAAATACTGTTGAAGGATTTAATTCGGAAGAGGCTGCTTTTGGATGGGAAATAACGTATTACACTCTTCGTTTAGATTTGATGAATGAGCTGAAGCCATACATTCAACTTTACTCATCGGCTGTAGAATTCGAAAGCAGACGGAGGTATTTTTTCCAAAAAAGTTTTCTCGCTTATATTTGTTTAAAAGTGTTCTATCCCCCTATAAAATTTATCTTTTTTGAAGGAATTCTTGAAGTGCTGACAGGACTCTTCTATGTTCTACATTTAATAAAGATTAGATATAGCAATAGCACGAATTTTATTTTAAAAATATCTCGTTTTCCTTCTTTTTACTGAGAAACTGTATGAAATGTACGGTAAACTACGGTTAAACTGTACAAAAATAAATAGACAGAAAAAAAAAACCCCAAAAAACCCTTGCAAAATACTAGTAGGGGTCAAATTGACCCTATCTTGACTACGAAGGTTATACGGGTTGAACTGCAGTCTCGGACGGTGGTCATGTTTACTTCTCATTTTGCTACGTTTCGTCCACATTAATAAAATACATAGATAAAATCCCAAAGAATTTAATGAAATAACTTTATAAATGTTACCTATGTATTTTATATATGTGAAACAAAAATACATTTCTTAGATGGATTTAGGGAGACTGGTTAACTGTGATACCATACCCTTGTAGAGGGGATAATACTTTTTGAAAATTTTAATTATACTGGCAAAATAGTGAACAAATATCATTTAAATGATGTAATAAATAAATAGCTAAACAATTTGTGTGTTGTTTTGTATAAAGATTCTTATTTGGGATTATAGGAAAAAGATCGAATTCCTGAATTTTCTATGTAAAGCAAATTTGCATGCGTATATTTTGAAGGGAAAAATAAATTAAGCATAGTGCTACCATCTGTTGCTAGTTTAAAGTGTCAAAAACTTATAAAATCTAAAAGGTCATTCATAAAAAGCATAGAAAAAAAATTAACAGTTGGTTTCTCTCCGAAACCATTGTTCATCAAAAGTTAACTTATGTTACAAATACCTATTATTTAACCATTTTACCGCGAGAGTTAAGAATGTCTCTTTTATCTGTTTTCAGCATTTCAAGTGTTCCTGGCAAAATTCCATGCGATTTTAAAAATACTTTTTTTAAAATTATATTTCAGAGACTGGCTGAATGGATCTTTACAATCTGTTGATCCAGAAGAAGTAGAACAATATGTCACAGGTTTGTGGCGTTCTATGTTTAAGCTGCAGAAATTTTTCCATGACATGCCACAACCTTCAAAGATTGCCGAAAATGTAAGTTCATAAGGCACTTATTTTTTACCTTGAAGTGAAAGAGAGGGAAAAACATATTTTTGAATAATGTTACAGTAAAATTTCTCGGTATTTTTTGTATAAATTACATTTTGTAGGAATTGCCAACTATTACAATTAGTAATTTATCTTCATATACTTACATATTTTTTATTTTTCGTGTAATATAATTTATGTTCCCATTTCGTTTATATGTTTATATTTATTTATTTATTTATTTATTTATTTAGCTTATATCTAAATATTAGATTATATAGTGTTAAAGGATGATTTTTTTAAATAATGTAATTTTTTTTTAAACTGAAATAACTATTAGTGAAACATACTGGTTACCATTGAACATATTCATGCGCTTATATCTTTAAGTCATAAAAGTAAGATAAAATTATAGCCATTTTGAGATGTTAAGATTTAAAGTACTAAATTCAATAAATTGTTAGTTTTCGGGACATATTTTTATGGCAAGTCTTCAGGATCATTTAACCATGGAATTTGCTTTCATAGTTTGTATTTATACAATTACTTTCTTTTTCAAAATGCAATGTTAGTATTTGAGCTTCAATTAATGTTTAAGAATGGGTGAAATATGCTCTTTTCTCTTTCAATCTGTTACTCATTTGAAATGTGTATTACTTTACATGCGGTATTATATGCTGTTTTATGACTTAAAAATGAACTTAGCTCAATAAATTCGATTTGTTCTCAATTTCTAACTCAGTGAAAGCCTTTTGTGTACAGTGAAATATAAAAGTGGAAAATAAAAGATGGTGTTAAAGCTGTCAAGTCATGGATTTTATATATGGTTTTGAAATCTTTGCTGCTATTTATAGCATGGTTAGTGTCGTGTTACTGGGAAGATTATTCTCTAGTACACCTCAATAATTTAGATATAGAATATTATATTAGCATGGACTGAAGAGTAATAACTGGTAGAAGAAAATAAAGAAAAATCTGCTGGTGTTGTTGATTTAATAAGATTTTTTCTTGTAGATTTTTTTTTCCAAAAAATATTTTAAATTTTAACAATGAATCAATTTTAATTATAACATGATTTGATCATTCATTGACAGATCATGACATCATCAGATCATGATCAAAGATCATCAGATCATCATCAGATCATGAGCAAAGAGAAAAGAGCATCATTCATGACAGATCATGACAGATCAGATCATGTCATTCTCCTAATGGACCGCCTACCCTGACAAGCATAACATGTTCATTATCGAACTCATAGTGCTAGAATTATATCACTAGAGCCATTGTAACTCAGTCGACAAAGGAGTCGATCTCCTAATCGGAAGATTGTGAGTTCGAGGCTCGAGACGGTCTATGATCCGCCGTTATCATTAATGGCAGTTGAGAATGTAAAATAGGTTCGTGGTCGCAGCTTCCTCAAAGTTGCCAAACGATATTTCTGGAGGTCGCAGGCCAAGCTTTGGTCTTCTTGGTCCCTGCTTCTAAATTACGGGGACCCCGGCGAGGGCAATGTTACTTGCGTCCGTAGTATTCCTTAAGCTGCATGTGTTCTCCGAATGGTGGAGTAACAACTTCGCATAAAGACATCCATCTGTATGGGCAGCTGCATTTTAAAATCAGTTCTAGGTAGAAATAAGGCAGCAGGGTTATAAACAAAATCTGGTTGTTATAATTTCTGTGATTCTGCTTTTATTTCTACTAACTTTCTTTCACTAACGATTATGTAATTTTGGTGTATTTAATGTAACAGTAATAAATCTGGGATATTAATGTTATTATTGCCTCTTTATTTGTGCAGTGCCAAAAATCAGTGGAGAAATTCAAAGGCTATATTCCTCTCGTTCAAACTCTTTGCAATCCAGGACTTCGGGATCGACATTGGGACCAGATCTCCGAGATCGTTGGTTTTCCCTTAAAGCCAGACAAATCCACTACTCTGGCCAAATTAATCGGTCTGAACCTCGCCGATTACATACCCCAGTTCGAAGTCATCAGCGAAGCAGCCAGTAAAGAATTCAAACTCGAAAAAACGATGGAAAAGATGTTTGAAGAATGGAGTGAGGTAAACGTTCGCAATATTTCCTCTGTTGGAGAAAGTAAAAAAAAATTCTGCTTCAGATCGCATGGATCGCTGTTCTCTGTGGCTACGGTGGATACAATTACTGGTGTTCACATGACCTGATCAAGATGAATTTTGGTCCAGGGCCATAAATTAACTCCAGCTGCTCCCACTTGAAGTTCACTATATAACGTTCAATACATTTGTACAAATTATAGTAATTTTCTTTATTTGAAAAATATAAATTTGAAGTATGATTTTTATAATTATAAGAATAAAAACTATCATTTGCTTTTAAATGACTTCCTGAATGCAATATCATGAAATATTGTTCAAAAAATTAACCAGAAAGATTTTAAATTTTTGTTAGTTAAAAAATGTAAGTTTTAAAAATTGCATAAAAAATTTTTTTGAGACCCAGGGTCACGGCCTAGTTGGCCCGTGGTTAAATTAGGTTCTGAGTAGTCACTTGCAAGTCAAATCTGATTAATTTAATTTCACACATATATCTGTTCATCAGCAGTAATGAACACTATGCCATATTTTGAATTGAGATTTTTTGCATATTCGTCTATATTTTTTTTCTCCTCTATTATGTGATGTGAGCATTACTTCCATTTCCGAAAACTGAGACATTAAAAAAAAAATCTATGAACCAATGGTTTCGAAGTAAAACACCCCCATTTGTACATAAAACTTCTACCATGTCTGTATGTTTACAGCTATTGACTTCTATTATCTCAAAGAGTAGTTTTTCGCTTAAAACGGCCCAACTAAAACAAATCTGTGAAATATTTTTATTGTGTCACCTGTAAAATTTGAAATTTGGGTTATAGTATCCTTTACTTCCGATGTACAAATATATATTTTTACTTTGGAGTTATTTTGAGTATTGTTACTTAGTATAAGCCATAGGTTTCCAACGGGGGCGGTACTGCCCTCCTCCCAGTGCGCACTCAAGCTTTTCATGGGAGTAGTAGCTGGTTCAGATACAACTGGAGGACGTCAAAGCAGTCAAGGAGAGGGGGGCAGTAGATAATATCTATGAAAATAATCAATAAATCAGTCGAGTAATATAGTATTTACCATAATAATCGTCATATTCTTTCAATTCGTGAATTCCACCACAAATCTCTGTTTGGCCACCCCTGGATAATGTACTGAAATTTTATTTGACTGAGCGTGGGTTTAGAGCAGTAGCTAGTTGACTATTTAAGAAATAAAGCAGTAATGAATGTGCAGATTTACGTATGATGTTAACGGAGTTGAGTCCGATTTTAACAAATTGTTAAACTTCACCTTTTTAAAACTACTTATTTTATGTTTATTTATTCTTTTAGTAAGCGATAACTTTTACTAAATTTGATGAGCGATTTAATTAATTTCTGCTTTGTGCATTTTAATAGATAGACATAGACATAAAACAGATATAGATAACATGCAACAATATTTTAATATTTGGTATAATTAACTATTGCGGAAGAAGTCGCATTCGAATATTGTTCTTGTAAAAGAGGGTGACCCAGAAAAAGTTAGGAACCTTTAATATGAGCGAACAAATAGAGAGATTTATATGATGGAAGGAAGTAATTGAATGGATGATTGGAAAAAGATAAGATTTTTTGTAGTTGGTGAGTGAAATATAGAATTTCCGAATACTTTTCTTTTTCCACTCAATGGTAGTAGGATTACTACATTATTATATAAAGCGAGATATTTTTAGTGTATACTTTTTCATTTTTATTTGACCTTCACTGATAGATTGGTCAAATATCTATCTTACTTTAATTTTAGGATTTTATCCATTTTACTTCCAGTCACACATTTAATTTGTATTATCCAGTATTGTAGTTGCTACGTAAAGAGATGATAAACTGTTTTGCTTTAAAAAAAAAAAAAAAAAAAAAAAAAAAAAACTGGTGTGTACAAAGTTTAAAAACTAAATCTGAGTTTTGACTTTTGAACTGTGGGAAAAGATTTCTACTTGCCTTTCTACTGACCATTTCTGATGGATATGTTATGTTATTAAATTTCGAACGCAGTATTTTAAATTAATTGTTAAATCTCTGTTAACCAAAATAATTTTTCAAATATTGCAGGAATAAATTTGATAATATTTATGAGGAATAAATATTTATAGTCAAATATATAAATATCTGGCATATTTAGCCGCTATATAATCTATTGGATTCTTATTTTATTGTGGCTCAATATAGCATGAAGGCAGAACAAGGTAAAGAATTTTGAACATGGAATTTTCTGAATTCCGTGTTACGCGGAATTTTCGGAATCTAAATTCCATGGAATATTCGGAATTTTCTAGTCACCTGAAAATATAGAGAGCTTTCACACAAGAAAAAATTCTTGTGCGTGGTTAGAAATGAACACAAAGTTAACATTTGAGGATAAAAATAATGCTGTATGCTATATGGAGAGTTCCGAGATTGTATATGATGCATATGTGATAATTTCGAAAAAAAGGTTCGATATGATGTGTAAATAGCATTCAATGAAAATGTTCATAGTAGGGGGAGTGAAATTATATATTTCTTGAATAACACTATATTTTTTTATTATAAAGTATTTCGTATTTTCTTTAAATTTGTTCATTGAAGCATTGTGTTTGAAGCTTTTATTCATTTTTTATGCTGCTATCATCAGTATTCATTTGCTACAAAAAAATTCTGAACGTTTACAATTCTGATGAATCCAAATGAGCCATATTCGTGGATTTCTGTAGCCTTCGCGTTACAACAAAAATTGACCGTTGAAAATTACTCTCCCAAAACAGCCAGGAAAACATTTTGTATTTCATCCGCAAGTATATATATATATATATATATATATATATATATATATATATATATATATATATATAAGACAACCCCCTATTTCTTTACATTCTAAGATATTTTATTATTATGGAGATATTGTTAAGGAAGTATTAGCTATTGGAAGTATTCCTAGCACGTGAAACATGTTACTATCTTTGTATTAGGATCTAATAACTACTGAAGTTGATTATAAACTATCCAAATTTCATCCAGATATTTTCACCTTGCAAAAGTTTATAAGTTTTCATTATACTTTTGTCCGCTTATGCCTGGAAACTAAAATAAATCATTTTAAAAATCGCCGTTTAATGTATCTTTCTTTAAACAGATGATGTTTTCCGTAATTCCCTTTCGCGAGTCAGGAACTTACATACTGTCGTCTGTGGATGAAATTCAGTTACTTTTGGACGACCACATTATCAAAACTCAAACGATGAGGGGTTCACCATCTGTCAAGCCTATTGAAGGAAAAGTGAAGTAAGACACATGCTCCTCTATTCTTTCTCTATCCCTTTCTTTTTAAAATAGGGTAAGGACACAGTGGGCGTTACTATATATTTCTGAAAAATATTAACTTAATTTTACGAAACTTTGCATACATATACAGTAAAAATAACTAAACAATTAAAAATAACTGTGAATGAAACATTATAAGGAAATAATTATAATTAAAAACAAATAAAAACACATTTAAAAATATCTTAAAAGTAAAATTTTTTTTTTGTTTAAAAATTTTTAAATATTTTATTTTCAAAATAAAATAGAATAGCTTGTAAAACTATGTCCAACTGTCGCGTTAGTCATCAAAATCTCGAGGTGGTTGGAGGGCCCTGCCCATAATGCTCCAAACGTTCTCGATATAAGAGAAGTCTGGCGACCTTGCTGGCCAAGGTAGCGGCAAGCACGAAGACAAGCAGTAGAACACACATGCAGTATGAAGATGAGCATTATCTTGCTGATATGTAAGCCCATGATGGCGTGACATGAAGAGCAACACAACAGGGCGTAGAACTTCGACGACGTACCATTGTGCTATGAAGATGCCCCGAATGACAACCAAAGGGGTCCTACTATGAAATGAAATGGCACCCCAGTTCACCATTCCTGGTTATCGGCCTATATGCCGGAAGACAGTCGTTGGTATTTCACTGCTGTCTGGGGCGTCTCAGACATATGTCATATCTCCGCTGGTCATCGGGGCTCTGTTCAAAGGAGAATTGATCACTGAAGACTATTCTACTCCAGTCAGTGGCATTCCAGTTCGAATGAGCCCGATACCACTGCAAACGAACTTGTTGTATGGAGGTGAATGGTAGTAGGCGCAAGGAGCACCGTGACCTCAGCACCCTTTCTGTGAGCCGTCTATGAATGGTCCTTTCCGTCACTGAAGCACTAGTTGCACGTAAAATCGATGATAATGATGCATCTGGATCTGTGAGTGCCGCCCTGACGACTGCTCTCTTCTCATGTCCTGTCGTTTCTTTAGGCCGACCGCTTCCTTTTTGACTTTGTCTTCGGTCATGGCTCACCCATTCCTACCAACATCGTCTAATAGTGACATCGATCCTGCCCAAATGTCGAGCGATTCGCTGATTAGACCAACCAGCTTCTTTGAGCCCAATTGCACGTCCTCTCTCCTGACATCTGTGCATATTGTTCGCGCACCTGTATGAGAGGCATAGTTACTCGGAATGAAATTCGCAAAGAATTTATGACCTGGAATCGAAATTTTTCCTTTCAAATATTCTGCCAGTTGCGCAGATAAGATGCTCTGCAGCGACACACATTCATTCATTGGCCGCCAAACTTTGAAATTTTGCATTTTTCGTCCGAACCTGTATGTCTATCAATTAGTGTCTAATTTGCATTACATCTTCTCGGAGCATCGTGGTGCATCGTTTTTGTTGTCTAAGAGTGTATATACCATGTAATTAAACAGCTAATTCTGTAAGATTTTTTTTAATATATATTTATATTTATTAAATGTTCTTGCTTGCATTTGAAAATGAGTATGCCAAAATTTCTAGTAAATAATTTAAAATTAAATATATTCTCACCGAAAAGGGAACAATAGCATCCTAGAGAATTTGCTGGTCTACCACATGGTATAATTTTTTTAAAGAATTTTTTAAATGTGAGCCGGCTAGAGGATATTTTATTTTCCCCTATAGTTAACACCGAGCGACAGGAATACAATATGGCTGGTACAGATCCATCTAATACAAATTCAACTATTTTCATCATTTCAAGTTTAGTTCTTTAGACTGTTTTACTAGTAGCAGTATAAGGTAACTGATGGTAATTTTGTGGTTAAAGGTCTTGGGAAAGTAAACTGATGCTGTTACAAGAAATTATCGATGCCTGGTTGAAAGTTCAAGCCACTTGGTTGTATCTCGAACCCATTTTTAGCTCACCTGACATAATGGCGCAGATGCCTGAAGAAGGAAGGTAAGAGCTAGTTCTTTCTGGACTTTAATAAGCGATGATTTTTCTGTTGTGGTTGATTGTTGGGATCCTGTTTGAGAAATAAAATAATAAATTGCTGTGAAAAGAGAAAGTTAAGAAATAGAGAAAAAATATGGTTATAAATACATTTATCTTGTCCAAAAATAGGATAGTAGTAATTTTAATGAAAAAGCTTTCGCAGGAGGATTTTCTGTTATTTCCGTCTGTTGCTTTTCCTTCATATGTGCATTTTCGTATCTCTGAAAGTAAATAGCATTCTCAGTATGAAGTTCAGAACGGTCGACGTAAGTAGCGACAAAGTCAATATCGGAAAAAGTTACCTCTCGAGCTTGCTTCGATAATTGATCCCCAAAATATTTTTCCGGGTGGAACAAAATGGAGATTGCTCATCTCCTAACCTCAATAAACAAGTACAATTTTTAAACCCTGTTATTACGTTTGTACGAAAACACTGCAAGACAGTCAGAGCAGCATGTTGTTGCTACCGTAATATTCTATTCAAGCATGCAGTTTTCCCCCTCTCTCTACTTTCTTTAATAGCCTACTAAATTAGTAAAATAACACTTTGAACGTTTTTCTTCAATAACATTTTTTAACCGTTATTTCTTAAGCTAATATAAAACATGTTTATATGGGCTGTTTACTTTATTTTTCGCCTTTTCTTCATTTTCTTTAATTTTTTAAATTGAATATACATCAGATAACTTTCCTTAACTGAGAGGTGGTAAAAGGTAAAAAACGTATATGCAATTTAATACCGGAAAAATAAATAAATAAAATAAATAATAATAGCTCCCGGTTCGATGTTTTTTAAAAAATCTCATATCCCATAAAAGAGAAATCCGTTTAGAAAAAAAGGTATTTGGGTATTATTTTTCTTAAGCTGATACTCATTTTCAGACCTTGTACTTTAATTGAAATCATTTTCTTTATCTTATTCAGACGATTCAATACTGTTGACAAAAACTGGCGAGAAATTATGAAAGCAACTATGGAAGATAAGCATGTTTTGGCTGTGATAGAAATTGAGAATTTATTAGACACTCTCAAATCCTCCAATGAGCTGCTGGATTTAATTCAAAAGGTAACAGATATAATTTAAATTTTGATTTTAATTCAATTTAATAAACATGTTTAAATTTCCATTATTGTATGTATTGGACATAGTTAAATGTTGTTCTAAAATAGGATAACATTCATAAAAGGGGCTATAATGATACACTTTCACTGTGTTATAAAAATATTTTTAAAAAGTAATGCCGAGTCAAACAGGAAAGGGAGTGCGTTACGGCTACTGAATGTACAGCTGTCATTTTCTCCATTATTTACATTAATATCCTAATATTATTTGTCGTTGAGTCATAGCATCTTAAACAAGAATGTGCACAAGATATTCGTCGGACTAGTGACAAAGTGACAATGAAAAATCTTCAAGAAACTGTAGCCGTGGGTTTGAAAATTGCTACAAACTGAGCAAAAGTCTTTAGAGATACATTTCAATTGCTCAACCAAGAGTTAGGAGAGAATTGTCTATGGCATGTTAGCATTTTAAAAAGGACAGAAAGGTGATCGGTGAGGATCCTGGTCAAATATCACGTGGTTCTTCTGATTTTTCAATTGGAAAAGTTTTATCCATTATAAATTTGTACCACATGATCAGACGGTAAATACATGGTTTCCGTGCATCTGGAAAGTCAGGAAAAGTCATGGAAAATCATGGATTTAGACAATGGATTAATTTTGTCATGGAAAGTCTTGATTTTTCAAGTAAAATGAGTAAAAGTCATGGAAAGTCATGGATCCCCTAAACTACCGATTAAATAAAAATGCATTGAATTGTTTAATTCTATTTTTACTTCTCATCTGGCTGAAGTTACTGAGTTTGGTATTTATGTATTATCCTATTGACCCTATTGACCAAGTAAAATTTGTTCACCAAGGAAACTCAAAGCAAGAAAGCTTAAAGGGTGGGTAAATGTATATTATTCTGGTTTTTCCTTAAAATGTAGATTAAAATTCTTATTAATATAATAATTAATATTTTTTAATAAAAATTAAGATTTTTGCACAAAATATAAGTTTTGGGATACTGTATATAAACATTATAGTTATATTTGGCTATTATTCATGGTCACCTGGATAATACCAAAGTACCCTGAATTCAAATTGAAAACATTTTGATTGAAAAATTGCTATATGATTGAACTTAGATATGTAGATACAACAATATATTTTTATGTATGTGAGTTTATTAACACTTATAAAAGTAAGTTTATAGTATTTTATGATTAAATTCCTGTAATTTCTCTAAAAGCATTTATATTTGTATGTACATCAGGAGTTTTATTCATATATACTTTAACGAAAGCTTTTCAAAATCATGGAAAATGATCCGCTAAATCAGGGAAAGTCATGAAAAGTCATGGATTTGAAAAAATTTATTTTGGCAGATATCCTGTAAATAAAACAGTTGTGCCAGGTAATTTTAGGATTGCAGTAATAGGAATTTATTTAACGGATATTGTGCCCAGCAAGGAGCCTGATTTCTAGAAAAACCTTAGAAAGGACTTAGAGGGCACATTATGATAATATACCGGCTTACGTATTACTGCTTCTCATCGGCATATATGGTAAAATATCAGACATTCGTTGAGCGTTATCCACCTTATTCATTAGACCTACTCCCGGTAGATTTTTTTTCTTTTTTGAAAGACAAAGACCAATTTAAAAGGACGTTGTTTCCAAATCATAGAGGTGATTTTAGACAACAGGACTACAGATCTGTGCGCTATCTCAGAAAGTGCGTTCCAGGAAGCTTTCATAAACTGGAAGTGTTGAATACGGTATATTGCTTATAATAAAGACTACTTTGAGTGAGGCAGTGCTTAAAATGTTGTAAACTGAACAATACAGATTTTATTAGGATTTTTTTTAACACACCTCGTATTAGGACTTAAAGGAATATTTTAAAGGAAAGGCAGTAGGTGATAGCACTTATATTTCAACTTTGGTTATAGCATTTATACTTTCTTTGGGGTACTAAGGTCTAATGTTATGCAACACGAGGAATAATGAGACCAGGACCTACTGTTTAAACCCGATTTAGAACGGCTGCGAACATGTAGGATTCGTTCCCACGATCACCGGCATCGAAGAGCAGCGCCAACCATTCGGTAATTTATAATTGCTATCTGAGATTTGACACCTTTACTTTCTTTTTTAGGGTCTTAATGATTACTTAGAAAAGAAACGATTATACTTTCCACGGTTCTTTTTCCTCTCCAATGATGAACTTCTTGAAATTCTCTCAGAAACTAAAGATCCAAAAAGGTAAATACTGGTAAAATTATCAATAATTCCTATTTCTCTTGTTTATTTATGAAGAGCCAGTCTGAAATTTACTTTGTGTTTTGTTTCTTTTGTTAAAAGAAGCAACTTTTGCTAAAAACGTAGGTACATTGTAGAGTTTTAAATGCAGGAGTTCATATTATAAAATATGCTTTTTATCAGCCTGGTATTCTTTCATATAAAATTAAAGTTTCTAATGGAAAGCATGTTAAAATAAATAGAGTTCAAGGGTATAAACCAGAATTGTTGATTTTAAATGTTTTCAGATTAATGTAATAAATCTAAATAATAATAATAATAATTTTAAAAGTAATACCTTATTCAAAAAAAGTTTTCCAACCCTTGTGATAATGAGGCACTACTTTTAAAACTAGTTTTATTTTAGATATTTTGGAAAATATATAAATTCAGACTTAAATGAAAGATAACTGAACGAAGAACGTTTAAGTTAATTATACTTTATAATAAATGGTTGAAAAAGTTGTTTCTGTAACTGCCTTTCCTATTAATATTGGTCAATAAAAGTACCATTTAACAAACTTTAAACCTGTTTCATTTTTGGATGCTTTCTATAAATAACTGTTAAGAGCCCATTTTGTTAAAGAAGGGAGATTTATTTTTAATTAAAGAAATACCTTATTTAATGACTAACTTTATATTTGCCCTCATACCAATTTCTTTAGGTAGTGAGATTTTACTTGATAAAGCTGTTCATATATTAGCAAAGAATGAGAAGTAAATTAATAACTCATTGGATAGGTCAACTTATTGTTCTCTTTAGATTGAGTTCAGTCTTAGTCTGAATGATGTTTAATCATGATGTAAAAAAAATTAAATTTTACTAGAAGAAACGAACTTTGATGAATTAATATGTAGTGCCATTTAAGAGTCTATTCTGAGCCGCGGTATCTCAGTTTTAAAAGTCATCGATTTCATAACCAGAGGGTTGTGAGTTTGAGGCTCGACCGGTCAAAGATCCACCGTTATAAGATGACCTGATTTAAAGTCAAGTAATGAAAAAATAATAAGGTGACTTAATTTATGTCCGAGGAGAAGGAAATTTTGATTTAAATATAACGGTTAGTTAGTTAATAGAAAAAGATGTTAATGGAAAGTAGCTCTTAGCTCATATTATCATAGGTAAAAATTCCAAATTAAGTTTACAGAAGTAGCTTTGAGAGTTAACATAATACAATGCATGGGTTTTTGGTTAGTCATTTCTATAATGAAACTCATATCTCAATACCAAAAACTAAAACAATAATACAAACTAAACCGTAGTAGCTTAATCGATAAAGGCATCGGTCTCGTAACCGGAGGTTTGTGAGTTCGGGGCTCGAGCCGCCCAAAGATCCGCCATGTTGCTTTGTGGTGGCTGGAATGCGTAAAATAAGTTTGTGGTTGCATTGTCCCCCAAACGGTACCTCTGAAGGTGGCAAGCTATTTGTCTTATTTGTCATACAGATTTAAGGATATCCATTTCCTTTTCAGAGTTCAGCCCCATCTTAAAAAATGCTTTGAAGGCATTGCAAAGCTCAGGTTCAAAGAAAATTTGGACATTACTCACATGGAAAGCAGTGAAGGAGAGGAAATTGAGCTCACTGGTATCATATCAGTGACTAGTGCCAGAGGTCAGGTAGAAAAGTGGTTGTTGCAGTTAGAATCTAATATGCTGTCAAGTATCAAGCAGGTATAAGTTTAAATAAAATTCATTGTGTAATTTTAAAATAGAACATGTGTCTACCCATTAATATTGTCAATTTACATTTTTATGTGGAATGTCTTTTACAAGCTTGGTGGTGCTATGTATTTCTAAATAATTAAAACTGAAGCAATTTATAATCATGACACAATATAGGTTTATACAAACAGAGAATTAGGTTTTGTACAACTGAATACTGAAAATGAATTATATATATTTTGATTCTAGATATCAAATACATTTTCCAGCAGCATTAATATTTTTTCACTTATATGAATAAGTAGGATAAGTGTCCTTTAGACAAATAAATAAATGAAATTAAAAATTTTAAAAATACATTTGAAAAAATCATGTTAATATTAATTTTTTTGTGTGTTATAAACCTTGAAATAGCTAAAAATTTCAATAATACAATTTTCTACATAAGAAAAGAAAATTGACTGCTCAAATGCAATAAGTAATAAAATCTAAAAAGCTTGGACAGTGATTTGAGAATTTTTTTAAAAATGACCCATATAAAAATTAACTTTTTTGGCCCATACTGTAGCAAATCTATCAATTAAATGAGTCCTGTTGTCTTCTTTTAACATAATATGCTAAAATAAAATTGTTGCTAGAGACAGGTTAAAGGGTTTGTTTAACCTGTCTTGTGCCATTGTAGTTCTCAAATATATGATTTTAGTTTTAAGAAATTACACTGCTTACTACTGATATAGCAAGGGTTAAAAGTGTAGAAGTATCTGCAATGCAATAAGCAAATTTAGGACACATGCACAGAAAGTGTTCTTACAAATTCAACTCAGTAATTGTATAGTGATAGTATTTCACTATTATAGATATTTCCAAAGTACTACATTTTGTGAAATAATTACACATCTGAAATGTCTTTTTTGATTTTATTAACTAGAAATAAAATTCTTTTTAGAAATAAAATTAGAAATAGAAATAAAATTATTTTCTAATTTTCCACTCTCTCTTTACATATTTTTACTCATCATTATGGGTTTTTGAAACTTGCACAAAATTTTAAAATTTTAATTTTTGGCCTTCAACAATTTAAACTGTTCATGTGTATTTCTGATAAAATCTAATTCTTCATAAAAAAAAATTGAAATTAAAATTGAAATTTTCTTTTTTATTAAGGACATTTTCATTGTGTAATAGTTTCTTACACTGTTCTGCTCTAGACTCTTCGAAATACATCCAAAAATTCAATCTATGGGCAATATCCTGTATTTTTAACTACTAATTCAAATTTTATATCACTTTTAACTTTTGTAATTGTTTATATATTCTATGGATTTGTTAGCAAGAAATTCTGTTGTATTAAGATCTAGGTCTTGTCCCTTTAAAACTTTTCTGATAATATTTGTATTTTGTAATACATTTTTCTAAATAATTAAAGAACAAATAAACTTAAAATTTGTGATAAGTTTCAATAAACTTTTTTTTCGGTAATTTATTTTTTACAGCTGTTTTTATATTGTTTTCATATGAGATATTTAAAAAAAACTTGCATGGGCTTTAAAAAAAAAATAAATAAACTTAAAAAAAATCCAGTGATGGGATTTTTAAAAAACGAAAAAATGGAAATATAAAGTTCTGCAGAACATGCCACCTTTATGACCTAGTATGCAGTAGCTTAGCACTGGGCTTGCCTTTACCAGTCTCGGTTCAAATATCAACATCCAAAATAATGTAAGTACTGAACTAAAGTGGTACAACATCTCAGCTAATTGCTGTCTTCATTGCTTTAGAATATTTTAAAAGTCAAAATTAATTAAAAGATATAGAAAAATAATGTCATGTAAAGCAATCATTAGACCTGTTCTCACACATCTGAGCCATGGACCTTGTATTTTTTAAAATATGCAAACCAGCTGTCCAGCTTTGAATGTAAAGCTCTTTGAAAAATTGTTGGTCGTGTAAATTGTAACATAACTGATATTTTGTTATGTTATGGCAACATTATATTACGGTTTCATATCATTTATGAATATCAGTAGAAGATATTACATAAATGAAGATTCTTTGTGGAAACAACAATACAGTTTTGAATCATACAGTTTATTTGGGAAAATAGATATTACTATATCTTCCAAAAAGAGTTATTTAAATTTTGCAGGTCACATCTGTTGAATAGATTTCTATTCACTGACATTTTAAAATCTCCAAACATAAACCAATTTGAACTAGAGTTAGGAGCAGTTGCAAATTAAAAGAGAATGTATATCTAGAAGAAGATTTCAAAATTTCAGTAGTTACTAACTGTAGAACTGTCATAAGAAGAAATCAGAAAGGAGGAAGGTTTTTAGAAAGGCTCTGGCCGAACATGAGCTCCCATGCCAGTAAAAAAAAGAAAATGTTTATAAAAAACTTCTGCTGTGAATAATTTTTAGCTATTTATTTTCTATTATTTAGAGTTAATCTTATTTTAATATAAGTATTGCTTTATGATTTAATTATTACTTTTTTTTTTTTGCATGACAGGTTGTTTCTGATTCTTTACAAGCTTATCCTATTAAAAAGAGAGAGGAATGGATTTTAGAATGGCCTGGTCAAACAGTTTTATGTTGCTCGCAAAATTACTGGACTGCTGAAATGCATGATGCTATCAAAGGAGGACCAAATGTAATATATTAAAAATGTATTAGTTTCTTATTCTACAAGTTTAACAATGGAAAAATCAAGTTTTTTCAAAATACAAAACATATCAAAAGAACTAAATGGTATTTTCATAATACGCAAAGAGCCATTTAATAATTAATAGCCTATATAGAGATAAACTAGGACACTAGGATTTTTTCATATTAGCTTTTCCTTTGTAAACTCTAAATAGCTGATACAATGATTTAAACCCCAGTATACATCTTTATTCCATTACTAATTTACTAAAATGTTCACTCAATAAGAAAAAATTTAAGATGCGTAAAGGTATGGATAGGACAATGGTTACAAATATATCATAGTTCATATGAACAACATGGAAAAAATACAAAATTTCAAAGTGTATAAGTTTGAATATTTGTGGTACTGATATAATCTGATTGGTTGTTATGTTCATGACTGGTACATGAGAGCATAATCACAGCTGCTTTTCTGTGGAATAAAAAAGTGTTTTCGTAATTTGTTTACTTTTCAGCTGTCGAGTTTTAATTCTCCAAAAATCTTTATTATAAAATAATGTATCTATATTTTTTTCCTGTAAATGTAATATCAGTAAACTAATTTAGTATTCTGAATATGTATCTTAAACATATTCCTTTGATACTTAATTTAGATTTAAGTGTAATATATTATGTTTTATTTTAACTATTCTTATGCTGAAGTGAAAATGATGCCTGTACCGTAATTGTTAAAAAAAGTATTATGAGATTGTGATTTTTTGTGTAACAATACTTTTTACTTGCATATTATACTAAATTCTTTAAAAGATAATAGATTTAAATATAAAAAAGCAGGCATGTTGTTAATTAATTTCCAATCTTGTTTATTACTTTTTAGTCACTGTCCACCTACTTAAGACAAAATAATACTCAGATCGAGAAAGTAGTTGCATTGGTGAGAGGCAAATTATCGAAACAAAACAGAATTACACTGGGTGCTCTGGTGGTGTTGGATGTGCATGCTCGAGATGTTGTAGAATATTTATGCAATATGAAAATCTCTTCTGATGAAGACTTTGCTTGGCTTAGTCAACTCAGATACTATTGGACTGTAAGTACTGCACATATATGATGAATTGCAACAGTAATATTATATGCCTGTCAAAAAATATAGATGATCTTTAGGTAGTCTTTTTTCTTTTAACCAGAAATTGTTCCTGTCAGGCGACATTCTTCTTCGATAGATGGTAACATTTGTCAGCAGCTTATTTTATCCAAATTTTACAAATAGATGATACAATAATTTAGTTGGGTATACTTCTGGGCTATAGATGTTTTCTACATTTGGTAGCTGATTGTCTTTTACTGTTGAAATTTCTTTTAAAAAATCTTTAACTAAGATTTCATTAGAGAAATTAACATTATATTAAAGATCCTTTCTTAACATTTTTTTTCCCATTTTATAAGCAGTCTGATTTGAAATTTTATAGTAAATATAAAATTTGATGTAATTAGTATATATATGATAGTATAAAATTTTATAGGCTAAATTTATGCTGATATTTGAGTCGTTTATAATACTGTTAGTTGAAGTATATTTTCTGAGAAAATTGTTGTAGCTTTTGCATACATTGACATAAAGGGAGGGACTCAGTTTAAATTGAAAAAATTCATACTGCATAATTGAAAATTATATTCAGTCGCTTTGTCAAAAAATATTTCTAACCAAATAAAACCATGTTGAGTTATTGCCCTGAAACTTAAACTACAATGACATAATTATGTTCCCTACTGCTGCGATTTCATAATATTTCAAGAATAGTTTTTTTATTTATATTTTGTATTGATGGTTCCCAATTTCATGTTAGTGAAAACTGTTGTGTGGAGACTTTTATGATAAATGAAATGTATTATTCTTTATTTTACTCCATGATAAAATGTGTAAGAAATACTAAGGTTATTTTTTATTCTTTCTGTGTACTGATGTTTGAAAATTCCCTCTGTAGGATGATAACATGACAACTCGCATGATTAATTCATTCTTGGATTACGGCTATGAATATTTGGGAAACTCACCACGCTTAGTGATTACACCACTGACCGATAGATGTTACAGAACTTTGTATGGGGCTCTTAACTTGCATCTTGGAGGTGCTCCCGAGGGACCTGCTGGAACTGGTAAGACGGAGACAACGAAAGACCTGGCAAAAGCAGTTGCTAAGCAGTGTGTTGTATTTAATTGCTCAGACGGTCTGGATTACATAGCTCTGGGAAAATTTTTCAAGGTATGTATTTTGAAAGATTTTAGTGAGGACTGTAGAAATAAAAATATCAGCTACATACTGGTGTGATGACTAATTTGTGTAAAACAATTACTATAACTATTGCATATCCAACTAAATAAATGAGCAAAAATAAGTAAATAGCTATTTCTAAACTACATATGTTCTGGAGTTGGAATTTTTACATTTATTCACGTGCATATATACAGTTTCATTCCTCTAAATCCTGCCTACAGTGAGCTATTTCTTTTCCCAAGGGTCTCGCTTCTTGTGGAGCATGGTCCTGTTTCGATGAATTTAATCGAATTGATCTAGAAGTTTTATCTGTTGTCGCCCAGCAGATATTAACTATACAGCGAGGTATCAATGCTGGAGCCAAGACTTTGCTGTTTGAAGGAACTGAGATTAAACTAGATCCTACCTGTTCTGTCTTCATCACTATGAATCCTGGATACGCTGGTCGATCAGAATTGCCTGACAACTTAAAGGTAATTGTAAAGAAATACTAAATCTATGAACTTTGTTGGGGAAATTCATCTTTAAATCTCGATGGAATCTGGGAAACAGTTTGAAAGCATATCTCCTTAGCGAGTGCTAAGCTTCTTCAAAATAAGTAATAAAAGTAGTTATAACGATTCTAGGTCAATATAGGCAATTTTGTTTTTTGTCATTAAAATCTCCAATATTTATTTCAAATAAGCTCGGTTTATTTCATCTATTAAATTAATATATTAATTTTATTATGAAAATGTCATTTATATATTGTTTTCTTTGAAAATTTTACTACATTATTCTTGTTTTGTATCTTTTCTTTCTCATTCCCACAGGCATTATTCCGTCCAGTGGCAATGATGGTGCCCGACTACGCCCTGATATCTGAGATTGTTTTGTATTCTTGTGGATTTGTGAATGCCAGACCTCTGGCCGTGAAGATCGTAGCTACCTACAGGCTGTGTTCAGAGCAGTTGTCCTCGCAGAGCCATTACGATTATGGAATGCGAGCAGTTAAATCCGTTCTCACAGCGGCCGGAAACTTGAAGGTGGATCCCGTTAATTCCACCTTCTTGCCTTTCCATAATCGATGCAATAATCGATCCTGAAGAGTTTCATACAACTTTTCACGATAAATCCATGTTGCATTATTTTGGGTATCTATATATTGACGTAGCATGACTTATGTCCGGGGCAGGATACCTTTTTGACGAGCCTCTGCCCGATAAACATATAGTAATATATAGAATACACAATTTGGTGTCTGCTAGTGGTGTCTGGGGCATAATAGACCCATTTGGCACTGATTCTAAACTCCCATGAATTACAGACATTTCTGTAAATGCAGTGTTTATGTGTGTTCCTCCATATTTCAGATAAGCTCTACTGTTTAGAGAGCGAGTTTTTATCGAAAGTACTTCTTTTAAATATTTCTTTTAGTAAATGTTTCTACAAATTTAGAATAGTTTTTAGCACAAGATGTTTAAATAGTTTAAGATTTATATTTCAAATGAAATAGGAAGATGTACTGCAAATTTTTTTAGAAAGTTTAGTTTTGAAGTACACTTTTAAAAGTCTTACTTTTTGGGTTTTTTCCTTCTTCTACTAGACATTATAATGCAAAATTAATTTTAAGTTTGTTGGTGTGCCTTGGAAAATAATCATTTGTATTCATACTCATCGTATCTCTCTTGGGACACCCAGGGTATAGTTGTTCAATATTTAATACATTGAAAGAAAGATTTTTTTTTTAGTATACGCTGTAAATTTAAAACAAAGATAGCTGATTTAGTCTTAAAATATTTTTCACATTGCTCAATCTCCTTCTCACATCTGAGAAAGTGTAAGGTAATTAGGATAAACATATCTCAATACTGTAAATTAATCTTTCTATTCTACAGAGATCACCTGTTTGAAGACAGTTGATTATTTCTTTGTAAAGACGTTATTATTATGATTTTAAACAATCAATGTCTAAATTTTAAGTTAGCAAAACGCTGAAATTAAATAGCCGAAGCAGAGGTGAGTTTTAGCAAAGTAAACAATATAATGACTAGTTAGGTATTGATCATTATTTAAAATTTTGCTCCAAGTCATCATTATTTAGTTTTTCAAAATTTTATTAAAGCAGTTGATTTTTTCAACTGGATTTATCTTTATTTAATGTTTACCACGATATTGTTGTACATTTTTTTCTCTTTTCAGTTGAAGTATCCTGATGAGAGTGAAGACATTTTGGTTTTGCGGTCCATCACTGACGTTAACCTACCCAAGTTTTTAACGCATGATTTGCCACTGTTTTCGGTGAGCGTTCATCGTCAACATATTGCCAGGCCAAATAACTTTTTTAACATTCTTCTTACAGACTATCATGAAATCTTCAATTTTTATTACATATTCACATTTAAGTGTAACAATTTCACGTACGGGGTAATTTAAAATATCGGTCAAAAAGTTCTAGATGATACCACAGAAGTCCCATAAGTAAAATTTATATGTGTCAGAGGATAACACTGACTTTCAAAATACACATATGCTCTTTCGACGATTACTTATATTAGTTATTTACAAGAACGCTACTTTTGACATTTTCAGAACAATAGATAAAACCTAATTTGGTGTGTAAATTAAAAACTGTTTGTTGATGGGCAAAAATACTCTTCGAAGATATCAAGGGCTTGAAAAGTTTTATAAGGAATCTGTTTCGTTGAAGACGACCAATTATCGATGGTGTGCTGTGGTGTAAACGGGGTTATAATGACACCGATGATGCTGAACATTTGGACTGTCCAAATGAGGTAGCTATTTCAAAGAACATTAAAAGTCATCAAAATTATGTTGGACAACCATAAAGTCCAAAAAATATTAAAGTGAAGAGTATACAATATTTTGCACGAACATTTGGGCAGGAATAAACTTATCCAAATGGGTTCCGCGTTGGCTTGCAGTGGAACAAAAACAACGTGTTGATAACTCAGAGCTTAGTTTAAATCCGTTTAGAGGGAATAAACAGGTTTTTTAAGTTAAAATAGGTGAATCATGAATCCATTTATACAATTCAGTTCCAAATCAGTAGTCATCTGAACAAATTGTAGTGGGTGAAAGAACCTAGAGCACAGTTAGTTTTGCTTTGGGTGCTCTTGGTTGTTCTGGTAAATCCGTCCGAAACCGCCGAAAGTCTCTGGTGAATATTTTTGGAATATTCATGGTATAATATTCATCGACTGCCTCAAAAAAAGGTAAAAACTATCTGTAGCAAATATTGAACAAGGTTATGATCTGATTAAATAATTAATTCAGGAAGATTTACCCATAAGGTGAAGAAAGTTCTGACCAAGACAATGCACAATGCCGCAAGTCAATGTTTATTACTATAAAACTGCGCGAATTGGCTTTTGAATTGTGTTCCTACATACCGCATTCTCCAGACATGGCTCTCGCCTACTGTTACCTGTTTGCAAGCCTCAAAAGAATGTTCCAAGAAATGAAGTTTGTGAAATAACGTGTGAAACAGCATTTTTAATAAGTGAAGAAACCATATATAATACTGAAGCATTTTTTGGAGGTCTCGACTATTCATTCTGTCAAATAGTTATGAAAATGTTAGAGAAGCGTCGGGACTAAATGTATCACTCTCAAAGAAGGCTATATTAATAAATAAGATTGAATTAGTACGAAAATGTGTTTTATTAATTAGTCTCGGAACGTTTTAATCGATATATTGTATTAGCAAACATCTAATGAGGTTTCATTTACGCAATTTTGGCAGTGAAACAAGAAAATATTTGTTCTATACAAATTCATGTAGCAATCGGTAGATTTCTTTGATTTAATCTTGAGTGTGCTATTAAGAAATAATTTTTAACATTAAGAAATTCTACATATTTACTGTTGCATTTTTTACTAAAATTAATAATTGTAATTTATATTAAGTAATTTAAGTTCCTTTTCATTTTTCTCTAGTATAATGTATATAGATATTGAGTAATTTGGATAATAAAATTTGTGCATAATACATTTTAGGTAAACAGTTTATGCTGAAAAGGAACGGATGTAGTATAGGTCCTTTTTGCCAACTTCTGTTTATTCAACAGACTCGAAATAGGAAAAATAAACGGAGTTAAACAAACGAATTTAAATATTGTTATTTATTATATCAAATTTGCTAACATTTTAAGTTATACACATGAACTCGGCAAAACTTTCCTTACAATTGGTTTGATAGAAAATTTTACCAATGGGTTTTCTAGTTTTAGGTAAGCTCCTAATCTTAACTTACATATCATATAAGAATAGAGAAGTTTTTGCAACATAAATATTACAGATTTTTTGCCCTATCAAAGTTTTAACGAGCCAATCAAGTAAATAGCAATGCTTCAAGTTAAAAAAATAAGAAAAGCTAAGACTATGAAAAGCTAAACCTACTTATGGTACATCACATTAGAAAATTTATAAAAAAAAGAAAAGATGCTAAGAAATTTTTTTTATCTGAAAAATATTGTAATAATTTAATTTTATATTTTACTAATTTTTAACCCTATTGTTAAATAACCAGTTTGTTTCTGGTTGTCTTATCTGTTATATTGAAATATATTATAACTTTCAAGTACCAGAACATAATCACTACTTTTATTTAACGTTGTATACTTATAACAAAGGGAAAACAAAGAAAACAGAACTCACAAAGGTTAGTTTTATTTTAGGTAAACAGTTTTCTAAGAAAATCATTTACTAATTTCTCATAAAAGTCACTATGTCTCTAAATCTATTGATTCGAGGTTTAAATAATTTTGTTTTTTTCGCGTTCTGTAAATCTGATGCATATGAAATTGTGCTGTAATTTTTTCATTGTTATAAGAAGTCAATTTGTAGTTTGATACTGGATAAAAATGAACATTTTAAAGATCAAACAGTTACTAAATTTTAGACGGAGTACAATTTGATTCAATTACAACTTTTTCTTATTGAAATTTGTTTTTACAGGGCATTACCTCTGATTTGTTTCCAAGTATCACCTTGCCAACACCAGATTACGAGCATTTAAACATTGCTATTCATAAGACGTGTGAACAATTAAACCTCCAGTGTCCTTCTGTATTTCTGGAAAAAATTCAACAAGTATGTTTCATTCTTTGCGACTGTATGTAGAAAATATGTGTCTACAATATCCTTCATTTTCGTTAGGGGTTTAAATTATCTTTCATCAGCAATCTGTAACATGGAGCTTTAAATTGCTTTTTAATAAGTAGGGACTTACTCATTATATTGAGTTATTTTTTCACCTTGATGCACGCACTATATACAGTTTATTATAGAAATGACGTCCTTAAATGATTCTATATGTCAAGTGAAAGGCTCTTTTTTAATTTATAAAGGTGTCTTTCACTGAAATTTTAAAATTGCATAAAATCATTGAGCGATGCCTTTTAAATTAGTACAATTAATTCATAGTGTAATTATTTACTAATCTTATTTCTCTAGATATATGAAATGATGATTGTTCGTCACGGTTTCATGATCGTCGGCATGCCTTTCGGAGGAAAAACTTCGGCATACAAAGTGCTGTCTGGCGCTCTGAAGTTAATTCACGAGCAGGTATCTACTTTATAAGTCTTACCGTTAATTTTATCACTCAACTTTTTCAGTACATTTTCTATTATAGAAAAAGTTCTTCAGTTTATTGACATTAACCGTAATCTATAAAAATGCCTTCAAACGAGTAACTCGTACGGACGTAGAATCTGTCGCTCTCTTAAAAATCAAGTAGACAGGATCTTTTGTAAACTATTAGATTCATTCACTACTTTTTTAGACCATTCCATTTTTCTGAAGTATAATCTGCTATTATTTTAAGGAAGTTTAATAGGAACTGAATTATAGTACTATTCTATAAATTGTTTAACAATGTATGCTGCTTCTCTCCTTTATGGCACGAAGTTAAATCAGCATTAAATTTTCAGTAGTCTTAGTTTTTAAAACTATATATTAGGACTTTAAAGAAATTGCTTTATTTTCTGGCATGTAAGAATCTTCCAAAATCTATACGTCTTATTAGCTTCAATATCTATTACAGTACTCAATATCTATTACACTTTTGGTAACTAGATTCGGATATAGCATTCTGCATTGTGCATCTAACTTTGAACTACAATGTCAGAAACAACGAAGATATTGCTGTATCTTTCTGCCTAACTTAGGTACCATTAGCTATGCTAAAGTGCACAGAAACAAAGCAGAAAAGTGGAATTTTAGTGAACATCTCTCTGAAAAAAAATGGTTAGAGAAATGTGAAATGTTTTAGACTAAAGTGCATGTTACCTACGATATATCATCAAAATGACCAGAATTTAAGAAAGCAATACAACAGTCTTCGATTTTAAAACATAGAAATTTGAGGTTATCGGTGTTTAAGAAAATGACTATGACTAAATATCCAGGGCACTGCTAATATATTTCGTTAAAAAATTAATACAGAAATTGCGTTGGGTCTTTTATGTGCCAGTGCGTGTTACGGTGTTAAGAGAAAATCTTGCTATATAAGTAACTTGTTTCAGTTT
>CM063501.1:183877655-183880155 GCA_032207245.1 Pardosa pseudoannulata
CATGGTACATGCAGTAACCCTATCTGAAGAAGCTCTCTGTCAATCCTTACTCTTCAAGTGCTTTTATAATGGGTTATTAAAGATTCGTGCGGCTGCATTAAAAGCATGAGCTGCGTTTTTTGCTCTTAAACCCATAAACTACTAATTTTACGTTTTCAAATTTGACACACACACACACACACACACACACACACACACACACACACACACATATATATATATATATATATATATATATATATATATATTATGGCATTAGGTCAGTAGGTAGAATGATGTATGTGTGTGTGCATACAAAATTTGATCAGAACTCAAATAGGTAATTTTCTGGCTTAAAAGAGGGATATGTATCTTTACTGAAATACAATTTAAGGGTAAATGATTTAAAAACAGTAGTTGCCAAATGTCGGTAATGATTTCTATGTTTAATAAATATCACCATTAAACTTTTTAAAATAAAAATCGTTGCACTTTTATAATTTTACATCAATTAATCAAATTTTTAAAATTTTTCGAGAATAAATTTAGTAATACATTTTCTATATCTGTTAATGTCCAGATAATGCAAATTCTAAACTATTTCCATGACATTCTGCATTTCAGTACAAAAAGAAAGGGATGGGAAAAATTACATTCATAGCATTCAAAGAATTTATTTATTAAAAAAGCAGATATTTTGGCTGCCGATATATAACTCTTTCAGGACAAGAGTCACATATATGTGTCACTGAGAAGGCAATACGATTAAAAATATTGTTCATTTTTGTTATAAACACTTTCGGGTCTGAAGTCCTTTTAATAGTTCATTGATTTCTATCTAGCTTTATTCAATAAATTTTACAAAATTTTCTCCGATATCCTTATTTTATTAAAAGGACTTGCATTTAAAATATTATTTCCTGATTTCCTCCAAAAACAGAGAATTACTTGTTTGAAAATACTCGTTGAAGTTTGAAAGTTGGATGTCTCTTTCTTTGCACACCGTACTGGAAAGTCACTTTTGTTTACTCTGATTTTTATTGTATGTATATGTATATATGTATATATATATATATATATATATATATATATATATATATATATATATATATATATATATATATATATATATATGTATATATATACATATATACACACATTTGTATATACAAATGTATATATATATATATATGTAAATACATATATGTATGTAATCCAATATTTCATCTGGTCACAATAATTATGTAGACCATATTAATTTTACAAGCCCGGGCTACTGGGCAAGAAGAAACCTAATCTGCTAGCAGTAATAAAAATGCAGTCGGGCCATTGAAAGAGAACGGCACAAGACTAATTAAAACTTTATTTTAGAGCTGCTAAAACGGACATGTTTACTAGTTAACAACGGACAAGAGGAAAATTTTAAAAATAATCTTAATGTAAATACAATAAAACAATAATCTTTAAAAAATAGCAAAAAAATTAGTATTCAACATTTTCATAACCGGCGCAGGGTACAGAAAATAAGTCAAAATTCAATACGGCAAAATATATCGCCAAATCTTTCGCCAAACTAAGGGGTACCTGACTGGGATTGTGTGTGTGTGTATTATTATATATTTGAGAGTCAACAGTGCATTTTTTTGGTGAAGAAATTCTACACTAAATCAAAAGATACTTTATCTGCGTCCAATGCGATTAAGACACTTTTTTTAGCTACGCCGATTTCTCTTGCGTAAAAAGCACGCGTGTGAAAGTTCACGACATAAACTACATTCAGTGACGAAAACAAAGACGGAAACGTCTGCACTCGATTTTGTTTATTCTTTTTTATATAATTCACGCCTATAATTAAAAAATAACTAATATTAATGTTAGTAAAACAGAACTTATTATATCGTATCTGGTCTTCGAGAGCCACTATAGAAATGCATTTTATTATAGGAAACAACAGGTATAAAAAATAAAATTAAAAATTAAATTAAATTGAAAAAAATTCAATAAGCCAAAATATATCGCCAAATTATTTGCCAAACTAAGGGGTACCCGATTACCCACAGAACCCTATATATATGTGTGTGTGTGTGTGTGTGTGTGTGTGTATTATTATATACTTCAGAGTCAAAGGCGTATTTTTTCGAAATAAAAATAAAATAAAATAATTTATTTATTATTCATGTTTAAATGTATTATATATATATATATATATATATAATCCGGTGAAAATTTACAATACATTATTTTTTAAATTTTTAATAATTATTCATTTATTAAACATACATTATATAATTATTTATAGCTAACTATACTTAAATACTTATAAATGTAATAATTAGTAAAACAATTGAATAATATTCTATTTTATATAATCAGTACGATATTGGTTTCAATAAATAAAGTAAATTCTGCCACGGGCCGCTAAATTTTACAAGTGGCCCATGTGCTGGCTAAACTATGACGCGTTAAGAATTAAGTGATAGTTTTTCCTCAAATGAATTCATTCTATGTCATTGTTCTTGCA
>CM063501.1:183885155-183909441 GCA_032207245.1 Pardosa pseudoannulata
TGAATCTGGTCATTTAGGATTCCCAGAAGAATTGTCGGGTAAATTCCCCTTATTTCCTTAACCCAAACTCGCAAAATCTTCTGATCAAATGACACGCAATATTAGCTCAGATGTCATTATATTTAAAAGCGTTATAAAGTTATTAATTTAACAACAACATTATTAACTTAAAAGCAGTACATTTTTAAAGCGTTTTAGATAGATTTTTATAAACAAGGTAAATATACTGTAAGCAGCTTAGAAAAAATAATTCCATATCCATATCGTTTAAAAAAAATTTGTAGATTTTCTGACTTTTAATAATTATTTTATATTTTCCCTGACCATTTGTAATTCTCTGACTTTCCAGATGCTGTAACCCAATTAGATTTACTTACATCCATGTATTATGTAATCTCGCAAACTCACACACAAACATAATTATAAAGATGATTTTTTTTAAATAGTTACAGATGTCATTAAAGGCGATATACATCCAAATCAATATTTGGTACGATAATTTCTCAACATATAACGAGAAAGTAAAAAGGATTTATCCCATTTCCTCAGGCTCGTTTACTGAGGTCATTTGCATTCTATGTTAAACTGATTAAGACGATGTTCATACAATATTATGAAACAATTGTACTGTTTATGTATTTAATGTGACCTCGAGATTTGAGAAAAAGTTTTGGATATTCCGTTATTTAGTAATTTTACCAATCGTTCAGCAGATAACATGACTGACGAATCAAAATCTGAGGAAGAAATGATCAAAACTTTGTAATGCCTGATACATTATCGTTTTGAAATTTTTTGTTAACTTCGCAATACTGCAGAATTTTGCTAAAGGTATCTATGGCTGAGTAATACATTCTGGATGCCAAATCGGAGAATCACCTAAGTTTAACCATTATAGAGGGGGAGATTTCCTCTTCTGAGATCATACTCCAACCAACTTTCAGCAGGACATTCAAACCCACAGATTTGATTGTTCTCTGCTTACACAATATGAGATGAGATTCTTCTGATACCTGTAAGTATTCAATCCCAGCACTCCGGGATTCTAGTCTGACATGTTAACAACTGTTACATTTCATGTTCGAGTCTGAATAGATAGAGATATATTTAAAATCCCTCTCTGAACAATTTTATAAGATGCGTAATCTTGAGATTATGTCGTTAGGATTGGCATTATTTGTAAATGTTATCATTAATAAGGTGTTTATCCTGCACAATATGTAAGACTACATTTTATTTCATAAATATTAAGTCGTCATGTTTGGCAGGTATACATTTTTAGAAACAAGAAAAATATATTTCTGAGGGTGTTTTTTTACATGAGGATACTTGAAAACCACTTATATCCTTATAATTGTTGATGCAATTTATAAATAGTTTAATAGAACACTATCACCATTTCATTATCTAGGATTAGCATTCAACAGGGTATGCTCTATCTTACCAATAGAGAGAGAGAAAGAACATGTAATATTTAATGTGACACAGATACACAACAGATTATTTTTTAAGAGAGAGAATATTAGAATCAAATAGGAGTAAATATTATACAGAAAACAGCAGCACATTTTTGGGCTACTACTACGTTTCTCTGTGAAGTTTCTTTCACTTTAATAAGTAACGTGGATTTTGAAAAATCCCTAAGACACAAAACACAGGGGTAGTAATATAGCAATAAATGCAAAATCAACGCTCGTAAAGAAAGGTCGAATGCAGTCAGATGTTTCGCAGCTACGAACGAACTTCATTACTAATAGCAGTGAACTTAGTGGCTGAAACAGTGAACTGCGAGAGAAAAAAAAAATCAATGTGTTGAATAGGACACGTGCCGAACCAAAAGTAAAACGCACACACACATGGCGGTCCGATGAGTGACGACTTCCAGTGGAGAATTTCAAGACAAAAATGAAATGAAAAAGGGGAAAAAATAAGAGAGCGGGAGAAAATTAAATAAACAATTTTCAAATCATAGAAAACTCAGGAGTGCTAGTAATACCATTTACTAACGAAAGACAATTTTTGATGGTATGAAAAAGTTCCACAAAGTCAAGATTCAAAGAAAGGCACTTTTGGATAATGGAAGTAAAGTGAATTCAAAACAATGACTTTCCATGCATGTTAAGCGATAGAAGAACTTTTCAAACACTGGTAGTATTACCATTTAGTTATCTTTTTCATCCTCTCAATTAGTTCACAGTGATAACTCTGTTCTTTCGCAGCTGTGAAACTTCTGTCTGATTTAAATGTTGTTCTATTTGCATCTTACTTGTTTTGGCTTGATTTTTATTTCTATATTGTGGCACACAGGTTTTGTTCTTTTCGTGTAAAGGCTGAGATATCCATTGAATTTTTTCCATATACTATATGAATCCTAGATATTTTTATTAAAAAATAATTACCCGCATAACATAGATTTCTAGATTCTACAGTCGCATACATAAAGATTTGAGCATGTACAAGAATGTACGGGAATAATAAGCTACATATTTCATTTGAGCCATTTGTAGAGAGGTAATCAGGTGTCGAGTTGGCACAGCAATGCCACTCCCCGTCCGATCCAGTGTTCTTCGGGCTTTTCTGTGGGTATACGCATGGCGATCACAAAGTTGGTGGAATGGCCGGTGGTGGAGAGGGTGCCCCGCCGCTCACTCGTTTTGTACACGGGGCACAGGTAGCTCGGTTTCGGCACGTAATCGTCTTTCCGCACCGGTTTCAACCAGACCTGAAAACATATCGAATAGATAGGGAAAGTTGAAGTGGATTGAAACCTTTCAACCGTCATCAAACCCAATATGCCAGTCAAAAAATTGTTTTCTTACCCCTCTAAACAAGTACACACAGAGTGTGTGTGCCTGTAACGTCTTAATATTCGAGCGGAATATTTGGCTAAAACAATGAATTTTTTAAATGATGAGCGTGAGTTTTATAGATAAAAACATAATACGCTGATCTGGAAGTTTACACAAGTAGAACTCGAATTAATCCGAAATTAAAGAAAAAAAAAGGCAGATTATTACCACAAAACTTTAGAAAAAACGATCATAATTATAAAAAAGACCAAAAAATGTATACACTTTTAGGGAAATAGCAAATATAAAAGAATAAGAAAAGTACGACTCTATGAACTTGCATCTTACGTGGTACCATATATTGAAATCCAAAATTGTATCCATAATTTAAATACATAATATATATTGAATAAAAAAATGTCAGCATCATACGAGAAATCCACGCATTTATCATAGGGAAAAGGAATCGTAAACTCAATTCGTTGCTTTTTCAACGCATATAAGTTGATTTATGATGCAGATTTAGACATTACACGATTACTTTCCCTTCATTGAATGCTACATTGTAAACACTGGTAGGAAAAACAGCTTTTGATAAGTTGTTTTTTGTCAAGACCGAAGTGCAGTCAATAAGTCAGAAGTGGGTTAGAATACAACTGTCGATTCCTATCAGAAAAGTTTACTTGGAACATTTTTTTTTTCTAGTAACAAAACATATCCTTCTCTTTGAACTCGGGACAAGAATTCATTATTATAAAAAATGTTTTTAATCCATTCAAACTTATGGAACTGCCTCGTTCTCTTTAAACAAACATATATGAAAACAATTGCAAATATAAGAACACACAAGTAAAAAGTATCTGAAAGAGAAAAAACCTTAAACGAGAAAAAAGTCCCATTAATTGGATGATCCAAGAAAGAATATATTTAAGAACTGATGTTCTATGCAGCCTAAGCACTAGTGAGGTTTCTAAAAGAAGACTCTTTCTTCGTTACATAAATGCTTGGTTTAATTACTAAGCTTGTAAGCACTCTAAGACAAATGTATTAATACCCGTACAACACGAAGGGAATTGCGTAAGAGGGAGTACCTTAATAAGATGGTCTAAAATCTGAGTCCCACCATTCTTTAAAAATAAACTTGTTTTAGATACTTAAGAGTTAATGAAGGTGTGAAATAAATCCATTTACAACAAATAAGTAATAAAAGTAAAACATGCAATACTTTGTAAAGTACTGTGTCGTACAATTGCAATCAATCAGCTGGCGTTATGCAGACAGTGTTTGCCTTTCGATTGTACTGTTATATACCATTAAATTTATACGAAATTATTTTGTATCCTACGACAGGTTTCAAGAGAAGAAACTATCAGTTGATTGTTTTTCTGTCTATTAAAAATTATAATATTAAGTAGTCACCTATTTTTCTTTAGTCTGGATTAAAAACTATAACAATGTTGCGTCTTATTCCGTGATTACCAAATATAAATCTAAAAATGAGAAACTTTTTGTTAGTTGTATGTTCTCTTCTTTTATTTTAACCTAACATATTTATTTTTATGCAAATTAACCTTTCTGCGTGTATATTCATCTTTCTGTCCTTCCTGTTCTTCTAAGAATGCCAACCGGTACACACAGACACCCCCCCCACACATATATATATATATATTATATATACTCATATTTATATAAATATTTATTAATACACACATATATATGCAATGCATTTGCTTTTTATATTCTAGTATTACATCAATATTATTAAAAAATAATAAAATATTAATATATAATTACAAAGCATGGTCACTATAGTGTATACACACATATACGCGCATACATATATACACATATACATGTGCGTCTGCGTATGTATGTATATATATATATATATATATATATATATATATATATATATATATACATATCGAAATACTGACACACATATAGGGATATATAATAAAGGATTTTATAAAACATATTATTTTATGTTTGGAGTCCAAATGACTCCAACGAGCGTTCTCGTGGTAAACTTATTTATCGCAAGGTTCTACTTATAGCTGTTAACACCAGTATTTTACAAAACATAAAAAGCTAAACTTAAATGTGTATATGTATAATAGTGACCTATAATCATCACTATTTCTTACAGTACTCGGTAGGAACTAAAATTACAATTGCAAATACGATTATATTAATTTGATCTGAAGATAAATTTTTTATTGTAATCATGTTCAGACGTGCGGAGCAATCTACATCGTATTCTTGTACAGTAAGTTTTGTACAGTAAGTTTGTTTGACAAAATGATACCCAAAAGATTTCTACCATGAAGTGAGCACTTACCACTGGTAAGTTGTCGTAGAGCATTTTGGGAAGAGATTCTCCTAACTCCCACGTATCCGGGTCCCATCGGGCGCCGTCCAAGAACAAGCCGTGCACATATACTCCTGCAAATAACCTAAGATTCAGTTCATGACAATAAAAATAAAAAAAAAACTTTAAGATTAACTTGAAAACTTTTCCTGCGGAGAAAATCAATCTAATTTAAATCACGTCTTTCACAAGAGAGATTCGAGTTAAAAGCAACAAAAACACATTAAAATTTCTATTTGTATACCAGATTGTGTGTTCAGCGTCTGAAATAGTTACTTTTCGTTACGGTAAGAAAAACCAGTTATTTGAGCGTATTATTTAAAGTGGGAAAGGAAAAACACCTAAACATAAATATATTTCAATTAATTCGAAGGAAAATCGTGCAGCTCTTGCACTGAACAAAGGAAATTTTCTATAGAACTTCCAATTGAAAGAGAAAAAATTGACCGAGATCAAGTAATTGTCAGGTACGAATGAACTTTCTAACTTTCTATGTTTGCGCTCAATACATCATGGTCAAATAATTTAAAATAGCAGTAATTGACACGCGTGGTTATTATCGCTTAAAACCCCTCCACCTACATCCCCACCCCAAATAAATAAAATGTTATGATTGTAAGTTGCGTCATTTTTAAGCTAAGAGTCAGAAACAGCGACTGATGATATAACTTTATTTTGTACAGCTATGATCTTTATTCCATTAAAAAAGGGAATAAATATTTCTACAAAGAAAAGTAACAGTTTTATGTTGATGTTACTTATGTACTTACGTTTAGAGATTTACCTTTTAATTATAATAGTATATATGTGTGTATATATGTCTGAAATATTATTTATCTCAACAGTTTTACTCTATAGATAGATATTGTATTCAATCTGTTTTTAATCCATTTTGATTCTGTCAGTAATTTTCAATTTAAAACTTTCCTTTTTTAATTATTATTGTTAAAACAAAACATATTGTGAAATTGGTAATTATTGGATGTTGGATGTTATGTTGGAATTGTTTAAAATAATAATATTGTATTTCCAAGTGTTAAAGGGGCATATTATTTGAAATTATAAAGCTGACAATAAGATAGCAACTCTTTGGAATTAAATAATGTATGGTTCTTTAAACACAACCCATATTTTTTAAACACATTTATGGTGGGCATGGTTTTGATGCTGACTTGTGGTAAAATCTGTTTCCTCGTTCTTCCATAGATCTTTGTAATCAAAAACTCTGCGTTGGTTGGCTTATGGTATAAGCCTATTTCTCGTCGTTCCCGAACGTTATACCTAACTTTAGCCTGAAATTTAAAGGAAGAAACACACCAAAAGAACATGGTTTCATTTCTCATATACGAAAAAAAAGTAAATACAATAATTCACTGCTTGTCTTTAAAGACAAGGTTCTATTTTAAAGCGAAATATCGATTTTATTTCAGACAGACTTACGGGGAATTTATAAAAATTCATCTCTGTCAGAAACAATCTCACTATTCCCTATAATAACTGATATGCTAACTAAACATTCGAAATCAATAGGATGGTTTTAAATGATTTACATTTTAAAATACAATACCAACTGAAATGTCACGAAATCCTAAGAACAGCTACTTGGAAAAAAACTATAAAATTCTTTAAATGTAATGCAGCACATAAAAGCATTTTCTATACGAGCAATTTTGTCCATTTTCAATATAGAAAATAATTAACCCAAAAACCACCTGTAATAAATATAGTTTTGATAGATATACTGATTAATTACTTAATATTATATCACCAGACGATTCTCAATGTGTTGCATCATATTTAACAACTTTTTTTGCACATACTTTCTTTACTTATTTTATCTTCCTAACTGATCTAGCTATACGAATGAATTCAACTGATAAAAGCATGTGTAACGGATATAAATAGTGCTATCACATTGAAATACGAGATGACAGTACAGTAATAACGGAATCATTAGTATGAAAACAAATGTTTGTCAGCAAAAACGCAATGCTCCACGTTTTAAAGTACCACGACTACTAAAATTCGTCTAGAGCATTTACACATTCCATTTGAAATATTTGTGTTCATTTTGTGTCACCCTAAAGTCGATTTTATTTGAAAACATTACAAAGTTTCGATGCAAGTGATGCTTACCGTCGACTGGTGGCATGACATAAGGCTTATCTTCCAAGATTTCATAGTCAAATACTAGAAGATCGATTGGAATGGTATACTTTCGAGCGTAATTCTGTTGGGTACCAGTCAGGAAAGCTTGAGTGAAGTAGAATCCGGAAATCCAGAAGACGTTCGGAGGACCCGAGTCGTACCAATCCTGGTCGAGGAAAAAATATTTTTACAATACTTATTTTCAGGAGAGTGAAATCTGGAAAGACAGCTTGAGTACATTACCTGCATATCTATCAGTGAAGATATTTCATTTTTGATGATCTTGTAATTAAAGAATTAACACTGAATATTAATGCGATGCATACCAACAATATATTTGGAGTCTTAACTATGAGTAATACATTTGTTTAAAAATGCTGACACGAAACAAAGGTGTCTTCTGGAAACTTAAAAACATTAAATCTTTTAACTTTTAACTTTTTTTGGATAAAGTTATATGGCCACAGTTGCCAAAAGCACTATGAATGGTCGAATGGATAAAAGCACTGATAGTTTATCGGTTCAATTTCAATCAATAGCTTCTGGCTTTTATTCATTCTAATCTATGTTGCTTGTCTGAAAAATCCGAGGAAGTTTCCATTTATAATAATTGACTTTATTTTCATATTTTTAAAGGTTCTTACGTTGTATACAAGAGATTTTCTCCAGACTAAAGGTAATTCAATAGCGAGATTGCTTCCTGTTCGTATCCTGATATAATATACTTCTTTGAGTGCAATTGCGCATCTAATCAGTCTATTTTACTCTTTTAGTGAAAACATTTTGTATAAACGGGTCCATCAATGCATGTTACCTGCAGTAGTATTCATAGTTTTCGTGAAAGCAAACTAGTTTATCACTTGATTAGAAAGAAAAAAATGAGATACTGTTTATTGCTATACACAGATAGTAAAGAATATTTCAAACAATATCTCTATCATTCGCTTTTATAGTTTTCTATAGCTACCTAGGAAAAGGATAGCTTTTATTAATAAATCTGTAAGTTCCAAAACAAAAATTTCCGAATATTAAGATGCAAATTTACCCCAATACAGAATATTAAAATATTCGAAACATATTGATCAATGTCAAATGCAATATATTTTCAGTTATTATCATACCTGCAGAAATTTGAGGCGCAAAAGGAAGTCAGTAATATAACTTCCGAGAGGCTTAAGTGAAGGATAAGATTTCCCCATCCACTGCGTGGGAATTTTGCCTTGCAAAATACTATACACAATCTGCTCCAACTCAGATGACATCACTATGAGACCCTGAAAGGAAATAAAATTTTGCCGTTAATTGCAAGTGGCTAAGCTGACTGGATGGTTAAAAACTTTTAAAGAACCCAACTTTTTATAATGAGGCCTGTGAATCCATATCCAGAGTCAGTAAGAGTTACAAAATACATGCCCATAAAGATATTAAAAAAAAAAAAAAAACAAATTGCATGTGTAAAGGATTTTCCAAAAGTAGCAAAATTATTTTAACTCTCTATTGTGCCTCTAAAATACGAAAGTTTTTCATATTTCTCAGACTTTAAAAAATTGGTATAGTACAAATCCAAATACAAAAAGAGCAAAAACACATATATCTCTAATCATAGTGAAAGTTTTCTCAAGTCTCAGTCCTTGAAAAAAAATCAAAAACTAATCAGAAATCTACCAAAAACAATCATAAAAACTTAATTAAAAATTTCCTTGTTTGTTGTAAAATAAGTCCAAAAAATATTTTTGATAAGAACAATAAAAATAAAATAAGAAAGTATGACTATCGAAGATTGCATCCTACGTTGTACCACGTACTGCTTAAATTCATAACTGGATCCTTAATTTAAATCCATAATATTATAATATATATAATATTATGGATTTTCCCCAATATTATAAATCCATAATATTGGTGTTGTTGTAACCAAATAGCTTTTTATTTACTACAGTATGAATATATCCAAAAAGAAATATGCACCACCAAATTCTCTACTTCATAAAAGCTAATAAGATATATAGAAAATTATAGAGAAAGTTTCAATGTTAGCATCGGTACCTAAGTACCAGAAACGAAAGTAATAAAAACATAAACTAACGAGAGCCAAATGTATATTAATACTAAAGCAAATAATTTGAATATAAGAAGTATATAGTAAATCCCCAAAAAGGAGTTTAAGAACAATGGCAAGTTTTCAAAACCCTATAGAACCGAACGCCTGATCTGAGCAATGCCTACTTACTTAATACATAACACGGCAGAGGGCGACGACTGCTTTGTTAATAAAACGCGTGACAGCCGCAACAAGCAATAATTCACGTTTTAGCGGCGAGTATAGAAAGAGGTGTTTCTTGTTGATGACCAGTTGGAAATACTGTTACTGACTGAACAGCGCATTACACTATCACAAGAGGTCATATTTTTGGCCCTTTATAAAAAATAATGGCAGTTGTACGATTTAGAAAGCATTATGACTTCAGCAAAATTCCCGTACAAGCCTTGATCAAAATTTATATAATATTTGTAGAAGTATATTAAATTTTTCACACAGCATAAAAATATCGGCCAAATCAAAATTATAAACTCGACTTATATCAAATGGACCTCCATCCCCCCCGAAAGAAATCCTTGGGTATCATTTTTTGGTATCAGAAATCTACAAATGAAAAAAAGGCCACATGTTTACAAAATGGCTATTTTACTATGAGAACTAATCCATTCACTTCTCCTCGAAGTAAGGCTTTTTTATTTGTTTAGATTCTTTACTTTTAAAATCTTTACAATCTGCCCATTTTAAATCCTGTAATAAAGAGTTACAGTTCAACAACGCTAGCGCGAAACTGAGCTAGAGGCGAAAGCGAAGTGAGTGACCCTCCTTCGACCCCATTGGTCAAGAGGTGGTTTCTAACTGCGGAGTAGCCATCTTCGACCAAGGCAACGCAGTCCAACGAACTTTTTCGACAAATCTGCGGGCCCCCTCAGAGAGAGAGAGCAAGGAAGGAGTGTGGAGCTTAATTTCTTCTGCACCAGTTCTTACACCATTTTCATTTTTACACCAAGAAGTCATGTTGGGCATATATTCGACTGAAAGTGGTTCCTTTGGCATAATGGCCAAAATAGTATTTTTATTTCCTATTTACACCTTTATTTATATTCAAAATAAACAAAATTCAGCCGGAGGAGTTAGTTTTTTTTTTACAATTTTGTATTTTCTCACGAGTACTCCACTTATAAATGCGGCTGGCCTAGACGATCTGTCGGTCTTCACCTCTACAAACACGACAAAAATATGCGGCAATTGAGTTCTACTTTCCTTGCTTCACAGCTTTCCGAAGAATTACAATAATTACATTTAATCGTAGTACTCGTAGTGGAGAATGGGCAGAATAGATTCACTTCCGTTCACATTCAACTAATGTGTTGCCCTGAATGTCGTGAGATATTGAATGTCAGAAAATGATATTTATTTTTACGCATATCAATAAATATAGCTAAACAATTAAAATATCATTTTTATGACATTATTAAAAATATTAAGAAGATACTTCAAAACAGGGATTTCATAAAAACTGATAAATTTATTACATTTCATTTTTTAGAATAATAGTCCTCTTAAAAGAAATACAAACACCTTCTTTTATTTTACATTATGTTTATCAATATCGGCAGATGTCTGAAATTTGACGTCCGATATTCAAAATATTGGCCAACATTTGTACGACATTGACTGATATATTTGTGCTACCTGGGCTATCCAAAGGTTTAAGGACTGAAAGGTCCGACTGCTTAAATCTCGCCGAGTATTATTCTTATATGGTTCTCACTGTCTCTTAAATCAAATTAGCTTTCCGTCATAGCATACCTTTGTGGCCTTCCTAGCATTGATGAGTGATGTCCGAATAGTGGAAAGAAGCACATTGAATCTTCCCATCTCTTGAACTAGAACGGTGTTCATACTTTGCTTGTACATTGTTGGATACTTTTGGAGGGCAAGCACCAAGTCGAAGTTCGGAGGCAGTTTGCCTAAGATATCAGACGAAACGTTTTCCACGATATCTTCCGATGATTGTCCTCCACCACCAGACACACGTGCCTACAAATAAATATAATCAAATAATATCCTTAAACATTAATGCATAAAATTAGGTAATTAAGTAAATATCTTTCCTACGAATCAGTTTAATAGTTCAATTTAAGTGTATTTAGAAATAAATCAACATGTTTAAGAAGAGCGTGTAGGCTTTGTTAAAGCTAAAATTCAAGCATTTGTGATCGAAAATATCGCGATTCAGTTTCATTTAAATCAGCGTTTTCCCCAGTTTTCTATCTGCATATCGAAGTAAAGGGTACTATGCCCATTAAAAAAAATGACATTTTTGCATATTCGTGTACAATTTGTTCTCATCTATTATGTAAGAAAAATATTACCTCCATTTCTTAAAACTGACAGATTTAGCGATTTGAAAAAAAACTATGAACCAACATGGCTTCGAAGAAAAGACCACCATTTTGTTATAAACCTTCTTATTTCTACTATATTCTCATGTTTATAGGCACTAAAACTTCCCTATTATCTAAAAGGTGTTTATGAAGCTTTTCACTAAAAACGGCCATTTCAATTTTCAACATGAAATGAATTCTAGTCTTTTTTTGTGTTCCTTTCAGACAATTTTAGATTTTTAAATTTTGTGGCTTCATCAAGAAATGGGTCATGATAGATATTTTCCTCTGGAATACCTTGCATTTTCGTTCGTACGAAATAAAAATAATTAATAAAGTTTTCTGCATTTTATCAGCTTCAACATTATTAACACATTTATGGCGAACCTGTCCAAAATGTAGGACAAATTGACTCAAGTGATTTGGTGTTAGTTTCAGCTTTTAAACTAATACTAGTAGTTAATGGCGATTTCTTCTTTCAAATACACTAAAAGAGTTTGCTTAACACGTTGACTGCCAACTACGAGATAACTCGTAGATTGCGTTCTTTTCTAGATGCCAACTACGAGTTATCTCGTACTGTGTTTACTTGACATTTTTGTGCAGCTACGATTAAACTCAGTGCTAATATCGATAGATGGCTTCTGGGAAAAGAAAAAAATTAATGCTCTAGGTAAATAAATAGTTCAGGACTTTATTGAATTTTTGTCTACAAATTATCATTCGTATTTGATGTTGTTGCTTGGGAATCATCGTCATTACCTTCAGATTAGGGATCAACTTCCGGTTCGGAGACCACTTCATCTTCACAATCACTTGAATTCTCAGAAGGTTCATAATCGTTACTGTCGTTACCATCCTATTCAAAAATACCGTCTAATTATGAATCACTTAGATTTGCGTAATACTCAATTTCATTTTGAGTCAGGGGTCTTTTCTTATCCATATTAGGTTCTTGAAAATGTAACACGTTGACTGTAATGGAGGTCACTGGTGACCCCCACCAAGAAAAATAATTCAACCATGGTTTTATAACTTTTATCTGCTGCAAATAGTATTTCAGCATAATATGCATCGCATAATGAAAAGTTCATGTCGGCGCCTTGGGCAAACCATCGAAAATGCGTCTGGCCGTCAACGTGTTAAAAATTATTAGAAATATTTATATATAATTATTAAGCTTGTACACAGCTATTTAATTTAAATAAATATACAAGATACTTATAGGTCTAGAAAGTATCAATAAAAACAAAAAGAGTACTCCATACTTGCGTCAGCAGAATGCTTTCAAAGAGTAAATTGGTTTCCCCCTGGTCCTTCGTGATTTCGGCATTGGCATGCATTCCGAACACATCGGGCTTCGCAATCTGAGGTAAAGCATTGGTGTACTCGATATAGGACTGGTACTGAAAAAAGTGCAGGTAAAGGTCAGAATTAATTCCAATATAAATAGTCAATTACTGACAGCAATTTGAGATGCAAACTTCTAGGCAACACTCTACTTTTGAAAGCAAATTTAAACGATCAATAAAAGCATCATTCACTCTACTAATTAAAGCTAATTAAAAAGTCAAAATTAAAATCTTAAAAAATATCCAATATCTGCGAATTAATAACGACAAAAAGATCCACATGCGCACGTGATATTACCAGAATTTTATTCAGTAATAAAATTTACGTAAGTAAATGATGTCTAACTAATTATTTTGTAAAGCATATTACACTTATAAAGATGCTGAATACTGTTGTTAATAACATAGTAGTTGGACTTCATTACACAGAATGATATTAAATAATTGGTATCAATCATTGACTATCATTGACTCTCTCTCTCTCTCTCTCTCTCTCTCTCTATATATATATATATATATATATATATATATATATATATATATATATATATATATATATATATATATGTGTGTGTGTGTGTGTGTGTAATCCAATAATTATAAAACTGCGCGACAAGGAGAAAGTTAAACAGCTAGCAGTAACAAAAATGCAGTCGGCTGACATTGAAAAGAACAGCACAAGTCGAATTAAAACTTTATTTCAGAGCTGCTAAAACGGACATATTTACTTGTCAAAGAAAGACAAGAGCAGGGCTGTCCAACTGTAAAGAGCCCACGGGCCAGAATTAAGGTCACTGATCACCTAGCGGGCCGCAGTTTGAAAAAGTTGAACAATAATCTGTTACCTCTTGTATAATAACAATTAATAATTGAATTATCAATTGTAAAATATTGGAACAGAAGGAATATAAAACAATTTGCTTACATTTTAATGGGAAAACTGAGGCCGATCTCCCTTCTTTACAAGGGCAGGAATGTCAACAGGACTGTTTGTCGTTGCCAGCCGAAAAAGGTTTAACAATAAATTGTTGGAGAGAGAGCTCCTGTGATGATTCTTGATAAACTTCATCACCGAAAAAGTACTTTCGCATAAATATGGACTCCCAAACATGCAAGTTATTTTCAGTCCTAAGTTACGCAGATTTGTAAACCGTTCAGTTGGAAGCAACTTGAAGAACTTGGGCCCCCTTTCGGTTCTTGTTTGAAAGAACGGGTCAGTATGGAGATCACAGAGCTCTAATTGTAGGTTGGCCGGTTGTTCTTAAATGCTTGCTGTGACTGGGTTACTAAACAGAGCCACGTCATTCTTGATACTTTCAAAATCTGAAAATCTCGTGTTGAATTCATCAGTAATAGTCTGTAACAGGGCAAAATTCAGAAAAATCCAGCACTTCCTAACACTCTGGCGCCAAACGACTGCAGCTGGCGAAGTGAGATAAGTTATTTTTTCCCAAAGTTTCATGGAAAATTTTCAGCTTGTTTCTAAACTCATTGATGTGTGCCATTAGGTCAGACACCAGTTGGCCTCTTCCTTGTAGTTTTAAGTTCACATCGTTGAGGTGTCCAGTAATATCAGTTAAAAATGCCAGGTGACGTGAAAAATCCATGCTTAAAAGTTCTTGTTCAAGGTTTTCTGATGGAGAAAACTGGTGAAGGAAAAGAGGGATTTCTTATCTCAACTCGAAAAATATCTTGAGGCAGTTTCCGGCACTAAGCCACCTACCTTGATTGTACATAACCAGGACTGCGTATTCTGCTTCAATTTCCTCCAAAAAGTTAAGGAACTGCCGATGCTTAAGACCCCAGTTGCCGCCTCTGATCATGTTGATAACTTTCAAAACTTTTTTGAGGGTTTCAGTTTGCTTCACCGATTTCCCGCATAAAGCATGCTGGTGAATAATGCAATGAATTGCAGCGCATTTCATTCCATTTTCACTCAAACATACAATCAATCCTATCTTTGGTTCTACCATTGCCTTTGCACCGTCTGTAGCTAGGACGGAACACTTTTCTAAACCTCCGACACTGGTGACTGCTTTCATCACTGCTTAAAATATATCCCTACTCTTTGTTGTGGAGTGAAGAGAAACACATGGTAGGAACTCCTCTTTGATCTCAAAGTCTTCCTTAGCAGTGCGAATGAAAATCAAGAGTTGACTAACGTCCGGTTGGTCTGTACTCTCGTTGATACACAAGGAGAAATAGCAGCATTTTTCAATCTCGCAGGACAATTTCTGTTGTATTTGGTCACCCATTTCGGCAACTCTTTGTTGGATGATCTGATGAGAAGCTGGAACTGAATCAAAATGCATAGCCATTTTGCTATCCCCAAATACTTTCGCCATTTCTACAGCACATTTTTTTTAACAACGTGTAAGGTTATTTCGCTTTAGCAAGCTCAAGTGAAATTGCATACGAAGCATACAAAGCATTGTACTGTTCAGATCTTACTTGAGCAAGCATCCCAGCTTGTTTTTGAAATTTTGATTTCAATTCTGAAACTATCAGAGATCTTGCTTCTCCTTGATATTTACTGTGGCTCCCTTCGTGAAGACTCGCGTAATGCCTTTTGACTGTATATTCTTTGCACACAGCCACAACTTGCATATAAATCAAGTACTGGAGTTTGTCCTTTCTACTCGTGATGAAATACTGGGTTTCCCAGCGGTCCTGGCACACTCGATTCTTACTGTCTATCTTCCGTTTCTTACTCATCGTTGGAAGATGAAATATTCACAATCAACAATAAAATTAGTTTTTACACGTTCCCCCAAAAATATAGCTACGGTAAAAGAGAGGTTTACTTCATATCCAAAATCTACAAGCTTATCTGAGAATTGACGACTGCAAGCTCTCAATTTCTTTTTCGAAATCAACAAAAGCCGCAGCTGCAGTAAAGGTGGTCTTTCTTTTTAACCAATTGCTGGCAGGTTTTGCTTATGTGAAATGTTTCTCTCTTCTCTCCCTGTCTCCCCGCCTTTTCCCCTCGCCTGTTATTGCCAACGCGATGCAATATTATTTCTAGGAATTTATTTTAACACCATCGTGCAGGGCAGGAGTGCTTGACCTTGACTAGTGGATGTCCTGTAACTTTTTCTCCCAATACAATGAAAGGAGTGAAAAAGCGATAGGAAACTTCGGGAACCTCGGCTTGACCAAGAATGGTAGTCTCGGATACTTGTTGGTACCATAAAATTTCGAAAAAAGAAATATACTGAATAAGAAGTTGGCGGGCCACACAATATGTGTTGGCGGGCCGGATGCGGCCCGCGGGCCGCCAGTTGGACAGTCCTTGACAAGAGAAAAGAGACAAAAATCACTCTGCTCGAACAGAGGTGCACCCAAGAGCGAAGACAGAAATAATTTTCCCAAGGTAAAAGAAACTTACTCAGCGAATTAGGTGTTAAGATCAGGAAAAAACGTGGAGCCATTTGGCGGCGATAGCTGGAAAACGTGTTGAATAGACAGAAAATTTACATCTATAGGATAGAAAGCTTTGGGAATAGTATCGAAAGAATTTTAAGTCGAAGACACTCCTTTGATTAAGACATTTAGAGGCTGGGTTAAAGATTTTAAGGAATTAGACTGGAGAGAGGAGGTTTTTAAGGAAATGTTAAAGTTAAATAATTTTGATATGTATATATGTATATATATATACAGGGATTAAGGAAGCCACAATAAGATGAATTAAGAGTAATCACGTGGGGAATGCTAACTGCAGAAACTTAGTTAAAGTAGTTATATATGATTACTTGAGCTAATTAGTAATTAACTTGGTCTTCTCGTAGTCGTCAAGAGGTTACCTGAATAAATAAAAAACAAAGATTTTCTCCAAAGGTTGTCTTTTTGATATACAATAATCAGAAATGAGCCATGTTATCTCAGTCGGCAAAAGAGTGGAGTGTCGTAACCGGAGGGTTGTTTGGTTCGAGGCTGGAACCAATCAAGATCAACCTTCTTCACTAAGGACAATGGGTAACTTAAATTTGTTCGTGAGCACAATGTCTGCCAAATTAAAACGATTCCTCTGGAAGGGCAGGCCAAGCATGGGGGGGGGGTGCTTTTCTACTCGGTCCCTGCTTCTAGATTTCAAGCGACACACTTTCCCCCCAAAGATGTTCTTCAAACGAATGGCGTATCCCTTCGACTTAATTTGTGTAGACTCTGAACTACATGCTTGTACAAGTGTCCATAGTCAGAAATTTATTTTAGAATATAATTACAATTAAGTTGGTTAGTTTGGTTAAAATGTTATTACACACACGTATATATATGTGTGTGTTTACAGTCGACACTTGATTAAAGAGGAGTTGTCGGGGAAATCAGTGCTCCAGATAAGCGAATACCTCAATCGGATTTATACGAATTTTGATGAAAAGTTTAAAAAAAATGCTAGAAAGTTAAATTATTATATGTAGGACAGTGATAATTTAATTAATACAAAAAATTAACATACATTTTGATGTTTTTTAGATTCCCAATTAGAAATACAGAATCCGGACACATTAACGTAACCATGTCCTGCCTTTAAGGTTTTTTTTTTTTTTTTCCCCTAAAACCTACATACCCAGGGGACATTATTTCAGAAATTAACTCTCCCTGCTTTTCATTGATATAAGTAGAGACATAGCACCTTTCAAGCTGAAAAATCTACATTGTAATAGCCAATTTTTAATGAAATATAAAATAAATGTTGCTCCGACTAGAATAAATTTCCCCTACATTTAGAAAAATTATTTTTGTAATATGAAGTAATATATTTTTTAAAAAAAACATAAAATAAATGCATCAAGTGAAAAAAATAGAAGTTTTCTTTATATTTTTCAATTGGTATTTTTGCCACTTATATGTACTGAGATATATAGTTTTCGTTAAAATAAATATAATGTTCATTATTTGGAAAAAGATTTTTATAATGAATTTTTTTTTCTACCACGTGTACTAGAATGCAAAAATTAGTGTCTGCCCGTTATGAGAAAATATTTTATCATCCCAATACAAATTCTTTCCCTAATATAATTCTATCATTTTTTAACGGTATACATAATTTCATATCCTTACATAAATACTTATCTGTAAATCAAGTTAGAAATCGAAAATAGTTTAAACTTTTACTTTAAAAGTTCAAAATTTAAACATTTAGTGACCCATAAAATAATTTTTTTAAATATGATAATTAGAAACTAATTTTATCTATCAAATAGAAGCAAAATATCATTATAATCTATGAACTAAAATTAGACTAACAAGAGCAATATATTTTATCTTATAGCATGATAAATGCTAATTTTTCAGTTACAAAACAAAACAGATATTTTACTTGAATTTCATACAGAAAATGTATTCCTAATAGACATATTTCAAAATTTTTCTTGTGGGTAAGCAATACTTTAATTTGTTCTATATTATGTTATTTAAAAAAATGCATACGACTTGAAATCAGAATACTAAACAATTTTTTTAGAAGTTAGAATGCTGTAAAAAACCAGAAATAAAATCTCTTTCAAATAGGACTCGGTGATTCAGAAAATCTTACATTGCGATATGTAATCAGCTTTATATCGAGATATATCGATATAAAAAAACTACATTTCGAAAACGTTTTAGGTTGTTTTAAGTTTTATTACATTATATCTGTAAGAAATCATCTCTAGGTAAGTTTAAGTACTTATACAAGTGATTTTAGGAAATCATTTATGCGCCGTCACTCCCTTAAAATATTATAGGCAACTCAGTAGGTTCTTGTACTTCGTATAAAGAAAAGGATTGGCGTGATTTTTTTCAACAAAAATAAACTAATTTATTCAAGTTAAAACTAATTTATTAAGCAAAATAAATATTGAGAAGTAATCGGACCTGAAAGGAAACTATTTCTCGAAAAGTATTGTATATATTGCCTCAGACAGGACACAAGGGAAACTATTCTAACTCCATAATTTCGAAGCACGAAGAAACCTCTGGCCGATGGGATCTCATCTCGGCCTCCTTGTATTTAAGGGGGATTGCCTAACTGGTGGTCGTTCACCAGTTAGGCACCAGTCTCCTTGCCAACCAACTGCACGAGTGCTATCCTCTTCCTTCTCATCTTTTCCAAGCAGGCTATCGAATTTTGGCAGCCTCTTTTACCGAAAGTTGATATAACATTTCACGTAGCAATCCCCATTGTCACTGACACTCAAAAGTCTGAATGTGTTATGGAGATCGCTAACAGGCAAGTAATGGCCTTTATGTTCACCCATATATTGATTTACTGTTGAACTATTTTCCTGGCCAACGCACCCGTTTGTCTCTAGGTGCCTTTTTGTGGACACCTATCTTTACAATATCATTGTACAGTACGAATAAAATTAGAACACTTCAGAATTTTTCTTTCAAAAGTATTTTAATTCGATAAAAGTTAATATTGTATAAAATAATTTCAAATAATTCACTATAAAATGTTATGGAGTAAAAAATATAAAAAATCAAATATTCAAAATTTATTTTAATGTGCACTTAATCATATGGATGAACATACTTAAATATCATTTTTGTTTTGAGACAAAAATGCAAGTAGCTCTGAATTTATGGACAATAATGAAGATCTATGTTCAGCGATCAGAACCAATTAAAAGTCGGAAGAATGGTTTTCTGATGTAAGTAAATAGGCAATTAGTTATATTAGGCAAGCACTGTTAACCTTTCGATCGAAATTAGAATATCTAAATGATGGTATCTGCATATCTGAAACGTATAAACGCCAGCCCTGATACGCTCTTGCATGAAGGCCAAAAATCGGGGAGATAATGTTTATTTCTACGTTGCGTCATACATGTGCTCTTACTACCGGAAAATCGGAAAGATGGTTTCCCACTAGAGATCGGCGTAGAAGTTTAAATCGATTTAGCTATATCTTCATTCGTCCCACATCGTGATACATTACTGAACTGAAAATTTTAAAATCGATGTCATGATGTATCCCGCTATATCGATATTTCGCAATATATCAATAATCCTCCAGTCTTTTTCCCGACAATAAGCGTTTCTAATTTGAAACCTGTTTCAATTTGAACCAAAGAAATATAACTCTTACTGATCCATCCGGTGGAGAGACATAGATACCACCCATATCATAGCTGTAGGTATCGTCAAAGACATTTTCTTTGCAATAAAACTTCTTGAGGAGGGTGTTCAATGTACGTCTGTCCCAGTCATCCGTCACTCGACCACCGTAGTTGCATTCTCCAGTCAAATAACGGAGAGCATCAAATGGAATATCATCCTGCGAACAAAACCAGTGTATCAGCTTTCATTTAAAAGAAAAATGGAATCAAAAAAGGGTGATTCAGCGATTCTGAGATTTTTGTTACCTATTTTCTGAAATTACTTGAATTTAAAATTATTTTTATGCATAAAGTCCTTTGTAGGTATGTGTGTATGTCCGTTATGCATCGTAAAATGGCTGGACCGATCTTGATGAAATTATTAAAGAGTCTTAAGGCAGTTCAAATTATTCGGAAGTTAAAGGTATGATATTCACATCATGCCCTTAGACATATTTTTAAAATCTATATTAGGTTTGGCGACATTTTTGTTCCATTTTATGTATTTTCTATTAACTACGTGGTAAAATATTTAAAATCTTAGTAACTTAATTCATGAGAATGGTTTGAACTTGCTTAAGATAATATAAATTTCAATGCTTTTGACTAGGTTTACTGGATGATTTTAGTTTTAATTAAACTAATTTGGCATATATTTTTCTCCTTAATTTTTTTAAGTGAAAATCTATTCCACTGTTGTTGTACCAAAATGATCGTTTGCAAAATTAAAAGTATTTTACATTTTATTTATACCTCGGTATTAGACCCTCTGAAAATATGAAAATACAGAGTGGGTTTTAGATACTATACTGTTACATATTGTAGAGAATTAGTAGAAGAATTTTGAACAGTTCAAATGTATTTTTATCGCAATGTTAAAAAACCATGTTTTGAGATTTTCATATTAAAAATTCTGATAAATAAGAATTGACACATTAAAATAATTATATAAAATGAATATGCAAATCACAGTATATACAACTATGTTATCTTTAATAAGGATTAAATGTATAATATTTAAGAATTATTATTCAATTTCATCAGCACAAGATTTTATTAGTTTACTTATTCTTTATACTTTTGTAAGTTTTAACCGAAAACAATAAAAGAATGATTAGAAGTTCTTTCTCATTTCTTTCATTTACAATAAATTTTAAATCTGTGCAAACTAATAATTCTGTTCACAAAGATAGGCGATTTGGCATGCCGGTTTCAAAAATAAATGGTCGTACGTTTTGTTTACATCTAAATAAACACATACTTTTTGCAATAACTCTCAAAATAACGGGAATTTTTAAACACGGTCTAAATGTTTATATATTCTTACAAGTTTACTACTTTTTAACAAAGTATTGAAATTACAGAAGTTTAAAAAGTTCTTTGATCTCTCAACTAAATATGAGACTAATGGACTGGAATACTGAAACTAGGCAATTGGAATACTCAATCATATTCCAGTTGAATAATAAATAGGTTTTGGTATCTCTGACTAAACCTTAATATCTCATTATGACACAAAACAAAATAGTAAACAACCTAGATTGTTAGATATAGATTAATATTCGTTCTCCTCAAAATTCACGGTTTATTAATATTTCCCCAACTGACATAATCTCTTTCTATATAAATCTTCATGTACACAAATACGCGATAAATTGTTCAAGTAAAAAGAAATGTTTCTTACTGGATACTGGTTTAGGAACATAGATAACTGCTGGGCACTGATTCGTAAATCAGTTTCATTGAATTCGTAAGGAATATTCCAGCCCAGAGGTCCAAATTTCCTTCGCTCTTGAACTAAAGCATGAAAGAACGTCAATCCATACAACAATTTCTTGAAAACTTCCTTAAATGAAAAAGAGAAATAATTCACAACTTTAAATCCTGTCAAAAGTTCTACAGAAAGGAATAAAAAGAAGTCCCTACTCATTAAAATGAATTGAATATATTCCATGTACTGGGGCATACAAGCTGAAATACGTACTGCTTGTGTACATCCGTCAAAAAAATCCGATTCACAGAGTGGATCGCTGAGATAGGATCGAACAATATTGGCCTTTAACCCTTTCGGAGGCTCATTGGTCATCTTCACCCCGTTTTGTAACACCATAACGGGGAAATGTTCGGCTGGGTAGGACGTTAGCCATAGGCGGAAATCCGGATGCGTATTTTCGTGGCTCAGTTCTTCACAGACCTACAGCACAGAGAGGATCCGTAAATAAGTAACACAAATGGGAAACATTAAGTAAACAAAACAAAATGGTAAAACAAAAAATTAATGTGGATATTACATGGTTCCTAACAAATGCTATATGATAAATTCACTGACTTTCCCCTGATATTCTGTGATCAAATAAAGCGCAAAATTAGCTCAGATATAATTGAATTTAAAAGCTGCATTATATATTATCAGTATTAGCGAAGTTATTCATTATAAAGCTTTATTAACCTAAATGTATTGTATTCTAATAGTTGAGCTATTAATTTTTATAATTTGTAATTTTTAAATAAATTTTTAAAATTACCACAAATTACACTAATAACAAGCACTAATTAAGCAAATTGTTGAACAATAAATTTTATGAAAAAAAAAAACGGGGAAATTACATACTATATAATACATTGAATAACTCGCCACAATCTTTTTCTTGGAATACAATTAAGAGTAAATGACCCTCTAAATTATTTTATTTTTTTTTTGGGCTTTTCCCTGAATTTTGGAAAATATTTTTAATCTTACCTGACTTTTGATAAATATTTTATATTTTCCCTGATATTTTACAATTCCTTGGCATTCTATGTTGTTAGAAACTTTGCATACTTTTACGTTTATTTTTTGGTTAATTTAAAATATTTATCTTTTTCAGAGAGAGTACAAAACTACCTGAAACCTTTGTTTTAAGATCGATTATGAATTCCTAATTTCTCGAGGTAACAACGTACAAATATACTATGAAACTATTTTTTAAGAAAACTAAATTACATTTAATTTTTACTACAAAATCTTAAAACACTTATTCATAATAAAAGAATAGAGAAGTGTATATAGCATTAACTTTTTCGAAAGTATAAGAAATTTAACAATAGAATATAAAAAAATAAAAATACATATATAATTTATTACTAAAGAATTAAAGAATACAGCTACGATATGGCGAAAATTATACATTTCCTTGAAATACCTAGATTTTTAAGCTATAGTTTGTCATGTAGTTAATGTATAGAGATTGAAAAAAAAAAAAACGGTGTCAGCACGGTATCTAATTTACTGTGACGTATAGTCATGCCAAGTTAAAAAATATAAATGTAGTAATTTTAGAGAAATTAACAAATTTGATTATATTGAAGAAGCATTTTGCGGTCTTTTAAAAAGACACTACTAATGAAATTTTGAACTTTTCGATGCATATAAGCTTGGACTTTTTAAAATTAATCCAACGTAACTGCACCAACGAAAATTTAGGATAGATCGTGTACAAACACAACATTTAGATGTCAGAAGAAAACTTAACTAGGTTTTTGGGCTTTTTAAGTATCGGGCGTTTTAGGTCTCTTAAAACTTTACTTATTTAAAAGTGAGTCACAGTACTTCGTCAGAAAGAATTTTAGACACACCTTTTCTAAAGTAGGCATCCACGACTTGGCTAGATGGCAGTTTTGCAAGACTACCCACGACCCCTGGAGTACTCCTTCTTCAATGAGCTTCATAGCAATGGGACCCTGCCCTTGACCGAGAGACAGGGAATTCAGACGATAGCCACTAAAACCCTGCAAATAACAGAAAGAATAGTAAGATGTTCTGAGAAGATGTAAAATTGAGTTAAATGTCAAGGTTAATAAGTTAATAGAAAAATATGTTAATGGAAAGTAGAATTATATCATAGACAATATCACAAACAGAGTTTACAGAAATGACTCTCGGAGTTTGATATAATAAAACACATATACTTTTTTTTATCAATCATTTCGCTAATGGAATTCATATTTCAATTTCAAAAACAAACTATAGTATGACCTTGAATTTTAGTTAATTCAAATGAAACGAATTTAGATGATGCCTTTATTTAAACATTTTTCCATAAATAAATTGATTCAAAATCCAGTTTAAGAAATATA
>CM063501.1:183909541-183927755 GCA_032207245.1 Pardosa pseudoannulata
GTTTTAAAAGGTTAAAAAAAAGTAAATTATAACTTTTAAATTCTCTTTTGGTTCTTATACAAGAGAAAATGAACGTTATCACTTACTTTGGTTCCTCAATATTATAGATTACTTTCTAAATAATTTTCAAACAATTGGAATTATTGAAAATTATTTGGAAAATTGAAATTGGAATTGATTTGATTTTGTGAAGAATAAAACATTTTTACTAGTATTTCCAAAATTCAGTGGAAAGCAAGTGAAAAACATCTGCGTAGCAGCTGCCGTCAATACGATAGATATTAAAAAAACAAACTAAACGCTATTTGATTTAAATAAAATAATATATTTTACAATTACCATACAAATTGCTTTTGAACCGAGACTTCCTCAATTTGGACTTACTGATTCTAAGCAGATATACCCATAAGTAGTAAAATGAAGAAGCAGGATTATTCTAATTTACACTCTTATGTAAATTTATCCTTTGAGTTTGTACTTATTTCTGTAATGACATGTAATGCCAATGATTCCGTATAATTTCTAGCCTGGGAAAAACAGATATGTTACGCCGATTTTTCGTGTCAGTAATTTATCCTTCTGTAGCATGTGTGTTAAAGAGCTTATTTTGCATAATTTTAGGTATTATTCTCAATGATTCAAGAATTTGTTTTTGAAGTGATTATTGAAGCATCTTATATTAGGCAATTTTTAAAGCTGATTTATAAAATGATTTCGAAACATATTTTTTAGTTTCTGAAATTGCAATACTATCTTTCTTTTCTGCTCTTAATGACATCGGAAGTAATATTTAAATAACTGTAAAATATGTCATATATCATATACTGATAACGATATGAGATATTTCAGATCATCGTATACAAATAACGATATTTATATGCGACGAAATAGCTACAAAGTAATATTTAAATAATTTTAAAACATCTGATATAGTGTAGAAATAATAACTACAACCAAGAAGAAATGTTTAAGTAACTGTAAAATATCTCATAAAGTATACAAATAATGATATACACAATCAAGAAGTAATATTTAAATGATTGTAAAATATCTTACATCGTATACAGATAATGATATGAGGTATTTCAAATTATCGTATACAAATAACGATATCCACAAACAAATCAATACTTGTGTACTCGTGCAAAAAGCTCTATTGCTTAACGCCGATTCCAAGCACCCATGCAAGCAGTGATATTGGAACTTATAAACTCAGGTCAGGTACCGAAAAGCAGAGCTCTACCCATACTCTATCATCGTTCAGCCGATCTGAAGATCAAAGGTACAACAGTCTTAAAAATAATTTTTCTTCCATAACTGGGCTTAATATATAACCTTTATTTAACAACAGAAGACATTTTTAATGAAATGATTATATAACTAAGAATACGCTAAATTCAAAACATTTATTAAAAGTTTAATGTAAGAGATAACCTTTAAACATCTTATTACCCCCCCCCCATAAAAAATTTCTATATATACATCTCAAATGGTTACGTTATTTTTGTGGAAAATGATCTTGAAAGAACTAACCAGTTGTTTACGACATCTGTTAAAGTGAAGCGAGCTCCAATAACCATACAAGTCTAAAGTACACAAGGCTAAAAACCTTTATTGAGAAAAGAACTGCCTGTTTAAGAAGCTAAAAAGCTTATGGAATATTAGAAAAGTAAAACTCACAAATACTTTTAAGGATTTATGTTAGTGCCGCTAACCTAATTTAAGGATCAAATAAGAAACACTGTAACGAAAGGGTATGTTTTCGGATTTTTAAGGATTTAAAATTTAGTATATCAATTTAAACTTTAAGACATAAGGATACAAAATAAAACGCAATAAACTACTATATCTGAGACCATTCACTTTTTAAATATTATATTACTCTAAGAAACAAGACATTATGGCACATAAAACTATTTGATAGGTAATATATTTTTTTATATTTAAAGGGGACATAGTACCTTTTGTTCTGAAAATGTTCCTTATAATAACTTATTTTTGATTCAATATAGAATAAAAAGTTCTGCTCTGTTTAGATAAAAAAAAAAGTTTTTTAGGTTCTTAATAGGGTCCTAACTTTAATAAAATTATTTAATTTTGTTATATGAATCCAAACATTTTTTAAACATAAAATATGCACAGCAAAGTAGAAATATGCTTCATTGCAAAATAACTTTTGAAATTTGTAAATTAGAAACTAATTTTAAAATTTTAATAGAAACGAATTACCTTCTTTATTACGTAAACCTGAATTATAATCAGATTTGGTTTGATTTGGAGCTCTACGGTTTACTGTTTTGCTAAACTAATAAGACCAAGACCTACTGCTTAAAGCCTATTCCGAATGGCCAAGACCAACCATGCCAGCAGCGGGATTCGAACCCGTGAACTCTAGTACCGAAGAGCAGCGCTCTACCATTCAGCCATCGTTCGGATAAATTATAATTAATACGAACAGTGCATTTTAATTTATAACATGATACATGCTTTTAAACTTTGATTTTAAATATTACACTTTTTATTGTTTTTAAAATTTTTAAATACCATATCCCTTTATAATTTTAGGATTACAGTATTAAACAAGCATTTTTATTTCAATGTGATATAAATAGTTTGTTTCTAATGTTCATATTTCAAATATTATTTTACGGATAAGAATATTTCATTTTTTCCCCTTTGGTGTATATTGTTATTTTAAAATATATACAAAATTTATACCAAAATATTATTTTATATATATATATATATTTATAAATGTCGAAACTAAATATTGTCAAAGTTATTGAGTTATTAAAAAATTCATTCTAAAAGGAATAGAACTTTCTGCTGTATGTTGCACCGAAAATGGCTGTTACAATGGAGATTTTAAATATCGAAAGGTATGTTTACGTAAAAGGCAAGGATTGAGAAACACACTATCTTATACACATGATAAGTCAGGGTTATGAATTATTTAGAGGTTTTACTATTAATCGGAGTGTTCTACAATAGATGAATCTACGCTGAATTCGTTTGTGGGAAAGGGTTGATTGCCTGGAGGTGGAAGAAATGAAAACTAAGAAAACCACACGTGACCTGCTCAATTTGGCCGGAAATCTAAGGAGTCGGCAGGACAGGGCTATATCGAAAAAATATTCGGTTTCGACTGGCCAGATTGCCAACTCGAATGGGTATAATGTTTAGTATACACTTCTTTTCATGAAGCTAAAACGATAATTTTTTTTTATTAGGAAGTGATACTCTTACTTGCATAATATTTACACACATCACTCACTACCAATACTCAGAAACAAATATGGACATTTTAAATAAGCTTACGGTAGAGTATATAAAATTTGTTTTACTACGAAGAATGAAAATGTTTTTTCTTACAGAATATTTCCTCATACTAGACTTCAAAGTTAGTAATTCCTATCATTAACGTTGTATCCATTGTTACTAATTCAACTTGATTTGGTTTGGAACGCTATGGTCTACTTTTTTGTAACATGAAGGCTAACGAGTCTGGGACCTACTGCTCAAAGCTGATTCCGAAATAGTACGAACATCCATGCTACAGTAAGGTTCAAACCCACCAACTCCGGTACCGAAGGCCAGCACCCTGAACACTCGGTCAGCGTTCGGCCTAATGCATAATGCAACTTGGACAAGTCACGTTCATGCAACTGGACTTAAGGCAAAGAGTTGTGTCTCTTGTTGTGAAGAACGATTTCAAGCCTCGTAATTTGGAAGCAGGAACAAAGCAGAAGACTCCCGACCTTTCCCTGCCATCACCAGAGGTATAATTTGAACTTGGGAAAACACTGGGAGCAAAAACCTATTTTACGACCTTTAGCCGCCGTTTGCGAACAGGACGGTCTATGACCAGCTCAAGCACGGAACCAACGCCTCCTAGAAAGTATCCTTGAGATTTGTTGGTCGAACTCATAACCCTCCAGTTGTGAGCTCGATAAATTTGCTGACTGAGCTATAGAGGCTCTTCGTTAACGTTACTTGTACATGGTCTCCAATAATAATGACCTGTGCTAGGATTTTACACAGAGCACCGTGAAAGTATTGCGTTGCTAAAGCAAGACTAACGACATGGGCGATCCCCATTTTGCTGTACCTGTATCCTTGTAACATGCAAGTAGCGTCACGTGCGGCCATTATTCAATACTTAGACGAATAAGACTGGCTGCATCATCTCCATTTGATTTTTCTTACGTAGGCCGAAATGAAAACCGGAGGCTGGCCGTAATTTGCCTAACCCTGACCTAGAGAAACGATTCCCCGTTTTTGTAAAGCAATGCCTTAAGTACCTGATCTAAGACTGGCCCTTGAAAAAGAGTATACACTTTGTCATAGAGATTATCATGGATTATTTAACGTGGAAAGGTGAATAATGAAATGAAACCACATGCATATAATCACAGTGAATCAAACAATTATTTTAAAATGGCTAATATATGTTTCAACAACTTAAATTTGTTTCTTAGGTTCATTTCTCTTCGAGGAGAAGGATTGTGTGTAGGGAAATGCTTTACATATGTAAATGAATGTGTGTCATACTTTACTTTAATTTCGTCTAATATTCCAGAATGTGTACCCATTTCGGTAATTAATTACTACTTCCACTATATTCTCATTTATCTCTGTCTATTCCATCTTTTCGTATTTTTTCTTCCTTTCCCCTGATTTTTTAGAAATTCCTGCTAAAGGAGTTGCTCTAGTTTCTGTTGCTTGTCATTAAAACTTCTAGAATTTGCCAATGAAACTCAGGTTAATGCCCTTTCAACACAGGTGGCAGAAAGTTTTTCGACTTCTTCGGAGTTTGGCGAAATTGTGCCATATACAGGGGTAAAGCTCTCTAAAGTATTTAAAGGGATCTCATTCTATTGCTTTTAACTTGGGACGAACAGTTGTGACATTAGTGTTTTACCTCGTTTAACTATTTAAAACTGGCAAGCTTCGATACAAAAAATATTTTCTGATATTTTCAAGGTTGAAAATTGCTCAACCAATGCGTGCCAACAACAAAGAACATTATTTTTAGTTGCGGCATTTAGTTGCGTTCACATTTGAGTCGACCGCACATTTTTATCCTTATATTGGGAAGAGAGCGAAATTCTCACAGCAGTTGCAATATTGAATTTTAAAAGTGATAATTTAGTGATAATTTTTTTATCACACCGTGCAGCAAAGTCAGAATCCACAAATAAAATTGGTAATTCATACGTCTGTACGCTCAATATTTAAATTTTAAATAATTTCTCAATCAGAGAAAAATGACTTTCGAACTTAAAATAATTGAGCTCATGCTACTTTCGGGTATTACTTTATAAATATAAATATAAATAAATAAATAAATAAATATATATATATGTGTGTGTGCATATATATGTATATATATGTATATACATATGTATATATTTGCATATATATGTGTATATATGCATATACATATGTATATATGTACGCATATATATACATATGTATGTATATATACATGTATATATATGTGCATACATATAAGTATATATATGTATATATATGTATATATATGTATATATATGTATATATATATACGTATATATATGTATATGTATATATGTACGTGTGTACGTGGGTATATATGTGATATATATGCGTGTGTTTATATATAATATATGCTGAAATTTTTAAATTCTTAATGTTGTTTTAAAGACTTACGTTTTTAAGACTGCATTAAATCATTTTAAATATGATATCAATGCACTGAAGAAATGAATAAATGTACAATTACGCAGTGACACCTCTCTAGAAGACAACCTCTCACAAAGAACATTAATTTCTTGTCTCTTTATTTTATTTATTTATTTATTTTTTTTTTTTTACTTTAGTCTCAATATAAATTTTCTCTCTACTAAATGAACCGCTTTTCCTGTCTCCCTCCCCGAAAGACTCCTTTTTAACTTTTCAATCGAAAATCAATATTATTTCCATGTAGCAGTTTGGAGATATCGGAATCAAATTCGAAATTCTATAATTAATCTAGGTTAGTTCTAGAAATTTAGAATAAAGCCTGGAGAAATGAATGAGATTTAGACAATCACCATAATAATCGATGACAGCATATTAAATAATTTAAAAATAAATAAAACAATGAAATTTAATAATACAAAAATTATATATTTATACTATTTTGAAAATAATCTTAATAGAGGAAGTTATAATTTTTAAAAAATGAAGATTATATTGAACGAAACAATGAGTTTAGCAGGTTTGGTTTGGTTTCGAGTGTTACGGTCTATTGTTTTGCTACACGACTTCCCATGTTGGACATGGGTATTGTCCAAACGAACACCGATGTACTATTGTTCAACAACAATTTTCCTCTTTCCGTCAAACTGAATAAAAAGTTTGAAATTATTAAAATCAAAGTAAGCTTATATTAATTCCTCCTTTAAATTTTTATACGCATGAAAATATAATAAATATCAACAACCTTTTTTACGCAGAATATATTTACAGAAAGTTTTTGTTTTCAATTACCTTCATAAAGTAAGGCAGCCCTGTTTGAAAAATCGATTTTTTTTTTACCAACGAGTGATTAAATGGTATCTTTTCATATTTAGAAAAATTTCACCGTACTTATGTTTGTTAGATTAAAATTTCAACCCATAATGCTTTTTCATAAATTATTATCATTCTTGAATTTATGCATTAAATCTCAAAATTATGATCAAAATTATAAATCTCGTAAATTATGATAGGTTTTTTTTTCATGGATCGGACGAAGTGATTTCATAGCCATAAATAATGCTACAGAATATATAGTAAATCTTTCGTATTCTATATTCGGACCTGGATGGTTTTGAAGGTAGTGTAAGCACTATATCTTTCAGTAAATGACCAACATTAAAAAATACTGTTATCTATGAACACAAGAAAACATTTGCAGTACATTTAACATTAATAACTTGAAAGTTCTCGTTCCGATTAGACACAGAGAAATTAGATTGAATAAAAACAAACCCATAAAACATATTTGCAGAGACTCTTAGACAAAAAAAAAGTAATAAGAAGATATGGAAAGAAAAGGAACTGAAACACAAAGAAGTTAAACAAATTAGTCTTGAGCTTTAAAACGATAATCAACACTTCAGTAAGAAAATCATTTCCTTAAATTCTGTTAAGATAGGTATGGTGATTTAAGCATACACTTCAATTTTATTTCTATATGGCTCGTGTTATGAAGCATTTAGAGCTTTTAGAGATTCTTTTACATTTAATTTAACAACAACAATATTACTATTCTATCAATCGCGGCAAAATGACTTGCTTATGGTTGAAAAAGAGACTTTTGTCGCAATGTGAAAAGATTCAGCAGGAAGACAATGTAGATATATTTTATCTTTTGAAATACATTCTGACCCCAAGATACATAATTGTTGCGGCAGGGATGCATTAGATATCTATACATGAGTATACGTCAGGGATAATCAGAGGGAATTGGTTAGAATGGCTGTAAATAAAATCATTTAATCTTTTTTTTTTAAGAAATATAAGTGATACTGGAAAACATGAGCATAACTATAATACCAGGAAGATTAGAATGTTCTGAATGAAGTTCCTAGACGCAATTTCAATGCCTTGAGGATAATAGAAGGTCTTGGGAGAAAAACAAGAAGCGAATGACCCCTACTTAAGAGATGACGCCTGTCTCTACTGTATTCTAACTAAAAAATAGCCTTTCCAAGGACAAAATATTGATTGCTTTTATTTTTAACATTCCTAATCCTCCCCCCCCAAAAAAAAAACGGTCAGGAAAAGAAAATTAAGTTTACTAAATGTTATTCCTTTCCATGTGTCAGAATTTAAATTGGTGATATAGCAGTTAAAGAAACTAGAGGCTGTATGGTTTTATGAAATAAACAATCAGCAATATTGTGCATGTAATGCAACTTTAACATATATTTTACGAGATAAATGTATGAATTTATTTCTGTTTTTCAAAGGGAATAATTCACAGTTATTCTGTCGTTCAGAATAACATGTTAGCACGAAGCAAGCTTACATCTATAGCCAAGAAGCATAGAGATCTAGCAATTAAGAACTGACCTCAGACTGATTCAAGAAAGGGTTTGTTTATCGGGTCGTCATCCTCTTGAACCATTTCTGATGACCGTGTTCACGGAGAACTGTCTGTGCGACTGCCGTGTTTTTCACTTCCAAACTAATCTGCTCTAAGAGGTAAAAAAATAGCATTTTAACCCATTAATGCTTGAATTATTTCTGCCTAATAGATACTGATGAATAAATCGACTGATTAAAGCATGGGCCGACTGTACCGTGGCTCTGGGCCCCAAAATTTTATATCTAATTTTTAACACTTACGTTATTTAATAAAAAATTTTAAATCTTTCTAGTTAATTATTTAAGCAATATTTCATGAAACTTTGCTCAGAAAATTATATAAAAGAGAATTATAGATTTTATTCTTATTAGAAATTATAAATATCAAATCTCTAATTTATACATATTTGGTATTTATAAACTTCTTCATTGTATCCTGTAAAGAAAGTTATTATAAATTGTACAAATTGATGGTATGTTATATTTAATTGCAGCTGGAGGGGGGGGGGTCCTGAAAAAACACAAAACTTTTGGCCCAACTTTGTCTTGAACGGGCCTTGGATGAATATTTTAAATGTAAGTTATCAAGGACTGCAAAAAGAACAAATATGAAAATAAAACAACTTTGAATGAAACAGATTGTGCCCATTGGTTATTAGCTGTCATCTTAAATATCATAGGATGGTATTTATAGATAAACTTCTGGAATATTCATTTATTTGATATCCTGTATTAGCACAGTAATGTAAATCAAAAGTTTATAATACATAAAGTTATTTGTCACGATTTCAATGTGCTTACAACCAGAGTAAATTCATGTCCAAGGCTTGGAAAATTATAAAATAAGGACTCAAATGACAAAGTTATGAATATTAGCAAACACCCCAAAATTCAAGGACTTTCTATAAAATAATCCCTCAAATTTTCGAGCTCTTCGGAGTTTCCGAAATTTTGTTGAAGATACATTGTCATTTCCATCCTATTTAAAGGAAAAATCTTTCTTTGAAAACAAAAAAATCTACAAAAAATTGTTTAGCTGTTGTTGAAAAAGGACATTGGTCATTGATGGTTTAATATATCAGTCACCCAATGTGAGATTTATACCACATTTCAACGACGAGACGTAATTAAGTCAGTTGCGGTAAATCATAATTATAAGCCCAAAATGCCCTTCTTCTCAGACCTTATTTCTAAACTATATGTATGTATTCACACATACATTTATACATATATGTATGTATACATATACACAAATATACATATGTACACAAAAATATGAATATACATATATATATATATATATATATACATATGTATACACAAACACACATATATACCTATATATATATATATATATATATATATATATATATATATATATATATATATATATATATATAAACAACGAAAACAAACACGACATACACAACCAAATATATATATATATATATATGCAAATACACACACACACACACACACACACATATATATATATATATATATATATATATATATATATATATATATATATATATAATATATATATATATATATATATATACATACACACATAAAGTTACAACTCTTATAATAAAATCATAAAATAATCCGTCCCAATCTATAATGAATTAAAGATAAAGAATAAAGAAAATTTAAAAAAAAAATGACGATCAGCAAGCAAACTTCATTTAGAACATGAGATATTAAGGTTTTATAAAAACTCTTCAAAATTAAAAGTATGGCAAAACTATATTCTACAGAATGAATTAATAAAATAAAAATATTTGATATAAAAAGCGTAAATCTTCATATAAATTTGAAAAAAAAAATAGAAGTTGATTCACCATTAAAAAATTTTGCTTTTTTAAATCTGAATGACATTAATTCATTCATTTTATAGATAATACAACTACAGTCATTCAAAGTAAAATTCATACACACTGCTTTTTCTGTTTAATATAAGATTTTAAAAGTGAAATTACACACTTTTGACACATTTTATTTAAATAAAACTATTAATAAACATTTTTACAAAATAAATTTAAGCTTTACAACAATATTTCAATAATATAGCACATACTTAGATGGATATGGAAAGAAACATGCTCAAAATAACTCGTACATAAAAACCAAATTCTCAATTTTAGAACACTTAAAAGATTGACATTTCTAATTTAGTTCTTTGTTGGAAATCCTGTAAGTCTCCGAATATGTTTTAAACATGTTGGTATAGAACAACTTACATACATTGATATATATATATATATATATATATATATATATATATATATATATATATATATATATATATATATATACATATATATATATATATATATATATATATATATATGTATATATATATATATATATATATGTAATATATCAAAATTATTTAACTTTAATATTTCCTTAAAAACCTCCTCTCTTCCATTCTAATTCCTTAAAATCTTTTTCCCAGCCTCTAAATGTCTTAATCAAAGGAGCGTTCTCGACTTAAAATTCTTTCGATCCATTTCCCAAAGCTTTCTATCCTAAAGATGTAAATTTTCTGTCTATTCAACATGTTTCCCAGCTGCCGCAGGCAAATGACTCCCAGTTTTTCCTGATCTTACACTTACCTTCACTGAGTAAGTGGGAAAATTCTTTCTGTCTTCGCTTTTGAGTGAACCTCTGCTCGAGAAAAGTGATTTATGTGTCTTTCTTTTGTCTGTCGTTGACTAGTAAAGATGTCCTTTTTTAGCAGCTCTGAAATAAAGCTCTAATTAGACTTGTGCCGTTATCTTCAATGCGGCCCGACTGCATTGTTCGTTATTACTGCTAGCTATTTAACTTTCTCCTTGCCCAGTAGCCCGAGCAAGTAAAAACAATAGAGGATACATAATTATTGTGACTAGAAGAAATATTTGTTACATATATACATATATATATATATATATATATATATATATATATATATATATATATACACACACATGTATATATATGCACGAAAAGTATTATATTCCTAAATATCATTCCTATATATGGTAGTTGAAGCGATTTTAAACAAAATCTACTAAATAATACATATTTATAAAGTGCGATGTTTCTTACTGAAACATAATGATTGTATTATGAAATCATTACACTGCATTAGCAGTTACAACTCATAGAAAATCAATTACCAGTTAAATATTTCACTATATTTTCCTTTGGCTTTCAGGTTATTCATTTGTAAAATCAAACGTAACTTGAACGTGAAATCTCAATGAAATTTTATAGATCAAAATCCTACATTAAATGAAGAAATAGAAAACTATTTCAAGACTTGGAAAATCACCCGAGTTGAAATTGCCTTGTCATTCTAGAAATTTCCCGTCAAATTCGACTTGTTTATAAATAGATATATTACAAATAATATATAGATAAATTACAAATTAAATTAAAGTAAAAAAAAATGTATAAAAAATCTACGCATAAAATTCAATAACCCTTCTATATTTGTATACAATGCCTCGTACTGAAGAATTTTACAATTTTTAAAATTTAATTTGGGATTTCAAGTTATTTGCTTTTTGAGATTAAAGTATTATTCTTACCTATTTCTTAAGTGATGCTGTATTTCATAAATAAACCACAGTTATTTTGGAAAAGATGAATTGTCCTTACTAAGCTGGCACAATAGTATTGCAATGATATTCATCCAAGGAATGAATCATTTTTCAACTCACAACCCAGGAATGAATCCTTTCTTCTATTTGACTAAGATCCTCCATGATTTGAGCCAGGATATTACTTTTCTGGTACTTTTAATACACATATATATAGGTTTTAAATCGTGTTATAGTAAGAAATATTTAAAAAATAAAGTCCACAAATTCAATTTTTATTATTGGAGCAAATTAAGAAGTTTAAAATGCGCCTTTCATTTCTTTTAGGGTCAATCTCACCAAAGTTGTATAAAGGCTAACCGCGATTAATTTATGTTTAAACGGAGAATTGCTTCCCACCACTGATTGGAGTCATGGGTTAATCGCTGTTAACTGTTAAACGACTTTTTGAGGGGGGATTTGGTTTAGAGCTCTATGGTCTACATTTTGCAACATGAGGGCTAATGAGACCGGGAACATACATGCCATAGTGGGATTTGAACCCACGAACACTGGTACCGAAGGCCAGCACCCTAACCAATAGGCCATCGTTCGGCAGATGACTTTGGTGAGACCGGCCCTTACTGATTAATTTTTAACCCCGAGTTTAAGTACGGTCTAACTCCAGTATTAATAAAAGTAGAAATATTCAAACTCTAAATTATTCATCAAGCAGTTTTATTAGTCATATAATTAGAAGTAGAAAAAAAAAGTTTTTATTATTCGTCCAAGTGAAGAAGTTTAAAAGATTTCTTGCATTTATTGATTTATTTTTAATCCCAGGTTAAACTCCGTCTAACCACCAATATTAACAAAAGTCAAAATTTTTAAGCTCTCAATTATTCCCCAAGCAGTCGTGAATGATATACATGAATACATAAAAGGAATTTTTATTATTGGATAAATGCATTTGGACGTGGGAACACATGGAATCGTTATTGGATCAGCTACTGAGTTTACTATATTAGTAATGTTTTTGTATTTAGAACTGGATGAATTGCGAAAATTGAAAAAAAGGGGGATATTATGAGTAAATATTATTTTTTAAAAGTTTTGTAATCTTGTAAGTGAAATGGCAACTATCAGACACTCTCACAAGTTCATTGCTAATTAAGATATACTAACCGAGCTTTTACGGATTGTTTTTTTGTAAAAATTCTTTTCATCTTTGTTGAACAAGACGAAATTGTTTAGCATTTCCCAACCTTGTTTTGGCTCACGTGTTACTTGGCTATTCATCATGCTTACTTGTATTATTTTGTAAAAATGACTGCATTTCGTAAAATTTGTTATTTTGAGTGTGTTTATTTATTTGTATTATACATTTTATACGGGGACCATGTATTCATATCTCATGATGAGACAATAATATATTAAACATACCTAAACACCATGCTGGATTATAAACTCACTGTAACACTGTATCACACACACACATACGTGTATGTGTGTATTTGTTTAAAGTTTTAAATTTATCTACTATTTTGTCATATTTCGTTCACTAATAAATGGTTTTAATAAAAACCCAAAATTATAAAAAACAACCAATTAATTAATTTTCTTATCAGAATCAAACATTAAATAAAATAAATATAATGACAGCCTTGTGACATTATTTTTTTAAAATTGATTCAAAAGAAGAGAAGTGCACCAGATGCGTTTCATTTGTCTCGATACTGATTTTTCCAAAATATATATGAAGAAAACGTTCTACTAACTCCGTACTATAGTAAACAGTAATAAAAATTTGAGAGCTTTCTCAGAAAAGATATTCGTAATCTTTATCAATTCTTAACCAAACATTAATTAGATTATGTTATTTTAATAGTTTATGTCCGCAGTTATAAATTAATCTTTGTATCATTAACCAATAACTCGCGTACCACTACGTGTATCACAGGTTAGGAAACGCTGACCTAAGTTATTAACCAAGGAGTTATTAAGGATCTGAATTATTAAGGAAGAAAGAAATTGTTTGAAAGTGATATTGAATGTGTACTGGAATGACAAGAAAGTTACGAAAATGGCAAGGATGATTCCAAATCGCAGCTCAATGATTGAATTCTCAAGCTGTATTATGGGTACGACTGCTTGCAGTTGTTCGAATTCGGGTTTAAAAATCGTCCAAAATTAATTTAATCAACTTTTGTGCAATGAATCACGTATTAAAGCGATCTCAACCAACTGAATTTATCCTCTTATCATCAAAAGTCGCTTCTGATCACATAATCTGTTTTAGTGTTGATTCCAAAGCTGTTGATTTCAGATTTTTTTGACTACATTACATTATATTGATGTATTTCCGTTAACATAATATTCTCCAAATCCCCAAACATCTCTCCCATTTGATCCTGACAACGAATAAGTCGCACAACAAAAACAGCAGTAGGTGCATCACTTTAAATCCTTTTATTCGCGAAGTGAATATAAATGCCTGAATTTAGATTTTCCGTGCGTGATTTGGGTCTTTGTTTGTTGAGTTTTTGGAGGAAATGTGACTATCAAGCAGACCCCGTTATATACGCGCATGAAGTGCATTTTGATGTGGACACCTAGAGATCTCTTGAAATCGGTTATCTCGACATTTACTTAGATTAAATTGAAGGCCCAGAGAATGCTTATCAACAGAATAACGGTATTTGTTCAGTGTATATATGTTCAGTGTATCATTACCAGTAGTATTCATTGTTGGGGTTGTTATTTTGTTCGACAGATGGCATAACCAGTCTTTTTGTGTTCCATTATTTTGTATTTTGCTATAAAAGTTTTAGTTTTGATTGAAGTTCTTTGTTGTATGTGGTAGAGACATTAAGGTGTAATATAATAATTCTACATTTTGAATTTGTGTTAAATATTCTTCTCCCTGTGTTGTCTGGAGACAGAAATTATCTGTAACTGTTGTGTGTTCGTCATTAAAGAAAACCATTAAAAAGAATTCATTGAAAATTATTGATTAAACAAGCAAGAGTTTAAGTTATGGTTTGGAAATCTACAGAAATAGTATTGTTTCCTTTGTATAACTTTGAGACAAACTTTTTAAACATGTATCGTTTTAAGCCTGTTGTGGCATCAACACTTTCGAAGACAAGATTTTGCAAAAGTGCAACTGTCCAGATTATAGTGAACGTACAAACGGAACCGAATGTGCGGTCTCATGAAAAATAAACAAACCTTTTATAAACTATCTCTCTCTATCCAAAGAGGAAGCATAACTAAACATCAAAATTGCAGCTACAGGAACACGAGTCCTATTTTATAATGAACATCAATTAGATTTACTATAAGGAGATAAGGGACCGTAAATCTCAATTTTTTAAATACTCAACTTTTATCTCTTTTCCTAATAGGGGCACTAATAATGTCAAGACATAAATGATGTTCGACAATAAAATCAATCAGAAAAGATTTTTTTGAGAAAAGTACAAACTATTTTCGTTAAAATAAAACATTTCAAGAACATTCCTTATAAATATTATTAGTGCATTAAATAATTATCAATTGATTCCCTTTCTTTGTAATATATTTAGTAGAATATTCCAAGAACATTCCTTAAAAATATTCCTAATGCATTAAATGTTAGCCAGTTGATTTCAATTCTTTATAATATATTTATCTTTTAAATAGAAAAAAAAACTGGACACTTAATTACTTATGAGGACTACAGTTTTTATGAAACAATTATTTATAATTGTAAGATATTTTGGCCAGTTTTTATTTGTTTTCACAACATTAAGTGCTTTGTAACTCAAAAAAATATTGATCATTTTAAAAATGCATACCCAGTTTTATGGAAAACAGATTAACATGCAATGTTCAGAAATTTGAAAGAGATTAAAACAAAGCATTTCTCTTGGAACGTTTGGAAGTCGAGAATAAAGTTAAAAAAAATCCACACATAAAAAAGTAATTTTATGCTTTAAAATAAGTATATCCAACAAAAACAAATGTTATTGAAATAAAACTTTCACTTTAAAATTTGATTATGATATTTTCAGTTACTTTAACATTTTTTATATAAAAGAAATATGTCGATACATGATCGAATTTTACCCCTTTCCAAAGGCTCTTGCACCCTGAATCATAATTCCTGCCGAGGATGCCAAGGGAGGTACCTCGGTTTTCTACTTTCTTACTATCTAAACGTAACGTTAAAATTTCATATTCGGTTCTAAAATGTCTAACATTCTCTTTCGATGTTTGATCAAATCTTGTACAAACAGAATCAAAATCAAGTATAAGACACACGGTGTAGCATGGTCACGTTTAAGCTGTCAAAATAGGGTCATTTTCCAATATTACTTAGATAACATATGGAACAGTATTAAATTTAATAGCTTACCTTTTACAATTCATTTTCTTCAAAGCCTGCCTTTAGGCAAGTTTGGTTTGGTTTGGTTTGGAGTGGAGTGCTACGGTATACTTTTTGCAACACGAGGGCGAATGTAACCGAGACCTACAGCTTAAAGCCGATTCCGAACTGCTACGAGCATCCATGCCATAGTGGGATTCGAACCCACGAACTCCGGTACCGAAGGCCAGCACCCTAACCAATCGGCCATCGTTCAGCTGCATTTCGACAACAAACAATAAAAAAGATCATGCATTTTAACACTTGGCATGCGGGTATACTTCACCGCCAACTTACGCCAGCCAACAGCGGGCAATTTTTCGTGAATCGCTCGAAAGTTTAGTTATTCAGAAGAATCGCAGTAAATCGAAAACTACTTTGTTTTTATGAATGTTTAAGAACGAAATTTTTTTTTATTTTACACTGTATGATTATTTAACTAAAAAAATATTGTTACGAAATCACAAAAATAAACGAATTTTAAAATTAAAGTCCGATAATCTGTCAGTGCATATTTCTTCATCACTATCTTTGTCACTCATTTTATCAATTTTTTATACAACAATAAAAAACCAATCTTCAAATTGACAAAACACGACTTGTACGTTTTGGAGCTAGGAATTCGGTTGAAGACGAAATAACGCAACAAAAGATCGAGTCACTGGACAATCATAACTTGTGGAAAGAAAAAATGCAAAGCGTTGCATAGCAACGCAAATAACACGCATATAATGTCACACATATAATTATACGTATTTAGTAGATTTGTTATGGTTAGCGGGTATCCACCACAAATCTACTAAATACGTATTTTTACGTGAACCTCGCTCCAGTAACAGACTGCAAAAAACGTAAAAATACGTTACCCACACGCGATGTGTTAAAAGAGGAAAGATGTTTTCCTTAACTAATTCACACTACCACAAAAGAGATAACGTATTTTTTTATGCATTTTGAAATTTCCTACTTTACAATAGTACTTGTCTGTTGCAAAACCTTCCTACTTTTAGTTTAATTAGCATGAAACTTTGACGTCATAAAAATTTATTATTAATTTCTTTTTAGATATTGTAATCATATTGTTAACGTAAGCAATATTACTTTTTAATACATCACCCATAATACAACTGTAAACAATTTTAAAGTTTTTAGTTCTCTATTTTAATCTGAAATATTATTAGACGTGATATGATAAATGATTAAAAATTTCCAAATTTATCTACAGTCTTGTGAAAGTATTTATAGCAGAACTTATTCACATGAATAAAGCTCTATTCTTGTAGGTGAAAAAGGTAGGTGAATGGCTAGCCTTTGCAATCATTTTTACAATGTAGTTATCTTTTAAGCAAATCAGCTTATCGAAAGGTTATCACCTTAAGCTTTTGTTTCAGGGTCATTATGGGTAAGACGATTTTTTTAAGCTGTCATCTTGTAATCCCTTTTGGTTTTTGGTCATTATTAGCATTTTATAATTACTGGCCTCAATCGCATTCGCGTGGCTGCAGTTAGTTACACTGACTATTTAATTTTCCTTTCCTGGAAAAAAGTATATTTCTTTTTCCGCTGATGAATGACTTTTCTAAACCCCCGGGCCCTGTTCTCTCTCTTCAGTTGCCGTGTAGCAGAAGACATTCGAAATCAGCCAGCCGACAAACCCGGACTTTTCGAAAGCAGATCCAGATTTTTCTTCAAAATGGAATAAGTCCAACGTAGCAAGAGGTTTCGAAGCGGTTGAATATAATGATAATCACCATAAATTCTACATCAGTCTGAAATTGAAACGTGACTTGTAATCAGAGTAGAGAAGTATGGTTAGAAGAAGGATTAAAATTTGAGAGGATTACAAGAAGTTGTTATAAATCTATATTTATTTAAAAATGATTTGATATAAGGTGGCTAGGACAGGTATATATTGTTTACCTTAATCTTATTGTTAATCTATTGGGGAAAATAAGTCTCCCGATTTAAGTATTTCTTAAAACAAACAGGAAATAATTTGTCCTTAGCATAACAGAAAATTTTCCACGTCATTTTCTTCCCTTTTTGAAAATTATGTCGGTTAATACTTAGTTTTGCTTAAAAAATAAACGAATAAAAAATTTCACAAATAGATTAAAATCACAATAATGTTATCGCC
>CM063501.1:183927855-183952855 GCA_032207245.1 Pardosa pseudoannulata
TCACTATTTTTATATACATTAGTTTATTTTGTACTTTTTAAGCATCAATCTTGACACTTCGCTTGCGGGCAACGTATTTTTACGTTTTTTGCAGTCTGTCACTGGAGTGCGGGTCACGTAAAAATACGTATTTAGTAGATTTATGGTGGATACCCATTAACCACCACAAATCTACTAAATACGTATAATTATATGTATGCGTGACATTATATGCGAGTTGTTTGCGTTGCTATGCAACGCTTTGCAGTTTTTCTTTCCACAAGTTATGATTGTCGAGTTACTCAGTCTCCTATTCCTAGCTCCAGGACGTACAAGTCATATTTTGTCAATTTGAAGTTTAGTTTTTTATTGTTGAATACAAAATTGATAAAATGAGCCGTTGTGACAAAGATAGAGATGAAGAAATATGCGCTGACAGATTATCGTACTTTAATTTTAAAACTAGTTTATTTTTGTAATTTCATAATTTTTTTTTTTTTTTTTTTTTTTTTTTTTTTTTTTTTTTTTAAATAATCATACAGTATATACTAAAGTGTAAAATAAAAAAAAGTTTCGTTCTGAAAAACAAAGCAGTTTTCGGTTTGCTGCGATTTTTCTGAATAACTAAACTTTCGCGCGATTCACGAAAAAACGCCCACTGCGCTCGTAAGTTGGCGGCGAAGTATACCCGCATGCCAAGTGCTAACAAAATCATACTGTACACATACTAATGATGTGGTATTTCATTTGGCACTCGATGCAAAGTCGAAGAAATTCCGACTTTGTAGTATGGAAACGGAAATAATTAAATTCATATGTTCAGACACGGACATATATCTTTAAATATTTTATGCAGACAAGACTATTATTTGCCTTTTTTCTCTACGCTTGGTGACCAGAGTTGAACCTTGTGCACTGATTTGGAATAAAATGACGAACAAGAGACTGAACCGCTAAAAGAAAACTGTTTTTCAATAGGCTGCTATGTTCAATAGGTATTATAATTGGTATTATTTGCCCCTAGAACTGAGCAATCAATAGCGTGTACTGTGTGATGTTTACTTGAGTTTTCTCATGCATAACACAAATTGTGTTCGTTACACCAAGAAGTCTTAGCAGAACATCTTTTCCCTTCCTACCCAACGGGGGCTATATGTATTCATTCTCTATCATGCAGCCTAGGTAACATACAGGGTGAAACGATTCACAAGCATAATTCTTTCCGGGGACATAGAGAATGGGTATTAGTCTTTCAGACATTAAAAAACACAGAAATGTAAAACTAAATGCTATTTGTCATAGCTACAACAAATATTTTTCTAATGTGAACTCATGTTGCTGAAATTATAATTGCTCCTGATTTTGAAAAATGTAGAATAGCATTCTGTGTTCGTGATGTTCTACTTTCGTTGTTAGACGGATTTCTGGAAATCATTTGTCGATCTGAAGGTAGTTGTGTTTGTTAAATTGTTTCATCAACCAATTTGTTGAATTTAACATAAACTAGTTTTTCCGAAGCATTTTCAAAGAAAAATAATATTAACCGTTTCCTATTCGAATTCTAAAAGAGAAAAAAAGAAACTTGGAGGTACATAATCTGTCAATATTCTACCGACATCACTAAATCCAAATCGAAGGGATATCACTCTATTCTACACGCATTCACGTCATGTTTGGTTTGGAGCATTGCAGTCTATAATTCTGCTACACTAGGGCCAATGAAACTGGGACCCACTGCTTTTAAACCGATTCTGAACAGCTACGAACATTTATGCCAACAGCGAATTTGGACCCACTGACTCCGATACCGAAGAGCAGCGTCCTATCACTCGACCATCTTTCTACGTTAGGAAAAGAAACTTAAAGTTTGAGAAAAAAAGAAACTAAGTTTGAAAAAGTTGTGAAAAAAATTGAATTCTAGGTTTTAGAATGAGGACAAGTTTTCGATCTGTAGCGAAGAAATCAACCCCCGTGTCTCCCCTCCCCCACATTTTGTCTGCCATCAGCATGAAACGCAAGCAGCTGATATTGCCTCTTCAGTTTTGATAATTGCACGATTTGAAATTCCGACACTGAGATTACTTTCTTACTCTATTAGACGGAAACGAAGGAATATGATCGAAGATAAAAAGTCAGTTTCTTGTTCTACAAAGGTGTGAGCCCACGAGAAAACGAGAGTGATCAGTAATTTCAGTGTCAAGGCGAGAATATCACAATCGGTGGGCGCTTAGTGCCCACGCAGAATTTCCTACACAAGTGCGAACACCTTGGAAGCAACATCGTAAGACAGCAACGAGAAATGTTTAAATATTTTCATCAGAATAACCACTCGATTATACTTCAATACTTGGCAAGCATGCAAAACGAAAAAGCATTCTAGTTTTAAATTATTTCAAAGCATTTGCGCGTGAATTGCTTAAAAAGAACAGGCTTTACGTTCTAATAAATTATGATTATAGAGGAAAAGGGATGATAAAAGACTAGGGACCCAAGAGAAAAAACACGACGTGTTTTTCAAGCGTTCTCTTCATTTTGATCCATGGTAGGCGAATTACAGTCACCTGAGGGCCAGATGTGGAAGCCATACATTTACATTATTACACATTTTTAAACAATATAGCATAGAGTGCTAGATGGCGTAGTGGTAAACGTACTGGGGTTCTGGTATGCATGGTTTGATCTTTGAAGGCGTCAGGAACACAGAGAGCCTTTAAGATCAATAATGTTCGTCTGAAGGTTCTCTCATCGAACGATCGGCAGGTGAAAGTGTGGAAACCACAAGAAAAAGTCTACCCTCCTCATCAGCTGTTTGGTACCGGAGCTTGTAAAGCATACATGTGTAGTATATATTAATGTTATGAGCAATAACAATATATTTCCTTTTGAGCATCCCACTTGCAGACATTGCTTTTCGGTGCAGAAGTTCGTGGGTTCAAATCCTGAGACTGGCATAGATGTCCGTAGCCGTTTGGAATTGGCTTTAAGCAGTAGCTCCCGGTATCACTATACCTCTGTAGAAAAATAGACTGTAGCGCTCCAAGCCAAACTTTTGATAATGTTTAAAATTGGAGAGTATTATTCTTGATGGCATCACAAAAGCCTTTTGACCCATAAAGGAAGGCTGACCGTCGTGAGGTGTGTACTATTTAACTTCACTTCTCAAACTGATTGTATTATAGTTCGAACCAGACGAAGAACTTTTAGAAATGTACTCGCAGTTTCATCCATTACATTAGTATCATGTTTTTATAAATAAACTATTTTTTTTTTAAATATTGAGTTTTACGATAAATTATATTTACTTGTCTAATTTTTTCTTTTGTTACCTGGATTTTAAATATAAAAGTTTGCCCATCACAGATATAGACTACACTCAGAGATTAATGTATAAACATGCACATAAATGAATACTATATGAAATGTATGTATGCTATAACTTGTACTAATTTAATTCCTGAAGAGTGGAAAATAGATTTTTGACATATGACTAGACTAGAAAGTTATGGAACTTCGGATTTTGGTGACCCTCCATCTCGACTAGTTTTTATAATCTGGGAGGTATATGCAATCTACTGAGGCCAATTCCAGATGTAAACCTGAGTTTGCACAATCTTTGATTAGGGATTCATTTATATTTGCTTATGTGCATTCATCCTAACTCCAACGCTCATTCCTTTCTAATTTGGAACACGCCTTTCACTGTTGTTTTCAAAATTCATTATCGTACAGAAGAGTGCAAGGTGGAGTAACAGTTCAGGATGCGAGAGTAAGTATATACGTATTTTTGCAGGATTAAGATGAAAAAGAAGCTTGACTACTCTTTTAAGCCTTATCTGTACACTTCGATGTTGGTGTTCTCTGAATTTAAAAGGTTCGTATAGAAGTTATTTGTGTTTTGAGTAAAACTTATGAACAGTAATATTTTTGTTTGTTTAAAAACTTTTTGAAATTTACTTAACTATATATGTCATGCTGATTTAAGAACAGAAGAAGCACTTTACCACATCTCTAGAGTGAGTTCCGATACGGTTTGGATGATATATCTTTTCGAACAAACACTCAGAGGAAAAAATACGCGGTTCCATACGCTGTGATATGTCTGGATGTAGTAAAAATGGGATCACATTAGATCGACAAATAAGTGCTAAAAAACTGAGTCGTAAAAATGGGCTTACTTGGCAAGCGTGGGCACATCGTATCCTTTGTCGATGTACTGTTTACCGGCAGGTACTGCCATAGACAGCAAAAGCTTTGACTTGCCCCTTGGCACGTTTTCAGCGTCAAATGCTTTGCGAAGTTCCTGAAATTGAAAAAGAAAACAAAAAATTAAATTGAACAGTAGAGGAGAAAAAAGTAAAATAATTCATAGACCATATAGAACAAGGTGTAGTCTTCTGCAACGCCTCATCTGACACAAGTAAAATGAAGAAAATGAGTTTATGGAGCGGAAAATTTTAGTCCTTCGATGTAGCCGAAACTGCTTCTAAAAGACAGCAAAAGAAATACGCATTTTTTTTCTGGTGTTCTGAGTGAAAGTTTGAGACGTCTATCTGGAGCACCTTCTATACTTTCCTGTTCTTAACTCATGTTAATGTAGGAATACATTGCAGTACTTGTCGTTTTATTCCAATTGTTCTAAAGAAGGTGATCCGTTCCGAAATTAATTCTGTAAAACATTGTAAGCACTTTTTTTGACCTACTTTACTACTCCGTGGCTTTTTTTCTTTAGTTTCTCTTTTGTTACATGGCACTTCTTTGTCAGTACAAAATGATTTATTAGTTTATTTTCGCATAAAACTGAAAACTACTTTTGGAGAAATTTAAAATTACTTTATAATTAAAGAAGAAAGAATATGACAGGTAACACATACGTATGGTTTACCTAATCGGTTGTTTACCTTAAGTCGGCAGACTTTGCTCTTGTTGATGGGTTACTTTGGAAGTCATGAGGAAATAGATTTACTAAGTGTCTTTATTCTTTTTAATGTTTGTACATTGATGTTCAGAATTAAAGGACAGCAATCTAAATAAAACTTAATTTTTGTACAAATGAAAAATAAGTATTTAAAGGCTCCTCCACACTATGGTCCACTGCAAGCCCTTATCACCGTCTGGAGGGGTTATGGACTATAGAAGTTGACGATGGCGATGATAAAATGCCTTGGTGGAGGATGGCTTCGGAAGCGATTTTTCTCCAAATATCAAAGACAACCATCATGCGCTACCAAAGTGCACAGTAGATTCTATGAATTCTATACACGGGCTCTGCTCATTTAGTGGCCCAGTGAATGGATGCAACCCGTGAACAATCATTCAAGGTCACCATCAGGACCAATACTGGAGTGGTGAACATAGTGAGAAGGCTACATTGTGTATAAGTACTTGTATAATCAAACCATCTTAAATCTAAATAAATGAATCTTAAAATTGAAATTTATAAATTACACTATGTCAAGTTATGTACTATGACCAACATTTTGCTATGTGACGGTCAATCAAATCTGAGCAAATTCGATTACAAACATACCTGTTAGAACTAGGATTTGAACCTATAGACTTTAGCATTAAAAAGTAGAACTGACCTGTTTGGTTATTACATGGATAAGCAGTATCAAGATATTTTTACTAGAGTACTTGTATTAAATTTTAAGCATAACAAATTACGTGTTCTATGTTATCCAACATATAATTGTTGATAAGGACTGACTTAATCTAGAATGATGATTCGTATTTAAAATTGGCTGGTTAAAGTAACTTTGTCACATTTATATGGGTCTTGAGAAGTTTTTTTCCCGTAAAACGTTTGGATATTAAGGAATCTTAAACAGACGTGGAATAAAAGGTTATCTACTTCACAATTTTTTAACCCTAAAGTATATTTGTATTATTAATAAAGGATCTAAAAGCATTATGTTCTACTTGTACCTTCAAAAATTTGAAAATTTTACATTACATTACTATAATGTAAAATATTTTGAAAGATATAGTGCATTAATCATTTTGGGTAAGGATAATTACTAGGGTTAGAACTTTAATAGAGGCAACACTGCGGTAAAAATGCTACGCAACCAAACTGAAGAATGACACTTGTACCACACACATAAGCTACATACCTACCTTACCTCTCAGAAAAAAGACTCGTCCTTCCTACGTCATACAAATGCGGAGTGACGTAAAGAACTGATCCTTATATTGTCTTGCGGTCTAAAGTGTTGTTAGGATTTTTTCAAAACAAGAACAACGAAAATTGATAAAAATCAATGTGCCAGAGGTCATACATCACGTAATGTCATCTAGGGCATCAAGAGGCTTGCGAGGAATCTGCATTGCCTTACAGAACTGTAGCAAGATGGGTAAAAACCTTCACTGAAGGACACCCAAATGTGGCAGACATGCATCGACCAGGTCGTCCTAGTGTCAGCGATGCAGAAGTAAGTTCTGTTGCAGCACTAATGAGCAGTGATCGATGCCAAACGATTCGTGAGCTGGCCCGAAAGACAGTATTTGCACATACGACTGTGGAGCACATTCTGAAGGAACACTGGAGCATGAGAAAAATTCTGCACTTTCTGCAGAACGCCCCTACCTTTCTGAATGACAATGCTCATCCACACACAGAGCAAGCTGTGATTGATTTCTTAGATCTAAAGTGCTTTACCATCCACCATACTCCCCAGATCTAAGCACTTGTGACTTTGTCTTAATTCCTAGGATGAAGAAACTACTTTGTGGCATTCGCTTCACAACTGTTCCAGTAATTATTGCGGCAATAGACCGGCCCATTCGAACTAGCAACAGAACTGGCGTTGCTACAGCTGTTCTGCGACTTCCACATTGTTGGAAACGGGTTATACACAATGATAGCGACTATATTGAAGGACTGTAAAACATAGTGACAGGAATCACTTTTGTATTCCCTGTAAATAAATAGTTGCCACTATTAAAGTTCCAACCCTCGTATTTCGAAACTTCAAATAATTAGGGGGATCTACTTATCTGAAAAATTTCAAGTAATCAACTGCATGTTACAGTACCCAGATTAGTTTTAATTTCCATGAAGTGCGTATTCAAATGCTACAGCAATACATACAAGGCTAATATAAGTAAGACACAAATAGAGAACGATTGGACGCAGACACGAACAAACTGTGTTATCAATGTGAGAGAACCCAGTAGCTGCAAAGGAAGACAGCTGCTTTTTCAGTCATTGAATTTTCTCTCAGTGGAAATGCAGTAGTCCTTTTATTTTCTATTTGTGCCTAACATACGTTGGCTTTACATTTATTGCTACCTAGGGTTCAAACTTTTTATCGTCTCATATTCAGATACAATATTGGTCAAGAATGGAGGAATTTGTTGTTCCTGTACTTAAAAAAAGGTAGTTTTAGAATCTTGAAATCTGATGCATCTGAAAACAGTAACTTCTCTTGAAAAGTCTAAATATTTTTAACAAAACTTTTATGTGATTAAAAGGCTTTTTTATGATCTAGATTCAGGCAAATAAATATTACCACCTACAATTTTATTACTGAGATCTACACTATATTTCTATATTCGCTTGTGAAGGCAACATTTAAGCTGTTACCATTTAAAATTTTAAAATATAATATAGTCTTACGAATGTTTACTAACCTGTACTAGCTTGGCATATCCCTCCTTGTCTTCCTCTCTTCCTCCATCTCTGGATCCCGGATATTCCCAATCAAGGTCAAGTCCATCAAAACCATGTTTCCTAAGGAAAGAGAGGGCTCCTCGTACAAAGCGCTGTCGGCTCTGAGAAGCCTCCACCATCTTTGAAAATCTGAAAAAATATTCCAACATCCATAGTGAACTTGGTTAATTTGAACTTGATTAATTCAAAATTTGAGATAATTTGAATTGTACTAAGTTCCCGTGATATTCATTGAGACAATGTAATATTAAAATAACGTGGTTAATTGGAAGAAGATTTGAGATCGTTTTGTTTGAAGTCTGAAACTTTTAAAATGTCTTTCTTTTCTGGAATTCCCTAATTTTCCCGAGAATCGCACCTTTATAATTTGTTCTAATCTGTTTTGATAATCTATACAACGAATAGACTTATGTTTGTTAATGGTGATTAGGGCACGTAAAATATGTTCATGGTCACAATATCCAAGTTTTTAAACGGTGACTCTGGGGATGGCAGGTCCAGTCTGAAGGTCTTCTGCTTGGTCCCTGCTTCTAAATTAGGAGGATCCTTTTGAGCTAAAACGTTCTTTTACCCTAGCGGTGTTCGTCCAAAAAAAGGCGTACCCTTTCGCCTTAATTCACATGGCGTCTGGCTCACGTGCTTAGCTCGTCCACGTGGCATTGGCAACAACATCAAAAAATAGAAAGCTTGGCTTGGCATGGTTTGGAGTGCTACGGTCTACTTTTTGCAACACGATGGATAATGAGACCGGGACCTACAGCTTAAAGCCGATTCCGAAGGGCTACGAACATCCATGCCACAGCGGGATTCGAAACCACGAACTCCGGTACTCCGTTCGGCCAAAGAATAGAAAGAAACGGGAATGATGAGAAAACGTTTCCAGTGTAGGTTGACATCTTCTTCCTTTTGTATATTGAGCAAAACAAAAATAAAGAAAATGAAAATTACAAATTCTTTTAAATAAGAAAAAGTACTGTTGTTTTGGAGTTTTCTTCATTTATACTTCTTTCACATGAACCTTATACACAAGGTAAGCAGTCTGTTATGAATTTGTAACAAAATTAAATAATTCGAAATGTTTTACATCTCCTTGAAATTCGAATTAACCACATTCGGCTGTATCTTGAAGATACGGCAGACATGTATCGTTGTGCACCACCGTAAACCGACTATATTCGTAAACTAAGGAATACAATAAAAAATTCCAGATTTCATTGCGTATCTAAGTTAATAAATAAAGGGGAAAGTTTTTTGTTAATATTCCGTTTATTTTTTTTTCACTGATATGGTGTTTATTACTTGCTTAGATATTTAGAAATAAAAAAAGCAATTTCATCGTAAACGTTTTTTGTAGCATGAAGTTCTGGAAAGATTTTGAATATGATGAAATCAATGAACAAAACAACATTAAGACGTTATGAGGTGTGTTGGATAACCATTTTATTTTATTTTAAAGTAAAGTAGGTTAAGAGTTTAGATTCCCACGAAGTCAATTGAACAGTATACAAGAAGTAGTTCCTCTAATCTTCTAAAAATCTATTAAATTTGATCTGCCTCTAATTTTTCCACCTCCAGAGCCACCGTAACTCAGTCGGAATAGGCATCGATCTCATAATCGGAGGGTTGTGAGTTCAAGGCTCCAGTCAGGCAAAATCAGTCGTGTTCATTGATGGAGGCTGGGGCATATAAAATTGATCCGTAATCGCAATATCCTTGTTCAAATAATACCTTTTTAGGTGACAGGCTAAATCTGCGGGTCTTCTTCTTGGTCTCTGATTCTAAATTAGAAAGTACCTAGAGGGGGCAATCTAGCTCGTGTCCCTAGCATTAAGTTACACGTGTTTCCCGGGTAGCTGCTAATAAATGAGTAGCAGCTTCGCATCCCTATTTGGCATCAATATATTTGTCTGTCTTGGCAGCTGCATTGGATATTTTTTTCTCAAACTCGAAATAGGCAAATGTTGAAACATTTACCTTTGATGCATCGCTGATGCACCTGATCTTATGTATTAAATTTATGGGATTCAAATCTACAGATATTGGGAAAAGATTTTGCATTAAAGACAAAAACCAGATGGCAGAATAGGATTTTTATACCGGGATTTTTTGTGATGAATACCAATATGTGAAGAAAAGTTATTTTATTATAGCGCTAAAGAGCTGCACAAGTAGAGATTTTTAATTTTAATCTAAGATATTATGCATATCTGATATATTATTATTATGGTGTCAATTTATTCTTTGACAAAGAAAACAATAAGGATACTCACCTTTTAGATCCCTCGTTCCATCCGCCTACTGCTATCATTACTTTTAGTTTCGGATTGTAAGTCTTCAGGTTCGTGAACTTCTTGTAGTTACCTTCAAACAAAGAGGTAATATTAACACATTGTGTGCGGGTACATTTCGCAGCGGAATTGTACCGAGAGCGGTCGTTTTGAGCGTAAATTAGTTATTCAGTTAAATTTCAATAGATCGAGAATTATTTAATTTTTTAACCAATTTTCGTATTTTATATTGAAATATATAAACAAATATATAAATAGACAAATAAACAAATATATATATATAAATACAAATATATATAATATATATATATATATATATATATATATATAATTTTCGCAAGGATAAATAAAAAGTTAATTTTAAATTTAAATTGATTTTTTAAGTAGCTTCCTGTTTTGTGGTTCCGCATCGACTGATGTAAAACCTCGTTTTTATTTGTTTAAATTTTTCCAGAATTTATGTAGTAGACAAGAACATTCTGCTTCGTTTTCTTGTATATACCGTTATTTTTGTCCCCACAAACAAACCATGTTGTTACACTAACCCGTGCTAGTACGTGATCCGCGCTCAAGTATCAATCGTTAGAAAACTTACTAGTACATATCCCGCATACAATATGTTAAATAAAATAAGGGCTTTTTCTCTCACGGATGCTCAAATTATAATTTTTGGAACACGAGGACGTACAGTTTACAGTTTTTTGTTTTGAAACTAAATTCTTCTCAACAACTATTTTACATATTCAAATACAAAGTTAATTAAACCTTGGAAATATTTAAGTAAATTTATAGGATTCACTAACATTTTCTGAAATGTTTTCTCTTTTAATTTAACCTTTTGATGAGACATTTATTTCTCTTTCAATTCTTTCCAATTTTTTTAAATTAATTAAACAATAGCATTTAAGGAAATTTATCTTATTTTGTCTTCCACTGGAACTATTTACGATAGTACCGAAAATTCAATTTAATTACAATTATTTGCGATGGACAGATGAAAAGCATGTTACAATGTCCAAGGGTGTATAGTTATTGGTTCACCAATACTGACTAGATGTTTCAAAATGCCCCCAAAGCCTTCCTGTCAAGAACGTTATCAAAAATCATTTTACAGAAGAATGTGTCATCAGGCGCAACTTTACTAAAGTGTGGCACCCCGATCTCCAAAGCTCAGCCAATGCGACTTAAGGCATTTGAAACTTCTAGTCAGTTTTGATAAACTAAGAACTATACCTGATCTGAATGACAGCATTTCAAGATAGGTGCTCTGTTACATATGCAGACTATTTGTATCAGCACTTCGGAAGCTATGACGTAAGTATAGCGAACGTGGGGCTTATCTGGATGCCGAACTGGTGGAGGTGGTATAAAGACAGGCGAGGACGAAAAAAACGTTACTATTCGGCAAATCACTAATTCTCCCTGGTATTTCAGGAATAGGGAAATTCGCAATGAAATTAAAATTCCCTCTCTTCCAAATTTTCTTCAAAATCTAGCTTCTAAGTTTAATAAAAATCTCAGAACTGATCATCTATTAGAACTAGCTCAATATGACTATGCAAACTCTAATAATAGTAAAAGACCGATGGCCATCTTAGCACAAAACTTCGAGTAATTCTATTCGCTAGTCATTCTTCCTTCCAGTAATTTCATTGCTCCTCCCTGGATTCTGCCTCACTGCAATGTTCCCCCCCCCTTTATCTCTCTCGCTATTCCAAATTCTGAAGCAGTGCTTCTAACGGCCATATCTTGGTGGGTCATATTTTAAGATTGCCATTAGTCCTCATTCTCACTTTTGATTCGCTGAGATTTTCTCTTCTGAATCCTAACTTAGCTCATTCAGTATCTGATGTGTGTTTCTCACATCTTAATTTCTCTTGAGCCTTATAATCTCTCTTACCTTCTCAATTTATTTTTATTTTATTAGCTTTAAAATCTGTTAATGAACCTAACCTTATGTCATCATATTCCTTTTGGAATTCTCTCATTTTAATTTTTCATCACTTTGTCTTATTATTTTGTCCTTCCTGTCCAAATTCAAGCATCCTTCCACATTTATTTTTTCCAGTTTTATTGCCATGCTAGAGCCAAATCTAATCATTGGTGTTGTTTTGCCAAACTCCCAAGTATAGCAGAACCAGAGGGCTAGGCCCAGGCAGTTCTGTGCCAACTTCATCCTGATCTGTGTCCTGGCTTTTTGGTTCTTCTTTTCGCCCTTTCTTTGCACGAAGGTCCGATTAAATAGTTAGCTTCAACTCGTCGCTGTTTAAACAATATGAAATGCTTGAGCTATTAAGGATATATTTAGGCTTGTTCCCGAATGGAGCTCAAGCATCTGATATTAAACATCCTACCTACGTGCATACCTAAGTTACTATGCATTAATTTTTTTTTAGGTTTTATTATGTTATGCAAAGAGCCTCGTCTGTGAAAGTTTTCTTGATTTATTTGTTATATGTTTATTATTTTACTTTCTCACGTATTTATTCTTGTTAAATAAATATTTCTTTTTACTTTAAAAATGTATGTATTATATTTTTGCCATACATCATGACATATGGTTTTAATTAGTTAATGGACTTTGACTTCAGTCATTCTAATTGTACTATTTTTTGACGGGTTAATAAGTCAAATCCAATACACGACCCACTTATTGGCTTGTAATAACATATCATACCCCAACATGCTCAGCATTTCCCCAGACACATTGCGGTCAACTGAAGTACATGCTATGTTACGATTTCAAATAGTAGATGAAAATTATGGCATGTTAACATGTCTTGAGGTACTACACTTTTTTTAACTAGAGTAAATGTTGGCTTAATGGTTAGTAATTAATCATAAAACACTATCTAGTGGTGAAATTTTAACATTTTTTTAAAAATTTTCTTAAACAAATTCCCATTTTTGTATTATGTTCTGTCTGTAACACCTTTCATAACTTTCTGAACAGCAGTTTCGACTGCAGACAACTATAAAAGAGGAGAAGTTTAATTGTGAGCCCCTTGTACTTGCGCTTCATACATTATGTCCTATTTAGTTTGTTAGTACTATTTTTATGAAAAAACTCTTATAATTAAAGCAATGGTTCATACTAAATATTCAAACACTGCAAACACTTCAAAATAAAAGGCATGAGGTTTGTCAGGAGGCCTAACTGGTACTTTAATAAAGAATTTATTCATAGCAACTTTCGACTTCAGGGTAAAGGATGATGTGTTAGGGGCTTAGCTGCAAATATTTAAAAAACTTGTGCCTCTTGGGTAATAAAGAGTTTTTTAATTTTCCGACCACGACACCAGGAAGTCTTCAATAACCCCCCAGCTGTAATGGTTTTAAATTCTAGTCTGAGATTTTCTTAAATATTGTTTTCTCTGCTCTTGTCTGATGGGTTTCTTCCTCAGAATAGCAAACTCTTTTTTTCTATATGTCATTTTTTGTTATCGGGAAAAATTGCCACTTTTCATTTTATTTGGTTTATATTTTCCTATTTTTATTAGCACTTTGTTTAAAATATTCTAACATTTAATAAATTGAGTCGGTAAAATGCCATTCAAACAGTCCCACATTTAAGAAACACACGGATTTGATGTCCTAGAACAAGGATGAGCAAACTCCGGCCCGCCGGAAGGTTTTATCCGACCCTCGGATAGAATTTTAAGTTGCCGGTCCGAAGCAAATTAAAAGAATATATTTACACATTATATATCCATCTCCTTTTCTACTTTGCTTAAATATTATATCCCAAATTTATTATCTCAAGCCCAGAAGATCAGCGGTATATTTGCTTTTTATATGTGAACAAGTGTTTTCAACTTTGAACCTTAGAAAGAATAATTTCAGAAGTAGACTGACAGATGAGCATTTAGCATCGTTCCTTAAAATCCTTAAATCCATCGCACTTCGAACCTCAGTATAAGGAACATTTAAAAATGAAATCGCAATTGCATTCATCTCATTAACGTATTTAAACCGTTAAGTACTTGTATATTGTTTTTAAAATTTTAGAAAAATCTTTGCCCGCCAAATTTATTTTCTTTTGAATTTTGGCCCTCGACCAAAAAAGTTTGTTCTTCTCTGTCCTAGAACCATGGCAAAATTATCTTGCCTTTTTTAGAGTCAAAGTAAAATTTATACATTAAGCTTTTTCTGATCAATTTGAGATTTTAAAAGTGAAAATTTTGACACATTTATATTTACGTAAAAGTTATTAATTAGATGTACACAATGTTTAAACAATGTAGCATTTATTTATATGGATAACGAAAAATCAAAGTAAAAGTAAAAATCGTGCATTGCACAAAATGTTCAATTTTAGGGCACTTAAAGACATAATTTTTCAGTTTAGTATTTTATAGGGTATCCCACGTCTCCTAACGTGGTTTCACTTTTAAAAAGCTCAAATTGAACACAAAACCATAGAGCACAAGTTTGGCTTCGGCTGACTGAACATGAAACAACAAAATCGAGTTTTTTTTAAATCAAATGCAAAGGGCTCAGATATGTCATACCGAGTACACCTACTCAAGGGTTAAACAGCAAATACTTTTCATGTATAGAATATATGGAATCTTAATTTATTGTATGCAAAATATACACAAAGTTTTTTCAGTATAATTAACCATTTTAATTGCACCTCATACGTATCTTATTTTTTTCCTACAGATTTCTTAATCTTACACGGAGTAATAAGAAAACTTTCCTTATTGGATTACTGTTTGATAGACTATTATAGGCTTCTAGGTTTCTTTTTCTAGACAGAAAATCAACGAAACAAGAAACAATATTATCTAAAGTGTAAAATGCCGTAGATTAAAATGTATTTATGAACTTTCTAATCTTTTTGTTCGTTTATTTGTTGTAAATACGAAAATAACGTTTCCTTTATCTCTTTTTTTCCCTTGACAATTCATAGAAATATCTAGATGTGATCATAAATCAATTTTTTTGTAACTTTATAATTCATTTCCTAAAAAAATAATTATTTTTATAATAAAGAAAGCTATTTTATGAAAGAAAAAACAATACTTGCACATAGTATCTTTGCCAGATTTATTAATAAATTTAAAAATAATTTTATTAATTGCCTTATCTTTTTGTAAAGCTGTTTTGCTTTGTTTTCTATTAATTTTATGGTAAATAATCCTATGATAAATTTATGGTAATTAATCCTAGGTTTACTTTCCAATTCAGCAATAATTTTAAATATCGTCGAGCAACAACAACATTCTGTGGACTCAGCCTTGGAATTTATTTTATGCCTATGTTGGAAAAGCTTAAATTTTTTGGATGAAAGCTGTTACATAAAGATTTATCTAACTTTTTCCCAAAACAGAAGACTTGTACTATAAGAAAGTAGGCGGAGAAATCTCTGTGCACTTACCGAGTTGTACGTCATTGTAAGAGTCGAAAGGCTTGAGTTCGTAGTCCTTGTTCATGCCAGCAAAAGCGTAGATGAGGTGGGTGCAGAGAAAAGGGTTGATGTTCTCTGGGGTGAACTTGGCCAAACCTGGCCTGTAAATCGCCCAATTGGCATAGTAGCAGACCAGCTTCTTGCCTCCCAGGTCGGGTGGAGTGCCTGCGACTACAAAGTAACAAAATTGTCTCCATGAAAAGAGTTATTAATGAAGAGTGAATCATTTTACGGGTTACTGATCGTAACACCCATCATAATCACACTGAAAAGATGATTGATAATTCACTTATTTGGAGAAAACTTTATCATTCATACTTTTAGGATGAGCTGATGGGGCTACCGACAAAACGGAGACAATTTCTGTCAGGTTTCTAATTTAATTAACATCGTTAGAATATTGATGATCAAGGTTGAATTTTAAGGATGAAAAGTAGGCCCCAACTTGGCCAGGTGTTGTTTACAAATGAACTGCGTTTACAAATCAAGCATTATTTAACATTTTTTTATACTTTACTTTCAATGAAAACGTCTTTTTTCTTTTGTACTTCCGAATAATATACCCACCCAAAATTATAATATACCTAAAGTTCGTAGGAGATTTCTGTTTCTATCGTCCTTGAAAATGACGCATTATTGTCCATCACTTCGTGAAAATCGCATGATAGAATCCATTTCGCTTCAAGGACACCAAAATATTACCTTTCTATCATAAAATGCTATGTAAATTATTTTAGAAGCTACTAAGTATGGAAAAAAAGATAACGCCCATTTCTTTAAATACCTGTCAAAATACCATGGTCAATAACATATTCCAGTTTTCTACAAAACGTTCACAAAAGCTTTGTAAAAGCAGTCTATCTATATCATTAGAAATGAAGATACACTTTCAAAGATTAATATGAAAAAATATTTTTTCCAAAGGATGGAATTTTCACATTAGAGAAACAATATATCGATAATTCTTTTCCTCTGAAGTATCTCATATAGTTTTGATTGTTTCTACGGCGTTGATAAATACAACATCAAACCAAACATCTTTCTCATTACAAAAACAAGTAGTTTACCTTTGTCCTACTTATATTACATTTTTAGTGTTTAGAATTAACTGAATCATTCCTTTTGTGCCTCTCTCCCCACATAACGTTTTCTTACCGTCGTAAAGGCATCACAGATAATACGGAAGAAATCGATTCATCTTGTTTCATCCAGCATATTATTTCGAAGGAAAAATGTTGAAGAAAACATGTCTTACGAGCCTCGTTATCTGTTTCAAATATGAAATAACAAACATGTTTTCTAACTCTTTCCACGAATCTAGTGAAAGGTAATACCTTATGCCTCATTAATTTCTCCTTCTGTTTATTTGGAATACAGAAAGAACTTTTATTCAAATAGAAATTATTCTTAGTAAACTCTGTTTATCTAAAGTCATGATAAACATATTAAAAATTATTTTTTGAATAAAACACACAATTCCTTTTCCTTGTGTGTGACGAGACAAAAACTTAAGGAGTAGTCACTTTTAAAGTTTCTTAAAATAGATTTTTATTTATTTATTTTTTACATTTTTAGAAAATTTCAACATATTTGAATCATTTTCACAAACAGCTTTAAAAATTCCAATTAGAACACATAAAATTGTTTAAAATACGATGTAAAAATAGACGCTGTTGGACATTTAAATCAACCAACTGCTGTTTGTTCACCTTTGACACATCTACACACTCATTTTTTTCTACCGTAACTTTTATTTTTCTCGACTTTTTTGCAAACTTCATGGCATTTGCAAATTCTATGGTTAATATTTTATTTTCAAAGGAGTTATAATATTAACTTATATCTTTTTCTAATACATTGTTTACTACTCAACTGTATACATTGCTCGAGTTAAAAACTGAGTGATAGTGAAACTGTATGCGGTAGAGGTCAACATATAGATATTGAAAATAAACAGTAAATAATGCAAATGCTATAAGGAAACACTAATTCTCTAGGAGTTATGTAGCAAGCTGCATGGGCTATATTTTATCGCAAACATTCTACGGACATAGAACATTTTCACCAATTTTATCCATCAGGATTTCAGGAAGATTCGTGGTGCACTTATCAGAGCGTTTGTACATTGGGACTTCTGCAATGTTACGAATATTAACCCCTTCCGGTAAAATGACGAGTCTAGCTCGTCATTAGTTTTTCATTCCATACCGCACAATGACGAGCTACATTCGTCATGCGATTAAAGTTACTGTTAAATATGATAATTAATTTAGTTTAAAATTTCTAGTGTACTGAATTTGGCAACACTTTTATCACGTGTGAAAATCACAAGTCACTATTGCATATTGTTTACTTAGAATTTCTTGGTACAAGTCATTGACAAATTAATGAGTCAGAATAAAAGAAAACCTACTAAGAAATGCCATGTGTGCTACAAGAATTAAATTAAAAGTGAGACTACTTGGAGGTATAAACAATTAAGAATTCCTTTGCACTTTGTTTTGAAAAGTACCACTAGCTTGAAGACTATTATCTGTATACCTTATTAATATTTTGCTTTGATATTTTCTTAATTTTACTGTTTCTGATATTATTTACACTATGTAAAAAGTGGATTTTAATTAAGAATATGTAAGAATTGTAAAATGAAACAAGTTTTTTAAATAAAAATTAAATGGTTATTTCATGCACAGTTTTTCATTATTAAATCATACCGGAAGGGGTTAAAATTGTATACCTCCTCCCGTAATAGATTCTATAAAAATATTTTTAAGGACTCAGCATACCAAGCTTAAATAAGAAATATTTAGGAGGATATACACCAATCCCAATGAGACTTTCAACACTCTGATATGAAAATTATGCTCCCAAACATCTGGTTGTGTTTCAGATATAGTCCAGATAGCTGTTAATAAAGTTCTTTCTATTTATAATGATTGTCAAGTTGGTCTACTAAGAGTTATGTGTAAACTTGATTACAAAATAGGTAATAATGTAAAAAATAGGTAATACAAAATAGGTAATAATGTAAAAAATAGGTAATACAAAATAGGTAATAATGTAAAAAATAGGTAATACAAAATAGGTAATAATGTAAACAATAATCAACTGCTGCTGAGATGAGTACATTAGAGGCTCGAAGAGCAATACAAAAAGGCCAAAACTGCTGCAAAAGTAAAACCATTTGAAGAAGTGATAATCTGTGCAACTGGACAATTTTAAAGTATTTAAAAAAATTTAAATATATAGAATTCTAACTTTAAGTGCGTTTTACTCAAAACGCTGTTTTTTGTACTTGCGTGCACTCTAAATAAAAAACTATCGTATATATTATTTTAAAATTTTCAAGATAAGTACATTATAGTAGTATAGTTAAACTCTACCTAGATTTTTCATAGGTTTTTAATTTTATTTGGTATTTGGAGATTTTTTTATTGAAATTTTTTTACGCTATTTTAAATTTTTGAAAAATTCATTTTGTTGGAGAAAATGTTTTGAAAATTTTTAAAAATTAAATAGGTAGAGATTCATGCCTAATGATGTAAGTTTATAAAAATGTAAAAAATTATTAATGAAACTCGTAATGTGTCATAGTAAGCCTGTGCACCGTGTGTCATCAAAAGTTTGAAAATTTAGAAACAAGCACTTACATTTTCATTACATAAAAAATTCTTACTTAACAGAAACTATATTAAATTTAGAAATATAATTAAATAACTATAGAGAACAAATGCTGAAAATTTTATTTCAATTAAATAGTAATAATAAAATTTATGCAGAGTCGAAATACAGTCAAAAATTCTAAACTTAAGGGTTGCTTAAAAGTGATTACTAGTCTTAAGATCCCATTTAGATCATTCTTAAAACTTTAAATAATATGATACGCGATTCACAAATTAGTTTATTATTTTTAAGTGTACCTAAATGAAATAAGGGTGTACTTTAGAAAAGTAATTTTAATGTAGCAGAAACAAAAAGTTAAATACAAATTAAAAACTAAAAGTAAACTGCTGTTTTATAGTAGTAACTTTCTTCTCCACTGCATAGTCTAGAGGCTTAAACAGAAAAAAAGGCTAGCTTTGCTACAAAATAGTTTTTATTATTATTTTTAAATTTTTGCCTTTCACGTATTTTCTTTTCTACTATATTTTTTATTTTATTCTGATATATTGTGCTTACATCCTACCTAACAGACAGGGTCTGTTTACCGAAGTACCTGCTACTCTTGATAATTTTAAGGGGGTTCTCCAAATGGCTGAAAATGGGGTCCCATCCTCTTAATTTTGTAACAAACTTTTTATATAAGCTTCTGCGTGAAAGTGGTCCTCAAAATTCTTATGTCCCTACTCTAATTTCGGAGGCCATGCTAATAAACGTGTGTTGATTGTTTTCTTCACTGACGTTTCGGTTATATTCAAATTTAATCTGCTTTTCATTAAAAAAATTAGGTTATACTTACGGACTGATGACAGCACCGCGACGATGAAGGTGAGCTGAAAAATGCATCTAGGTACCTGAAAGAGAAAAAAAGGATAAGTATAAAAGTAATCCCTCTTCCTTGTATTGCCTATTGTCATAGTTTCTGCACTTTTTCATCCTACGAGTAACTGAGAAATAATTCAAATGAAGTAAAGTGTAGAAGTTAAGTTATACTCTAATTTATTTTTATTTACTTAATTATTTTATCACTTTATTTCACTTATCGACTGATAGTCCACCGTGTAAAGAAAGTACTGAAGTCAATCTTTAGGAAGTTTGTCCCTTTTTACAAAATTCTTATTTACCACAAAAAATCTTCTAAGTCTGCCTTCGGAACAGGATTCTTTCCAAGGACTATTCTTAATAGACATTAGTGAGTGATAAAACTACTCACGTAAATCAATTTTTGGATTTCTCACAGTTGGTTTAATATCATTAGCCACAACGATGTTGATCTCTGACATTGGTTAAACATGTTCCAAAACAAGTAACACCGCAGGATGATGTTACGAAAACTGGGCATGACGTATCTGCTTGCTGCTATACGCTCAACTAGGTTAGAACAAACGTAACATTTGACAACAATTCATCTGAAATAAACGCTGAATTAACCGTTAAGAGCAAATATTACGAATGAAAAAACTGATTAAAGAAATTTGTATTTGAATTGAAGTCAGAATATAAAACAATGGGAGAGGATTAGAAAAATATAGATTTCACGAATGCTTTAGAAATATTAACGATCAAAGTTACTGTCATAAAATCTATGTATTCAGATTTTTTAAAAATGTTTCTGAAAATGCATTTTTTTCTGACTTTATGTACACTATTAAAAATTGTTAGCGATGGAGTATTCAAAATTTTCACAATTATAAAAATAATGTATTTTTTTAATGATATCAAGTATAGTCTGCCCGTAGACCAGAGAACGCTCGTCAGATCTATACTTGTCCAAAAAAAGGCGATCCATTTAAGTTCCCACGTTATTTCTTTATAAAATATCTGAAGTTGTAATATTCTTTGGGTGAATATATTAGACTCAAACTTCTCTGGGGATCTCACATCCGTCGCCAGACTATAGTATGGAAGCTTTAGGAGCAGTAGTATTGAAAACAATAAAAGATTTGTCTTAGAAGTCTTACGTTGGATTTTTCTCACAAAATATATTTAATTCTTTTTTTTGACAAAGAAGCTAAATGTCCATTCCTATATAACTGATGGCTAACATGTTCGTAGCCATTCGGAATAGGCTTTAACACTAAACGTGCACACTCGAGTTAACTCGAGCTCGCTAAACTGGCCAAACTGTGCACAATTGAGATAATTCGAGCAGCGTTGTACTTTATGTTGCTATAATTTTTCACACTTTTTCACACTCAAATGCAATCGAGAATTAAAAATAACATTGTGAAAGAGAAAAAAAAGTCGTTTTACTGATATTTATCATTTACATGGGATTGTAAGCTATAACACTTACTTATTCAAGTATAAAATATATTTTTCTACTTATCACTTACGACTTATCTCTTCCTTGTGAGTCACTTTCTGACAGCCTATTCATATTCTGATTCGCTCATTTTTCAATATATATTTAACTAAAATATAATGTAAAATAAAGTATAATTGTTAATTATTTTATTACTAAGCTCTGGCTGTAAAGACATCCTTGACTCGAGGCTTCACTTTATATACTTTATTTTTGAGATATGAAACATAAGGGTTTCATATTTGATACCTACGCATCAAGGGATGACACATCATACTGTCAATTGGTAGATTGCCTAACAATTGAAGAATATACTCTTTCGAGAATAATAATATTCTAAAAATTAGAAATCATACCAATTGTATAAATATCCAGTATACTCAAATTTTGATTTTTTTTTTGTGTGTGTTTTTGTAATTTTCTTGGCAAGACAACGTTCTAAATTGTGTTTTTTACATTAAAAAATTTTATATTTTTTGGTCGCCCTTAAAAAAAAACTGTGCATTAAGGGGTTAAGCAGTAGGCTCCGGTCTGATCAACCGTCTTGCTGCAAAACAGTAGACCGAAGAGCTCCATATCATACCAAATCATACCAATCCTTCCACCATACTCAATTTGCAAAAGGTAAATAGAAAATATTTTTTAAAAAGTGTGTCTAAGTGAGCTATCGAATCCATAATTTTCAAACAATAAAAGGGTTACAGTCCATTAAATGACTGACTTCGTTCTGGAAATTCACTACTTAAACTATCGTAGCTATCCCTTTCACCACAAGGACGTGCCCTTGGAATTGCAGGGAACAATAGTCTGATGCCACTGTGTCTGCTTTTCGACATTAAAACACAATCGAAGAACACTCCCTCGAACGCCCAAGGTATCCCTTAAATGGATCCACCCGGGGAAAAGTACTCGGTCACCATCACCGGAGAGACCGGAAATCGTGTTGGAATGGGCGAACAGCAAAGGCAGTGCGTCAGCAGTGCCGATTTCATGAAGGAAACGAAAACAAAGCATGTGAAGAGACAAAGCATTACTACTTTCTTTACAATGAGATCCAAATCAAATCTATATCCTCCAACAACTCTGTAAGACGTTAAAGGTCACAGACCAATTAGGTTAAACAAAAGTGAATAAACCTTCATTAGATCTTTTACAGAGTGGTACAATTATAAAATTAGCAAAAGAGGTTATCTATATTCCAGAAGTGCACTCATTTATCTCATAGGTCGAGTAGATTGGCGCACAGCTAAAGTTATATGTCCACACTATAGTTATCACTGTAACTATATGTAAAGTATATGTATTATGTTTACAGTGATATGTCAGGTTATGACATATCACTGTAAAAGTATGAGTAGAGTAAGGATCTGCAAGCACTTGATTCAAGCTTCCTTGATTCTAAGTGAATCACGTGAACAATCAGAGGTAGGGCCAGCCCTAGGCAGTAGGCAAGATAGGAAACTACCTACGGAAGCAAAGCCCCTTGAACCAAGCAAAAAATTCCTTAAATGTGTACTAGTACTATTGTCAAAGACAATTATATGTATTTTTCTAATTAACATAATTCTTTTATAGAACTGTTTTTTAAGCGTGAGGGCCAGCATATTTGAGGTTTCCCTACGGCAACAAATATGCTATGGCCGGCTATGGCAGAGGGTGTTGTAATGGAAATTATTGAACCCAACACTGCATCACCTTAGTTAGAAGCATCATCAGTTCTAGACAGAATCCTCAACCCATAGTTGAACTAAAATAGAATACTTATGCTGTTTTATTTACACTAGATTTACCAAATGATTCAAAATGACTGGTTTTGCAATTGCAATTCAATGTATATTTAAATTGATGATAAATCTAATGTTAAAGGAAGAAAATAGCGATAGGCTCAAGAAAATAATAAAGTTTTTGGTGCTTTAACTCTTTGTCTCAGTGTGGAGAGATAGAGGATCGTATGTTTGACATCGATCTCCCTAGAATGCGAGATACCAAAGAGATATTTGTCCTTATCTTACTCTGTGAGACCTATCTCAGGTCATATTTCAAGAATAATCTGTTTTCAGTGAAAAGTATTTTTAACCATCTTTAAAATAATACGGAAGACATAATGCCTGCAAAACATATGAAATTAGTAGAAATAAAGAAGCTTTAAGCCAATAGCAGTCTTTACCTCGAAATCATTCTGGTTTGCAGATTTTTTTTTCTCACATCACTAAATCTCTTAATTTTAGAAAATGAAAATGCTTTTATGACATAGAGGAGAACAATTTATACACAAATATGTAAATATTGAAAATGGCAAATATGCAAAATTGGGTATAGTATCCTTTACTTTCGGTGTACAAATTTAAAAAATTTGGTTCTATCTGTAATCTGAGAGACAATGGATCCTCGTAAATATTTCGCTAAAATCACACCATTTTCCTTGTTACGATGTAGCGCGTGCCACTAAGTCTTGTGCAGAATCTTACTCCGCTTAGGTAGCAGAAATTTAACCAGTAAAAAGCAAAAAAAAAATGTTAACTCCTGGAGAGAGAAGGAAAACCTACCGTTAATTGGTTCGATGGTTGGGAGTGCTACGGTCTACTGTTTTGCTACACGAGGGCTAAAAAAAAAAAAAAAAACTGACAGAAAAAGAAAGAGAACAAAATATCCTGGATATTCCACAATGCCATTTAGAGTGTGAATTTAAGAAATTTCATTTTAGTGGGTTAATCTGTAATCAAAATACAAAGTTTATTTTTTCCTTGTTATTGATAGTTCGCCTATTTGTGGTAAATGACACATGGGCATTTATTTCCTAAAGTTATGAGAACATGCCCTTCGTCATTAGATAAGATCTCTGAACGAGACAGGAGGTCATCGTGTTTGGAATTCCTATAAAGAGGAAAGTAACGAACGCATCCGAAAAAGAAAGTTCCTCCACTGAATGGAAACCAGTCTCTACCGAAAGCGAAACCTGGAAGAATGTGTTTCAACGCCGCCCTAACTAAAGCCGGTTTTCACAGTCACCGATTTCATAACATTTACGCAAACCATTTTCGTGTGCCACTAGGGGAATAACCCATTCTCTCTATTTTTAGGTTACTTCTTGGTTTCAATAGTTGCAACCTTGAAGACGCTTTTATCCCTTTTTCTTTCATTTCTTCATCCCGTTTAATAATTCTTTTTGGACATTTATTTAATCTAACTGAAAGAGGTTACAAGTGCTATGCTTACGACACCAATTACACGGAGATTAAATAAATGAGAATTAAAGTTACTGTCAGACTTTCTCCATTTCTCTTGATACAATCTTTAACATTTACATTCAAAATACCAAGGAAATGAAAATACGTTCTCAAGAGAAACGTTTAATCTTCATGGGTAACCTTTCACGAGAACTAATTTAGCGGATTTTTCTTTATTGATTTGGAGAATTCTTTCTGCTCGAAGCAATGCAATCGAGTAATGCCAAACTCTAATTTAGGTCCTTCTCGAAATACCGCCACATACACGTTATAGTGCCACATACCTGTGGGAATAAGTCTTTCATATACGATTTACAATGATATAAATCCGTTAAAGCTCCAACCTGTTTTAACGCCAGCCGATATTTTCCAGCAAGAAGCCACAAATGGGAAATTTTGGGAAAAACATTTTTGTTTCTTTTCCGCTCCGTGCCTTTCACCCTCCCACAAAACTTA
>CM063501.1:183952955-184112955 GCA_032207245.1 Pardosa pseudoannulata
TTAAGTGGAAAATAATTTGGTCTAGCATCTTAAATTTCGTTTTCATTTTTCTATTAGACATATGAAATTTAAAGCTTTATATCTAAAGTACATCATACAATTATTCTCACATGAGAACAACTACAGGGTTAAGCTAATGTACTTATATATATATATATGATTAGACTGTGTATATATTGGTTGTGAATAATCAAAAAATTTGACAGTCAATTTTAAAGTAACAGAAATCGCATTTCTTCTACACAAGTCACTTGAATTTCAAAAATTTAAGTAGAGAATTTATGAGGACACTCCCCCTTCCCTGCTAAATAAAAAAAAGCCAAATTATAAGAAAATGCTTTATTTAAAATTCAAACAATTAACAGTTTAATATCTCTTTACAGTTTTATCATGATCAGGCAATAACTTTTAAAACTATCAAATCCACAGGGAAAAAAAAAAAAAAAAAAAGAAAAAAAAAAAGAAAAAGGAATGTAAGATTTTCTTGAAGCTTAAGATCTTCAAAGAGCTCAAAGTGATCATACACAAATATCTGAAAACTTACATTCACACATTTAAAAAAGAAGGAAAATGACCAGTGTTAAGCACAAACTGCAAGTAAAATGGGAAACAAAAGCAATATTTTGTACATCTGATATACAAATATGAACTACACTATAACACAAAACTTTTCTTAAAGAAAAAACATTACAAAATAGATACAAAAAATTTCTAACAAACATATGAAAAAAACAATACTAACAAAGCACAAGTAAAAAAGATAAGCTCTATATCCATGCCATATATTTTTCTAAATAGTAACAGTATAAATAGAGTATAGTCAAAGCAAAAACCTAACTAGAAAGAAATTGAACTGATTGTTTTTAGCCTCCTCTCAAATCTATGCATAATTTATTGCAATCTAACAAAATTTGTTAAACGTAAAGCCAATAATAAAATATTTTAACTATACATAAAGAAGAAACTCAGTTCAAAATACAATCACTTTAAAGATAGACTATTTATGGTATACCTGCCAACTTTTAAACTGTCAATTTTTAAATTGACATCAGTAGAACTTTTTGGGTGAAACAATGATTGTTTAATTGGTTGACATTCAGTGGAAGGTGTAATTGCAATTAATAACATTTAACTGTATATTTTCCTATACCAGGAAAATTGTAATTAATAAAATCTTTTATGCATTCATTATATATAAAAGAACACTCCATTTTTTTTCAATTAAATATTATGAAAAAATGCAGGGGCACTTACCTGTTGACCATTTGCCCATATAATGCTGTGGATTTTTCTGACAATTTTATGACAGCACTATATAGGTGGCCAACATTTCTACCTAGGACAACACACCTCATAATTTAGGAGAAAGAATCAAACAGAAGACCTCTCGCACTTGGCCTACCACCTCCAGAAGTTTTTGTTTGGAACTGGGAGGACATTGCAACCACAAACTTATAACACTACCATTAATGAACATGGTGACTCTTTGGCCAGCTTGAGCTGCAAACCTGCAACTCTCTAATTACAAGTATGCTGCTTTGCAACTATGCTACCATAACTCAAAGACAAGATTAATTTGTTTCAAACTAAATAACTATCATATAAGAGCAAAAAGATCATTATACTGATTATTAATACTAACTTTGATTCTATTATTTAATGTTATTTTTTTAAGGCTAATAAGTTTTAAGTACTAGACAGTTTATCAACTTTTTGTTTAAACATAATCATTAAAAAATATTGAAATTTTGATAAAAAAAAATACTGAGCTATGTATTAAAATTTAGACATATTTTAATCCAAAAGTTTAAAACTTAAACTAAGCTAAAAAAAAAAAAAAAAAATAAGCTTAGTTTATTTTCATTTGAGTGGTCTTTTATTTTTTAAATCATCCACAATTAACTACTGGGATAAATATGCAATTAAAATACAATATCCAGGAAATGATGTAGTCAGTGATTACTAGAGCTGTCTTAAATGTATAATTATGCCACAGAAGGATATTTATACATCTTTTTATCAGTTATATAAATTTCCGATGAAATTAAAAATATTTTTCAATTTTCACAAATTGCTGAAAAAAAGCTATTGCGCCCCCCCCCTTTTTTTTTAAATTCATTTTCACAGTATCAAAGACCATAAAAATTCTCTTTCTGTCATCCGTAAGTCCATAAAATTAAATCAAAAACTATAAATTTTGTAGATAAGCTGTAAAAGTTGGCAGGTATGTTGTGGAGAGTAATGTTAGAAAATAACTTAAGAATTGTATACTATGCATTTTAATATATATTGACGATATTGCATAAATAAGTTTATAATGAGATCTCACTATATGTTTTCAAACTTTTCATGCTGGAAGAAATACATTAAAACAATCTTCATTTGCAGCTATAAAATTAAGGACATATTAAATAAACTCTAATAAAATATTATTTGACATTTTTTAAGGCTTTTAAGTACTAGACTGCTTATCAACTTTTTGTATAAACCTAGACAATGAAAAAATTGCTAAAATTTTGATAAAAGTTTTGAGCTATGTATTAAAACTTGGACATATTCTTATCCTAAAGTTTAAAATTTTATATTAAAAACATATATAAAGCAATCATACTTAATTGTAGTAGATTACCTTTAGTTAAAATTTTATTAAAAATCTGCTTTTTAAACTATATTTATACATCAAAAAAAGAACAAACAGTGAAGTATGCTTAATCCATAACTCTTTGTGAAAGTTTCAAATTCATCGAAACTCTAGGTATAAATAGCATTTCTTCAGATTATTTACAATAACTAATAAAAATGACTTTTAAAAATGATTTCTAATTAGACATTAAGTAAAACACGTTTTCACCAGTGCTAGTTTCATTTAAGCTTATAACAAAACAGATTATGAAGAATAATGTAACACTATCACAGTCAAACTAAAAGCTAAAAGACAATTTTATTTGATTTGTTATCTTCTAGAAAGTATCCACCAGACATTCAAAGGAAAAATATTAAGGCAATATACTTGTGTATCTTTTCAATGCACAATAAATTTTACACATTTTAATTCACACTATTCACTAAAGTTGAAGTGAAAATAAAGAACTGTGTAATAAAACTAAGTAAGATATACTCTAAGCCAATAGTGGGGAACCTATGACCTGAAAGTCAGACATTGACCCATAAAAAGTAAGGCTGGACTGTATCAGAAATTTAATATTGCAAAATATCCCCAAATAAGCATTGATACTATTAATATATCTCAATGCTATTTTAAACTAGGAGTGAATAGATATCGTAATTTTTCTAACAGCATCCAGATATTCACCAAAAAAGATCATAAGATTCCAATGTTAACAAAAAATATGAATGAGAAAACAGCACCTTTTGAGATATATAAACTGACTAAAATATCTATCTGAACTGTCTGAAATATTTATCAAGAAATATCAACACATGCACATATCACTGGCTATTGTGATCTAACAGTGAATATTAATATCTTTAACATATCCCAATAGATAAAAGGCAGTAGTAGGTGCAGAAAAGGACCCTAATGAACTTCCAGTTTTTACCCAAAATGTGTCATATGAATGCATCAGGATATATTGCAATATACTACCAAAGACCTTAACAGAAATATAATAACCTTCAAATGCAGATTTTCTGACTTATGTATGTATCAAGTAAGCAGGTTAATACATGAAATGGGCATCTAACAAATGCAGTAGCTAGGAGAAATAACACTTTATACTGATATTGGCAGAACATTCAGGATGTCTTTTAGCAAATCACATGCAGAGGAAATACAGTATTGTTGATGGGGATATATCAGCAGAGCAGAATTTTAAATATTGTTATTGCAGAATATTAATGTTTGACAACATACTGATAAATAATCCAGCCCTATTATAAAAACCTTTTTAAATGATTTGCACATTGATTTTTATATTGAAAAAAAAAAGAGGACGAGCAATCAAAAATACTAAAAAATCAAAACACAAATATTGAATGTTAAATTTATTAAAAAAATTCCAAGTAGAATTTGCCTACCTCATTTTCTATCTTATAACTGGAACTATATATATCTCATGTCTGTCATAAATATGATGTGCACATTCATTACATTTTAGAATAAAGATGCACTATCTTGCCATGTTCAATTTATTGACAGCCTTGGTGTATGTATATCTGTTAATTTTTCTATGTTTCCAAATCATTGGTACCTTTTACCATAAACCCACTACATGACATCATAGTGACCCACAAATATTAATAAAAAATAAAAGAAAAAAATTTAACTCACTTCTCAATAAGTTTGAAATCACTTCTTTTAAGCTCATCTTAAAAATATGAAGTTTATCATTCATAAAAAGTTTGATTATCTGAAAATGATGCCCTTCAATTTTAATAAAAAGAAAACAAAATCAACACCCATAAATTGCATAAAAATAACTCTATAACATGTTGAGAAAATTTCATGACATATGATAAAAAACTGGAATGATGAAATGATTCTATACATTTGTAGACATACTAGAATCACTTAAGCTCTAAAAAGTTCATTTTTTTTTTTAAACAAAACTGCACCACAAAAGTTTGTGGATGTAATTCATCTTTAAATATATTCAATAATTATAATTTTAAAGGACTGCAAAATCACCAGAATAACATTTTACACAATCACCGGGATCTGTGCTTGACCACCAAAACAGATTGGTGTATGAGAAATAAAATATAAAATGCAATGGTGTAAACTTGGAATGTAAGGTTAAAATAATCATACAAAAGGATCCTGATATTTGGGAGTACTTTTTAATTTTTTTCCTTTGCGAATGTCTTGGAGCAGCATGTTCCATTCTACAGATGGCTTTTCTTCCAAGTGTTTGGGAATGTTAGATTCTAAAGCCCCAGCATCAGAGGTTTCAACTTCAGAAAGTGGCAGTGTCTTTAAAAGTTGTCCAGAGTCTGGTTTTTCATGTAAATAAGGAGAATCTAATAAAGATTTCTTTTTACGCTTTGAAGATCTATAAAGAAAATTAATTTATACATAAGAAATTTTTATATAGTAATGACAAATAAAAGTTTTCATACAACTTTTTTTTCTGTTATTCTATAATAATGCAATTTATAAGATGTTCACTTTGAAATCAATTTGATCTTATGTCAAGTTATTATAAGTTGTGATGTGTTCAAGACTGACAGTGCTGAAATACATTTGAAAGGGTAGAGGAAATTTCAAATAACTTCTATATTCAAACAGAAACACTGTTGTTTCTTATGCCACTTGATTAAATCAAGCTTGATTGAGTCATATGAAACTTGTAATAAGGTAAAGGGGTGTGCCTTTTGTTTAAACAAGTATTACTAGGATGAAAGTATGACTTATGCTAAAAAGGGTTCTTGTAATTTAGAAGTAGCGACCAAGCAGAAGACCCATAGGCTTGGCCTGCCACCCACAGAGGTATTGATTGAGAACTTGGAAGACACTGTGACCACAAACATATTTTACGTGCCCCAGTCACCTTTAGTGAACACAGCAGATCTTAGGCCGGCTTGGGCTCCAAACCAACAACCTTCCAGCTACGCAAGTGTTGCCTTTGCCAACTGAGCTACCAAGGCTCATAGAAACACAGTAAATATATGTATTAAAATTATATCAAAATTGTACAATAAAAATTGCATATGCAAATATTGATTAACCTTGCATATTATTATATGAAAGTTAAGATATTATATAGCAACATATTAAAAGCTAAACTTAAATAAATTGTTCAATTTGCAGACCTATGTCAAAAAACTGCCAGAAAACCAAACCACAAAAAACTGCATATCGATGAGAAAATTGCTTACTTCTTTCCCTCTCCCACCATACACTTTAAAAAAATTCACTATCTTTTGAAAACATTTTTCAGTTGCTTGTAATTCTGCCCTTAATTTAAAATATTGTAGCGAAAATCATTGGCCGTATCGTGAAGATGATTCATAAACTAGACTTGTGAACTGTTACTATTATGTTGTTATTGTTATTGCTGTGTAGTTAAGTTAGTTGTAAGTTAAATTTTAAGATGAAAGTTAACTTAGGTGGGAGAATGTCACATCGTCTGATAAAATTGATGTTCTACCCGCATATTATCTTATTTGTTTTATTTTTTCTCTGTAAGTTGCGAGTGGCAACGAACGATTTTTTTTTTTTTAGTAAAAACATGGTTGTTCTTTCGTATGCAAGAAAAAATGGCTCTTGAGTTGCTTTTGTGTTTTGATATATTAATATTATTTACGCCATGAATTCTCCTATGTGACATTTTCTATGTTTAAAAGATCTCGCATACGTAAATATAATAAAAGGTGTTTTATATTAAAAGTGTGCTGTTTTTGAGCAATTAATTAACGCCATTGAGAACATTCTTTAGTATCATGCTTTTGATTTTGAAACCCAAACGGGACATGCCCATGGCCTTGGCACAGTTCTAGTACAGATCCAGGATAATAAAGAAAGACCAATAAGCCTATGCATCCAGGTGCCTTACTACAGCTGAAAGAAACTATTCCACAACAGAAAAAGAATGCCTTGCCATTTTCTGGGCGATCAGTAAATTCAAGCCGAATCTCTATGGAAAATCTTTCACAGCAGTAATGAATCACCATTCTTTTAGTTGGTTGGTGAACGTTAAGGATCCGTCAGGAAGACTGGTGCTGTAGGCTCTCAGGTTACAAGAATAACAAATATTATGACATAAATATTACCTACAAGAGTAGCCGTAAACAGTAGGATGTGGATTCTCTGTCAAGGAAGTCCCTCATTGAACCAATGATTCAGAGCAATAACAAAATGTTGGCATTTTCAGAATTTTTAAGCTTAAAATAGTCTGTTTACCTGCCAACTTAATTTTCTTAAAATTACTTATTTTCAGTTGGTTAATTTTTAATTTCCTGCTGATCCCCAAAAATGCCCCTTCCGATTATTGACATAATAGCCACAGGCAATCGGGGAATTAAGCTGCTGTGGTATATTTGGCTCTGGGGTGAGCTTTATGCAAATTAGCAGGTACATATAGCCTCGGGAGAAGTATAGGCTTATGTTATGTTACGTTGTGTTTTTCCCAAAATAGGAGTTCAGTTGGGAAATGTGTTTAACAGGTTGTTTTTCCACCCCTCCAATAAAAGTTCATTTCTGTTAAGTTTAGTTCAGTTTGGAGATGTGTTAGAAGATATGTTTAAAGTTGTAATTTAAGTTTTATTCATTGTTTTTTTTATGTTATGACAATAAATTGTTATTGTTAACTGATTTCTCATGTTTTACTGCATGTTAATACAAAAGAATAGGCCAGTGAGCTTATCAGGAAATCCCATTCCTCGCAACTATCAAAGACTATGGAAAAGAACAACAAAAGGATAGACAACTGAAGACCATCAATCCTCAACACAGTTGAGGCATAGCAAAATTATCAAATAAGAAATGATATACTTTATAAGAGAAACTTCAATCCGATGGGACAGCAGTGGCTCTTGGTGGTACCAAAAATACTCTGTAGTGATTTTCTAAGAAGTCCTCACGATGCTCCAACTGTCAGTCATCTTGGTTTTGCCAAAACATACAACAGAATAAGAAGAAAATACTTTTGGCCGGTCAGGACTGTATGGGAGCATATGTCGATATGTTGCACACTATCGAGAATTCCATAGACAGAAATCGCCTCCACAACTCCCAACGGGAAAGCTTCAACTGATAAAACCCCCTGACATACCTTTTGCCAAAATTGGAGTAGATTTACTTGGGCACTTTTCAGTTACCCAAAATGGCAACTGGTGGATTATCGTTTGCACAGATTACTTGACCAGAATCACAGTTACAAAGGCAACTCCTCAGGCTGCCAAAATCACTAAATTTATAGTTGAAAAATTTGTACTGAAGCATGGAGCTCCTAAAGAAATAATAAGCGACAGAGGATGTAACTTTTTAGCCAATATTGTTAAAAATGTCAATCTGTTATGCCTGACGTCACACCTTCTGACGACCACCTACCATCCATAACTCCAGAAGCCTCAATAATATTCTTTTTATTTCTTTTATTTACTTATGCTTATTTTTAGGTTTTTAATAAATAATTTTACTACATTTGATGGCTATTTTAATTAATTTCTACTTTCTGATTCTTGAGAGGTAGTCAGATAAAATAGTAATAAATAATATACAAGAATATTTTAATATTTGCTATAATTAACTATTATGGAAGAGGGGGCATTAAAATTTTTTTCCTTGTAAAGGGGTGGTGGATCAGAAAAGGTTGGGAATCTTTCATCTGGACCAAAGGTTAAGCCTGAAACAAGTAGTATCAAATATAAAGTATATATATTTATGTGTGTGTATTATATATTATTATATATATATACATATACATATACATATATTATATACATATATATTATATATGTGTGTGTGTGTTGAAACTGAACGATATCCATACATAACAATAATGCTGTGATGTAGTATAATTATTATTTAACAAGCTTTCTCTTATCACCTTGCCCTCTACTTAATTTATATGTATCTTGTGATACATAGACATTAAATCAACTCTAGAGCATTAATGCACATAAAGGAGTAATTCTAGTGTTTTCCCAGAAGAGATTAAATTACTCCTATCCATAATTTTTCCAATGCAGCAGGCAGAATAAACAACTATCCTAATGCTATACAGATATTGACAGATCTTGGCTGCAAAGCTGTTACTCATTTAACACTTTCCAAAATAGCATGTGTATCTTGAGGAATGTTATGGAAGCAACTAACATTTTTTCACAGGGATGGTCCTCTTGATTTTAAAACAGGGATCAAGAAGATTTTTAGAATCCTCCAGAGGTATTGTTAGGGAACTTGGAGGGCATTTGCCACCCCAAACCTATTTTACGTACCTCAGCTACCATTAATGAACAAGGTAGACTTTGACCAGCACAAGCCTTGTACCCACAACCTTCCAGTTATGAGGTTGATGCCTTTTTGTCAACTGTACTACTGCAGCTCTTATATTAATTTTTTAATCCCTAAAATAGGGAAGGAAGAATTTAAAACAAGCAAGTTTTACCTTCTGCTGCTGCTTCCTGAGCTGTTGCTATGTTTGCTGCATACAGATGCAGTTTCTACACTGGGCACTGGTTGGGCAATGTGACTGTTTCTGTAATAACAATAGGTTTGTGAAATCAAGCTTGTTTTAACCATAAAACACACTGTTACTATATCATAGACCCTAAAGACTTGTAAATATAATCCACCATTGTTCATTTAGTTATTTTTCTAGAAGTAAGTTTCTAGAATAAATATAGATTTTCAGACTTTTAGGTAAATTTAGGTAAACAGTTTTAATAAAATGCACAACATAAACAAATGCTCTTAATCTTAAGTTGCTCTACAGTATAACTAAAAAACAACTGGATGAGAAATTAGTATAGAAGATATTTTTAGTGTCCAAAATGATAAGTTAGTTAATGTACAGAATGAAAAATTTATTGCTATATACTACTATATTTTATAAAAATTAAACACTGTCTTCAGCAATATCAGACTTAAAGTATAAAAAATTTATAAAAAATGTTTTAAATCTCGATAGTATTCATTATTATAATTTGTGATAGTCTAAGAATAATTCAAAATATTTTTGTAATGCATTCAGTCCTTGCAAATTTCGACTGGAATTAGTCTACTAGAACAGACATATCAGTTCAAGATTCAAACATTTTTTCTCCAAAATAAAATTAAATGAACATGATACTTTAAGTAGCCTTAAAAAGAGAAAAATTAAATTTCTCATATGTAATAAAATAGGCATGTGTAGAATTTATAATAAGTAGCTATATATAATAGGCGTGTGTAGAACTATCTTTCGTTATAGTTAAAAAAATATTCTTTTCATGAGTTAACAGGAATACACTTCCTTTAAAAAAGGAGAACTTTTTAATACATTTCATGCACAGCCCTTATATTACAATAATAATGGAATAAGAAGAAATACAACAGTATCTTTATCATTCATTTTACAAAATAATTTCTAATCTCAGTATTCCATTACATAGGAAATTAATTTTAACTTATTTCTTTTTTAAATTTGGATTTAAAATTAAAACTTAAAACTTTTTATACATATGTTAAAAAAAATTATCTGGTTACAAAATTCTAAGCTATAAATAAATACTAAATTAAAATGTATAAATATAAAATATACTTTTGGCACTACTAAATGCTAACCATTTTAAAGAAATTTTTAACTAAGAATTTTAAAAAATATATCATTAAACTTTGTACTCACCGAGTCCAGTAAGGCTAAGAAATTGTCAAAATATTAATTAAATTTCATGAATAAATATATTGAAATATTTACAGTTCCATATCATACTTCAAATTGTTTTAAATATATAGTCACCTTTTGGATCTTTGACTTCTTTTTACATCTTTCAAGAGGGAAAGAGCAGCAGAACTTAATTTGGCTTTAATAGATGGCTACAATATGTACCAAAAAATAATCAAAATTAATGGTTAGAAAAATATATAACAACATTCTTTATAAAAACATAAATACCTGCAAACTTAAAAATTGTCATCAATAAAACTTTTTGGTAGAAACATTGATGTTTAATGGCACAAATAATTGTAATTAATAAAAGTTAATTGTATTTTTCCAATCCCAGAAAAATTGTAATTAATAAAATCTTTATGCATTCATTAAAAATAATGTTACATTAGTTAATATTTTTCAATAAAATTTGATTCTAGAAAAACACAAAATTAACTTATTTCAAACTTGAATATCTATCAGATAAGAGTAGAGATAGATAATTAGACTAATTATTGATACTGATATTAACTATACTTACAGGATTTTAAAGAAATAAGATAAAGTAATTTTTATTTGTGTGATCCTTTAGTTTTTAAAATTATTCACAATCAACTACTGGCATAAATGTGCAATCAAAATACAAATTACAAGCAATACCATATTTGGTGATTACTACAATAATGCCAGATATATAATTATGCCGCTGAAACATCGTTTTATCAATTATGTAAATTTCTGTCAAAATTTAAAAAAAAATTTCAATCTTCACTAATTATTAAAAAAAAGTTTTACATTTATTTTTATGGCACCAAAACTCATAAAAGTTCTCTGTATTTCTGTAAATCCATAAAAATTAACCAAAAACCATAAATTTTATGGGTAATCCGTAAAAATGTTGACAGGTATGTAAATATTTACCTTTTAAGCTATTTTAGCAGAACAAAATTAAATAGAATGTTTTTTTGTTTTTTTTAATATTTAAATGTTTGAATTTTCTCAACTCTAACAACAAAATGCTATGATTTTCTAGAAACTACAATGACATAAGTAGTATTTATAATTGTAATAGAAAAACAAAATTATCTTAAATAAAGTACAGTGTTTAACTGCTTATGGAAGTAGAGTGATTTAAAAGAATATAAAAAATTAATAGTGAAACTTTACCATATGAATATTGAAATTCAGATCATGGCTATTAAATTTTTCAATCAATACTGACTAATAAGAAAACAGATTTTTAATCACAGTTTTCTCTTCATACCTATGAGTTGCAAGACAAATACAGATACTAAATACAGGGTATCTGCCAAAATAAAATTTTTCAAATCCATGACTTTTCATGACTTTCCCTGATTTAGCAGATCATTTTCCATGACTTTAAAAAGCTTTCGTTAAAGTATATATAAATAAAACTTCTGATGTACATACAAATAAAATATATACTTTTAGAGAAATTACAGGAATTTTATCATAAAAAAACTATAAACTTACTTTATACATGCTAATAAACTCACATACATAAAAATAAATTGTTGTATCTACATACCTAAGTTTAATCATATAGCAATTTTTCAATCAAAATGTTTCCAATTTGAATTCAGGGTACTTTGGTATTATTCAGGTGACCATGAATAATAGCCAAATATAACCCTATAATGTTTACATACAATATCCCTAGAGATAAACTTATATTTTGTGCAAAAATCTTAATTTTTATTAAAACATAAATATTACTATATTAATAAAATTGTAATCTACAAGTTAAGAAAAAACCAGAATAATATACATTTACCCACCCATTAAGCTTTCTTGCTTTGAGTTTCCTTGGTGAACAAATTTTACTTGGCAATAGGGTCAATAGGATAATACATTAATAACAAATTCAGTAACTTCAGTCAAATGATAAGTAAAAGTAGAATTAAACAATTCAATGCATTTTTTTTATTCGGTAGTTTAGCAGATCCATGACTTTCCATGACTTTTACTCATTTAGCTTGAAAAATCAAGACTTCCCATGACAAAATTAATCCTTTGTCTAAATCCATGATTTTCCATGACTTTCCAGGTGCACGGACACCATGTAAATATAATTTATTAAAACTAATATATCAATTCTAACGATTTTAAATGTTCAATTTCTAAACAAATAGTTGCAAATTAACAGTATACGAAAATTTTCTAATAATGCACTGCTCACAAAGTTATAGTCTATACTTTGTTTTTAATATTTGCACTTACAATACAGATGTATTAATATTTTAACTTTCTATCCTTATTTTATCAATTTTTGCATTTTATCACTATGTAGTAACAGTTTATTACTTTGCAATTTTATTTTCAATTTTTAAATTACATAGATAATATTTTTTAAAAAATTTGCAATCTACTTTAAAAACAATAAAAATACACATGTAGCGGGTACAATTACTCACCTCTCCTTTTATGATAGGTGGCGCTAAGAGAGCCATCTAGTTTGTTTTTATATAGTGCCAGTGATCTCTCAGAGTGTGTGTGTTGTACATGTTGTTGTTTTTGTGTACTGTGTTGTGAAACATAGCAAAGAAATAAAAATGTTTCCAGAAAATAGACTAATTATTTCTAAATGCCTTTTGGAATAAAAGAGTCTCGCCCTTCTACAGTGGCACCCAACGTGAAATTTTGAAATTATGGAAAAGTGCCATCCAGACACATGCCATGTTTTATCCCATCCTGAGAAATGGTAAAATTCTGTTAAAGTTTCGATTCATCTTGACATGTGTTGTCCTAACACAATGTAAAAATTTCTGTGTGATTGTTCTCCAGTGATCTTTGCCGCTTCCACCAAGAATTGTGTGCTTTCGTTTCAGTGAAAAAGGAAATACTAATTTTGTGTTTGTTTTTTTATTGTTGTTGGATCCATCTCATTTTTTAAAAAAACAGAAACATGGTATTGATCTGGTTAATTTAATTTTTCTATAAGAGTTTGATATTGTATTCTGCGTTCTTGAAAATCATATTAAAAATTGTTGACCATACACAATAAAATATTCTTATTCAGAATTATTCCTGTTTTACTGTTTTAAAACATAAAATGTATAATTCTATTTCTGGTTCTAAGTATGCTATTCTTCTAGTTGAAATAGTAACTAGATAATATATGTTCTGCTTGTTCACGATACATTGATATTCTTTTTAAGTTTTATGTTTTTATACTAATTGTCGTAGTTATTGCATACCAATTATATAAAGGTTATTTGTAAGAAATTCAAATTGCAATTTTAAATGAGTAAGTATAAGATATTACTACTGCTTCAAAAATTTTATCAAAAATATTGCTGTATTTTATATTAGTTTTGATTTCATAGTATCTTTACAAATGCTTATTTTATTGGTTCTATTATCTTCAAAGGAGAGGGTAGTTGTGTAACCGTTACTTAATATTGAATTTACAAATTTTCTTGAGTTATTTAACAGTTTCGGTTCAATAACTGCGTAGGGTAAAAATGGCTTTTCTATCTAAGAGCAAGAAAATTGATAACTTAGCATCAGAATTAGGCATCGATATCACATCTACTGATAAAATAATTGATTTACATGGCAAAATAACTAAATCTACTGTTTTTAAGGATAACGAACAGTTTGTTAAAGATACGTTTAATAATGTTCTGACAAACTGATGAACCTTTAGGTACATACCATGTAACAGCTTTAACACCTTTTCAAAATATCACAAAGAAAAAATCTCCTGTGGTGTCTCTATGGAAAAGAGGTAGACCCCCGAAACAGCCCCTCCTGTTTCTGTGAAAACCAAAAAGAAATCAAAAATCCTACCACCTTGCCGAGATGGTCTTCGGAGGTGTAGCGGGTACAATTACTCACCTCTCCTTTTATGGTAGATGGCACCAAGAGAGCCATCTAATTTGTTTTTATATAGTGCCAGTGAGCTCTCAGAATGTGTGTGTTGTACATGTTTTTGTGTACTGTGTTGTGGAACATAGCAAAGAAATAAAAATGGTTCCTGAAAATAGACTAATTATTTCTAAACGCCCTTTGGAATAAAAGAGTCTCGTCCTTCTACACACACAAATATTAAAACAAAACAATTTTTTTAACTCACTAAGGATATGTGTGGAAAGCTTGAGTCACTAATCCATGATAGAAATGTTGATATTGCCGCAAAAAGAAGCTTAGCCAACGAGCTCAGTGGCCGAATGGTCAAAGCATGCGATCCAGACCCGAAGATTGTGGGTTCGATGCTTGACATGGCAGTTTATCCAAAGTACGGATTTTTAATTTTAAAATGTTATTTATTGTTTCCTTATGTTCTTGAATATTCTAGATCTTTCTTTAATATGTAAATTAGTTATTTCTCGAATATTCTGTTCAGGTATAAAAGCTGATACCCACTAGTTGTAGGCAACTTCCCAATCTTGTAAAGTTGCGAGTTGCTACTTAGCTTCAATAAATTCATCTGTTAAGTTAAGCGGTGTGTTCATTCGAATCTTTGTGACAATATATATAAAAATGAAATTATCTGATCAGCATTGTTTTCAAAGTACTTTAGCTATTGTTAAAATTTTAAAAGCAAAAAAAAATAAATAATTTGCCTAGTCATTAAAAACGTTAGTATTTGGCACTGCAAAATGTGCTGAAATCTGTCTCAAAGTAAACTATGTAAATGCACACTCTATTCCTTCCTATAGTTAAAACAGCCAAAGTATGGACAATCCTATTTAGTGCTAACTTCATTATATCATTATATGTGTGAGTTTTTTTATTACAAAAAGAAATTTTGAAGTTTCAAAATGCATGAGTAATTCACAAAACATAAATGCACATTAAAATTTTGCTTTACCCAGTTTATTTGAGCAATACTTCGTCTAAATCGCAACATTTCTACAGTGGTAAATAAAAAATTTGCATTTTTAAATACCTACTTTCAGAAAAATACAATATTTAGTTATTGACATCCAATTAAAAATTAGATTTATTAACAAGGTAGATATTACATCTTACCATAGGCATTAACGAGCGTAGTTCTCTCAAATCAATATGACGAAAAAACTCCAAACTGGCTATCTATACAATAAAGAAATAAATATTTCATTTCTTGAAAGGTAATCAGAAAAAGCTAAAATTCATTAGAAAGAAATCTGTTTCAACTCACTTGTCTTAATGAAGGATGGCGATGCCTAACTTGCTCAAATATAAACTTCAAAACCTATTGGTTAAAAAAAAAAAAAAAAATCAAGAATAGTGCATAATATAGCAATTTTTTTTTCTTAACAGACAAATGAAAAATTAAAAAGCAACATTCAAATTTTTGAATGATTAGCAACCTGAAATTCTATTAATCTACAGAAGAAATGATAAAGTATAAGTACTTGATTCAAATAATACAAATTCTTTATGCCATTAAGTAAATAATGTTCTGGTTAAGAATGTGCTGCAAAAAAATAAATAAACACCAAAACAACAATGTATAAACATACTAGTAAAGCGAAAAGTTACGAAACTGCATATATATATATATATATATATATATATGAGTACTTAAAAAATTTGAAAGATTAAAAAAAATATAAAGAAGCTATATTTAACCCTAAGCAGTAAAAGTATCTAAAAATGCCAACCCAATGCCTTTTTTAAAAAAAAAATGTAAATATTAGAAATCTTAAAAAGAAATTCTTTGAAATTTCACATTAAAAGAATCTAAAAATTTCTAAAATTATGGATTCTAAATGAGTTAAACTAAGTCAGGATGGTGAATTCCAAAACTATTTTTTATTACAGTCATAAATGGAAATTTCACTTCACATTATAATTTTTAAATAAGAAAACTTTTTAACACAAATAGGTAAAAACCTCCAAGGACTGGTCAAATTTTCAGCAGACTAATGCCAGTTCATAGGACTAGCAGTTAAGAATCCCTGCTTTATAATATCTGCTTCTTTCTTATTACTTGTTACAATGGAATGCCATGATCCCTAATTTACTGTCCTTAAAATTTTTAGCTTTTATTACTTTATGAAGTCCTTTTGTTTATATGAACTATAGAAGCTAAGTGTGCAATAAAATACATTTTTTATGTGTTTTGATGAAGTGTAAAAAAAAAAGTTCAGATGAAAATGGAACAAAACAAATGTGATTACTCATACTATTCTCTTAGCTGATATTATCAAAATAAAATCTTTTTTATATTGATATAAAATATTAAACTTAGTAGCAGGCAAATTATAAAGAATTGGGATCAATTCAAAAGTTGTACATGTATTACTGCTAAAATATCACTATAGTAATATAAGATTTTTTTTTCACTGCTCAATGTTTCACAATAAAAACATCTGTCTATAGCAAGTATAATCTATACTAAACAGCTACCATCTATAGGTACTTTTAATGAAACAAATATTTTTACAATCATATTCCACTGATCTTTCAATGATTTCATATTTTAATGATTCTATTGTAGTTTGTATCATAAAATAATACCCTAAGAAACAATATAATATTTATATAAAATCTTAAACATTTTAAAAACAATGATTACAAGTATAGATGTGATGGAGTACATAATTAAAATATGGTACACATCTTTGAGATACCATTTCATATGGTATAAAACATAATTTTTCGCTAATATTATACTGAGAAGCATTTTATAATTATAAATAATATACATTTTCATAAAAATGTTCTTGAAAAACTAAATCAATTTGTGTTATATACAATTAATGTCAATTTTAATTTCAATTTTTTTTTTAAATATTTAAAACTAAACAGTTTGTGATGTCAACTGCTTAATAAACTTTATATCAAATTTCCCATGAATAATGTCACTTACATCAACAACTAAAGTCAAGTGCTCAATATCCTTATAATTTTTTTCAGAGGGCTGACTTGTAGTTAATTCATAGCCAGATGCCATCTCAAAAATTAAATGGCCTAGATAAAGAAAATATATGACAGTCAGAAACTCACCTATCTAAATAATATATGTAAAAAAAATTTTTTGAAATTTTTATATTTAGAAATTTTGGTATTCAAAATTTAAGAAAAGCTGCTTTATTTGTTTAGATTATCTCTTGCTTTTATTTAAAGATTATGAAAAAGGCATATTAAAAATTTTATTTAACATTTTACTGTAAAAGATGAAACCAAAGTTATAAAATTAATATATAATATTCAATTGAAAATGTACGAAACTTAAATTTATCCCACAACTTATAAAAAAAATAATTTATGTTTTTAAGAGGAATTTTTTTTTTAATGTTATCAATAAACAGGAAAAATTGCCTTTTATGTTTTATGTTAATATATTGTTTTATATTTAGCTGAAATATTAATGTGTTAAAAGCAAAGTGATGTTCTGTGGTAGTTTTTCACTACATCAATAAAAAGCAAAAGTCTTATTTTCTAGTTATATAAATGTATTACAATTCCTATATTTTAATCATTAATTTTTCATAAAGTTTTAAAAAAAGACATTTTTAAATTACCTACCAAATGAGATCACTTCAACACTCTCTTTGTAATCTTGTAATCTTTTAGGCACTAAAGATAGTAATCTAGATGAATAACTAAAGAGGGTATTTTCTAGGCCAGCTATCCTATATTCCGTAAACATACAGAATAGAATTAGTATAAACATAACTGATTATTACTATACAGCTAGACTTAAGATAATTATATAGAATGAATAAATACATACAAATACTTAGATTATTTCATAATATCACAGCATCACAGTAAAATATTTTTCCAAAATATCAATCACTCTATGCAAACCCTGAAAGCCAGTCAGAGGCTAAAAAATATTGATTTGGCTGATCAAAATTGGAAAAACACTGACAGATTTTTAAAAGTACTGACCAACTTCAGTATAGTAACTGAAAAACAAAGATAAATTTTCATACAACTATAACCTTTTCATCTGTTATTATGTAACAATATAAATTGTACATTTACACTAGAATCAATTTGATAAGTCTAGTTCTAAGATGTGATGTGGTCGACTGATAATATTGAAATATATTTGGAAGCATGGAAGATATTTCTAATATCTTCCCCTCCTCTCCTTTATATATATATATATATATATATATATATATACACACACACACACACACACACACACATTCACATACTCAATCAGAAGGATAATATATATTAAATGTTATATGAACTAAGTTTATATAAAAATTGTATAATAAAAATTGCATATGTATGTAAATTATTATAGAAAAGTTAAGATATTATATAGAAACTTACTAAATAACTAAAACTCAATAATTAGCAAAATGAAAAAATATTCAATCCACAAACATATGTCGACAAACCAAACCATAAAAATCTACATATTCATGAGAGAATTGAATATCTCTCCCCCTCCCTTCCCCCATACAGTATAAAAAATTTCAATAACTTTACCCCACACTTTTCAATTGCTCACAATCCTGCCTTTATTTAAAAGTAATTTTATTATAACAAAGCAAAATTAAAATATTTAAATAAAACGCATGCAAAAAACTAATTTTTCATTAAATGTTGATTTTCTGATTAAATTCGGAAAATATAGACATATAAATCAATACTGTCCTATCTGAAAAATACTGACTTTACTGTCTATTTTTTATCTCTGATGGTGTAACATGTGAAATATTTACCACTTTATATACGCAAACCCTGATTTAGTGCCACTCCAATACAGTCCTAACCTCATTGTAGAACTACATCTGTGAGTGAACAAATCTTTCCTTTAGAACTTACAGTGTTAAAAATCCATTAAAGCACCAACACTTATTATAATGCAAATTAATTATTTCCAGTCAGTAACAAGTCTGACATTTTCTGAGAATCTTTTCTCTCTTTTTTATTTTTTGGTTTTATTTATTTTATGATTTTTTCCTATGAAACTTTTTGTTTTAGTAGTGCATACTATTTTTTCCTTATGCCTTTGAGCATTTTCAAAGAAACTAGTATTGTATTCTATGTGCCACAATGGCACTCTGAACTGAAAATAACTGCAGAAAAATAGCTGCAGAATTTCCTTCTGAAAATATTCAAAACAACAAATTAATTATTCAGTGAGACTTGAAAAACTTATCAAGGCTTTAAAATTTTTTAATTCAAAAATCTTAAACATCACCAAGGTTTAAAATATCTTCTTATGGCAGTCTAGGATATAAAATGACAATAATATAAGAATTTCCCATAGGTGATGAATAAATATATTATTAAATTACCCATTAAGAATCAAAAGTCTGAATCATCTTCAATGATGCTTGAGGCAATGATGCAATGCAATGCTTCAATGAGGCTTGCTTTAAAAAACTAAGAACATTTATAGAATAAAAACTGAAAATATGCTTGACAAAAGAAGGGTAAATGGCTCTTAGTAGAATAAGTAATCATTGTAACAGTTATTGCAGGAACAAAATTTTTTAAATATTTCTTTACCTCAAAAAATTATACTTTATAAAATTTTTTACATATATGTTTATGTAATATGTCTAGAAGTCATCTTTTTATTAACTGCAATATAAAAAAGTATGCCATTATTCAATTAAGAATAGATATAAGGGTAGACTTTGATATACCACCAAACAGGTTAGAATGCCAAAATAGTATCAGACAGGATAGCTGTGCTATATCAAGGTTTGACTGCATAGATATAAGCACAGCTTGAAGAGCAAATTATAATTCAGAGCAATTGCCATTGAAATTATCTTTCTGATAACTGAGAATAAACTTGTCTAGAAAACATAATATTTTTATAATACAATCACTGTGATTTAATCTTGAGCCAATTCAAAGAGATAAGAATAGAAAATAGCTTTTACTATAAACATACACAATTTACAAAAATCTCTCCAGAACTCTGAGATGATTGTATGTATTCAACTCCCCCTCATTGCCAATTGTGTGTGTAATATATATATATATATATATATATTTCCCATATGTACTTATTGTTAGTAGTAGTAGTAGTAACTCAAAACAGTAAATTTTCGCAAGCAAACATAAATCTTACAATGTGACCCAAATCCATACAATATATGGATAAACAGTACAAAATTAGCAGGTATGCAATTACTGTGATACAATGACCTCATGAACTAATTAAAATAAGACTAGAAAATAGCTTTTACTACAAACATAGACAATTTACAAAAAATTCTAACAGGATTTCTGACAATATACAAAAGCTTTAGTGGTAATGATCTTGCTGATTATGAATGAAATCCCTTGATATTGGCGATACAAGCAAATTTTCAGAAATTTCCTACTCTGAAGTCTCTAAGGTTACCATAAATTCAAAAATAAATTTGTATTAGAGTGAAAAAAATAATTTGTAACAATGCATATATCTACAGCAAGTTAAAAAGATTTTATAATAAAACAAAGCTGACAACTAATTATAGCTTTAAAATTCAATGAAAATCTTATGATTCTTTAAGTCAGCAATTTTCAAACTTTTAAGACTCATGCCACCCTTGGAGATATGATAATGACTTATGACTTTTCTAAGAAAAAAAGCTAGATGTTAGTTGCATTACACAGATACTGGTAGTAAAGAAAAATGCATCTGAATTTAAAATTTGCATAATGTTATTTTATTTAATCCAATTAATAGCCTAACTCATGCTACTAGAGTTAACAATTTCTTACATTATTGCATGTAGCAAATGGGATAAGTTTGTATCTACCCTAATAATTGAAATGTAACTGTATAGAAGTTATGTACTGTCATATTTATTACAGTACATTACATTTCATATTCTACATGACGCATATTTTAACATTTCATTCTTGTTGCCACATATGGGAAAAAGTTTTTCACATAAATAAGGTGTCCTAAACAGCAATGGCTGTGCTGGCAACAATGGCTACAGCAATCAAAAGAATTTTAGCCACTAACACAAAACCTTGTTTCACAGAGGCCAAGAAAATAACACATAGTATATGAATTTAATATACAGGGATGATCTAAAATTATTACGGATATTCCCCTTTTGAAAAAAAAAAAAAAAAAAAAAAAGAACAAAATGAGTTAGATACATGTTTATTGTTTTCTTGGAAACAAATTTAAAACAGTTTTACACAACAAAATTTCAAGCATTAAATAACTTTAGTCGTCAAGCCATCTAATATGCCCTTAGATGGCTTGACAACATTTACTAAATCCATCAGTCTGTAAATAGCTATCATACAGGAAAAAACAATTTACATTTTGTGGTCTCATAAAAGCAAATCCATTGTAACTGTCCAGATATGATCTCATTTAAAATACTTAAAATGTCCTTCAAGTAAGAATTCTACTAAATGTTGATATCAACAGTTTAAGGTTTGGCTTAGTTTGGAGCGATACAATCTAATATTTGCTACAAGAAGACATCACGACTTAAAGCTAATTCTGAATGGCTACAAACATCCATGCTACTATGGAATTCAAACTGATAAACTCTACCAAAGAGCAGCATCCTACTCATATGTCCATCATTTCGCCTAACAATTGAAGAACACAAGAAATATAGAACATAGGCTCACACTGCATTACAAACCTTGACTTTGTCTTTTGGGGGTATGTTAAGGAGAGAGAGTATGCACCTTCAGTTTCAGATATTAATAACCTAAATAGACAACTAATTAAAGAAATGGAAGGAATAGCTGCTGAAATACTATAAACCACTTTGTGTGAAATTAAATATCGGCTAAAAATTTTGCATGTTTATGACTTGGAGCTCATGTAAAAGTTATTCAAGGTTCAAATTTTTGTTGTGTAAAACTATTTTAAATTGTCTGTTCAAGAAGACAATAAACATGTACATACCTTATTCCTTTTCTTTCTCTCTCTTTCCAAACATGAAATGTGTTTAATAATTTTGGACCACCCTATATAACTACAGTCTATGTTATATTTGTTTACACTTTTTTTTTATTTACACATGGCCCCCGCTTTGTAGAGCACTGTTTTAAGTTAATGATAATAAACATTTTCTTCTAGTAAATCATTTACCTTGCAACTCCATTTTGAACAATGACATTTCCAGAATGCAGATGCAAAAACGGGGGAAATTTTTGATCTTTTAAAAACAACAAAGCCTCTAAAATTTGACAACCTAGTCTCTGAATTTGGGCTGCACTTAAACCATAACCATGAAAATGATACTTGTCTTTCCAGTCATCTTGACAGTGACTCTGCAAAAAACAATGTAATTACCCTTTTATTATGCATATAAAATTAACTATATTCAGTGCATTCAAAATTCCTACAAAATATTTATAAAATTCTTATGTACAGGAATACCTCTGAATACCTCCCTTAGGGCTGTTAATTGGTTAAAGTACCAATTTGCATGGATCTGCACTGAGTAAAATATTACTTAGAAAAATCAGTAATTAGGTATGTATGATACTAAGTAATTTATTCCTATTAAATTCTGTTTAAACAAAAATAGTTATATACTTACCTAAAATTAATGAAAATAATAAAGCAGTGAAAAGTAAAAATAAATTAACACTTATAGCTTAATGTTTACAAAATGAAAAAAATCAACCAACCAAAGTTTTTTGGATTATTTATTATTAATTTTATTTAATCATTTTATTATCAATTTCCACTTCTTTTGCATAAAGAACATTCTTCTGTGCTGATGAGAGGATATTATCTTCAAGAAATTGAAGGTCCATTTACATATACACAATAACAATAGTAACCCATAAATTAAAACTTAAATCATGTTCAAGATTCACAATGTCTGCTGAGATTATATCCATTTAAGGATCAAAGCCACAAAAAGCCTAATAAACAATATATTTCTACATTGTTTTCATAAAATTTTCCCTAACTTCAAACCACATAAAAATGAATCAATCAGTACTAATTGAAATTTGTTATTCAAATTACTATCTGTACTATAGGTCAGCAGTGAGACAAGTTGAACTAAGCAAGGTAATCCTACAAATTTTAAAAGCCTAATAACAATAAAATAAATAGTTCATAAATAAATATTTTTTTAAATAATAAAAAGTACAATAAATGGTGGAAATTATACTTTATATCTATTATTTTATCTTAACTAAATTATTGAAGTAAAAATTATCTTCTTTTATAAAATGGTACTGAAAATGAGTTTTAATTTTAAGTATCTTTAAATTCTTTGTAAAAATATATGGACTCAGGCTAATGTTGAAATATACTGTTGAAAATGATATTTATGAATGAAAAATGCTATTAAGAGAGAAAATAGTCTAGTATTGCATATAAACAGTATTAACAGAAAATTAATACCTTGAGGCAACAATTATGTAACTATTTAGAAGTTGGACTCCTGCTTCAAAACAAAATTATCTCAAAGAACAATCCCAATTTTAAAGAGTTGGACATTGACTGAAAACATAAATTTATTGAATGAGGTCAAAATATCAGGACTGAAATATCACCACTATAACATTACTGGTCCAAAATAAAATATCATCTGTCCAACAATATTGCCTCTTAACATCTTAGTTCAGTGAATGGCATTTCTATTATATATATATATATATATATATATATATATATATATATATATATATATATATATATACATACATACACATATTAAATAACCCCTTTAGCAAAATTCTTTGTAGAAACAGCAGAAATTTGCATGAGTTTTTTATTTTTTTTTCTCCTCCTGTTTTAATACTTTTAAAATATGAATTGTAAGAAACCTTATCTTTGAGCCACCTAGGATATAAAATAAATCTCCAAACAAAACTTCAGCTTTCCATACTTCATTGTTCTTCAGATACATTAATCATTCATTCAGTCAAAGGTATTTGGAATTTATACATAGATATTAGCAACTTTTTTTGCTCAAAAATAGGAAATTCTCATAAATTTATCTCTATTCATCTATTATTTCCCCCTTTTAGAATTTGAATTTTGAGAAACATTTTCTTATTGCATATTTTCAGCAAAAAGAATCACTGAACAGAATTTTAGGTTCCCATGCCTTGTTGTTGATCAGTCAATCTGGTAATCTTTGGATTTTATATAAATAGATATATGTATGTGTGTATGCCCATATATATATTTATTTATAAATAATTTTAAAATAATAAACTACTTTTATTCTATACACCTTTATTATAATTAAAATTTTAAACTATGCAAGACATCTCAACCACCCAGGATTATTAATGCAACTGCCTTTTCCCCCCCCCCCAGCAAAAGTTCTATTTGTGACACATAAATATTAAGTTTTTAAGAAGCATGGAAGGCAAATTTAATTTTTGGCAATATTTTGGATTCATTGATATTATGGAAATGTTTTATATATATATATATATATATATATATATATATATTATCAGCACTAATTTGAACAGTAATATTTTGGACCAGAAGTATTATGGCAACAATATTTTGACCGAATGTTTATTGTAAAAAAGAAGAACAAGTTATAAGAAACTTTAAATATAACTCCTCAGTGCAACAGCCCCTAGGAAGTCAGAGCTTATTGTGCCAATCCCCATTTCCAAGACCTAGACCATGGGATGCAAAGCATATGTTCTGGTTAGGTGGTCTACCTTATGCAGAATCCCCAGGGTTTAGTTCCTAAGCATATTTGGTCCTCAGTTTATCTACCCAATAAAAGGATCAAAGGATGAATCAACCTTGCCCAGCCTGGGGATCAAACCTCAAGCCTGTGTCATGGGAACACAAAGTTGTACCCCAATGCCACTGGGCTTTTCAAGATAAAAGAACTTTGTTAAAAGACAGTTTTATCAAAAAAGTCATAATTTTAGTTTCTGGTACATACATTGATCAACATGTAATAGATTTAAATCAAACAGTCTATCCTTTTGGTGAAAGAAAGTTGAAATTTCTGTTTTACTACATCCTGCCTATTTTAAAAAATTTACACCAGGAAAACTTTTAGTTGAAAAAGTGGTTGGTTAATTGATTGACATTTAGTGGCAGAAGTAATTGTGGTTAGTAAAAATTGCACTTTTTCCTATTCCAGAAAAACTGTAATCAATAGTCTTTATCATTCATTTTATATAATAAAACATTAAATAATTTTTTTAATTAAATTAAATTTTATTCTAGAAAAACACAAAATTAACTTATTTCAAACTGAATTCTATTTGATAAGAGCAGAAAAAGGTCATTAGACTGATTGGGCGAAAACGGAACTCTAATTCCGAGGTGTAAGGCGCCAGTCAGACTTACGGTTTTTTTTTTTTTTTTTTTTTATTTCTAGCATGAAAATCTATGTATTTACTCACTTCGGTGAAAATTGCCCGACGAGAAGGTCAGTAGTCTAATTCGCATATTCTTTCAATCTGAGTCGCATTAAAGTTAAAGTTTTTGAAAACCTTGGTGTCCATGTGTCCAAGTAATTCTGGTGTCCACCACCCTAGGAGATGGGTAAGTTACCCAATCTTTTCTAGTCATTATAATCTTGTGTTACGTTTTGTAACGATTAATTCTTTTCTTTATTCATAAGGGGAATTTAAAGCTCCCCACTGATTATTATTAAAATTTGGATATAATTTTTAGAATTGTAATAAATAAGATTAATTTATTTTCCTTTTTGCAATCCTTTATTTTTTTAATCAATCCCAATCAACTACTGGCATAAATATGAAATCAAAATACAAATAACTAGACAATGCCATATTCAGTGGTCGATAGGTATGCCAAATGTATAATTCTGCCACATAAGATTATATATCTTTTCATCAGTTATGTAAATTTCTGCTAAAATCAAAGAGATTTTTAAACTATCCTAAATTACTAAAAAAAATCCATTATCCTTCTCTTTTTAATTATCATTTCATTTTCCCAGTTAAAAAATATGTAAAATTTCTTGTTCTATTTGTAAGTCCAGAAAGTTAAATCTAAAAGCATAAATTTTACAGATAAAAGTTGGCACATATGTCATACTGTAATTACTTTTTATTATAGTCCTATAACTGATTTATATGCTTATAGGTGTACCATCCTCAGTAATTTTTTTTCTGTTAATTTCATATGATAAGAATATACTTCAAATACAAAATTTGACAATCAGGTTAAGAAATTTTCTTAAATAAGTAAAACCTTACTTGGTATATAATATCTTTTAGGGTTCCTTCTTCATTAAAAGGTATAACAGCTATAACATATTCTTGCTCCATAATAATTTTACGATCAATGTCTAAAACAGGATAAATATAAGGGTGCTGTATGGCTAAAAACAATTCAAGAAGAACCTGTCTTGCTTGGGAACTATACTTGATAGGACATGTCTCAGACACAGGAGTCATAGTTAACAGACGCTCTGTTTTAGTTGTACTATCTCTCACAAGATACCAATTCTTACCAACACGACTTCCTGAAAATAAAAAGATTTATTGATAATTCAGATTTTTTTAAAAAAATGTGTTTTAAAAATCTGCCAATCTGATGCTGCCAATTATTTTTTTTCCCAGGGTGAGTCCAAATATTTTAATCCAGTAGAACTTTGAATCTCATAAATAAATATACAATACACACACACACATAAAGTACACAAATACATAAGCCTAATACATAGATCCATAGTTTTGCATGCATACATTACATAACTGTCATAAAATGGATCAGCAGAACAATGTAATTTCATTGTAGCTTAAAAAATACATTTGAAACCACACTGCATCTTTTATTTTATGCTCGTAAGTTTTTACCAGGCTTAAATTTGCCTGGTAAATACTGGAGCATATTTAAGTCATAGCTTAACTTAAATATGTTCTAGTATTTACAAGATGAATTTAAAATAAAGTAATTTTATGAATAACTAGAAAAATAAAAAATATTAAAGGAATAATGACATATCCTTTTATTTTTCTTTTATGTACTTGTATGACTATAAAATCAGAAAACAGTATAGTATAATGAATAATTTATAAACTACCATTCTACAGTAGTAAATTAATTATTTAAAGTCAGCTTGATAAACTGTTAACATTTATAGTCCTGCCTATATGCCCCAAAGTATAAAAAAATATATAAAATCTTTTATATGCTAGTTTTCTTACAGATAGAGCTAACTTTGGTAAATAACTTTACAGACAGAATTATAAAGATGTTTAGAATGTGCTTTATAATCAAATAGGTAACCTTAATACAAAGGTAATAAACATTTCAGCAATTTAAGTATTTCAAAATATGTCTAAATTACTTGATGCAAAAATTAAGTAAAATAGTTTGCATACCCATATCAGGCAAATGCTGTAAGAAAACATATCTGTTTGAACCTCTCAGATAATACTGACAACATATTGTAGCCATATCTATAAAATTAATGAAAATGATTAGAGAAAATTAACATACTAAAAACTAAATACTATGATAAAAAAGAATAAATGTCATAACACTCAGAATTTAACAATGGGAGGAAATCACACTTATACATGATAATTCACCTAAATTTCTAAATTAATTGAAGGATTAAAATAAATACTTCCTTAACATTTATCTTGTTCTTTCTTAGAAAATAAGTTATCAATAAAAATAAAAAGAGAAATCATCCAAATGACAACTTTTTTTATATAAATAATTTACTAATATGTATTAAAGTTTATATAGAAACAATTTTTTAAAATATCTGCTTTTATAACTTACTTTGTCCAATTTTAGTCAAATCAACTTCGTAAAAATATCTATCATTTAAGTTTAATAGCTGTCATATTGTGCAATAAAGTTTCTTACACTACATATGGAATATAAAATAAGAAAAACCTTGCCCCATCTAAAAGAACTATTTTCAGGTAATCGCTATCTATGAAATTAACTTCATAATTAACTTTATTGCAAAGAAAACTAGCTCATTAATTTTATAAGATTACAAATTTTATTAAAATTATTTTAAATTGTTTACATGGTTTAATTTAATCCATGATATAAAATTTTTACTTATTTTAAATTTTTATTAGTAATTTAAAGATAATATTTTTAATAAATTCCTATATAATAGACTAAAGATTATTATAAAACAATAGGAAAAGGGCTCACTTCTATCTGAATCCCTGATCAGTTTCCTGTCCATTTCTAATCTTTCTTGTAAGAAGGATTCATCAGCTAAGGCTGTATAATCATATCTTGGTTCTCTCCTAAAACAATGTATATTAACAGCATGTATGTTTATGATATCTATAATAATTTAAAAATAACTGTCTTAATAAACAATTTGTTTTAATTAGAGATGTAATGAATATTTGCTCAGTGTCTTGTATTCAGTAATAAGCCCTTTTGAGAATATTTGGTCTAGTAAAATACCTATAGTTAAACATTGTTCTATTTTGGTTGAAAAAAATTAATCATAGAAAAAAAATTTAACTGTGATTTTAAATATATTTAACAAAGAATATTGTAAAGTTGCATTTCATTGCATTAATTATTAGAAAATCTAAATTTTAGTCAAGTTGCATAATAGATGTCTATTACATAATGTTACATAAAACATTTCCTGTTGCAAAAATTATGTGTATTTAAACAAGCATGGAATGATTTTATATTAAGATGTAAATACAATTTTTTATATAGAAGCCTGAATACTATTTGAATCAGCAATTAAAATTTCTTCATAATGTATATCAATGATAAATCAATTTATCAATGTTCAGTACAAACATATAATTATAAAAAAATGTTATTCATTTAAAGAATGTCTTTTAAAACTTCCAGAAACAAGTTATATGAGATGTTAAAAAATAGGTAATGTTTAAAAATAGTTTACAGGTGTAAGAAATATATCATTGTAAAGTATTAAATAATGATGCAAGAACAATGTTTTTTCAGTCTTTTCTCTTTGGTTTCATACACATTACTAGCTTCAAAAAAGAGATGCTCTCTGTATACTGTACTTGTAGGATCTGAAAGCTATTTTCTCACAAACTATCATATTTACATAAAAATTAAATTTGTTATAAATTAGAGAATTTTTCACTTATCACAGGATAGCACTATTTTTTATTAGCAATTACTTATTTACTTAGTTGATGTAACATCAACCATAATAAAGATTATTCTTAAAATATCATTAATATTTATACAAAACAGAGCTTATATATAAAATCTAATACTTGAAATAAAATGTTATACACACACACACACATATATATACTATTGCCAATGATGATCAGTCACTTGCAAGTTTAGACATTTTGTTGAATATCTAAAAAAAATACATAAGGAATTATCCTGAAATCTCAGGCCTGTAGACGTCATATATTGCAACAAAGAATTTTTCCAGAAACCTTATAGAGGACCATCAACAAATTGAAGAAAAACAAATATGTTTTGGATAACCCTCTAAAAAGTAATGTATGAAAAGTATGGAAACGTTAGTATGCAATTAGGATGCTTCTTGTAATAATCTGTGGTCATTTTTATGAGGATAGCATGCATACTCGTGGAGAAATTAAGGTTTTTATAAAAGCAATCCCAAATTTCTCCAAGTGTTTTGCTTATAATTTGCAGTTTTCAATATTAAATAATGCTATTTTCAGGACTCATGTCAAGCAACATTATACACAATACCCTGCAATCAAAATTTAAAATTGGATGAAAGATGAGTAGGTTTACTAAATGTTTCACTGTGCATGTGCGAATGAAATCAAAACAATCTGCATAATATATTAGATAAATGTACAGAGCAACTTCTGTGAAAGTCCCAATATTCTGAAAAGGATCGTTAATAGAATAAACTCAAAATCCGTTGTTTCCAAAAAGAAGCAAAAAGATAATGGCTGTATCCAACTAAAGTATATTGTATAAATACAAAATATACATACAGTATATCGCGAACAGCAGAATCAATGTTTCTTCTGCAGCCACAACAAACATTTACTTTTGTGACAGCCTCAACTTTAAAATATCATGCAGTGAAAGAAATATTATATATTTGCCCATTGGCACTGAGATTTTTAATAACATATAAAAGTTTGGATGCAGCCCTTCCTCTTTTTGCTTCCTTTTTGAAACAACAGATTTTGAGCTTATTCTATCCATGATCACTTTCATAATTTTAGGCTGTATTTTGGGGACTTTAACAAAAGTTGCTCTATACACTTATCTAATATATTATGCACATTATATTTTGATTGCATTTACGCATGCACAGTGAAACATTATTTAGTAATCCTGCTCATTTTTCCTCCAATTTTTATTACTTTTTAATTTTGATTAAAGGTATCATGTTCAATGTCTTTTGACATGCGTCATGAAAATAGCATCATTTGACATTGAGAACTCTGCAAATTATAAGCAAAAAACTTGGAGAAATTTGGGATTGCTTTTATAAAAACCTTAATTTCTCCACAAGTAAACATGCTATCCTCATAACAATGAACACAGATTATTACAAGCATCCTAATCCTGTGCTAAAGTTTCAATGCTTTTTATACATTACTTTTTACAGGGTTATCCAAAACATATTCGTTTTTCTACAATTTGTTGACAATCCCCTATAGGATTTTGGGAAAATTTCTTTGCTGAAAGATGACGTCTACCATCCTGTTTACTAGCCTGAGGTTTCAGGATAATTCCTCCCGTATTTATCTAGATATTCTACAAAATGTCTAAAATCGTAAGTAACTGGTCATCATTGGCAATATAGTGTGTGTTTATATATATATATATATATATATATATATATATATATATATATATATATATATATATATATATATACAGATAAAATGGAAATAAATAAGACATACAAAAAAATTAGACATATTTATCTTTCACCTGGTATATTTGTTGTTTAAAATATATTATGTAGTTATTAATTCTATACATGAGATATTAATTCTATTAATACTTTTATGTCCTACTATTCCCTCCATATAATAAATTCATGAATTGTATTTTACTTTTGTAATACATGTGCAAAATTATTATATCATACATTATATCTCATAACGTAAATTCTGTTTTAATCTAAATAAATTTAAATAGAAAAATTTATTTCAAAAATATTTTGTAACAGGACTAATTTATACAAAAAAAATATAGTAAATAATCAATGTAAATAATTTTGTCATAATAATTGAGGATAAACTCTTTTAAACCTTTGCCTGTCCTGTTCATCACATATACATAGCTAATACTTTATACATTCGTAAATATATAGGAAATATAGACTATATACAAGCTTATTATATAAAATATAATTCATTGTACATCCTTTGTGATATTCAAGCATATGAAGCATTATATTCTTAAATTCATGTAAACAAAATATTTCTCTTAAAAATAACAAAATATGAAATTCATATCAAATTTTTTGGTATTATTCTATAAAATATTCTATCTCTTCTCTTTTCAGGTAAAAGGAGGAAAAGTAGACTTTTTGTTGTTGCTTTCAGTTTCATTTTTTAGAGTGAAAATCCAATGGTCGTGGTGACATTCGCGTAAATAAGGATTTGGTTTTAAGGGGCCCCAAAATTCATATTGTGACTTGAACACCATATTGGGTATATCAAGCTCTGCCAAAACTAATGTGTATATGATACATAGTTAAGAAAAAAGTTATTTTCATTAATCATATACAGTGAAACTTTGACGTATTACTCCCACATTGAATGCTTGATTCATTTGGTCCTGAATTTATTATCTACCAATGTTATTTTTCCAATATTGAGAACTACCAAATCTTCTATTTTGCACATTTATCGTTAAAAAAAAATGTTGTTCTGTCACTTTGTCACTCCAAAAGTATTATCTCTGTGAAATTTAAGCAAAATAGAAAAATAAGGCTTTTTTAAGGGGAGGTGATAAAAATAATGCTCTATGGCTAAGTGGATATTAAAAAGATTTGACTTATCAGGAGCTTTCTTAGACTACTAAAGGATTACATAACAATCAGAAAGGTCATAACTATAGAGAAACAGAAGAAAGATAATAAAAAAGAGGAAAAAAAAAGAAATTGGTACTTTTTTTTTAAGCACTCAAAGATTTGTTAATATTAAAATCATTTACAACACAGTGACAGCAATAGTGTATTTACAGAGGTAGAAGGGATAGAACAGTGATCATTTACAGTCAGGTGAACTTATGCAAAGCAGATATCAATTACAAATATTTTTTAAATGTTAACTATCATTCTAAATGTAAGTTTTATGTTATAAAATGTTTATCATTCTAAATGTAAATCATTCTAAATATCATAGGATGAATGATAAACATAAAAATGTTTATCACTCTAACTATCATTTTAAATGCAAGTTTTATTTTTTAAAATGCTTAATACTTCTAATAAGCATTATAGATAATTTATTCATAGTCACATATTATCAAACTTCAACATATATTTCCTGAATCCACCAGTTTCCATTTCTGGCCCCTCAAAAAACAAGATCAAAGTTTCATTCTATTGTCTACAACTTTTCCTTTATACAGGCATTTAGTTGATAGCTCATGGATTTTATTGAAATTTCCAAAATATAACAAACTAAATTAATCAATGAGTAATATTTTAGAAATTGTTATATTTCCACTTTCCTATTTTTCCAACCAGTACCAATTTATTTTTTCCAAATTATTGAGAAACACTCAAGGTTTTTCAATTTTCTTAATGAGCGAATGGTTTAGTTTTGACAAATGTAGTGATGACTGATAAACACTTTTGTGAAATTATGAGTTTTTAAAAAGTATCTTCTCTGCTAGAACAGAATATAAAGCAAGAATAATACTAAAAAGTTTATTACATTATAATTTTTAAAAAATCAAGAAATCTAGGGCTTAGAACACTATTTTAACACATAATAAATGCTAAAAAAGTTAATTTAATATTTTTAAATAGTTGTGCTTTAAAGATACAACCAAAATATCAACTTAATACAGAAGGCCAATAGGTTAGTCATTCTCTCCATATAATAAATATCCATTAAACACTATACAAGATAGTGTTACTATAAAGACAAATATAAAATGCAAATTTTAATTAACCTAAAAGCATCTTTCCAAGGCTCTGGGGATGTATATTTTGCAAACACATCTTGGAAGCTTCTTTTCTCTTTTTGTTGCACATACAAAGATAATGGTTGTTCAGTATTCCTATTAGATTTTTTATTGTGTCCCCCACTTTCTTTACACCTTTGATTCATTAAGCATGAATTAATATTTACTTCTTGCTGAGGTATATTACATCCATTATTCAAACAAGGTTTTGTCTTAGTAGAGACTCCTGGTGATTTATCTTTTAAGTAATAATCCCAAGGTTTGTTAAAATAAGCTAAGGCATGCTCTATAGCTAACTGGTGAATGTCACAGGTATTCTTACTACGTTTAAGATTCTTTTTAAAAGATAAATCATGTTTTTTAGTATGCACCTCTTTATCATCAAAATCCTTCTTGCGGAACTGAATATAATACAAATTCATTTTGGCACATCACATTTCAGTATAGGTAGATAACACTAACTAGAGGAAGGGCAGAGAAACCTTATGAATGCTAAATCCTTTCAAACACTTCAATTTGATTACTTGAAACATACAACATTAAGTTTTTTTATGGTTTCTCTATGCCATTATTTAAAAAAAAAAAAACATAGAATATATTAAGGTAAAATTACTATCAGAAAATTGAAATAGTGCAAAAATATAAGCATTTGTGTAAGAAAAAAAGTTTTCAAATTTGATTTCAGTAACCAAACAAATTTGATGCTTTGTTTACATTAACAATATAAAAATTTTTTTTAAGTTTTTAAAATGAAAATAGTTTAGTTGCTACATTCTTTATATTAAGTAATAAAAAAACTCATTTTAATATTCAAAATATTCCTCAGCAAAGAGAAAAAATTATATCAGGACACATTTGCAAACAACATAGTAAACTTAAAAGAAACTTTATATTAAAACACATTATTGTATTTATGAGACTTAGAAATTTTTCTTACTATTTATATTATACACATGCACATGTGTGTATGTGTGAGTAAGAAAGAGTTAAAGAGATAGAAAAAATATTTCACATATTAAATCAGGATAAAATGGCATAAAAACATGAGAAACAAGCTTTTTTCTATAAAACAAACTTTTTTTTCCCTCTTACTAAGTACTTTTCTATTCTATAAATGAGAATATAACTGTTTTGAATGATAAACCAAACTTATCCATCTTATAATAGAAATTACATTGTATGAAGATTTTTTTAGAAGATATTGTGGTTAACATTTGTCTCTTTAAAACTTAAACCATAATTTTTAATTATTTAAAGTTCATTATAATAGAAGCTTCCTAATTATTCATTAAAATTATGATCTTGAAGCTCAGATTACTGAAGTGAGACTAAATGTACAGTAAGTGATAATTATATACTTACAAATATGACAGTTTAATAGCTATATATGATATACTACTAACTAGTTATGTGATTCAACTAGGTGTGTTTGAGAAATTTTGATATATTTTCAAGTATTAATCTTATTGAACTCATCTTAATATTAGCAAAGATGACAAGAATGAAGAGTTCTAAACTTCATAGAGAAGGAACAGAGAATGTAAAATATGACTGAAAAGCTAATAATTTTTTTTTTTAATTTGAATAGTTTTAAAATTCATAAATAGTTTTAAATTCCAAACATTAATAATTTCAAAATTTACATATTAATAGTTTTAAAGTTCATAAATTAATAGAAAATGCAAAATATGACTAAAGAGCTATTGGGATTTCTAAATTAGTCTTCAGTCTGAACATGTCTATAAGTTAGAAAATCAAATATATAAATCCAACTGTGTTACAGAAAGCATGCCTTATCTCACTTTCATTAAGTCTGTATACATATTTATACAAAAACTAGTCTAATTTAAAAACTCAGTACAATTTAAAACAATACAGGAAATTTTATTGATAATCCTATTTTATTAATCAACTAACTCCCAAACCAATTAATACACACAGGCATATGCAAAGTAACTAGGGGATGCAGACTATTCCAGGTCTCTTATTAGATACAGCCTCCAAAAAGTAAATTTTAAAAATACAAAAATAAGAAGGAAAAATGAAAAACAGCTCACAAGTAAAATATCAAGTGGTTCCTTATGGATAAATTTTATGATCCTAAGACTATCTGGGTAATTTCAGAACTACAGATTCCTTCCTATAATCAGACTCAAAATTTAGGTCTATAGGGTTTTTATTTTTCTACCAGTTTTTTTTAAGTAGTTTAAATTATTTTTTTAATCAAAAATAACAAATTAATAAGCACTTTTAAATGCATGTTTGTCTGCTAGATATAATTTGGTTTTTCATTAGTATTAAGTTATTTTGTGTTTCAAATCATTTTAGCTATTTAAATAAACATTAATTATATATTTGGTTTAGTTTATTTGGAGAGCTATAGTCTACTTTGCAAGGGCTAATGAGACTAGGTTCTACTGCTTGAAACCAATTCTGATTAGCTGTGAACTTCAATGTCAGCAGCTCAATGAGGAATTTGCACATGTGGGGGATTCGAACAACTTAGTGTTTTTCTGATAATTTCAGACTCGTAGATTCCAAAAATGTTCTCAAAAATGTAAAAAACTGGGTCCATCATTTAAAAAATTAATTTTAAAGTTAAGCAAAAATCACGTGACATCAAAACGCTCCGTGATTGGTTGTGATGTCATCGTTCATGCAGACCAATATTTTTGTATTGCTTTTAAGCGCGCACTATTTTCCGATTTTGTTTTTGCAAGTTCCTGAAATTTTCTAGCTATCAAAATTTATTTTTATTTAAACCTGAAGGTTTATTTTATCGATCTAGATAGCTTAGTTATCTCAATTTGTCATAAATGTCTCTTCTACCTGGATTTACCAATCAGACAACCTCCCGAAAATTGACAGCATGTCAATGTTTTCTTTCTTGGCAAAAAACCCGGATTTTATGGGAGCAGAAATACGAGGAATTAAAACCCAAAGGTGTGTAAAATCATTTATATTTTTTTTCCAATTTTACTTAACATGTATTAATACTTTATTCATGCTAAACACAGCTCTTTTGTTTGTAAACACAAACAAGTCAAATAAATACACATATATCATATACATACACATTTGTAGTTGCATCGTTTTTTATAAATAGAGACGGATGTAATATTAAAATAAAAATTAGAGGAGGTATTTTTTGTGAGACCGGTCTCATTAGCCTTCTTGTTGCAAAAAGTAGACCGTAGCATTCCAAAACCAAACCAAAACAAAATCAATTCTTAGATATTTTAAATGTGATGAAAAGAAATTTAAAATCTTTAAATGGCTTTACTTAATTATTTATACATTTTTAAATAGCAATACAATTTTATTGCCTTTAATATTAATGTCAAATTAAAAAATGTATAAAATTTCTCAAATTAAATTTAATTTTTAAAGTAATATAATTATTAAGTATTTTAAAAATATTATACTTTTTTTTTCAAATCAAATTAGTCACCAATTTAATCGAAAAATATCACTGTTACATTTGATACATAAGAAAGTATGCATCTCTGAAGAAAATATTTATAATACCTTGAAAATACATAACTTTCCCCTCCCCCGAGTTATTTATTAGATAATTATATGCTTTAGATATTTATATGTTTTTCGATATTTATATGCTTTATAAAATATTTATTGTACTTGAACTCTGTGATAATACTCGAAAATTAGCAGTTTTAAAAGTTAAATAGCAGTGGTTAATCAACAATCCTTTTAAAGGTATAGATGTATTTTATATACTTTAATTGTTCTAAAATAGTAATATTTAAACAAATGCAAGCATTTATTTACCGAAAAATGGTCTTCACAAACCCATAGAGATGATTTATATGATAATTTGAGGTTTAATTTCTCATCCCTTTTCATCTCAGTTGTCCAGATTTTACGTGTATGTGGGTCTTTTGGGACGCTGAAAAATATCTTCTCATTGCAATTAGTTGTTGTATTTTTACAGAGTGGCACAATACAATATTTAGAGTATGATTTTTTAATGCCAGACATAACAAAAAAATGCTATTATATGCGATACTTTACACAAAAAACAAATTTAAAAGTCGCCTTTTAACATGTAAACAGCATAGGAGCTCGGTGTTTACATGAACGATGACGTCACAAACACGACGGAGATAAAGTAGCGTTTTTGAGAGACGTTAAAGAGTCCGCTATAAAACCCATTAGAAATCACTCATTAGGCCCCCAAATGAAAGAAAAATAGCTACTGTCCTGCTTACTTTTTTGTCTTCTATCGTTTAAAATCAAAATTAGAAAACATGAAAATTCCTCATTCTGAACCCATGAACTCTAGTGTGCCCAAGAAAGATTTCTATAATAAGATTTGATAGCTATAGGTCTGCCACTGTGAACACATACTTGAAAAGTAAAAGTGCAAAGTATTTAGCTAGGCAATTCAAGGGCAATCCAAACACTTTATTGATTTATTTCCTCCACTGATGGTTTCAACATCCAAGAAGCTTATGTCAGTTTTCTTACTTAGTTATATCAGTTTTACATCAGTTTTCTTCATTTTAATTTCAGATACATCAATTTTCTTTTATGGCTTTTTATGATAACAGGACAACTAACCACAACATTCCTCTTCCCTTTAAAGTAACAAGGTAAAAGGGGAAATGGGAAAACAACTGTAATTAATGTTTTTATTTCCAATCAACTCTTGCTAATGAAAGTTAAAGTTCAAGCATACCAAGATCAATGTTTGGAGTCAGTTAAATTAGAGAAACAATTTGATTTTACAAATAATTAAATTATATTTCTAGAAAAATGTATGTCAGATAAAGGCAAAAAATATCACAATACATCAAGTCATTGTTAACTATTATGATATGCATAAAATCAGTTACTAAACAGGAGAAAATAAATACTTTGAATAATATCTTACAATCTAAAGATTTTTAAATATCTCATGAAAGCACTTGCATGATTTGAATCAAAGAGGGCAGAATGATAAGTGAATGATTTAGCATCCAAACCTTCTCAAAATATCTTTGCATGACGATATATGCTAGGTATGATGTAGATATGACTATACAGGGACTAAATAAATCCCTGGATGTAAAGTTCAATCTAATGTAAGTTAATAATGTACAATCTAATACTAGTTATGATCTGTATTCATTATTAAACTGAAAGCCAGGGAATTGCATTAAATGACATTCTTCTTTAATAGTAAAAATATTGTATAAAAATATTGTACAAAATTTAATTCTATATGACTTAGTAGCCTGGAACAGAGTTAGAAAAAAATCATGATTTTTTTTTTTAAATCAGTTTTGATTTAAATCAATTTTTTTATTTAAATCAGATTTTTTTTACTTTTTTCTCAATAATAATTTTAATTGTTGTTTTTATGTTTTTTGCAATATACATAGAATAGTTTGTTATAAGAAGTAACATCTTATCTATCTAGTATATTCTGAACACTGATTACCTAAAATTAAATACATAAATTTTAATCTAAATATATTCCAATATTTTGTAATTGGATAGTGGAAACTAAATAAGATGTAAATTTAAAGAACAAATTAAATATTCTTTTAATGCAAACTATTTATTAAAAACACAAATCACAATTATTTCAATATTTTTTAAGCACCGAATTATGGATTTAATTGTATCAATAAAAACACTAGCTTTGATGCTTTATCCACTCCTAATTGGTTATAAAGGCTAGAATGAACAATACCAAAAGAAGAAAATTGTCTTTCCATTCCAGCAGATGAAGCCACGACTGTTGTTATTTGGTAGACAAACTGGATTTCAAGCTCTGTAATATTCTCTTTACCTCCCATTACATAAAATGATTTCCACCAGTCATAATCAATCATTGTACTACCCCTACTACATACTTTCTGATAACAGCCCCTAAATTCTTGGAAAGCACATGCTATCTATTTACACTTATTTACTTATTTGTATTAGCTGACTGATTTCCAATTCTCCTGTCTTTGAAATATAGGTTTTAAAAGAAGAGAAAAAAAATGATTTTTTTCAAAAAAAATCAACTGATTTAAATCATGCCAACCCTGGTCTGGAACATACTTTTTATTACATTTAATAGAAAACTGCAATGCCAACCAGTGCAAGTAAAATGTGTAAGATAAGAGTATATATATTTTGCTAAAAAAAATTAAGCTGCATAGAAGTTTGTTGTAACAGGTATATAACCATATATAGGTAGATAGGCTTGTTTACACAGTATTTTTGCTGGCATATTACAAAAAGAGAAGTGGTGATTGTTTATTTTTACTACATTAAAGGTGACAAGTGTGTGAAAAAGGAACTATCTTTTTGACAATTTATGGTAATAAGAATAAGTAATCAATCTCATAAAAGTTTTAAGATCAGTAAAATAAATGGGGTTTTTTTATGTTTATACTGCTTAAAAAAAAAGCCCAATGGGGGCAGCACTTTATAATTTGCTTTTTGTTTCCTTTCTGACTGCAATTAATATGATTACAATAGGAACACACAAGTGTTTCACTCACAGCAGAAATAAGTGGGAAATCACCAACACCTTCTAGACAGGAGTAGTTTTGATTACTCTGTAAACATGACATTTCCCCTTTTTGTGAAATCTAGAAATAGACAATAACATGCACTTCATATTAGCGCATGCAGAAATTCTTTCTCAAAAGAAAAAAGTGTTACACTCTCCATGAAGATAATCTTGTTAAGTTACGGAAAATTTATTCAAATGCTTACTTATCTGTTCTCTTAATTTTTAAAAATCTCACTCTGTTTTGGGGAAAAGATAAGAAATTCTTACTCTTTTTCTGCAATAAAACCTTGTACTTCTTTTACACAACAGTGGTGTCAACAGTGTCAATATTAATTATTAACTTTGAATGCCAAATTTCAAACTAGAAGCCCAGTTCCCATTTCTTTTTGTATACTTAATACTATACTGCTTTACCATCTTGGTTGCACTTTATCACAAAACATTCAATTTGACTTTTATAGAATGACTAAGAAAAAAAATGTAAATCTTCATATACAACCTCTTAAAAAGGTATGATATTAAAGGTCTTCAGTATTCATCTCTAAAATTATCTCAAAGTAACCAATACCCTCCCAATGACATCAGATAACTGATAACAAATGTAAGGGATTTCATTAAAAACAAAAGTAATCTAAAGAATGACACAGAAACAGAGTAGGAGGTTGATTCATTTGGTCCTTGAAGCAATTATATATACAATCTCTATATTCATTTGAACATTTATTTTAGGTGCACATTACATATGAGATAAAGCTTTTGTCCATGTCTTCTTTAAAGAACAAGGTTCATATTATGCAGAGTACATACAGAACTATAAATAACTAAAAAATTTAAAAATTATATTACATATCAATAGTAGCATTCAAAAGATGCAATTAAAATATGATATCATTTACAAATAAAAAAATATTGGTTTTAAAGAACTTAAATTTCTGATTCTTGTATTTTAATTTATGACACAATTTTTAAAAATATTTTAAAATCTTTTATATACCTATCTAGAATTAATAATTTAACAGTTTAGTTATTACAATAATTCTGAATAAAGTGATAATTAAAATACTATGATTAATTTTTTTGTAAAAAACAAAAAATCATCTAGAATCAGATGTATAAAAATACAAGCTGAATTTACCTAAGAGAAAAAACATATTAACTATAAAATAAAATGCATTGACAAAACAGGGTCATAATGATTTAAATCAGAATTTAGACCTATTGACTTCTTCTTAAAATCAAATATTTATTTTATTTTACAAATGTCGAAAAATTAGCACCTAAACCACAATTATTTAAATGTTCAAAAGTCATTGGAAGATCAGAGTAACACAAAATACAGTTTGGTGAATCCACCACTTAAAATCAAATATGAATAAATTTATTTCAGATATTTAAAACTATTTGATTTGATTTATCTAAACACATAATTAAAAGAAGATTATGCACACACCCATATATAGAAATATGTATAAATGTATGTGTATATATATGTACATACACACATAAATGTCATCGAATTAATACAACTAGTAAGAATACATTGAAGGCAAATTAATTTTTGATAAATCTCTTATTAACAGCATAGCAAAATGCTGATGGGGTGATTCCCCCCTCTCCCTTAAATAGGATATTTTGGAAAAAGAAAAACATGCTTATAAAAAAAATTAAGAACTTCGTAAAATGCGGTTTGTAAAGATCTAAGACAGGGATATCTCCAGTAAAACCTCAAATACTAAATAATAGTTTAAAGAAAAATGGCAAAGACGTGTTTTCAACTTTAAAACCAATAGAAGAAAATGTTTACTTTGTTCAAAGAAACTACTGCTCCTAGGACCAGTTTTAATAGTTTCATCCCCTTCCCCTCAAAAAAAGGAAAATTAAATGGCTCAACCCCTTTTGTAATATAAATTACCATAATATTTTCTAACAGGGTTGAGATTTTTTTTTAAAGGGCATAAATATGAAAGATTTTTTTTTTTTTTACTAATTTCAAACTTTACAATAATGATAACTTATTCTTTCACTTACAAACTTTCTACCCTTTCTGTAGTATGTACCATTAAAAAAAAACAATAGAATTGCCATTATGCCTATTAAAATAGGATGGTAAAAAACCTATCAAAGAAGTATGCATATCTGCATACATTTTATTGCATATTTGTAACCCCAAGTGCTATGCAGTGCAATCTCTTTTTTAGAAAGAAATACATATTCATATATGGCCCATTTTACTTGCCCAGGTTAGCATTTCAACTGTGTTAAGTGACTTAAAATCCTTTAAAATAAGAAACTGATACTGCTAATAACTTAATACAAAATTTATATGATAGTGTTGAAAAATATGAGTAAATACAATTCAAACATTAACCCTTTTTTAAAACAAATTCTGATTTTCTGACAATTTATCTGAAATATTTTTTAAACGAATTGTTTTTTATATTTTTCTACCTCAAATGAAAACAACTGCTGCCTGCCAAGAAACAACCAGCAAGTAGGATTATAGAACTAATATATTAAGATTAGCATGAGTAAACTAATACTAATATTTGGTAGCATAAATTTGATGACTAAATTCAAATTTTTAACACATTTACAGTGTCTCCAATTTAAAATCATAGAAACAGAATTTTTTAAATAATTTAAAACACGTTTAAAACGTGCTTAAAAAAAATAAACTATGCAATTTATTACATACCTACAGTTTCTGATGTACCACAAAAGTATTCCAATTAGAATAAAAGCAAGAATAACCAGTAAAGCCAAGACCTGAAATTTCGATACAAACAATTTAGAAGAAGAAAATACAACTTGTTAAATCTTAAAATGCGAAAATAATTACAAACTAAGTTATTAATAAATATAATAATAAATACCCAATAATACTGCCGAATAAATAAATTCCAAGATTCATCTTCTTCATACATATCATTCATGATTATGGGATATGTTTAACTGGACAGATAATGCATAATTTTCAGAAGAAAAATAAATTACTAGAAATACCGCCAAACGGACACTACTACTAATTATCCTCATGCTAACATGTAGTAAAAATCACGTGAAAAAGTTTACTTCTTGCAACTAGCTGCTGACAGTTCAAAGATGGTATACACAATATCAGCAGCAGTCCTCTAAAATTTGAACCAATAAACTCATCTCTTTAGAATCATGTGATAGATAGGATTCCTTATTCGATAAGTAGTTCGGACTGTCGTCTACGATAACTCGTTCGTCTGCTAAAAGAGAAACCATCTCTAGTCAGAAATAAATCAACTAAGGGAGCTCTGTATTACTTAAGTGTGAAAATGACAATCTTCAGAAGCTATCTCACTCTTCTGGATTATGTCGGTGAAGTGTCTATTTGGTACAATAATGTCATCGAGTGAGATAGGAACTGATCTGTGGCTCCTCCTACTATAGCTTCAAGACCTTCAAGATGGTAGGGCAACTGGATTGCTTGGGGCAAGCTCTTTAATTCTGGGATTTCTAACAGCGAGCAAAAAAAATGACAACGAGCAGAAAATAAAACAAATAAAAGATGAAAGAGGGGATAGGCAACACCTCCTCTCTTTAGGAGGTGTTGGGATAGGGCGGTAGATTCGTGACTTCATAACACAAAACTAAAGAGTAGAAGGCTTAGCTGATAGAAAAAACACAAATATTTTAGCGGCCAAGGATATCCGTACGTTTATTTATGTTTAAATTAAAAATTAAAATTTTATTTATCATATTTTGTTGAAAAATGTAAGAAGTTAAATTTAAAAATGTCGAAACAACTTCAGAAATAAATATTTAGAAGAAAATACACATAAATTTTAGCTATTAAAACATTTAGAAAAAGCAGAGCGGGGGACAAAAACATGAACCAGTAAATACGAGCTTACGAGACCGCTTAAGAGTAAGTAAGAGGCAGACACTCTACCGAGAGTGCGACACCCATACAGGGTGATAAGACTTGATTACAAGTTAAGAGGAGCGTTTTATAATCCTGTCTTTGGAAATGTTTTGATTCATTCGCTCCGCTATGAGGAACAAAATGAAAAAAGAAAAACAACTGCCGCCGATCTTTTCAGTTCTGAATTGATAGGCAATAAATTTTCGCCATGTGTGTTTTGCAGTAATTATCATGAGTCAGCGGACGATTGCTTACATGCTCTAAATTTAACTATAGAAGAAAGGGAAAATATCCTGGTTAAACGTGGCGCCTGCTTTCGTTGCACTGGAAAGCATTTGAGTAAACAGTGCCAGAAACGCGTTCGTTGCAAACACTGCAATAAAAGGCATTTATCGATTTTATGTTTTTATTCAAACAATAAAAAGAAAGATGAAATTTCTAATGAAACCACTGATGAAAAAACTTGTGAAAATAGTGTGTTGAATAATTCTTGTTCAAAGGAAGTTCTTTTACAGACTTTAATTGTATGCATTAATGGGAACAACTCGAGTAATTTTTGAGGATAATTTTAGATTTAGGTTCACAAAAATCCTACGTCAGTAAGTATGTGGCTGAAAAAATGAAATTAAAGTGTATTGGAGAGGAAACAATTACTCATGGCTATTCGGGGGAATAGAGAAAAGTGAAAGGCATAAGAAATACTCTATTAAGTTAAGCAATATAGATAAAAGTTTCACTTTTGAAATAGAAGTAATGGATCAAAAGAAAATATGTGCCCCTATTCCTAAACTGAAAAATTTTGAATGTATTCAAGAATTGAAAGAGTTGGGAATATTTTTAAGTGATATTGCCATTAATGAAAACTGTTGCTTATTTGAAATAGTCCAAACGAAATTCATGTTTTACTAGGCGCAGATTGTGCCAGTAAACTATTAACTGGGGAAGTCAAGCATTTATCAAATGGGATGCTGGCTATGAGAACGAACTTAGGCTGGACAACTCTGGAAAATTCCGGAGGGGAAAAAACGAAGAATTCTAACATTTTATTATCGCTTCATTCAACTAGCTTTGACATATCTGATGATTTGTCTCTTGATGCAATTGGCATTCGTGACCCCGAGACTAAGATGTTAAGGTCAGATCTTGAAAAGACACCAAAAGATCATTTTCTTCAGACTGTTACTAGGAAGGAAGAGGAGAGGTATTCAGTTAGCTTACCTTGGATTGAAGATCACCCCCCGCTGTCGAGTTGCAGGAGTCCAACGGAAAAAAGACCAGCTAGTTGCGTGAAATCCTTGGAACGAACGGGAAGGTTGACCGATTACGAGAAGGTTTTCAAAGACTGGTTAGCTGAAAATATCACCGAGGAAGTTCCTCTCTCTCAAAATATTAAAAATGAACATTTTTTACCGCATCTTCCTGTGCTTAAGGACAATTCCATAACAACTAAGGTGAGACCAGTATTTGATGACTCCGCCAAAGCAAAGAATTTCCCCCCTTTCAATGATTGTGTAGAAAAAGAAGAGCCTAATCTCATTGAACTGATACCAACCTGATGAATAGATTTCGCCTTGAGAAGTACGGTGTAACTGCTGGGAAGCTATGAAATTCTTTCTACGTCGACAATTGCGTTCTTAGTGTTTATAGCCCGGAAGAATTGTCAAAATTGGTATTGGAAGCACAGGCTCTGTTGAGCACAGCTAAATTCCATCCCCGAGGGTGGGAGCATGCTCCTTTAGTTTTTAAAAAGGACAGTGGAGAAGACATACCTGTCATTTACTGGTCAGATTCAGCCAATGGTTTATATTGGATCAAGGAAACTGAAAATTGGGCTACATTTGTGCACAATCACGTTCAGGAAATACGAGGACTGAGTAATCCCGTTGACAGGAGATATGTAGCTGGTCCCTTGAATCCTACCGATCTCCCTTCACGAGGATGCAACCATCAAGAACTGTTAAAAACCCTCTGGTGGAAGGGACCAAGACGGTTGAAGTGGTCGATCTCTAAAATTGATCCAGACTTGGAAATTGTTAACTCAGAGAAAAGCAAAACCATCGTGTCAGTCATTAATGCCCAAGTAGATACTATCGAATATGCAACTCGAATTTCATCGTATCACAAAATTGTAAGAACAATAGGTTGGATACAACGATTTTGTCACAACTGCAAGAATAAAGAAATCAGGAAAAAAGGAAAATTAAATTTAGAAGAAATAGATCGAGCAGAGAAAATAATTGTGAGAAAAGTCCAGGAACAATCATTTGAGGAAGTACGGAAGTTGCATTTGCAAACTTTTACAGACGATGATGGATTGATTAAAGTAAAAAATAGAATTTTAATTGATGAGAAGAAACTGAATATAAGATTTGCGTATAAACAAAAATTACGCCAAGATTTAAGGCTTCGGTTCAGAAGTGAATATTTGGGACAGTTAAGGGAATTTACGAAGACTAGAAAAGATTATTTCGTCGAAGAAGGAGAAATCGTGCTGATCGGATATTCCAATACCAAGAATATAGATTGGCCGCTGGCCAAAGTTATTAAAACTTTCCACGGAAAAGATGGAAGAGTACGAGTGGTAGAGTTAAAGACAAAGAATGGAGCTTTCCTACGGCCTGTCCAAAGACTTTTACCCCTTGGAGATTAGTGAACCTGAAAGTTCTCCAAAGCTCAACGTAACATCCCCAATTGTAGACGACTACAATGGAGTTTGTCATAGGAATGATCCCTTAGAACCTGACAGTGAGCATGAAGAGAATCTTTCTCAGGAACCTGAAGTTCGCCGTTCTCGGTATGGTCGCGTTCTGAAGGAACCCGACAAACTGAACTTGTGACATTCCATTTCTTCAGTTTGAGTTTTGGAAGGTATCTCAAAACTCAAAGGTGGGAGAATATGGGAAATCCCCCGGCAAACTAACTGCGAACTGACTGTAACCGTAACGAACGAACTCGGTGTCGGTGTCTGCCGCGAATGTGTAAACAGTCGAGATGAACTCTCGCTAGCCTTTCTTTTTACATGTACATAGTTGTCTGTAATTCTTTTTAAATCTATATAAATTTTATTCCTTTTTTCACAAACGTATTCGAGCCATTAATGCCAAACACGGAATCAAGGTGTTTATGCAAGAACAAAACAGCCCGGCCCGGGACAAATTGACGAGAAGTAGTACCATCGGAAATTTGGAGGTAAGGCCTCTTTGCTTTACCTATTGATTTAATTGTACTGTATTCTCTTGTGGTCTTTTACGACAGTTTTTTTTTAATATTACGTTTTAAAATGCTGTTGGTTCACCAGTGCTATTTTTACTTAAAAAAAATCTCTCCTTTTGGAGTATTTCAGAAAGCTTAGTTACTTTATAATGACTTTATGAAGAAGGATATAAATTGCAATAATTATATAACTTTAAAAATTATGTATTCTCAAGGTATTTAATTATTTTCTTTTGAGATATCGACTTTTTTTAATAAAGAGGTTTACACTGTGACATCTTTCAGTTAAATTGGAGGCTAATTTGAAAAAAATCTATAAATATATTTTTTTAAATACTCTACTGATATTACTTAAAAATTGTAAATTTAATTCCAGAAACTATATAATTTTTTTTAAGATTTATATTAAGCAATAAAAATGTATTAAAATTTAATATATTAATCAAAAGTAGTACAATCTTTAAGTATAAAAAAGTACTATGAAGAATCTGAACAATATATGCATTTCATAAAGTAATTTGTGAATTTTTTAATAAATACTAGGGTGAATTTTATATTTATAATTAAAGTACAAACACACAATACCAATTTCATATTTAAGCACAAACAAATAAAATCTGGGTATTAATTTTTCTGAAATTTATGCATCATTATTTCCATTTGCCATCAAAAACAGGTTCTATTTACATAAAATATGACAATGTATATTTACTCTTTTTCCTCTTACATTTCATGTTTGTTTAAATTTATGAGCTTGGGGTATTCGTGAAGCCTATACTGCTCTTAAAATTAACATTAAATCAAAAAAGCACAGGCCATACTGTTTATGTACATATCAATTTATGCTAATATAATTTTATAAAATGTCTTTATTCATTTCTATAAATTATTTAATACAGAAACTTTAATGCAATATAGCCTTGACTGTTTTAATTAAAAATAATTCATGAGATGAATCTTTTTTTAATGTAAACATGAAATAATTGGTATCTTGTATTGTGGTGAATCGCCGTATGAGCGATGAATGAGAGACAAAGGCTTACACAGTCTGGCAACCTTTTATGTAACCCGGAGAACTAAGAGTTGTAGTGAGATATAGTACAGAGTGGAACGCTGAATAAAGTGTCATAATGAAATACATTGAATAGTGTAATTATTTTATAATCTATTCACAAAGTAGCAACCTTCTTCAATGGTGACCCTTGACAAACGTTTTAAGAATATGAGCAGGAAAATAAAATCTAAATTAAGTGTGATATAGGGAGTAGCTTGACATTCGTCGATTTCGTTTCGGTTTTCGACAACACTTCTGTTTTCAACGATGTTCCATTGTGTTTCCTGTGGACTTTAATTCTTCATGTGGATTACTACATTTCCAATGCTGTCAGGACAAATATCGATAAGTATTTCTGGATTATTTCGGTTCTAATTTAACATGATATATTTAATTATTATTTGAATTTCTATTTTAAGTTTTCTATATTTCTAGTCAAAATTATCTTTTTAAGTACTTATTAAACATGTTTTATATTTAAACTTATTTTATACTAATAACTATTACACATTATTATGGTTAAACTTATTTTTATTTCATATTAAAAATTTGCTCTTATATTTTTGAAATCTTTCACAATGTCTGAAGTGTTTGCAGTTCAAATCCCAGTTTATAACAGGTCAGATCCTGCATTATGGTTTATTATGTGTGAGAGTACCTTTGCTCTAGCGATGCCAAAACCAATAACTGAATCTCTAACGAAATATAATTATATTGTTTCGCACCTTCCACCCGATATCGCGTCCTTAGTGCGCGATGTGTTGATGAAACCTGACCCCACTGATCCGTACTTGAAACTCAAAACAGAACTGATAAACCGTTCTGGGGAGTCATCCCAAACAGAAATTCGGAAGTTGCTGTCAGGGGAAGAGCTAGGAAGTCGTAAACCATCGGAGTTGTTACGAAACATGAAACGCCGCGCTGGATCACTTAACGTTCCTGAAAACTTGATGATGGAGTTGTTTTTCCAACGTTTACCAGCGTCAGTTCAATCCATTTTGGCTGCGGTTTCCGATCTCACTTTAGAAAAAGCTGCGGAAATTTCAGATAAAATTTTAGAAGTGACTCCCTCCCCTGTCGAAACTTTTACAATTTCTCACGTTAATAAAACAACTACCGAAGAAAACGTACTTAAGGAATTAGAAAAATTGCACAAACGCATTGATCGTCTTTCACTATCTCGCAGTCGATCCCCATTTCGTCGAAATCAAAACAGGTATCGACAAAGAAGTCATTCGAAAAACAGAAGTTCCTTATGTTGGTATCATTGGCGGTTCGGAAATAAATGTAGGGAAGACAAATGTACTAAACCGTGTTCATGGAAGGGAAACGAACCCAGCGAAGAATAGAGGCGACGTATTCTTTGCCTACAGTTTCCCGTCGCCTGTTCATTAGGGACCGGAGAAGTAGTATTTCATTCCTGGTCGATACTGGCTCTGACGTATCTTTAATTCCTGCTAATAATTTTCAAAAACGTAACATAACCCAACAAACTCTTCTGGCTGCAAATTTTTCTTCGATAAATGTGTATAGTCAACAAACTCTCTCGTTAGACTTAAATTTAAGGAGACAATTCACTTGGACCTTTTTAATAGCTAATGTCAGTTCACCAATTCTTGGAGCAGATTTTCTCCATTATTTCGAATTGGTACCAGATCTTCGCCGTAAATGTCTACGAGATTTAAAAACACAATTCTTATCTATGGGTAGCTTAAAGCCTGCGGAACTGCATTCTGTCAAAACAATTTTTACTGATACAGTTTATCATAAACTTTTGAAACAATTTCCTTCTGTTACTAAATTACCTAACCTAAACCAACCTGTTAAACACACTACTGTTCATTATATAATGACAAAAGGCCCTCCCGTAGTAGCGAAACCTCGAAGATTAGCTCCAGATCGTTTAGAAATAGCTAAATCCGAATTTCTGAATATGATGCAACTAGGGCATATAAGACCTTCCCGCAGCAATTATGCTTCGCCCCTCCATGTGGTACCTAAAAAGGGAACGTTAGAATAGAGACCAGTGGGAGATTACCGCGCTTTGAATGCACAAACAATTAAAGACAAATACCCAATTCCTTGCATAGCCGATTTTACTGCTAAACTGCCCGGCACGAAAATTTTTAGCCATATCGATCTCATTAAGGCTTTCCATCAAATACCTATTCATCCAGATGATGTACATAAAACGGCAATTTGTACGCCATTCGGGTTATTTGAAAGTACGTGCATGCAATTTGGCTTATGCAATGCGTCCGCTACGTTCCAACGATTCATAGATGAAGTCACCCGTGATTTGCCAGGCGTATACGCTTTCATCGACGATATACTCATTGCGTCTAAAGATCCTGAGGAGCATTACAATCACTTAAAAGCCCTGTTCTCAAAATTACAGGAATATGGCCTTTGCATTAACATTTCAAAATGCATTTTTGGGACTTCCAATATAGATTTTTTAGGTTTTAATCTATCGGAAAAAGGAATACAACTGCTTCCCGACAAAGTAAAATGTATTTTAGATTTTCGTAAACCAAATACTTTAACGCAACTTCGTCGATTTTTAGGAATGTTTAATTTCTACAGATGTTTTGTACCTAAAGCTGTACACATACTTGCTCCTCTCGTAAAATTTCTCGAAGGACGCACAAACAAAAAGAAATCTCGTTCCAATGTCCATGCTTCTCATGAACAATTAACTTGGAGCGAAATTCAAGAAAACGCTTTCACTGCTGCTAAAAATGCCATTGCCAAGGCAGCCCTTTTAAGACATCCATACCCGGAGCTCAATTGAGTATTTGGGTCGATGCTTCCGATGTCGCTGTTGGCGGCACTCTTATGCAACTTTCAGAGGAAAAATGGGAACCAATCGTTTTTTTCTCGATGAAACTAAATCAAAGTCAACAGATATGGTCAGCATATGACCGAGAACTCTTTTCTATTTATTCAGCAATAAAGAAATTCAAACACATGTTAGAGGGTCGGGATTTTCGCATATATACAGATCAAAAGCCATTAATATATGCATTTAAACAAAATCCAAATAAATGTTCACCCCGGCAATTACGCCACTTAGTTTTAATTTCTCAATATTCCACCGATATCAGACATGGGCAAGGTTCTAAAAATGTAGTTGCAGATACGTTGTCCAGAATAGAAATTGATACTATTACAAAAGTGCCAATTTTAAATTTCAAAGAATTCGCAAACGCGCAGAAAAATGATCCAGAAATACAAAATTTTCTTGAAACCAGTACTTCATCAATCAAATCAGAACTGAGACATGCCAAATTTCAGACTGCAATTTGTGGTGCGACGTTTCCACGGGCACTCCTCGCCCTTTTGTTCCAAATTCATTCCGAAAATTGATATTTCAGAACCTGCATAATCTTTCCCATTCAGGCGTAGGAGCTACAACTAAACTTCTTTGTTCCAGGTACGTTTGGCCTGGCTTGAAACGTCAGATAAAGACATGGGTCCAATCTTGCGATAAATGCCAATGATGTAAAATTCATCGGCACACGAAGGCACCACTTGGAACTTTTGCCCTTCCCGACGCAAGATTTGCGCATATACACATTTACTTTATTGGCCCACTACCTCCATCTGAAGGTAAACTGTACTGCATGACCATTGTAGACCGTTTTACTAGATGGCCAGAGGTAATACCAACATGTGACATGACAACGCTGACTACAGCTAAATCCATTGTCCAAGGCTGGATTTCCCGATTCGGTTGTCCAGTCTCGATCACTACCGATCAAGGCAGAAACTTCGAGTCGGCACTTCTCCGCGAACTTACTAACATACTTGGGTGCAATCGCATACACACCACTGCTTATCATCCGATTGCGAATGGCATGGCAGAAAGGTTCCATCGTTGTTTGAAAACTGCGATTACAACCTATGGCAACACAAATTGGACAAAAACACTCCCACTCGTTCTTTTAGGTCTGCGAACAGCAATCAAAAATGACATTCAAGCCAGTAGCGCTGAATTAGTGTATGGCACTACACTAAGGCTTCCTGCAGATCTAAGGTCAAGATCAAGGTAATGGGTTTTTACGGAGTACCTAGCGGTGACGAAAGTCACCGCTTCAACCTCCGAACGATAAAAGATCAAAAACATAATTTTGGTGCAGATAGAAAAACAGAACCCCAAACAGAAATTTAGTACGCTTACAGCGGCTTCTGAAAATGAGGGAAGAAAAATGCTGTAAGGTGCAAAAATCGTTCACATACAATGCATATGTGAAAAACAACACGCTGAATGATTAAAAATAATCATTCTGTACTTTGAACAATGACAAAACATCAAAAACACAGTAAGTTATCATATTTGTACTCGGCCAGAGCACATAACATAAAAATTGGGAAAACACAATAGGGTGGCGCCATCTATTGGTCGCACGTTAAAATGAATATGCACAGAAAGGTAATACATGAAAAATAATTGAAAAATAAACAAAAAAGGACTCCAGGTACATGAAATAAACAGTAAAAGAACAACAAGATATTTTATATTTTGTTTTAAAAAATTTTATGACTTTTTTTTGGCTTTTTTACGAATATAAACGGTTTTTGGGATTTTTGATTTTTTGTTAGACAACACATGACATTACACAAAAATTCAAAAATAAACATTTTGAGACAAGATAGCTGAAAACGCGTTACCAAAAAAATGAGTACGAAAGTACGAAAAATAATTAATTAATAAAAGAAATAAATAAAAATTGAAATTGGAAAAAAGTCCGCAGCGGGGACAGAACTCGGAACCTCGGGCATGCAAGCAAATGAGGCCGACACGCTACCAGATGGGCTATCACCTCCTGGTAGTACAGAAAAGTACAGAAGCAGTACAGAAACAGTACAGAAGCGGGGGGACAAGTCCCTAAAAACAGCATGTAAATGCAAAAGTGTAATAATACAAACATAACTTAACTGTGTTTTTAACTGATTGTTTTTTAACTGTATCATGTAACTGCTAATTTCAGTGTGTGTGTTAATAAACATGTGCTTGCATGTCTACTTGCACAAGAGATCTTTTTGTTAAGATTGCTTCCTAAGATATTGAGTTAACCTAAAATTAGCAGGTTATGGGCCTAGCAGCTTTGAGACTGTGAACTTTACTTTAATTCAGTATTGGCTCAGATCAACTCTCTCGAATACGCCTGAGTGATAGTTCAGTGGAATCTATCTGTGATCGTTTTTTTTAAAGAACATTCAATATGGACTTTAAGACGCAGATTGAAAAATTAGAAGGTTCGAAAAACTGGACGAAATGGAAGCGGCAGGTAGAATTACTACTTGTGCATCATGATGTGCTTGATTTGATTACCGGCGATCGTGTTAGGCCTAACGACCCGGGAATCGCTGCTACTCCGGAGCAGCGGGAGAGCTTTGAAACCAAGGTCAAAGCTTTCAAGAAAAGTGATGCGCTGGCTCAACTAATTTTAGTTGGAAGCATGGACAATGCCAATGTTGAATTAACTTCAACATGTAACTCTGCCAAAAGCACGTGGGATAAATTAATTTCAATTTATGAGCTGAGTTCCGGACAGCGTGTCGATCGACTGATGGAACAATTTTTCACTTTCCAGAAAGATCCCTCTGAAGATGTGGTCACACACGTTGCACGATTACAACGAAATTTCAGCGAACTGAATGATGAACTGAAACAGTTAGTGAAAATTGAACTTCCGGAACTGTTACTCATGAGTAGAGTAATGTCAACCCTACCTAGTGAATATTTTGAATTCAAAAGCGTGTGGGAAAGTGTTCCTGTGCAGGAAAGGTCAATTAATAAATTGACTGAACGTCTTCGTCTTATCGAAATGAGACTGCCTGCAAGACAAAGTGATCATTGTGCTTTAGTTGTTAAAACCCATGAGAATAAAAAGGTTAGTAAACCTAGGCAAGAAAAAGTAGAGAAAAAATGTTTTAAGTGTCACAAGCCTGGGCACCTTGCGAAGAATTGTTATAAGAGAAACAATTACAATAAACAACCAGAAGGAGATGCATTTATGTGTTTTGAGGATATGAAAGATAAAGATGTGTGGCTTGCAGATTCTGGTGCTTCTGCCCACATGACACCTCACAAAGAATACTTTTTATCCTATGAGCCTTTTTCTTCACCGAAGGAGGTTAAGATTGGAAATGATGGGACCATATTTGCCTTTGGTCAAGGAACAATCAACGTTCAGATGTTAGTGTCTGATAGATGGGAAAACAACCATCTAAGTGAAGTATGGTTTGTTCCTGAAGTAAGTCGAAATTTATTCTCCATCGGTAGGGCTGTTGATAAAGGCTATGATTTTAAAGTTGATAAGAATGGTTGTTACTTATTCAAAGACAAGCGTGTTCGCATAGCTGGGAAAAGGACATCTCGAGGACTGTATGCATTAAAGATGAAGGTTTTAATTCCTGAAAAATCTGCAGATGTTTTGATGGCAGTAGCAGATACTATGCAGCTGTGGCATGAAAGGTTGTGTCACCAAAATAAGCACCATGTTAAAAATATTATGAAACAGCATAATATTGATGTCTCAGCAACCACTGATTTTTGTGAAGGTTGCATGCTTGGTAAGCAACATAGGGATACTTTTGGGGTGAGAAAAAACCGACCAACAGTTGCTGGAGGGCAGATAAATGCTGATGTTTGTGGCCCCATGCAAGAAATATCTCTAGGAGGTGCAAGGTACTATGTATGCTTCAAAGATGACTTTACAAAGTTTCGCAGAGTGTTTTTTGTGAATAAGAAATCAGAGGTTGTGAATTGCTTGAAAACATTTATCAGTGAATCTGAATCAGCTGGACATAGAATTAAAGAACTATTAAGTGATGGAGGAACAGAATTCAATAATTCTGAAGTAAAAGCCTTCCTTGAATCTAAAGGAATAATGAACCGAATTTCTATGCCATACACTCCTCAGCAAAATGGTGCTGCTGAGAGAGAAAATCGCACATTAGTAGAATGTGCTCGATCTCTCATTCACACTAAAGAGCTTCCAATAAAGCTATGGGCTGAAGCAATTAACACTTCTGTATATGTATTAAACAGAACTGCCAAGACATCAGTACCAGGTAAGAGTCTGTATGAACTATGGTTCAATAAAGAAAAACCATGTATCGATCACTTACGAATTTTTGGAACTGAGTGTTATATCCATGTGCCAAAGCAGCAGAGAAGAAAATGGGATCCGAAAAGTAAGAAAGGTCGTCTGGTTGGGTATTGTGGTGACAAGGATGGGTACAGAATATGGACAAACAATGATAAAGTTGTTTTAAGTCGAGATGTTGTCTTTAAAGATGAACAAGTACTAGGAACTGTGTATTCGAATGTGACTGACACAAAATCTGAGAATAATGTAGAGCTAACTTTGCCTATAGAAGATGAATCTTCAAACTCAGATGTTCTAACAGAAAATCTAGGAGAGTGTATGGACATAGTAAATAGTGTATCCAATGCAAACAGTGATTTGTCACTAAGTCGCTCTAGAAGAGAAATTAAAAAGCCTTTGTACCTGCAAGATTACATTTTAATGGCAGAATTTTCAAATCCTGATTCTTATGCTTCTGCTATGGCTTCAAATGATGCTGATAAATGGAAGCAAGCAATGGATGAAGAGATGAATTCCTTAAAGAAGAATGATTCTTGGGATCTGGTTGAATTGCCTCAAAATAAGAAAATCATTGCAAATCGTTGGGTCTTGCGAATAAAGACAAAAGGAGATGGCTCCATTGATAGATACAAGGCGAGACTAGTAGCAAAAGGTTACTCTCAGAAACAGGGCATTGATTACGATGAAACTTTTAGTCCTGTGGCTAGATTTGACACTGTTAGAATGCTTATCAGTATTGCAGCCAGTGAACAACTTAAATTCTTGCAGTTTGATGTGAAAACTGCATTCTTATATGGAGAGTTGCAAGAGGAAGTTTACATGAAACAACCGGAGGGTTATGACGATAAATCCAGTCGAGTGTGCAGGCTTAAGAAAAGCCTGTATGGACTAAAACAAGCTCCTCGTTGTTGGAACAAAAGGTTTGTTGACTTCATCCATAATCAAGGCTTGAAATCTTCTCATTCAGACCCATGTTTATTTATGCGGGTAAATCCTACAAGTAAGCTGCTTGTAGTTATTTATGTGGATGATGGTCTTGTTGCTGGAAACGTAAAGGAGGAAATGTCAGAGTTTATAAACAAACTTGGCAGTGAATTTCAAGTGACGGTGGGCTCACCAGACTGTTTTCTTGGAATGAGCTTGAAACAAATGGAAAATGGATCTATTTGTAACATGATTTATATTCAGTATTGTATTATTTATGTTTCCTGTATTGTATCATCTGTGTAATCTATATTCTATCATCTGTGTAATCTATGTTGTATATTGTTACTGTTATGTATAATCGTAATCGTCTCAAGATGGTTTTGTTATGAGAGATTGGCAACGATGGCAGATTGCGAGCCATGTGCACGATGACGCCAACGCCATGCTTCTACTGATTAAAATATCTTAATATTAATGAATCTGCTGTGTGCTTCATTTTAATCTGCTTTGTGCTTTATTTTATGATGCTGTACGTGCTTCTAAAGAACAAGATACTATTTTTGTAGAGCAAACAGCATATACAAAAAGAATTCTTCATCGTTTCCATATGGATGAGTGTAATCCTGTGGCTGTTCCTATTGAAAAACATAATTCAAGTGAAACTGATGTTGAGATTGGTGAAAATGTTCCATATCGAGAAGCAGTGGGCAGCTTTATGTATCTAGCTACTGCAACTCGACCTGATATTGCTTACCCTGTAAGTGTAGTGTCTGAAACACTTGATTGTCCAAAAGTTTCCAACTGGAATTGTGTAAAGAGAATTTTTAGTATCTGAAGGGGACATTAGACTATGGGCTGTTTTATCCCAGTGATCATTCAGTGAGACAACTGAAAATTTACACTGATGCTGACTATGCGGGTGACAGCAAAACAAGACGATCAAAAACTGGCATGGTCAGTAAATTTGCCAATGGTACTATATCTTGGACAAGTCAAAAACGAAAAAGTGTTGTTCTCTCTACTACTGAAGCTGAATATGTAGCAGCATGTGAAGGTTCAAAAGAATGTATTTGGCTCAGTAGACTACTAAGTGAAATTGGTGCATCAAATGATCTGCCTGTGTTGTACGTGGATAATGCAAGTGCTCTGAAACTTGTGAAAAATCCAGAATATCACAAGAGATCTAAGCATATTGATGTAAAGTTTCACTTCATTAGGGAAAAATTCCAAGAGGGTAAGTTCAGTATTGAACATGTGGACAGTCAGAATCAAATTGCTGACATCCTGACTAAACCTTTGGGACGATTACAATTCCAGAAACTGTGTCAACAATTGGGACTAAGAAACAGAAAAGTTTTGTTTGAGAGGGACTGTAATAATACAAACATAACTTAACTGTGTTTTTAACTGATTGTTTTTTAATTGTATCATGTAACTGCTAATTTCAGTGTGTGTGTTAATAAACATGTGCTCGCATGTCTACTTGCACAAGAGATCTTTTTGTTAAGATTGCTTCCTAAGATATTGAGTTAACCTAAAATTAGCAAAAAGCTCTACGTAGAAAGTGTAACAACACTCTCGTAGAGCGCAAAAACCCTGTCCATAGGGTGTGAGGCAGCCCTGATGGAAGGAAGAGCAGCTTTAAACGCTGCTAAAATGATTTTGCGATCGTAGCTAGCTTCTAGCGTGATCAGGTATTTTAAAAAGTCGGTGTCATCCTCACCACGAGAACTGGGGACCAACGGATTTTTTGGATCTTGAGGAGGAATCTCCTGAATGCTAGCGGCGGTGGCATAAGAAAGGCCAGGTTCAGCTATCTTGCTCTTAAACTGAGAATCCTGCAGATATATTTATTACCGATAACTGTAACACATCTCCAGATCCTACATATGTGTCACAGCTTTGTGAATCCATGAGAAAACTTTCACCTCTCAACCCTATAAGTCACGGCCATACTAATGTTTATGTGCACCCGTCTCTTTCATCATGCTCTCACGTATTTTTTACGTTCGACCACCATTAACTCCTTCATATACTGGACCTTATGCTGTAATTGAACGAAATGACAAAACATTTGTAATTAAAATTAATAATAAGTCAGTTACAGTATCTCTTGATAGGTTGAAACCAGCATTTTATTTATCAGAATCATCTTCGCAATCTTATTCTCAACGTCAGACTTCTAAAAATTCTGATGAAAGTAAAATTCAATCAAAAATACTGGTCCCTAAGGAGGATAAATGTACAAAAATAATAACCACTAGATCTGGTCGAAGAGTTCATTTTCCAAAACATCTCACTACTGTATATTGTTAATTTCTGTGTGCATTTTGTTTGAATATCATTGTTGTTTTTCTTTTTTTTATGTTACTTTTTATGTTGTGTACTTTTTGCTTGTTGTTGTTGTTGTTCTTTTTATGTAACATTTTTTTTTTTTTTTGAAAATTTTGGTAGCGTTTCATGTCAAATCTTTAAATTGTAAAAGGAAAAAATTTTTTTAATGTTTTATTGATCGTTCTTTCGGGATACCCTCAATCACTGGGGGGATACTCTGTGGTGAATCGCCGTATGAGCGATAAATGAGAGCCAAAGGCTTACACAGTCTGGCAACCTTTTATGTAACCCGGAGAACTAAGAGTTGTAGTGAGATATAGTACAGAGTGGAACGCTGAATAAAGTGTCATAATGAAATGCATTGAATAGTGTAATTATTTTATAATCTATTCACAAAGTAGCAACCTTCTTCAGTATACAAAAAAGGTAATTCTTTAGGAAAGATAATAAATGGGGATTTTTATAATAGTGATCTTTATAATCATATATGATGGGGGTTTTACTACATAATGTAAGTGTTTTGATCCAAGGATGCTTTTTAATATAATAATTTCAAAAACATTATTAAAATACTTTTCACATATTTTTTATTTTACCAGGTCAAAATAATATTCATACATAACTTCCAATCAAAAGAAATATAAGTACCTTCTCTAATTTTTCATTCAAACTTTACTTCTATCTCTATGTATAAAACGCGATACTGCAACAACAAATGTGTATGTGTGCATAAATCTAAAAACAGAACAGCTGTGGTTGGAATGAAGAATTTGCACATGTGGGGGATTCGAATAACTTAGTATTTTTCTGATAATTCCAGATTCGTAAATTCCAAAAATGTTCTCAAAGATTTAAAACACTGGATCCATCATTTTAAAAATTAATTTTAAAGTTAAGGGAAAATCCCGTGACAACAAAAGGCTCCATGATTGGTTGTGATGTCATAGTTCATGATATCCAATATTTTCTTATTCTTCGTAAGCGTACACTATTTTCCGATTTTGTTTTTGCAACTTCTTGTAATTTTCTAGCTATCAAAATTTATTTTTATTCAAACCTGAAGGTTTATTTTATCGATTTCGATAGCTTAATTATCTCAATTTGTTATAAATGTCTGGATTTACCAAAGGACAGTCAGACAACCTCTCAAAAATTGACAGCATGTCAATGTTGGGGAAAAAACCTCGATTTTATGGGAGCAGAAATACGGGGAATTAAAACCCAAAGGTGTGTAAAATCCTTTATATATTTACCCAATTTTACTTAACATGTTTAATATTTTATTGATACTAATAACAGCTCTTCTGTTTGTAGATACAGACAAATCAAATAAATATACATATATCATATACACACATTTGTATTAGCATCGCTTTTTATAAATAGAGATGTATGTAATGTCAAAATAAAAATTAGAGGAGGTATTTATACTTAATTTTATTGGAAGTTATTTTGATCTGATTAAAACAAAAAGTATCTGAAAATTATTTTAATATTGAAGTTTGAAATGTATTAAAAATCATTCTTGGATTAAAATCGAAATTATGTATTAAAACCACCATTCTAGTTTTAAAATTTATTCATATCCAATTATTTCATATTTACATTCAAAGTAATACAATTTTATTATCTTTTAATATTAATATTACATTAAAAATGTATACAGTTTCTGACATTACATTTACATTTTTAATCACTATTAAGTATTTTAAATCTAAAAATTGAATTTAATTCTTAAGTATTTTAAACTTAAAGATAAAAAACTTAAAATCTTTAAAAGGCTTTACTCAATTATTTATACTTTTTTAAATAACAATACAATTTTATTGCCTTTAATATTAATGTTAAATTAAAAAACGTATAAAGTTTCTGAAAGTAAATTTAATTTTTAAAGTAATATCATTATTAAGTATTTTAAAAATATTATACATTTTCAAATTAGTCACCAATTTAATCGAAAAATATCACTGTGAATTTATACACTTAAGAAAGTATGCATATCTGAAGAAAATATTTATAATACCTTGAAAATACACAACCTACCCCCCCGAGTTATTTATTAGGTAATTATATGCTTTAGATATTTATGTGTTTTACGATATTTATATGCTTTATCAAACATTTATTGTACTTGAACTCTGTGATAATACTCGAAAATTAGCAGTTTTAGAAGTTAAATAGCATTGGTTAATTACCAGAAATGGTCTTAAAAACCCATAGAGATGATTTATATGATAATTTGGGGTTTAATTTCTCATCCCTTTTCATCGCATTTGTCCAGATTTTACGTGTATGTGGATCTTTGGGAACGCTGAAAAATATCTTCTCATTGCAATTAGTTTTTGTACTTTTACAGAGTGGCACAATACAATATTTAGAATATGATTTTTTAATGCCATACATAATAAAAAAATTTCTAATATATGATATACTTTATACAGAAACAAATTTCAAAGTCGCCTTTTAACATGTAAACAACATAGGCGATCGGTGTTTTCATGAACTATGAGGTCACTAACTCGGCGGAGGAAAAGTATCGTTGTTGAGAGACGTTAAAGAGTCCGCTATAAAACCCATTAGAAATCACTAATTAGGCCCTCGAATGAAAGAAAAATAGGTACTGTCCTGCTTTTTCGTCTTCTATTGTTTAAAATTAAAGTTAGAAAACCTGAAAATTGCTCAATAATAGAGCACTTATATATTTGAAGTAAAGGAAAATAAACTGAAAAATATGAAAAATTATTTTACATATCTTTAGGTTTTTATTCCTCTTATTTCCGCTCCCATTAAATCTAATTTCCTAAAACGAAAACGTTGATAGGCTGTAAATTCTCGCGAGATTGTCGGACTGTCATTTGGTAAGAGAGACATTTTTAACAAATGCAGATAGAAATATTATCGAGATTGATAAAATTATCGTAAAGGTCGGAGTAGAAATAATTATTGAAGATTTGAAAATTTTAAAATACGAGCAAAGCAAAATCCGGAAACATATCCGCTTGCTAACAAAATTATCAACATTGAATATCATGAACTGTGACGTCACAACCAATCTCGGAGCGTTTTCAAGTCACATGGCTTTCTATTAACTTTAAAAATAATTTTAACAATGATGGATTCATTTTTTTTTTTTTTTTTTTTTTTTTTTAACAGTTTTGAGAACATTTTTGGAATTAACAAGTCTGGAATTACTAGAAAAATATTAAATTGTTCTATTCCCCCACATGTGCAAATTCCTCATTTTTAATTCTTCGGGAATTTTATTATTTTCTCTGAGGATTACATTTTAAACAGTAGTTAGAATTTTACTATTAGAATCTGCTGCATACGACCACACTGGTGCCACATAAGTAATAATTGGACGTAGAAAGGAAGTGTAAACGAGCAGCTTATTTTTAGTGTCCATTTTGCTATGGAGATAAATTAACGGGTAGAGAATTCGTTTAGCATTTTTATAATTAATTTTAACAGAATTAAAATGTTGTTTTCATGTTAAATTTTTATCTAAAGTTACTCCTCCTAAATATTTAAAAGCTTCAAAATGAGTAAATACACTTTTTAAAAATCACAAACTTACTTCTATGGCAGAATTAACAATAACAAAAATAAAAGATAGAAAAGAGCACAGAGCTTTAGCTACAAGTATTGATAATAAATACATGCACAAAACAATCAAATAATAAACTGAGCAAAAATAAACACAAAAAATAGAACCGCGAAGTCGAGCCAGAACAAAACATTTCTTAATTCGTTCGCTTCCCTTTACACCGAATTAAATTAACCATGAGAAAAAAAGGAAGAAAACAAGCACAGTTCATGCTTCTACCCTTCAGGAAGATCATCTCGACTCCCTACGATGAATGGCATGTCATCTTGTGTCCGTAGTACTCTGGACGTTTTACAACTCCACAGCGGGATTGCTTATCTTCTGTTCCCCGGGCACTCCTGGGCCGATGACTCCTTCTCGCAGTTCCCGACGACTGGTTCCATTTTCTTCAGGCCGTTGTTTCCGATTTCGGAGATAATCCGTAAGCCATCCAGTTGACTACTACACTCCTTGACATCAGAATGTAACAGCACCATTTGGTGCTAGCGCTATGCCAGCGTGTGACCTGCCCGCCTACTTAATTGAGACAGGTATGTTCGGTTGTCTGTGGGATACATTAAATTACTTTCGAAATTTAAAGGACAACAAATAACATTTATTTACAAGATTGAAAATGAATTAAATATAAAACAAAAACATATTCTCGGCGTCCCGGAGACTGACTTAAACACAACCAGAATCAGGTGGACGAGCGGTCTTCCATCTCTCAAAAACAGGAATTGCGTTCTGTCACTCCAACCACAGAGATCTCTTCAAGTCGCACGCTCTACGTAGACTCCAGAACTCAGCTGCCGGTTGATCCTCCCCTCTTTTCTTCGGGGATCAGCCTCTGGAAACTTGATCCCTTCCGAAAAGGAATCCTCTTTTTTTTCGATTCACTGCCTCCTGCAAAAGAAAAATTGACACATCCGAATATCTTATCAGTCCCTTAGCCGGCCAGCTTCTATTCCCCAAAGGAATGCCGGATGGAGGGGTCAAACGGGGGCGACTTCTAGGTGTAGGGAAAGGTGCACAGCTGCGAAAAACAGGTCGTGGGTTCAAATTCCTTACATGCTGTATATAACTAATTATGAAATGGTTATTAAATATACTACTATTTATTTCTTTTGTGTGTATATGTGATGGATACATCTTGAATGCCAAGTAAATGTAAGGGTGGAGGGTATTAGAATAAATGTATGTAATATAAATTATTTTTTTGTTTATGAATGTTTGATTTTGTAAGAGTAATGTGTTTAAAGATAATTTAAAGAATTTTATTATTTTTTAGCTGATACAAGGTGGGCTGATATATATATATATATATATATATATATATATATATATATATATATATATATATATATATATATATATATATATATATATATATATATATATGCCGCATAAAGAAGCGCAGCCAACGAGCTCAGTGGCCGAATGATCAAAGCGCGCGGTCCAGACCCGATAATTGTGGGTTCGATGCTTGCTATGGCGGTTGATCCAAAGTACGGATTTTTAATTTAAAAATGTTATTTATTATTTCCTTATGTTCTTGAACATTCTAGATCTTTCTTTAATATGTAAATTAGTTATTTCTCGAATATTCTGTTCGGGTATAAAAGCTGATACCCACTAGTTGTAGGCAACTTCTCGATCTTGTAAAGTTGCGAGTTGCTACTTAGCTTTAATAAATTTTTCTGTTAAGTTAAACGGTGTGTTCATTCGAATCTTCGTGACAATATATATATATATATATATATATATATATATGTGTGTGTGTGTGTGTGTGTGTGTGTGTATATATATATATGTATGTATATATATATATATATATATACAGTGAACCAAAAAAAGGTTGGACAGCAAGGAGAACCCATTTTGTAGGGCAATATTTTAAAAGCGAGTTGTACTTTTAAAATGAAAAATTTTTTTAAAGAATGGTAATTTTTTCCACGATTGAGATGACTGGTTTGAATTTCAATAAAACACTTTATTTAATTTTAAACTGATTTAAAGATGAAATTGAGATTTCCACAGCCAAAAAAAACTTGGACATTTATTTTATTCGCACTATGCATTGATTTATGCAAATTTTTAGAACACTGTTACATTTTTGGCACAAATCCAGGTCAAAGCTTTCAGACTCAACTGTTTAAATTTTGGGAAATGGAGACAACTTTTATAGATATGAAAAACTTAATTGTGAAACTATGGAAAGAAAAGAAAATCATAAGAGATATTGCAGAAATTGGGGAAAAGCCTCATTCAACAGTTAATTACGTAATTAACTATAAAAGGTATGGATTTTTCCACCGACCAAATGGAAGTGGTCGGCCCAGAAAGATTTCTTCGCCTCAGTAGAGAGGTGAAAACTGATATTTGTTAAAGAAAATCCTACAATTTCTGCCTTAAAGATAGCAAGAGAGTTAAAGGAGACATTTTTTGTCAATGTGAATCCACAGACGGTAAGAAATATTTTACATTCTACGGAATATAAAGCCACTGTACCACAAAAGAAACAATACTTATCTGCCAGAAATCAGAAAAAGCGTCTTGAGTATGATAAAAATTATATTGCAAATCCCAAGATTTTTGGAAGTCTTCTTATTTAAGTTATTTTTACTGATAAAGAGATTTTTACTTCTTAAGTTATTTTTACTGATGGAGAAAGGAAGGTACAGTTCTTAAATCAGCAAATATAAAAGTAACTGTTAAACATGGCGGTGGTAACGTTATGGTATGGGGTGCAATGGCAACTAACGGTGTTGAAAATTTAATGTTTACTGACGGTACCCTTTACATTATGGTAATGTTCTAAAACGAAATTTACCAGGCACAGCTGTAAAATTGAATTTAAATAGAAACTTCGATTTTATCGAAGACAATCAGCCCAAGCATAACGCTCAGATTGTAAAGGAAGAGTTATTATATATAGTACAAAAAGTACTGTCCCATCCTCCATGAATTCCAGATTTGAACCCTATAGAACATTTATGGGTGTTTATGGAAAAAAATTGTGAGAGAAGAAAATAAAAAATAAAAATGAACTAAAAAGTGTTCAAAATATATGGGACAGTGTACCAACAGACTTTACTGAAAAGTTAGTCCTTTCGATGAACAAAAGATTAGAAGCTGTTATAGCAGCCAAAGGATATCACACGAAGTATTCAATGCTTCTGTTTGAAATTTAAAAGTTACTTTTTGTTACCTTGAATAAATGTCCAAGTTTTTTGTGGCTATCGAATGTGATATCATCCTAATGTTCTTTAAATTTATAATTTATGTGTATGTGCTACTGATATTGAAACAAGTTGTTCGATTTATTTTTGAAATTGTATTTTTTTTATAATTTTATTTTAGTTCAAAAGCATAATGTAATGCAAAATTATTAAACGATGAAATCCTGTAACCTTACTGTCCAACTTTTTTTTGGATCACTGTATATGTATGTCTGTATGTATGTAACCATTCACATATGCTTTCATATGTGTGTGCCAGAGTATTAGTCCTTTTTATATAAAAAACTTAAAATTTGAATTTTTATATATTGGTATACAACTTTGATGTTATTCTAAGTTTAAAAAATTATTATATTCAAAAGTTAAAGTTGTTCTTTTCCTTTTATATAATTTCTAAATGTGAATATTATGAAGTAATCTTTTTAATCAAGAGAAAAAAATTTGAAAAGACTTGCTAATATTTTTAAAATCTTAGACTTTTTTTGCCTTCTATATTTTATTAATAATTAACAAAAGGTGCTTTAGATATTTTATTTGGCCACACCTTAGTGTTTCTAAATTTGTTCTTATTTTGAGCTATATGGTGTATTATTTTGTAATTTTCTTAATGCACATTCTAACTTATGAAAACGTTTTAGATGTTTAAATCCCAGTTTGCTAAATAGAAATTCAATTGTGTATGATGTATCTATTTCAAATGAACATACCTAATGAATCTCATTTTGACTGTATCATTTTTATAATTTTGTATTAATTCGAAAGGTCACTAATATATATTTTAAGGTTATTATCCATTTTACTATTTTGAACTCTTAAAATTACATCTAAGTAAATTCAGTTTTTACATTTTAATCTAAGTAATTCTAAATGATTTCTATTTATATTATGATGTTAATTTTTTTAGTTAGATTTGTTTGTATCTAATTACTTTGGTATGTTACTAACCGTAAAATGCAGATGTTGAATGAGTTTAACAATTTTGCTTATATCCACACAGTCATTATAACTTTAATAAAGCTATGCAAAAACATTTATGGCATTGGGGAAACTAATTTTATTTTCCTTCTTATGTTCTAAAATTATTTTTATAGTTATTATTCAAATGTTATAAACAACTATATATGCCATGTTTATTCTATATGCCACTATTTTATTTTTATTTATTTATTTTGTGTGTGTATGCGTTGGACAAATCTTAAATGCATCGTAGTAGTAAAGTCTATTAAATATTAAGAATAATATAAAGGTCTTTGTTTTTAAATGTTTAATTTTTTTTAAAAAGTGGTATTTAAAAAGATTTTAAACAATTTTATGAATGAAAAATGACCTGCAAAATTTAACAAAGATCATATTATACTAATTTTTTTCGCTTGTGAATCAATTTGTTTAATCAATTATTGGATATTAGATTTAGGTATAAAAATTTTTTAACATCATAAACAACTGTATCTGAAATTTTTTTTATATAAATTAAAAAGCAAGTTATCAAAATCAACTTTAAGCAGTTGATTAGATACATGATATTGTTATTAAATAACAAGATTTATTTACAAATAAAGATGTAAGTAGTTACCTATTTGCTTATTATGTTAAAGTGTATCTATCTATATAATTTTTGTAATTAATTTAAGATTGGGCATCTCAAGAAGTTTTCACCTTTATATATCAATAAGCGCTTACACGAGAGCTCCTACCATCTTTATTTTTGTTTTCATTGCTATACTGTATATGCTCTGTTACGTACTAAATACTAGTTACACACAATACTTATCCACACACATGCTGGGGTCCCTCAAGGATCCAAGCTTGGCCCAATTTTATTTAATATTTATATTAGTGACATTCCTCATCAACACAACACGACACTAGCCATGTTTGCGCACGATACGGCAATTCTTTCTAAGAATAATAATGTTAAATACATGCACAAATACCTTCAGCGTCACGTTAATATATTAGATCGTTGGTTTGAGAGGTGGAGAATTAAAATTAACCCCTCTAAAACTAAAGCTATTTTCTTTAGTTTTAATAGGATTCCACCTCCCCCGATCTCGGTGTGTGGACAGTCGGTTTACTTCGAGAGGGAAGTTAAATATTTAGGAATATTTTTAGACAGTAGGTTAACTTGGAAAAGTAATCCTAACTACACAATTGCAAAATTTTATAAAGCTAGGAAATCTATTGCCCACCTTCTGTACCATAATCAAATGGGAATGGGAAATAAAGTGTTATTATATAAGATGGTGCTTAGACCCATTCTCCTCTACGCAGCCCCGGTCTGGGGTTCGGCTTCCAACACTCAGATCCAGAAACTGCAAACTATTCTAAAATAAAACCCTTAGAATGATAATCAAAGCTCACAGGTATGTCAGAAATGACATTATTCATAACACTCTTAATATCGAACCCATTCGGGACTTCATAGCAAAGCTATCCAATAACTTCTTTAATAATCTGAACAATATAAATAATGAAGAAATTTTCAACCTCCCCGATTATGATCCTGCAGAAAATCGGCGCAGGCCGAGAGCCACCACTTTATTATCGGGCATTCGCCCTCAGGTTTAAAATGTCAATTCTATTGTTGTAAATATATTCATGCCAAAAAAAAAAAAAAACCTCTGAAACTCTCTTATTTGATTTATGTAATTTATTGTATATCAACCAATCTCTTGTTTTTAATCTTGTCTTATACTATGTTATTTAACTGATTTTGTATTGTACTCACCCTTTGTAAAGAGAATATTCAGAGTGGGAATGGAATAAAAATAAAAATTAAAAAAAAAAATATGGGCAATGTTTATATCCTTATATAATTGTATATCTTGTTTACTTTTATTCTGCGCTGTGTTGTCTATGTTCTTTTCTCTTTTCCTTCCCCTCTCCTCTTTCCTTTTCTATATATATTATCCAAATATCAGCCAAAGGATTAGTTGTAATGTTGATCACATATATATGTCCAATACTGGGGATAAAGGGCCCTAGGCGCCCCAAAATGTTCTTTCCAGTGTCCAGTGTCCAGTAAATACTAGGTGACTTGTATGTCACCTAAATGACATAGATGGGAGACTTCAGTTGGCTGTTGGTTGAATATGGTACCAAATTCACCTCATTAGTGACTCCTGACGTCATTATGACCATAGTTTGTCATAGTGAAAATGGCAACGCCCGAAAAAGCATTGGGTGATTAGGGCCCTTACTCTGGGAGTTGCGGTTCGTACCGCAAGTGCGGTATGACGTAGTCGCGGAAACTTTTATTAAGCATATAGAGGCCTCCATAGGTTTGGTTTGGAGTGCTACGGTCTACTTTTTGAACACGAGTGCTAATGAGACTGGGACCTGCAGCTTAATTAACCAATCAGAAATTTAGAATTATTTTCTGATTTCTGCAAGTTACATTCTCTTAAATATATTTTATACATTACATGATGGAATGGATAAAAATGATGTAACTGATGAAAATTATGATGTAAATATTACTGCATTGAGATCATTGATATAAAAAATTTTATAAAAAGCTTTATATTTGGTACTGAAAAAACTGTAAAATGATAGTTATTCCAGCAAAATTTATCATATTACTACTATATATCAATACCTAAAATCTAAACATCAATGTTTTGTTTTGAACACAGTTATTAAAATATATAAAAATGCAAGAAATTAAAATTGAAAATCACAATATGAAAATTATGGTTATGATGAAAATAAAAGATATAAATATGATGAAAATCAAAGATAAATAATATTTAAATCATACTTTGATAGTATTTTAAAAACAGTTTTATTATATGTAAACACAAATTTTGGGTTCAGACTAACATCACAGGTATCCATGAAGATTGTAAATTTTGTGCTTAAAATATGTAAAATAAAAGCCGAAAGTTATAAAGGCTTCGATCTTTTTATTACTTAGCATTGTTAACAAGATTTCTACTAGTATGAAAAACATAAAATATAAGATCAAAACTGAAGATACACAATATTTACATCATACTTTTATACTGTTCTAAATTCAGCATTAATATATTTAAAAACAACTTTTTAGTTCATACTTTTAATATCAGTGGTATCCGTGGAGATGGCATGGAATTTTCTACATTTTAGCACTATACAAAACAGGTATATATTTTTTTTAACTGAGCTATATATTCGTAAGTCAAATAAGCCGCCATGTTTTCTTACTATCGAGAAGTTCTCTCTACCAAATTTGCTGCCGGAAAGTTTCCGCAACCTGTAGCTATCGGTAACTTTCCGCATGTAACCCCAGAGTACCGAAGTATCGTTTGCTCTCAAAATTTCTGCGAGCTGACGTCAACGTGACGTCATACCGCACTTGCGGTACGAACCGCAACTCCCAGAGTAAGGCCCTAGAATTGAAGGAAGAGTATCGAATCTTTAATCGATTTTCTTTCGTGTTTATTTTTGTTCACCATGTGGGCATGGACATGTTGGTGTTTGTTTTATGTCGGTAGGTACTCCGAATCGACAATGAACGGTTCTGTTCTTAATATTAATTTTTCTAAGAAAATTTTTGAATAGCTAAGGGATAATTTTTTCCCTAGTGCAAAGACTATTGAGATGCAAATTAAGTTATAAAAATTGAAATGATTTCAGTATTTTGGAAAGAATTTTAAGCCGGAATTATACGCATGAAAAAAAGAAAGATTACACGCGAGAGTATTTTATATCCAGGTTTGTTTCTTCCTATTTTCTAGAATAAAATAAATGCACTATAGACAAAAAAAATGATAAAGAGAGCAAAATACATTTATAAGTATTTAAATTTACTTAAATATTCTGCTTACTTTAATTTGCACATATTCTACAAATACTTGCCATATGTGCATACATATGTTTTGTCATATTCAAGCTTCCAATAGAGAAGTAACACCTTTAGAAATGTTTAAATTTCGTTAGAGTTTCGTAACGATATCGAAACCCTTGTATAATATTTGAATTTCTTTTTCTTCCATTTTGTAATAATGTCTCAATTTCTTCATCCTATTTCATTTTATTGTATGAATCATGATTGGTATTATATTTCATCATCTAGATTTTCAATATTCTTAATTAAAATTTCTTCATCCAAAGAAACAGTATTCAATATGTCTTAAATATTTATTTCTGTCTTTTTACTACCGTAATGCACGATAGTAACAAAATAATTTAAAGAACATGATTCCCTACCCAAAACTAACACACATGCATGCACAGAATATGGCATACCCAGCAGATAATACCATGCAACTTTTCTGAAATATCCAAAGAATTTTCCAACTAACCATTCCCTTCCAAATTTATGATGTTAAAGTCAACTAGATGGGGAATCATACACTTTTGAAAAATAGAGGTAAGAGGAATATTGAATTAATCAAAATGATAGGTATGTCATATCCTGCTCTAGCATGAAAGCTATGGAATAATTTTTGGAAAGGATTTAGTATTATGGGAAAAATGTTAACTAAGTTATATATGTATATATATTACCATCAATGTTCTCGGTATTGATTTTAATTGTTTTTATTATGTTAGTTGCTACTTTAGATCTGTTACAAGCATTTGTTCATTTAAATTTAAAAAATAAGCTAAATCATCTTAATTTTGTGTTTGAGTTTTAATTTTTGAGAGTATTATTACTCTACTATGAATATTTAAGTAATCTATGTACATTCAAAGAACTAGTTTTTTTTATTGTTTAAATTTATTTAAAATCAAACATTGTGTTTATGAGTGTTTTACATTGTAGATTGGTCATCTGTCTCCACTCTTGTATAAACCAGTTGGAATAAAATGCAGGCTGAAAGTCAAGTAACAAGTCCAAATAATATATCCCTTTTTGCATGGGTAAAAGTTATAAAAAAAAAGTTTATTACATCATTTCCAGAAATAAAAACAACAGCTTTATTATTACTTCACGAGTAAGTTTAACGACTTTTATTTTTTGATTTTATAAAGCTTTTTTGCTTGAATTTATTGAATATTTATTGAATTTATATTATCACTATTCTCTCTTTTAATGAGTCAAAAATTTTATAATAAAACTATATTTTATTTTGTTATTGTTTAAGGGAATTTTTTTTTTTTACTGTACCAGTAACATGACATGAAGAAGCTCAAAGCACTACAGACAAAATATTTATATTATTTTATTCATTTTAATGCATGAATTAGCTGTGTTCTTGGGGCCGATATCAAAATAAATTAAGCTTTAATATAAGCATTTAATAAAGAATCCTTTGTGGCTTCTTAAAAGGCTGAAAAATATACACAAGAGATAATGACAATACATAAGGCATTTCTTGTTTTAGCTCACTTTTACTTGTACAAAGTAAATGAATCGTAATCGCAAAAAGTTTTGGTGTTCAGATCTTGGCAGAAATATATCCATGTTGACCGTGACGGATTCCATTTTGATTATTTTTTGGCATTATGTCTATGTATATACATGGAAAGTTTATGAAACCTAAAATATCCAATTTGACCATCCCCAATTTGATTTTGGTTCAACCTGATATATGTATAAATATATGTTCCATGATTCAAAAATGATTAGCAGTATAGTATTCTAATTTTATGTGGAGGATTATTGTAATAATTAGTTATGCACCTCTCTGCAACAATCTGCCCATTGTATAGTGAAAATTTTCAATTTAGTAGCAATTAATGCTACTAATTGTCCCCAGATTGTAGTGCTTAACACTAATGTACTAGAAAGCAACCGCTGTATATACATGCAAATTTAGCAGGGTTTTTTTTTTAAATAGATAAAACTAAAAAAGAGAGTAATTTTGAATTTTTACTCTTTATTTCCTAGTAGGATATATAGAAAATATTGTACATACAAAAATTAAATTTATAACAAAACAACTATTTAATGAAATTTCTTTATATAACTGGTATTAACACTGGGAGTTACTCAGAGTTGTCAAAAACCCAGTCTGCCTGAGTTTTTCTGGGTATTTGTTAACACTTATCTAATATTGTTCTAATTTCTAGCATTATGTTTGGCTTACAAAAATATAAGTTACCTTCTTTTTCAAAAATTTTTAAATAAAAGTAGTTTAATGTGCTTTAATAGTTGTGTGTCCTTATGCCTTATAGCCTCAGTCCCACTGAAAGGCTTATTAAAAATAATGTGTGTGAATAAAACAGCCATGTTCATCCAATATTTTTTGCAATGGTTAAATTAATGTTCTATTGAAGATCAGGAAAAATTGAACTTCACAAAAACAAATTGAGGTTAAATAATATAAATTGCATTAAATAGATATGAATTAGTTATATGAGACTTCTTTGCCTGGTAAAGTTGCAGGCCCAGTTTGAGAACACCAAAGATGAACAGAGATAAGGCTAGCCTGTAAAAGTTCTCTGACGAAATCATAATGAATTACTATATTTAACCCTCCGAGTGGAACACACCGATTAAAAAAAGTCTCCAAAAATACGCTAAAGGTTTATTGTGTCAATGGCCAAAGCGTTCTATGATTTTTTACTTCACCCTTTGTCGACTAAATGGAATTCGGGAAACCCACCACCGTTATTGTCCCTTTACTTTCATTTATAAATAGATATATTAATAGATATTATAGATTGTTAATTTTTAATACACATAAAGCTCGTCAAGTCTCGAAGATCATCCCATAAGAAATAATGGATTCTAAAAGTACAAATAAAAATATACTTTAAGAGAATTATTTATATTTTTTAAAGACAGTTATCCAATATATTTAAGTGGTACAATTAGAGATACAACTGTTACCGCAAACGAAATACTTCGAAATAGAGATTTACAAAGCCATGAAAAGCTATCAGTGTCTTTGTGTTTCAGGGAATAGGGGTGCATCCCTCGATAAATGTCAGTCAAAGAGGGATGCAGTTTCTAAACAATCGACCTGATCCTCCTACTTCTAACACTGGCAGAAATGTATATTACATTCATTTTCGGAACGTATTTGGAAGTCGAAAATTGAACTTGACAACCGCTTTGAAGACATCATCGGTTTGGCGGAATTGTACGTGCGAACCGCTTAGAGGGTTAAGCATAATAGTATGCCATACGTTTATTGTAAATTTCATTAACTTCATGGAGTTTGAATTATTTTACAAGCTACAAATTAGTTTGTATACATATTTTAGGTTATGCATCTGTATATAAAAGATTTATTAGCAGCAAAAATATCTAAATGAAGTTTTAATTTCAAGTTCAATAGATAGAAATACTTCCAAATCAAATTTTAATCAAAACATAAAAAATGACATTTTAGAAACCATAATAAAATCCCACAATCTATTTAAATTATTATAATTTAAGAAATTTTGAAGTAATCACAAATCTTGTACTAAAACCACTTCAACAAATACTCAGCAGGTTTTCGCTGGGTAGTCCACTCAGAAAAACCCTGGTGGATTTTTCTGGTCTGGGCCTAACATATCAACCCTGGGGTTGCTCGCAGATTGCAGTATTTGAGTGAGCTGAGACAACACCATAATCTTCAGAAACAAAGCTAACTTTGAACTGGAAAAGGATGTGCAAAAGATTTTTCTAATGGCACACTGTGCAATCAATATTTAAAAAATTATGTAAAATAGACCTACAAGGAAATCCTGTTGACATTAGATTTGGTAAATGAGAGTTCTTAGAAGGGGGGGGGGAAATTGAGTTTCTTTGTAAATTTAAATTGTGTATATCATTTATAAAATCAGCATTTTAAAAAAATATTTATAAGTACTTGTTGAGGCATGTTATGTTTATTTTAGGATTGAAAAATAAAACTATAAATATTAACTTTTAGTTTTTTTCCACAAATAGTTATTTGTAGAATGGGAAAAAGCCTACTTAACTGGCATCTATTAATATAGTTTTGACTTAACATTGTATCAACTGAAATGTATAAAGGTGTCTTTATATGTGTATTGTGGTAGAATGTGCATAGGACTATGACTGTTAGTAAAATAATCTGATTTTTAATGTGATCTTTTTACAGAAACATCTCAAAAGAATTTGAAAAAATCCTTGCAAAACAAAATAGGACTAGGTATATATATATATATATTTTATTTTTTACTTTAAAAATTTTAATTTACTTTCTGATTTTAACCTTTTTTTTACATTAATTTTACAGTAATGCACATTCCCTAACAGATATTTATTTAAGAATTAAAAAGAATTTTCCCTCTATAAGAATTATGACTTAAATTTTTCTGTTGTGTATATTTTGACTATGCTTTTGTTAATGAGATAATTTATTCATTTTTAATATTGTAGATACATGCCAATTCTTTCTCCAAATTTCTGAAAAGAAAATTAACCTTCTTATAGTTATGTTACATGGCCTTGTTTAAACTTAGTAAGCTATGTATGCTGCTTTCTTTGCTTCTTAAAAGCATTCTTGACTCAAATCTTTTTCATGATACCCAGTCTGGAAGATATTTATTACTTATAAAGCTTATATTGCATATTTACAGCAAAATAGATTTGCATGTCTATAATGGCACTGCTAATGCCACATTTATTTGTTGCGTTCACAATTTGAATTGACATCAGTTTTCAGATGAACAAACACATTTCCTAAATTTCAATTACCTGACACCTCCATTTCTTGGTGTTGGGATTTTATTTTTTACCGATGTATGCTCTAAATAGATTATAACAGAAAATTCTCAAATTTCATGTAATGAAAAGCACTAATTTAGAGGAGATGCTATTATATATTTAATTTTGTATTAGTGCTAATTGGAACATTTGTTTAACACATTAAGCATGGCTTTTTTCCAAGGGAATTGACAGTGGTCTATTTATTTGGTCGGTGCTAGGCCTTGGAGACTGACCGCAAGCTTTGTGTTCTAAAGTTCATTGTCAATTTCCAAGAAAACTCACTATCAACCTCAGGGATCTCCATTGTGCTCAATGTGTTAAAAACTTTTTTTCTCTTTATTTGTTTTGATTACAAATCTCATTAGTTAACCTTTATATTTACAACTATGTAGTAGTGAAATGTTTTTTATTTCAGTATTTAGTTTAAAACTTTTATACAAAAAATTCTAGATATGTAAATTTTTTTCAGAGCAAGAGCATTTTATGAAATTTTGAGGGAGTTATACTTACATTTATACTGGAAAATTGATGGGAACATAGTAAGTCCTAACTTCTGTAATATACTGTAATTTAATTTTTTAAAACTCCATGTGTAACATTTATAAGCAAATATTGTCCATTTTATATATATATATATATATATATATATATATATATATATATATATACTGGGGCTGGATCATTTATGAATATATTGTCAAATATTGATATACTTTAAGTATCGCGATAACAGTATTAAAATTATTTTCTGCCAATATATCTCCTGATGGCAACATTGTTTTTCCTCGCACACAATTACGTGAATCACCTAAAGACACCCTAAATGTTCTGCATAAAATATTTTTTCAAGTCATTGCATTCGTTTGATGTCCCTTTGGTGTACTTGCTTGCATACTTTATACAAACACAAGCCAGAAAATTTGTGTTTATCATATTTCCATCTAGGTCTTCAATAGTATATCCCAGTGTATCCCGATAACGAAGCAGTCAGGTCAAGATCAGAAAGTCATTGCTAGCAATAGGTGAACTTGGTTATTCTACGCACCTGCCACTGGTTGATTGGATTTATATTGGGATACATCAACGTAACTGCTTGATTGTAACAGTCAGTTATATGTGCACATGTTGATATATTTCGATAGCTTGCTGACAATTTTGTGCAATAAATAATGATTTTTAATAATGCAGATATGAAATTTAATTGATGAGACAGGAATAGATAACAGGGGTCTGTTCTTAAAAATACAGGAATATCATTATTGTTAACTTTTCTACTATTGTGTGATCTAGCCTTTGTGTTAAAAAAAAATTGACCTTAACATTTGAAACCGAAGCAGTTTGCTGCCTTAATAGCTTTAATTTCTTTTCTGAAACTTGACCTTCCAATTTTGTTTGTAGAATAAGAGTATGAAATACAGTAGAACCGTAACTTATTATTCCTATATTGAACATTCAAATCATTGGGTCCTCAATTTATTTCAATAGAACAAATAGTACTTTTTCCATGTATTCATCATTCTTGTGTTATTCATTTTCTCACATTTGTCGTAAAAAATGTTTAGTCTTGTCATCTTATTATCCTGGGAGTATTTTTATGGAACTAGGTATAAAAGCGTTTTGTACTGTTAAGAATGTTTCAAGGTTGTAGAGATATCAAAAATATTTTTGATTCATTATTGCTCATCATTTGGCTCATTAATTTCTAATTTTTTTAATGGTGATACTGACTTCAGTGGGAACAGACAACGCTTCAATTGAGTTCTAATTAAAACAAAACAGAGTAGCTATACCTATAGATTTATAGCATATGAATCTGATATAAAATTGTCTAAATAATGTAAGAATGTTCAAAAATGATTTTAATAATAATAAATTCACTATATGTATATTAACATGTCTCATGATTACTTCAAAGTATTATATTTTTAAAGAACAGACCTTTTTTCTCTGAAAAACTTATTTTATTAGTCAGAAGCCACAGTTAGCTTTAAAAATTTTAATTCTTTTACATACATGATTTGTATAGGGATTTATTACAGTTCAAATAAATCATGTATATGTTCCAAGATTTCCCCCCTTTCCCAATATATATATATATATATATATAAACTTTTAACATGATTTCATTGTTTACCTTTAAACTTAACCCAATCAGAATTTTTTACAACCTCTCAGATATTCTATTCTGTATAAACTTATAACATTAATTTATATGTGTTAAATTTAAATAGCTGGTATAAAAGAAAATTTTCAACTTAATGATTTATAGGTATACTTCCTTTGCATAAGAAGTTTGTTTTGTTATTTTGTTTTGATTTTGTTTTATATAATAGTTAAATTTTTTTCTAGGAATGTCATATAAAGTCTACCTGTGTTTTAATTTTATATTATATGAGTTATACTGGATTGATACTAAGCAAAGGCAATGTTTCTTCAAAATGGTTCAGTCAAACCTTTAGAGCTTTTCATTTCTTATCAGGTAAAACTATCAAATATGCTTCATAAAAATTATTTTACTTCATCTAAATTTCAAATTTTCAAGTTAGAAATATTTTTTTGTTTGTTTATGGCGTTTTATCAGATCACTGTTAAGTCAAACATTCTGAACAGGCTGAACAATAAATTAAATTATTATTTTGTATTTCTATTAGCAAAATAATTTTGTAATGAGTAATAAAGTACAAAATTGTATATTGCTTTATGTTTAAAACAAATATTTTTCTGTGACAGGGTGCCCAGTAAATTAGAAAACCGGGAATTTTCTGGAAATTTGGCAATTCAGAAAGTATCAGAAAATTGTGAAATTTTTTTTAAAGTTAAAATATTTTCTGCAAAAAAAAAGTATAAAAAATAAAATTTAAAAAGTTTAAAATTCTGCCAGTCAATTTAAAGAAAAAAAACCCTCTCCAATTGCAAATTTTTTGTTCATTCTTTTAAGAATGCTTATTTGTTGTTAAATGAGAATATGGAGAAAGAAAAATGAAATATTCAGAAAATAATTTATTGAAGCTCAGTAGAAAAAACAAAATAGATTAAAAAGCCAAAAAAAAAAAAATCAATAATCATTGAAGCTAACAGGGAAATAATTATTATCATAAAGCAAATGGAAACTTTGAAATAGTAATGTACAAATTTTTATTAATATATTAGGTTGCAATATTCAAATATAAGTAAATAGGAAAAAAATATAGCTACGATTGTCCTTTTTTTTATTAATTATTTTAATGAAATTGATTAATTCTCTGTTCCTGAGTTATTCTAAACATCCCAAAGACAAAAAAAGACTATAAATTTTGAATGCATTTGGATTTCATTTGTTTACGTTAAAATCTATAATTTTATTTATATATAAATTTATAACTAAAAATGGTTTTATAAAAGAATTGAAAGAAATTGTATATTAAATAGTAGGAATTTATCAAGGAAAAATTGTGAATTGTTGAGAAATATTAGGAATTTCTTAATGGTTTCCCTCTAGACACCCTGTGTTATTTTTTAAAATAAAAAATTATTTTTAAGCTGAGTCCTTCCCCCTTCATTACCATAAAAATAAATAAAAATGTATAATAATAGTTTTAAATTAAAAACAAAATAATGCATAACAAAACATAATGTATAACAGATTTTGGTGCTGGATATCCAATAGCTATGATATCTGGCAGACATGGGAACATTGGATATCCAGTATCCAATAAAATCACTATATATTTCCATCCCTAATTTGAATCAGTTATGTTTTCGGGAAATTAAGTTTGGAAATTTTGTTTATTTCTGAAGCCTAAACTACATCTCCTTTTTTATTACAGGAGATCCCTTTCTAGTGTGTGATGCCCTTCTATTGTTTCAAAATATGAAAAAGAAGTATCATTATGCATATTCAGAGATCCTCAAGTAATATTTTTTTATTGAATATGTAGATGTTAATTTATTCTGATTAAAAAGATTTTATACTTTGTAATATATCAATTACATAGTTGCTAATTTGTATGATTTTACTGTATAATGAGATTTACAGATAGTTGTACATTGTATGGATTATTTAAAAAACAGAAATTTTTGTCGTTATAAAACAAGAAAATATATTTGCAAATTCTGGATTATAAAGTATTAATTTTCAAAAACATTTAAAAAAAATAGCTGTTATGAACAAAAATAGAATAAAAAGTGGAAATTCTGAAAAATAAATTGCATGTAGTATTTTTTGTTTATTATGAATTTAGTACACTTTGTTTCTTTATGTTAGAGTAGAGAGTCTTCCAAAATGTAGGTTATACTGTTTTACATTTAGTATCAGATTAAAGTAAGGTGTGTGTATATATATATATATATATATATATATATATATATATATATATATATATATATATATATTAGTTTGCGTATCATTTAATGTGTTAAAATAACATGGTGGTAAAATTTTAATAAATTTATAATTGAATTGTTGGCAGCTATGCAATTATATATATATATATATTCTTATATTGTACTTTTTCATAATTCACATTCTGTCTGTGGCAGTTTTGGTAGCTTTCAAATCATGGGAGGGGTTCAATAGATCCGTAACGCAAAAATGTTTTAGTACAAAATTATTTTTTTTTAATTCTAATGATAATAACTTGATTCACAGTAATATTGGGCATACATACATTTAAAGGAAATATTATAACATGATAATTGGAAAATATAGTCACCCTTCATTGTAAAAACTCAATCAACTGCAGAAACTGAAAGCCTACAAAATCCATCACCATTGACCAATATCATAGGGGTCGGAACTCGTTACTGAAGTTGACACATTTAAAATAGTAATTAAGAGATTGGAGGAGGCCAGATCATGGGCAAAGAACCAGGGAGCATGGAGGGGTGTCTAGATGCCTTATATGCCATGAGGAAGAGTTGAAGTAAATATAAGTAATTAGAAAAAATATGAATTATATTCAGATATTTCTACATTATATATGAAAAATTCCTTTTTGTAATATCATTTATCTAAGTAGTTGAAATTTTGCCCAGTAGATTCAATACCTAAAATCTGCCATATACCCATTTTATACATTTTTTAACGTATCCTTCATGCATGAAAAACAGTTTCATTGCAATGTTACAATCCTTTGGTCATATGGAATTAAATTTTAAGCTAAGATGTCACTGTAAAATTTAAGGTTTGATTATCTCAGTGAAAAAAGGAAGTTAGATATATATGGTGATAATATGATTAATAAGTGAAAATTGGAATTGCAAAATATTAAATGGTTACCTGCTAGATTTTTTCACCTTTTTGCTGGTTTTCACAATAAGAGATTATATGAAAATAATATGAGTAAAATGTGTATATGAAGAGTGTTATGTAAAAGCTTTGTTGTTTTAACTTTTCAGTAATTTAACTGAATGTATATTTTACTAGTAGGTGCTTGCTTTCTATAGCATTCACTACTACCAAGCTGCTGATATTTGTGGGCCATTTTGTAATGGGAGCACTATATAGGCAGCCAACATTACTCCCTAAGATAACACAAAGTGGGTCCTCATAATTTAGAAGCATGAACTAAACAGAAGACTCCCAGTATTGGCCTGCCACCCCCAGAGGTATCATTTAGAAAATTAGAGGAATTTGTGACCACAAACTTATTTTACATGCCCAAATCACCATTCATGAACACAGTGGATCTTTGGCCAGATCAAGCCTTGAACTTCCAACTCTTCAGTTAGCAGATTGATGACTTTGCCAACTGAGCTACTGATTTCTAACAGATATTATAACACAGAATGTTTATTAATCATTTAAAACAAATGGAAAAGCAAATCTATTGCCAAAGTGAATATTTTTTAATTGTGTGATGTGCTTAGACAATTCTAATCTTAGAAGTATATATGCATGTAATGCAGAAATTAATGCAAACTTTATTATTAAAATCAAAACTCATTTATTTCTAATCAAGAGATTAAATTTATTCATAATCAAAAGGTAGTGTAGTCACAGTTGCATGAGTCATCAATTTGCCCATGAAATTCACATATGTATCACTGTAGTAGAGGTATAAAATCCACATCATCACTTTTGTAAACTATATTGGGACATGTCATGAGAATTGGTTTTATTTTTTGTCAAGTAATTATTTTATGAAAAAAATTAAATTCATGCAAAATATTAACATTTAAGAAAACATGTTATTGATATGTATCTATTTTGTGTTTTAGGACATGGTTGTTTGATGGATATTTAAGAAAACCATCTGATTATGAAAGTTTTGTAAAAATAATGCTGTTATTCAGAAGGCTTAAATCTCTATCAAAAGAGGCTGAAACTAGGAGTAAAATCATGTTTTATGCTTTAAAAGTACAGTGTCCTCCTGGAATAGAGAGTTGGTTGTCATCACTGAAAATTAAAGATTTGTGCAATATTAAGAGTAATAAAATTATCCAGAAATTTTTAAAGAAAGATTTAAGTTGTCATGCTGTTAAAAAATTACAGAAAGTAAGTATTTAACTTATTCACCCATTGTGTATCTGGAAAATTTATTTATTTATTTTTGTTCATGCATAATTATTTTATAGTTTAGTTGTTTACTAGCCTTATTTACTACTTTATATATATGTGCATGTGTTTTTATTTACATATGTCATTTGTGTGTGGCACAGTATATATACACACACATGTACATATATATATATATATATATATATTAAAACTAAACTCCTCAGCTCAACAGCCCCTAGGGGGCCAGGGCTTATGGTGCCAATCTCCGATTATGTGACCAACATCCTTGGTGTGCTAAGCATATGTTCCGGTTAGGTGGTTAGTCTTACACAGAACCCCCAGTGTTTAGTTCCCAAGCACGTTTGGTCCTCAATTCATCTACCCACTGAAGGGATGAAAGGCTGAGTCAATCTTTCCAACCCGGGAATTGAACCTTGGACCTGTGTCGTGGGAGTGCGAAGTGCTATCCCAAGGCCACTGGGTTTCATTTATTTATATATATATATATATATACACACACACTAGCTGCTTTGTGTTTTTCAGTCTGGGTAATTTATGTTCCCAAATTAAAGTTTTAGAGCCATTACATAAATATAGTAATAAAAATATTAAATAAACTTTATATGTTTTAAATTGTTGATGAATATGATAGTTTATTCTCAATAATTAATACCAGTTATAAATAAATATATTCAGGCACAGTTTGGATCATGAATCACTGTGGTATATTGCCATTCTAAGACTTTCTCTATTAAATGATCACAATCATGCATCAAATTTGGTACCAGTAGGTTCAACAAAGTAGATTTATATAGCAGGTATACATTTTTGAAAATTTCACTTTTATATAATATCTTGCAACCAAGCTTCAGTCTCAGTTGAAGTAATGTGATCTCATAATAAGATGACATTACTTCTAAAAAAAAAAAAAAAAAAGTTCATTACATATCATTAATATAAATAATTTAAGAAACAAAACTACTCATTTTTATAAAGGTACATTTTATACACTGTCACATTAATGAAGTTACCTCAAAGATTTATATTATTTTAGAGTGTTGTTCAAAGAAAAGTTATAAAGTATAGTGTTTAGCTACAGGAAAAGAAAAAAATGTTCTATCTTCATTATGTCATTGACCTCCAAACAATCTGACTTGGCTAAAATAATGATACAAGTAAGACCTTTCTAGAGTTTATTTGAATCGCCATGATAAATTCTATTAATATTGATCCAGCATTTTCAGAATGTACAGTAAACATAAATACACACATACAAAGAATTATATATATATAAATATACACAAGGCTAAAATATTTTCAGAAATGCAACTATAAAAATCGAAACAGATTTATATTAAGCAACAAACTATGTTATGAATTTATAATTTTGATACCAAAGTGTACTGTCTCCTTACCTCTTTTGACAGGATTATAAGCAATTGATAAAGCATTATGTATAAATTTAGAATTATTAGATACATTGATAAAATGGCATAAAAGAAAGCAAGAGTGCAAATTCTAGGTGCATTTTGTTATTTCTGTTTGATAGGATTTACCAAAAATAAATATATCTTGTATTTATTTTTTAATTCTTTGTCTATGTATATGTGTGTAATACTCATATATATATATATATATATATATATATATATATATATATATATATATAAACACACACACACACACACATACATATATATGTCTGTGGTTGCTAACATTCTGATTACATACATACACACACACACACATATATGTATTATTCCTGCAACTGCATTTATTTCTTGTCCTAAATGTAAAATATATGGAGCACTTATGTAAGGTAATCTTCTATGCATTAAGCTAAGCTATGAGTCTCCTAGATAGGAGACGGCCAAATAGTACCTTACACACAGGTGGCTAATATTCCAGATCTGATCCTGTATTCACACACACACACACACACACACACACACATATATATATATATATATATATATATAATTTATGAATATTTATATTAACTATAAGGCCAAGAATCAATGAGAAGATAGCTGATGTCATTTCATATCATTAATTATGTAATATTATTTTGATCAACTATAAAACACATGGTTATACTTATTTTGATGTAGCATGGAGATAAAGCTGATCAATTTTGTTATTAGTTGTGATTATAATAATCAAAATAAATAAAGATCTCCAAGCTCTATTTGTATTGAACATTTTATAAAGTCAATAAGCATTTACAAACTACATTTTGTAATTTAACTAGTAGTCTTTGTAATATCTTATAATTTAATATTCACAATGTATAGTTTGGGAATCAAACAACATATAATTCACTACTTTAAAAAATTCTGCATCTTGTTTACAGAATGATTGTATTAGAAGAAATAAAATTAATACATTTAAATAAACAAATAACTTTAAATAACAAATCAATAATTTATTCTGTGCCATCACATGCTCATGGATAGAATATATACAACAAGACTGAGGTTTAACAAAGTCTGTATTAATGTTCATTGCTGATGCACCTCAAACAATAACATTTGTATAAATCTTCAGAGTGTAAGGCTAGTTTGACTATTGGGATCTGTGATTTCATACTGACACAATTCAGTCCCCAAAATATATTAGATTTGTGGTTTTTACAGTGTGCAACTTGGTGTCTGAAGAACCTTCAACTCCCCCATAATGACACTATAAGATGTTACATAGTTTTCACTTATCTCTATAAATTAAATTTATGTCATCATCAAGATTAGCATTAAGCTAAACTTAGCACTGGCTGTAATAAAAGTATTGTACAAAAATGAATATTGAAAAGAAAAGGATAGTAAATGTTTCCATCTTAACTCCACAATTTCAGTAATTATCATATGATAACAGGCTTAACCATCCCAGTGATCAATATAACATTCCAATTGTTTTTGTTAACTAATTTTTATCAAATAAATCCTTATGGGTAAAATACATCACAATTGACTATCAAGTAGGCATTAACAGTCTATGACCTATTGGTCACCAATTGATTAATTAGATAATTTCTACCCACTCAAGTTCCAAAAATAAAGTATGATATTTAAAAATAAACATAATATAAATCTATTAATATATAATAGATTTATTGTAAAAGTTAAAACAGGAGCAGCTTAACTTCCAAACTTGAGATGTTTCTAATAAGATGACTAATTATAAGTCTGACTTGACTAAATTGATGTTACAAGTTTATTATTAAGGAAGCCATTGATACCACAGGGAATGTTCATGAATAAAGCTTATTCAATTTTTTCTATATAATAATTAAAATTATAATTTTAATTGGGTTTTTTTTTTTTCATTTTTCTGTTTGTTTTGCTATGTTTATGTTGTTTTAAAGACTGTTTCAAAATTAAATACCGCTGACCCAAAATATCTTAAAAAGGCTTATCAATGCTTTTGTCAAGTTTAACTTAGGGTACTGAAAATCTACAAATTTTCAAAAGTGTTGGATTAGTCTGTAGTTGCTATTTATAATAATGATTTATTGGTATTGTCATAGGTTTCTTTAGATTAAGCAACTAAGACTAGTTTCACTTTTGGTAGCTTAAAGGTAATTTCTTTTAGTACATAAATAATCAGATTTAAATTCCTATCTAAAGGGTTAATTTAATCTAGAATGGGTTATATGATTTTAAATAGTAACAATACTAATTATAATTAGTAAATGTGAAAACTTTTATTTTATAATAGGAAATTTTTATCAAAGTCCTTAACAACTTAGGTAATAAAATTCCTTATTTTTATTTTAAAGAGTAATTTATATGATATTTAAGTTAACATGTATTCTTCCTTGTGGTGTCTTGTTCAAAAAAATATTAGAGATAATATATACTTCATATAAAAAGTATGAATATGTACCTTTATTTTAAAAATGATTACAATGTATATATTTTGTTATTACTATAACATGCATAATGTTTATTTAAAATATATACATTTTTATAATACTTATTTTTATTTTAGATCTTATTTGCTAATAAATATGATGCAAGATTCATAAATTCACACAGAAAAGCTAGTATTCAACAAAGTACTTACAAAACTAAAAAGATTGAAAAGAAATTTAATAAAAAATCGGATAAAGTTAAAGCAAAGTCAAATACTGTTACTTACGAGCATGAAATTGATTTAAATAATACGATTAAATCTAAAAATTCCAAAAATCATAGTGATTACCAATGTGTCAGTCCAGCTAAAATAAGTTTGAATGAAAAAAATTCTACATATGTTTCAGCATTATCTGAAAATTCTGCTTGTCCATTGACAATGCCTAAAGGAAAGTTTTCTGAGAAGGAAGAAATAGGCAAGACATGTCTTGTTTCTGTTTCTTCAAAATCAGGGAAAAAGATATATACTAATAATAAGATGAATGAAGAATGCAAAAAATCTAACCCTAAACATTCAATTCAGCTAAATGGTAGGATATCTGATCACTCAGCCACTGATTCTGTGAAGGAGGTAAGAGTAAAAGGAGAAAATATCATACCAGTACTCATTGTTGATAGCAAACATGCTTCAAAAGAAGCTGGTAAGCAAATTTATGGTGACACATCAAAACAATTTTTCATGTGCTTTTCAAAATCAGATGATTTGCAGAGTTATCATATAGAAAATGAATCTTTAGTATCCTGTAATATAGAGGAAGAAAAAACAAAGTCTGATAATTTATCTCTATCCATAGAGCCATGCAAATTGAAAAGAAACATCACTGAAAATTGCTCTGAAGATGGTAATGATTTAAAGTTTGCTACACCTATTACCTTTAGAAAAGATGGAGCTTTAGATATACTAAGAACAAACAAACACTGTGAAAATTCTTTGGCTATGCCAGATACAGAAAAATCACTCATAATAAATAGTTTCTCAGGTACTGATCTAGAAAAAAATAACATGGACTTTTCAGCTACAGATAGATCCAATTTATTATCTTTTGAATTGCTGGGTCAGGAAATTATGCAGACTGCTATTTCTGAGAATAATGTAACTAATGTTCATAAAAATAATCTCGAAATTTTAACCAAAAATGATCACATACCACCCAAAGATTTTCATATTGAGAATAGACTTTTGACTGTGCTTCCAAAAATACTTAACAAAGAAGAGAGTGACTGTGAAAAAAAATCAGTTAATTATCCATTTTGTGTAAATAATACAAAGCTAGTCACATCAAACCATCCACAAGCAACTGTTACTCAAAGTAAAGAAGTACAAAATTCAGCTGAAAGTCCTATCATAATTAGCCCTTTAAAGTCACACATTAATCAAGGAACACCTGGAAACTGTTTTGAACTATACATTGCAGAAAACCTTAGGAATCAAGATACTAGACTTGTAAGTATGCTTTCATCTCCTTTTAAAAAAAGTTCTAGTACAATGTACTCATCTCCAGAAAGTCTCGAATTAAGCATTGTATCATGTCCATCAGCTTCTTTTAGTATAGAAAAATCATTAGAGTTATCTAAAAGTATTTATTCTACAACTGATTCATCTCTAACTACTGAAGATGAGTTGCATATGTTAGAGAAGAAAGGTAGTCCAACTAAATTATTTCAACTTAATTCTAAGGCTATAACATCAAAAATGTCAAAATCAAAACTCTCTACAAAAAAATCAAGAAAGAGGGTGAAATCTAGAAAGTATATAGAATCCAGTTGTTCAAGTGCAAATGAAAGTAGCTTAAAGCTTGAAACACCAAAAACCATAAGTAATTCTAATTGTGAAGGTGAAAGATTTTCTGATGTTTTGGAATCAAAAACTAATGATGAATCTTCCAATAAAATAAGTTCTTTATTACTGTCTAATAAAAAGGAAATAATCACTGACTCAACAAAACATAAAGTAGACCATTCTGAAAAAAGAAAACAAGTGCTTCAATTTACTTCAAAATGTGAAATTGATTTGTCTAGTAACCATCTTGTTGAAGAAGAAAATAAGATGCCTTGTTTGGAATACATTGATGTTCCAAATCCATCAGAAATCAATGACAAGTCTTCTGAACTTCAGACTGAGAAATCTAAAAGTTTATCAACTGTGGGAGGTAATATTACTCAAATTATGCATTTACCAGAATTGCTCTTTGCTGCAAATGAAGGAGGTTCAATGCTTCCAGCAGATAATTCCACAAAAAACCCATACCCTGTATGTACATTTGAAACTGTAAATCTGTTGCATTCTACTTCAAAAAATGAATTACAGCATTGCCTTTCTGAATTAAATAATTTACCTTCTCACAAATCTGTACATGAGCAGTTAGAGGATTCTAGGGGTATACATCAAAATGTTTCGTCACCAAGAACCAAGTTGCTTGAATCAATTTCTGATAATAAATTTGATTTTGCAAATGGGTTGAGAACATCCTCACCTGTTCATGCTAAGAAAAGTTTTAATGATGTTCCTAATTCAAACAAAATAAATTCAAATTTTCCTCCTCTCCAAAATGAGCAATTTTCTCGAGACTGTGAAAATGATATTGTTAAGGTAAATAATTCTGAGATGCCTTTAAATAATTCTTTGGCAGTAATACTCAATCAAGGATTATTGCCAGAAGTACAAGATGTTCAAATTGTTTTAACTGACAGTTTAGTTCCTCAAAGTTATCCTGTCAGCCCATCCTCAAAATTTATGATTAAAAATCTTGATTCTCCTGGAAAAGAAAAAAATGCTTCATTTGATTCAACATCAAAACTGAAAAAAATTGGTAGGCGAAAGAAGAGAAAATTTGTTTCAGATTCTGATAGTGATGCACTTGAAAATCAGAAAAGTATGGAAGCTAAATGCATTTCAAGGAGTAATTTTAAGAAATCTATTGATTTGTCTAAAGAACAAAAGTTCCCATGCAAAACTAAATATAAAAAGTGCTTTGTAGATTCTGATAGTGATGCATCCATTCACGAAAATGGGTTACATGACTCAACTGCTTCACAAGAGTCCCCTTCCCAAAAAGAAATAAAGAACAAAGATATTATTCTAGAATCTGCTTCTCAAGATAATTCTGATCATTTAGAATTACCATTAATCAAGTCTAAAGAACAAAAATTATCAACTAAAGGTAAATATAAAAGGTGCCTTACATATTCTGATAGTGATGCATCCATTCATGAAAATGGGTTACATGACTCAACTGTTTCACAAGAGTCCCGTTCCCAAAAAGAAATAAAGCACAAAGATAAAATTCTAGAATCTGCTTCTCAAGATAATCCTGATCATTCAGAATTGCCATTAACCAAATCTAAAGTACAGAAAATACCAACCAAAGGTAAATATAAAAGGTGCCTTACATATTCTGATAGTGATGCATCCCTTCATGAAAATGGGTTACATGACTCAACTGTTTCACCTGAGTCACCTTCTCAAAAAGAAATCAAGCACAACGATATTATAGGATCTGCTTCTGAAGATAATTCTGATCATTCAGAATTGTCATCAAACTGTTCATCTCAAAAACTGAATTATAACAAAGTAAATCCTAAATATTTTATTTCAGAATATGCTTCTGAAGACAATGATTACCATTCAGAGTGTTCATCAGAGATTCTATCTTCTGAAGTTAGTCACAATAGTTTTATTGTAAATTCTGCAACTGAAGATGATTCTGATAGTGATAGGTCTACATGTTTATCAAGTTCTTCTCAATTAAGATCATTTGAAAATGATGATGCCAAAAATGTAACTATAGAAACTGAAACTCAGGAGAATGTCAGGGATTTAATGTCTTTATCAAGAAGCCCATCACCTGAGTTAAGGCCTTCCAAAAAAGTAAAATATAGGGCCTCCTATTTTGATTCTTCATCTGAAGATGATGCTGATAAATCAGTGTCTTCCTTAAAATGTCTTTCCCCTAAATTAAAACCTTCTTATAAAGTAAAATCTAAAAGATATGTTTTAGAATCAGAATCTGAAGATAATGCTAATGAATCTGTTATACCCTCAAAAAATTTATTTTCTGATTTCATACCTTCCAGTAAAATAAAGTCAAAATCTGTGGTTTTAAAATCTGCATCTGAGGATAGTGCTGATGACTCAGTAGTTTTTTCAAGGAGTCAATCCCTTGAATTTAAGCATCTTAAAGTAAAATCCCAAGTTTTAGATAGTACTAAAAATAATACTAATTTAATTTCTTCACCAAGTAGTCATTTACCTTTACTGGAGACAAATAGCATAGCTGCATTAAATACTGGTTTTTCTTCTTCTCGTGTCTTAAACGCTTCACCTTTAAAGCAGAAATCAAAATATTTGTTAAGAAGTTCATCCATTAAGGAAGAGCATAAGAAATCCTTTTCGGAAACTAAAAAGTCTATGAAAGCCAATAAATTTAAAGAAATAGATAGTAATTCTAAAAATTCTTTGGTTAATTCATCTTCAAGAATGATAAGAAAAAGTTCAGGCACTAAAGAACTAGATGAAAATTGCATTTTTCCTTTTAATAAAAGGAGTAGAAGAAGAAGTAAAAAAATTGTCTCAGAATCTGAAAGTGATTCGGGTGATAATCAGTATGATCATGAAAGCAAATCAGATCATTCTCAAAATATTTCATCTAAAAATTTAGCTGCTTCCTATAATCATTTAACAAACCCATCAGAGAATTCTAATTTAAACCATTTAACAAACCCATCAGGGAATTCTAATTTAAACACCAATTTTGTTCAAATAAATTGCAGGACAAAATTAGTAAGTTCTGTAAAGAGAAAAAAAAATCTTGATGTATCTAAAATTCATGTGGATTCCTCCACAAATCAGACATTTTCTACTGTCCATAACAAAAGTAATGTTTTGAGAAATGAGACTAGTAACTATAAATGTGTTCAGAGAGAATTATCTTTTGAATCAGAATCAAGCTCAGAAGATATCCCACTCATAGAAATTCAGAAGAAATTGAAAACATCTGTTAAATCACTAGTATCTCCTGGAAATCCAAATTCATTCATAAATTTGGACAAGTCATTGTTAAAAGTTTCCTCTGACTCTATTCAGAATTCGGAAAAAGATTCCTTTGTATTAAAACATTCCCCATTACCAGAAACTTGTTCTGTACATGAGAAAGAAAATCTTGAGCTATCAAAAACATCTCAAAATTCTGCTTTTATATCTGCTAAAGGAAGGCAAGAAGTTTCACTAAAAGAAGCATCATTGGAATCAACATCAGATTTATTGAGAGATGAGATTAAGAAGAAAAATTCTGAATTAGTATGTTCTGTATATCAGAAAGAAAATTTTGGGCTATCAAAAACATCTCAAAATTCTGCTTTTATATCTGATAAAGAGCAAAAAGTTTCACTAAAAGAAGCATCCTCTGAATTAGCATCAGATTTATTGGGAAATGAGATTAAGAAGAAAAGTTCTCAATTTGTACAAAAATATCAGACAGTATTAGAATTCCAGCAAAATCTTCAATTGCAATCAACAAAAGAAAATCTTCCTACTCTAAACCAGTTAAAAAATTCTGTTGTTGGGTCTCACTTAGAACAGTCTTATGTAAATAATTTGAATGTTAGTAGTTCAGAGAAAGGAAATATGTTTCCAAAAACATTATCTAATCTTAATAATCTACCTTCTAGTAAACAAGAAAATAACTCTTCTCCAAGAGAGAAGGACAGTTGCACAGGACACCAACTTTCAGAAATAGATAAAAATATGTGTGATTTATTTTTATCTGAGAAAGAACATTTATCTAGAGATTCATTTCATGATACAAACTATTTAAGCGATGAGAATTTTGTTCAAACACTTTTTGATAAAATTGATCCAAATATTTTGAATAATGAAGACTATTTAAGTACTTTTGTAGATAATTATTTAATTTCCTCCAGTACACAAACTGCTTTTAATGAAAGTATTGAAAATAGTAATTGTCTGAGTTCTGTTAATACTAATGGTTCACACTTTAATAGTGCTATACCCTATTCTGATACCTTAGTAAATAAATTTAATCAGCAAAACTCTGAACCTATATTTAGTAGTGCTACTCCTTATTCTAATACTGTAAATAAATCTGATCAACAAAACTCTGAACCCATAATTAGTAGTGCTACTCATTATTCTAATACTCTAAATAAATCTGAACTACAAGACTCTGAATCTATATTTAGTCCATTAAATAATGAAACTTTTGATTTTCAAGTCAGGGAAGGAAATGTAATAAATTCTAAAATAGTGGAATTTGATGCTGTAGATGTTCAAAACATTTGTCTAAATTCAAATTTAGACCCTAATCAAATATTGGAAGAGAATAATTCCCAACAATCTCTTGTTCGGTATGGGAATAGTTATAATACCACAGAATTAAAGCAATTGGATCTTGGCATAACACCTACAGAAGAAGTAAATGTCACTAAAAGATCTGACATTTTAATAAAACAAAATCCTGATAGTCTTTGTAACTTAGCATCTTTGATTAAAATTTCAACAAATAGTACTAATTGTGAACAAAACAAGGAAATTGTGAAACCCCCATTTCATGAAATGGACTTTGGAGAAACATCACCTGATAGATTGAATATATCTTTAAATTCTAAAACTTTATTGGAAGAACATCAAAAAGATGTAAGCTATAGTTCTAAACTAAAAATTTTAAGTCAGGACCACTCAAGTAATTTCAGAGTCAATCCAGTTTTAAATACTAGTGAAAAATTACAAATAATGCAAGCATGTTTAAATAATACTGCTGATACTAATGAAAAAATTTTATTCATATGTGATATTGAAAATAAAACTTGTCAAGTTCACATAATGCCACAGCAATTGATGGTTACATTTCTAAGTAAGATGGGAAATGTTTCTCAAAATCATATATTATGTTCTAACTCTACAAAGTGCAATTGCCCTCTCTGTTGTTATTCATCCTCAACAGAATTTAAGGATGAAGAACTTTCAAAAGATAGTAATAATACCAGAACTGAAATGGGACATATATGTGTCAATGGGGTAAAACTTTTAACATCTTCACTCTTTCCTGTTGTTAATCTTGGTAAAAGATGTGATGAAGAAATTAAACAGAACAGTAGCAAGGAAAAAGACTCTGCTATTTCCTTGTCAAATAAAGTTTCAGACAGAAAACAAATTAGTGTTAAAAAGCGGTGCCTTGTCAAATCAAATTCTAAAAGTATTGTACCTGAAAATAGACAGAGGACAGTTCAGGAAACCAGACGAAATAGCTTCTGCAAGAAAGAAAATAAATCAACTGTTCTAAAAAAAGAGAGCATTCCAAAGAAAAGTAAGTTATTATATTATTCTACATAGTTTAGATGTAAAATAATAAAAATCATTACTGATTTCATAATTTAGCTGGTGGTTTTAATCATTTAAACTTTCCAGCACACACACTTGACAATTTTACATGATCGTGCATCATATTTTTTATGACAGCTGTTATTTTATTGTTTTGGGCTCAAAAAATGACAGAAATCAATGAATATTGTTAAGAAATAAAATTAACCTTATTGTTACAAAATACAAATTTGTCATATATAAACAAGAGTAGATTAATTTTAAATACTTATATTAGTCATGTAGAAAAGCACTGATGTATAAAGAAAATTTTAATTTTTAACAACTATATCTTAAAAACCAAGTTAGTTCAGTATTCATAAAAGACAAGTATAGTAAAAGTAAAATACTATAACCTTGGTAGGAAAATATGTAGGTTTATCAGTAATTACTTCTGCAGGAAAATTTACTTCTTTGAAAGAAATCAAGAAAATAAATAACTGGTTACAAAAACTAATTTTAAGGCTTATATTTATGTATGGAAAATCAAGAGAAAATAACAAAATAAAAATATTCATGTAAATCACTGTTGCTCTCAAATCAAAATATTTTTCTTAATTAGATAATTCTTTAAGATTTTGAGAAAAATCAAATATACAAAAGTAATATATTTGACTTTATACAAATTAAAATAATACATACTAAATATTAACAAACAAAACAATAGTGGCCAAAAATGTGGAAATTTTTTTTCTCAACTATGCACATGTAAATTTTATAAACAAGCTGCCATGTAGTACAAAAATACAGTTAAAAAATAGAAATTTTCATGTGCCATTCCATGATGTTGAGAATAGAAATGGCCTTCATACCTCCCAGCAGATGTATGGAAAATAAGTGCTGTAAAAGAAATTTGTTGTAAAATTTGCACAGACGTGCATGATGAAAGGTTAAATAAACTGAAAAAAGTAGTTTTTAATAGAGGAGCAGAAAACCAAAAGATTTTTAGCACATATCAAATTATTTTCTTTGTTGTATTTACTGTAAGTATTTTTACTGTAAATTTAATATATTGTTGAGGTTTAATTGTGGTATAAAAAGATGTTAAAAAGTATCAATTGATAAAATTATTGCATAATTTACAAATAATTAGTATAATAATCTTATATGCTTGAGTTTTTTATACAAAATTTTGAGAATTTTCAGGTTTGATTTATTATTTTCAAAACTACTGGTCAAATTTTAATGAAATTTTGTTTTGACATTAGTTGATATAATATGTTAAAAATATCCATTAAAAATAATCATAATATACATACATAGCTGTGTTGTAAGTAACAGTCATTTGAACCAAAAGGTATAGATCAGTAGTTATAGAAAGGAAATAAAAATTGATGGTCTTCTCTTACAGATATACCAGCCTTATACCATTATTTGATACTAAAAATAAGGTAGTTAATGAGGTCATGTGGCAATTGTTTTCACTCATTCAGTAATGCTGCTTTCAGGCCCTGGGTGATTCTTGGGGGAGGGTTATGAATAGAAATTGCCTTCCTCGGTGTCCCAAATATGCTCTATAGGGTTGAGATGTGGCTGGCTAGTCTGTCTGGTAAATATCTTCACTTTCTAGGGAATTATTGGCCAGATAAGTTCTATAAGATCTTGGATTGTTATAATTAAAAAGAATTTATGACATACTGCACCCCTGAAAGGGCAAAAGTAGGTTTTCCAGATCTCATTCTTATACTTCACCAGTCACAGTGCCTCTTTCAAAGACATGGACGGTTATGCAGCCATCCAACATGATTCCTACCTAATTTCTTGGACATTAAAATGCAGGTAGCAGGTTCTTGGTTTTATATATATATATATATATATATATAAAAGTGAGATGAAAATCAGTGGTTTGTCTGAATCAGAACTGATCTGTGTGTGTACAGTTTATATTTTATCACTAGAGGAGAAAACAATACTACAAAGCATGTAATTTACTTATTTTTTACCATGCACAATATACTCCACTTATAGAAGGAGTTGGGAAGCAGTTTTTAACATTAGTAATGTTTTTGTTTCACCAGAAAGTCATTGTTGAGTATGGAATATTTTAATCAAATAAAACTTAAAAACATTTCTTATAACTCTTCATATTGTCGTATATGGCATGTCTGATTCTCATATCTCTCATACATTACTGCTACTGTATGCATTTGTTGCTCCATACTCCACTATTGCAACTTCTTCAACTTCCTGAGGCCTAGTTAGTAGGCAGCCTCATCCAGGTTTATAGGCAAATGTTCCAGTCTTTTCACAATGCAAGATCATATTTAAAAGATTTATAACTATCAAAACTTCTATGTAAACCATTTACGAATCAATGATTTTTCTGCTGTAGAAGCATTTGTGTTTATTAATGAAACAACTTGGCAGGCAATGTGCAATCTGGTAAATTCAATTTCTTGAAACAGTCCTCTTTTGGTCATAAATTCTTCACAACTCCTCATGCAATTAAAGGATATTGCACATGCTAAAAATATATAAATTTTCTGCCCTGCAACGAAATTTTCTTCCCAGTGGCAAAAAAAATCAGAAATCATAACCACATAATCTAAAATACATGTGTACAAAATTTTGACCTGGTAGTTTTCCCTATAGAAAGATTTAAACAACTCCTTTTTAATATAGATTACTACATGTGCACATATATAGTTTGTCAAGTATAATATTAAAGTTGTTAAAATTATGCAAAACTAATTAAATGTAACATTTGAAAAACTTTGTAAAGCTTTGAAATGTATTAAAAAGTTGACTATGAATAACTCTCAATATCACCTTGAAAAATTTTTTTTTTTTTTTTTTTTTGTGTGTGTGTTTTCATCTCATTTTTCTTCTCTAGAAAAATTAAATATATGAATTTGTTTTGCATTAGCAGATATGTTAAATTAGATGGGTTTTTTTTTTAATGTCTAATGTTGGGGCACTTGCTTTTATACTATTATTCACCACTAACAAGCCACAGATATTTGTTGGCTATTTTATTATACATGCACCATATAGATAGCCAACATTGTTCCTTAGGAAAACAAAAACATATTGGGTTCTCATAATTTAGAAGCAAAGACCAAGCAGAAGATCCCCAGACTTTACCTGCCACCTCTAGAAGTGTTGCTTGGGAATTTGGGGGATGTTGCAAATATGAACCTATTTTACATACCAGCTGCCATTAATGAATATGGAAGATCTTTATATGGCTCAAGCCTTGAACTCACAACCCTTTGGTTATAAGATCAAATGTCTTTTATGACTCATCTGTTGCAGCTCTTGAAATTAATTATGAAGAAAGAGATTAATATATTTGAAATGTGTTTTGAATTGTTCAAATACTTTATTGTTTTGTAATACTTTTTTTCTTTACAGGTTATAATTTAAGGACAAAAAAGAAGAAATAAAGTGTAAGTTGTGGTGAAAAGCAATTTCAAATTATGAAAAAAAAATTTCAAGTAGTTTGTTTTATTGTTATTCAATAGCATATCTATGTTACTTTGCATAAAATTTGTATATGAATAAATTTGATATAAACAACTTTTCAAATTGTTTAATTGATTAAGAAGTGTAAATTGTGTACCTTGTATAAAATTTGTCTATATATGAATAAATGTATTATTTTTATATTTTGATATTGTTTAATTAATTAGCAAGTATAAATTGTTTTATGTGCTTCTGTATAAAAGCATTCACTATGAGCTGACAAAGTTAGCATCAGACTGCTCCTGCTTACCAGAGTTCCTTTCAGCACTATAGATGAAGCTTGAACAAGAAAAAGCCCAACATACTTCTTTAAAACAGTTATCAGCTGTGCTTCCCTTTTCTTATATTTGTATTTTTCTTCCATTGGTTGATATTTTGTTTATTTTTTATGTATGTCAAACTGTGTAGGTACAAAATTCTTTTTCAGTTTATTTACGTAATGTTCTGAAATTGTTCAGTTAAAGTTGCATCATAATAAAAGTAATTTTTGTTTTCTTCTGAGTAGTAAAGAGTGGGTGAAAATTGGATTTCTCAATGTCTCAAATAAACTTATCAAAAAGACATATGAACTTAAGAATTAGTCTAATTCACCCTGCATCAATCCAGCCCCTTATCGCATAACCAATCATTATATACAAAAGATATGTGAAATGTGCTCTGAATACCAGGAAGTACCCCAAAAGTAACCAGGTTTTGAATTTTGTTTATTCAGAAATATAACAATGAATTGTTAATCTCTTTTAACATGTTCTTCAGTTAACATAGTATATTTATGTAATTTATTTTTTGATTGAGCAAAAACATTTATAGAAACTTTTTACTATTATGGCCTTCAGTATTCCTGTGATTCTTCTTTAACTACTTCCACAGTTTGAAATCTCTGACTTTGATCTTCGTCTTCATTCTAGAAAAGCAAGATGTCTGAGTGAGCCAGATGAATAGAACCTGTAGTAATGTGGAGCAGGGTTCCCACGTTTCTTAAAAGTCCTTAAGAACTCCTTAATTTTAGCTTGCATTTTTAAGGGCCCTTAAAACTACTTAATTTTTAAAGTGGAACACAATCAATTTCTTCATTGACGCGATCCACCGTCATCGTGTGATTTACTATCAGTTTTCTTATATAACAGATTTTTCTTAGTTACTTATTTGGCAAATAAATAACACAGGCCTACAAAATTGAAATTTTTGAAAAATACAAGAGAAGTTTTTCCTTATTTTTAAGTTATTTGGTATGCTGATTTCCAAAATGACCTCCATTTTTTCCCATCATGTCTGGATTTTTTGTAAAATTGATATACATATTACTGGTAATGTCTTATATGAAAAAATATGCTCTCGAACTGTTTGCTTGTACTCACTTGCAACAGTAGGTTTTATCTATTCATGTGAGTTCATTTAATCTGTTCATGATGAGGCATATTAGTTTTTAAACAACAATTAAAATTAAAAATGTATAAATTTTGTATATAAAAAATAAAAACCATCGCAACCAGAACGTTTGAACCGCACCTGGGCAAAACAAAAAATCCCCTTGTTATTAAATTTTTTACATTTATCTTATAAGAAAAACACTCCTAGAAAAAACCTCAATGAGCTGTTTTTACATGTTTTATTGGGTACAATAGACCTCTGGTCGCAGTGCCTTGCTCTTGGGGAAAACCCTAAAAGCTGCCCTAAAGGCGGTATATGTTTTATTAAGGTTTATGCATGAAATAAATGTAAGTTTGAAATATATTTGAAACTGAGGATGAAAAAAGGCATTTCAATTTAGTTACATGTTTATCCTTCTTTAAATTTTTTTGACGTTCTTCTTTTATGTTCAATCTTATCTTCATTTCTTGCTAATATCCAACAATAGTCGGCAAGCATATTTTTGTTCCATCTTCCTTGATATTTTCGCACCATATCCTTAATGTATTGGTGGAACTTTTCTACCTGTTCTTCGCTGACTGATCCTAAATTTTCGGGGAAAAACTCCAAATGCGATTGAAGAAAATGCAATTTTACACTCATGGAGCAACCCAACACTTGAAATTTGTCCAGCATGTTGTTAACAATTGTTTTAAATTTGAGGTCTTTGTGATTGCTTAGAAATTTTCCGACATCTTTGCAGGCAACCCAAGCTTTACTTTTCTTTGATGTCATGGATGTCTCAAATTTGTTAATCCCTCATAAGTTTTCGGATGTATGGTCCTAGGAAAGACTCCCTCTTTCAATTTGGCTTCAGATAAACCAGGAAACATTTTACACATAAATTCAAAGCAATCACCATCTTTTGGAAGTGCCTTAATAAACTGCTTCATAACACCTAATTTTATGTTCAGGGGGGGTAATATTTTTTTGGATCAGCCAAGCTTTCTCAAATTACATTTTTGGTGCCTGACACAAGATTCTGCCTTTTGGGCCAATGTTTTCTGACCCAATGTTGTCAAAGCTGTTCCACTCACAAATAAAACAAAGAAATTTTGTATACCCATATTGTTGACCGAGAAGCATGGGGATGATTTTTAAATCACCGCAAATGGTCCAACCGTGGCTGTCTTTTTTTATTTTGTTGAGCACGAAAGCTGGGTTTTCATACCTTTCTTTTAAATGCACTGAGTGTCCAACCTGCACAGATGCCCATTGGTTTCCTTGATGAAGAAGGACAACCTTAAGGCTCCTTTTTGAGGAATCTATAAAAAGCTTCCATTCATCTTTATTGTAGGTAATCTTAAATTTTGTCATCAATCCAGGAACATCTGAGCAATAAACAAGGTTCTCGTTTTCGTCAAAATACTAAATAAATTCCCTTTCACGATTCTTGTACCAACAAAAAGTGGTTCCTTTTTCCAATAAATTTTTTTTCTTTCAATCTGGAGCCTAATAATTCAGCTGCCTCTTTGGAAAGTCTCAGATCTCTAGTCAAATCATTAAGTTCAACCTGAGAGAAAAGCCTAGGGGAATCGTCTTCTAAAGGGTTATATTCTGTATCGTATTCTTGAACTTCAGGATGTTCAGATTCGGAAAAGAAAACTGGTAATTCTGTCGGAGGCACTGGCACATCAGGTTTATGAGGAACTGGTCTTATGGCCGAAGGAATGTTTGTAGGGTACGATATTAGCTTGGAATTTTTTTGGTTATATCCATGGGTATGGCAGGAGTCATCGAAGTGGTTTTTGGCTCCCTCCATACCATTGGAATTCTAACTCGTAAGGTAGTCTTCTTTCCTTTCAGCTATAAACTTAATCATTCACACACTGCACACAAACTTTCTGGGGAGCCCATGATTTGTCTTGGTCTGCAAGTTTTATGCAAAAATACGTAAAATAAAGCCGTTTTACGTAGCCTGTGATGTTCCTCTTGCGAATTTTAATGATACTATATTCGCCGCAAATGTAGCAAAAGTCATCAGGAATATTTTCACAGCTTCTCGAACTCGAAGCCATTTTCACAGAATAAGTACTGCTGTTTACATGAGGTCGCTGATTAGGATTCGCGCTTCGCTATAGGTTGACAGCGATTGCGACGGGAGGGAGGGATGCGCGTTCCCAGGCTTTTACAAATCTGTCTCATTGGATCAAAATTGAAGCTTTAAAAGCCCTAAAATACTAATTGCGCTTTTGCAGTTTACCACAGAAGGGTATTTTGATCAAAACACGAAGGAAAAAATCAAAGCAAAATACGTGAGAAATATTCCTGAAAACCCGCATAAAATTGAATTTTTCAAGAAATTGTGACTTGAATGACATTTCTAATGATTTTTTTCAAAATCAATACTAAAAAATACGTCACATTCCTTGTAATTTTTTTTCATTGTAAGCCTGTGTAACTTTCGCATACTGAAAAGGTTTAAAGTGTAAAGTCAGCTGCCCTTTCCTAATAGCTAACAGTCCTGCAGATTTTAATTAAACGAAGCATGGAGGTTCGGGGGTTTGTAGATATTTCAGTTACTTATGGACGTTTAATTTTCCTTGCATAGAATGTAATAGAGAAGTCTAGAACTTTTTCTTTCCCAAGCAACGTCGGGTAGAGTCAGCTAGTATATATATATATATATATATACATACATGCATAACAGTCATTTTTAAGCCCTCATAAAGTACTGTTTATAATGTTTTTATTCACTATTTTTAGTTTGATCACTCAAAGCACTTTAGATGTGCATTTTTCAAAATTAGTTTTTGTCAAACAGATTTATCTTATATTAATTTTTAGGCATTTAAAAATCTTAATTGTCAAATACTCTAGGGTATTTATTGAACATGCTTTGTGTGGTTCATAATCATTAAAATATGTCCTCAGAAAATAGGGTTCATGACGTTATACCGAGTATTTCAAGCAGATAAATGGTTACTTTGGTCCTTAGAAAGTCCTTAAAAAGTCCTCAATTTTTGTTCTTGAAAAATAGCAGGAACCCTGTGAAGTCCACTCCTGAGAACTCAATTAATGAAGGCTACACAAAATAATGGGCAGAGGAGCATTCTCGTGAACTATTCTATAGACTGCCGCACTTCTGACACTTATCTTGTCAGAATCTCGTATAATTGTGTCAGAGCCTTCATATAATAAAGTAGATTGACTTTTGAAATGATTGACAACCATGAGGGACAAGTTCTTTGTTCCCAGTGTCTGAAAATCAAATGTAACAATGAGCATTATTTGACCCAAGCGAGAGTCCTTTCCTGAGAACCCCAAATAATGAAGATGGTTTAGTCAGCTTTTTTTTTTCAACACGAGGGTTAATAAGACCGGGACCTACTGCTTAAACCCGATTTCGACTGGCTACGAACTACCACCGAATAATGAAGAATACACATAGTAATGTGCAGAAGAGCATTGTCTTGAAGTAAAAACTATTCTATAGACTTTCGCATACACAGTTTCGTAGCCATGTTTGACATAATGATATGTCTACTGCTAGCTGCATGAAAAAAAATTTGTACATCTTGTTGTTGGTGCGAACTTCAGGTAAGAAAGCAAATATGACAGCAGTTAGCCAGTTTCTCTGTAAAAGTATTTTGTTTATAAAATTAGACATGTCCAAAACACAAGACGATTTGGTTATTTTGATACCCCCAACACCCAGTTAGAAGTATTCTTGGCAGAGATTTTGCACAGTGGAATTCGAGTTGGTCAGAAAAGAAGCAGTTTTTAAAAATAACAATTTATTCGAAAAAAACATTTAAAGAAATAACAAATACAGAATAACATATATGTACTACAACAAAAAAAAACAAGATATTATGAACTGGACTAGGACTAAAAAAAATTAAATTGGGACATAAGGTCCCTATAAAAAAAAAGAGGAAATCGCCAGAAGTTACCCTTTTCAAAACAAGCAAAAATTCAAAACAACTTGCATCTTGAGTCAAACTTTCCAAAAATTCCGTACTTCCACAAATTCCTTCAAAGTAGGATGGCCATAAGATAAACACCTTCAGTCAGCTCATATACGTTGATTAGGAAGTACTGGCGGCTCGCCTCCAAAGATGTTGCCGTTTTCCCCAGTAGATCACCGTTTCCTCGCTTCTGCCGATGAACTTCACCCTGGAGTACTTATACTTCCCGCCGGGTGGAAGACTGAACGCCGATTCGTCCACGTGTGCCGCTCGCTGGACGAATCGTGATTATCACGCAAGTATTTGCATACGGCACTTCCTTCTTCAGATCGCACGTCGAAGATAAAAAATAATAATGGCGGGAAGTTTAAAATCCGCTCTGGATTGAAATATTGAAAAAAAATTTTTTTTTTATTTTAATTAAGTAGAAACGTCAATTACCATAAAATTGGCCGTTATGCTAACAAAAAAGCCCCCCTCATTGACGTTTTTGACACCAAAAAAAAAACTAGTCCAGTGCATTTACAAACTGTTGTTTTCCACATTCAAAAATCACACGTTAACATAAACATTGCAGAATATTTTTTTAACTGCAAACAATATTCCCTACTTCAAAGTCCATTTGTGAATTTCAACAACATAATCAAATGTATGCAGGTAAAGTTGATTTCAAACAATGTATCATACTTGAATGCAAAGAAAAACATTTTTATATTTTTAAACAATATTATATTAGACATATTATCAAATGATATTACGTATAAACATACAATTTAAAGACATATCAAAATACAACAATAACACTCATTTAGAAAAATACATATAGAAACACTTTAAAGTTCATCGTCATCATCATGAAAAATTGTTTTAACAAATTTCTGTAAATCACCTTTTGTGAGTGCTTTCGTAAAGGGATCGGCAAGGTTAAGTTTACTTTGAACATATTGCATAATAAAGACATTCTCTCTAGTCAGGTCCCTTATGAAGAAAAGTTTCACATCAATGTGTTTGGAACGCGTGTTCTCGACCGGAGATTTAGTAAACTCAATTGCTGACATATTATCAGCGAAAAGGGTAGGCTTTAATTTTGGCCCCTTAACTATCTTGTATTTATAACACTCTGATAAAACATTATCCAACCATACTAACTCCCGGGCGGCCTCAGTCATTGAAATAAATTCTGCTTCCATAGTGCTTAAACTAACAGAACGCTCCTTAAATGTTCGCCAGGAAATAGGTGATTTATCTAGAAAAACAATTTGTCCTCCTAGAGACACTCTGTCGTCCCTGTTAGAAGCAAAATCTGAATCCGAGTAGATTTCAAGCCTAGGTTCCTTGCAAATTAGTTTTAACTTGTATGTTTTAGTATATGCTACGTAACCAAGCAACTTTAATAATCCTACCCAATGAAACATTCCGGCATTAGCCTGGAACTGGGAGAAGATATTAATAGCGTAAGATAGATCAGGCCGAGTTCTACTTGCGATGAATGATAAGCAACCTAGCACATTCCTGTAAGGAACGGCAGCCATCTCGCGTAACTCTTCCTCAGTAGAAGGGATATTCGACTTTGAATACTTAATTCCTTTTGCTATCGGAAGGGAGGAGATTGGAAAATTTAACGACCTAAATCTCTTTACTACCTCATCAATGTACAGACGTTGATGGATTAAGATTTGGTCTTGCTTATACTCAAACTCTACTCCAAGTAACTTCCTTGTTACGCCAAGAATCTTTAAGTCAAATCTGCTCTTCAAAGTATTGAGTGCGTTTTCGCAAAGACGCTGATCTTTTCCAAAGACTACGATATCGTCGACGTATACCAAGAGAACTACGTTATTACCCATATAATACGTGCAGTTACACCATTCATATTTGTTAAAACCTAGACTGAGCAATACCTGATTCAACTCAAGAAACCACAACCGACCACTCTGGTGAAGGCCGTAAATAGCTTTATCCAAACGACACACGAAATCTGGTTTACTTGTATCTACATAGCCTTGAGGCTGATCCATATAGATTTCATGGGATAAAGGTTCATATAAATAAGCACTTTTTATATCACACTGGATATTAGCCCAATTCAAATGTACCACTAATAGAGAAAAGAAAAATCTAACAATGGAAAAATTTACGACCGGACTGAATGTTTCCTCATACTTTTCCCCCTTATCCTGATAATAACCTTGGGCAACAAGCCTAGCCTTAAATCTAGCAATATTTCCAAGCTCGTCCCTCTTAATGGCAAAAACCCAACGAGAACCTACTGATTCCTTACCCTCAGGTAGGGGAACAAGATGCCAGACTTTATGTTTAGCCATACATCCTATTTCATCGTCCATCGCTTCCATCCATTGGTCTCTTTCAGGAGTTTTTAATGCTTGCTTGTATGTTCTAGGTATAACCACATCTAGTCATCTAGAACTCTTTTTCCTAAAGGAAACTGACGACGTAGATGGATTTTCGTTTGAACTGACAATGCCTTTGTATTTGTTATGACCCGAAAAGTCAAATCGAAGGATCGTAATAAATAGAGTTCTTTTCACAATATGCCTTTACATCATTCAAGGATCTTAGTCTCTCATTATTTCCTTCCTCAAAGTAGTATATATCGGTTCGTCTACCATCTTTTCTGGTAACAGGTTTACGTAACCAGGTTACATGGCGAGGCGAAGGTGCTTCATCACTGTGACTTGATGAGTCCTGGGTTTCATCCTCATCATCGGTTTCAGGTTCCGGAAATTCAGATACTGGATTTCGTGGAAGTTGGGTTTCCTCAGTTCTACGAATTTCCCAGTCAACTTCCTGCGATTCTAAGAATGGGCCCAGTGCCGCTCCACTGCGAAGACAATTCGGTTCAATAGCCTCCTTAAAAGTAACATTGATGGTTTCAATTAACCGACCTTCGTCTTCTAACCAAATCCGGTAACCTTTGGTCCTCAGACCGTAACCGACCATTAAGCCCTTTTTAGCCTTAACATCCAACTTCGATCTTCTTTTGGTTTTAGGAATGCCGACATACGACACAGTTCCGAAGCTTTTTAAGTGTCTTACAGAAGGTTTGTGACCAGAATACAACTCAAAAGGAGTCAAACTTTGACCCCCATGACAGACACGGTTCCAAGTATAAGCGAAGTAAATTGCCGCTTCTGGCCAAAATTTATGGGGCATACCACTACAATACAAAATTGACCTCACATTATTTAAAGCTGATTGGTTAAATCTTTCACATGGACCATTTTGTTCAGGGTGTAAGAATTTGTAAACTCATGTCGTATACCGGTTTGCTCACAGTAAGATTTAAAATGTTCATTTTTGAACTCTGAACCATTGTCGGATCTGATAAATTTCAGTTTTCTACCAAGAAACCTTTCAGCTCGGGCGATATGCCTCTCAAAAATTCCATACACCTGCGTTTTGTCCTGAAATGGATAAATTACCGCCTTTCTAGAATAATCATCGACAATAGAGAGGAAATATCTCTCACCACATCTACCCTCTGTGCTAATCGGGCCCCACACATCGGTAAAAACTCGCTCCAATGGTGCTTCCGCCTGTCTAAAACCCAAAGCTTTAAAAGAGACTCGCCGCTGTTTATTTAATTGACAAGCTTCACAGAAAAATTCCTTATGCCGTTCTAGTACAGGTAGACCCGTTACACAATTTTTTCTACTTGTATTAACCAAAATATCCGAACTAATGTGGGCAAACCTCCTATGCCAAACATCCAAGCTCTCAGCTTGTAACGAAGATGTTTCAAATTTCACATGCTTATTTCGTTTAATTTTGGGAAAAACATAATAAATACCATTTATAAGCTTAGCTCGAAACATAGTTTCTCCATCTTTTCCCACAACTTTAATACGACCACGCTTACATTCATATGTTGCACCATTGATATCCATCTTCGGCCCTGAAATTAAATTTTTCCTTAATTTCGGTGAATAGAGTACGTCTCTAAAGTTGTAGACTCTCCCATTGTCAAACCTCATCTCAACATTTCCTTTGCCTTCGACTGGAAACGATACGCCATCGATAGCAACATGCAATTTTTCGTCAGTAACCGATGCAAAAGTACTAAAAAGATTTATATCTCGACAAAAGTGATGGGATGCAGCCGTATCAAAAACCCAACAGCCATCTGCATCATCACAACTAAAGCTCGATTCTGCAACATAATGAGTGCATAGATAATTAGTACTCTGCGTTTTTTCATTACGGAAAGTTTGTGTACGGTGAGATTTCTTTTTGCCTTTCCTTGAACCCGAGGAACAATTAGTGCCTTGATCAGATGAAGCGGAGGAAACTATTGGTGACGAGGACCTATTAAGTAATTTTACCCTACAAGTATTCTGCATGTGACCTTTACGTCCACATCTAAAACAGGTTATATTCTTTTTAAAAGACTTACTAGAAAATTTCTGAACTGAAGTGACATTCTGAACTTCAATATTTCTACCCATTGTACATTTATCCGTATCCCTTAATTTTAGCCTGGTTTCCTCGGCGACAAGTTCTAGTGAAATGTCCTTAAAAATAAACTTATCTGGCCATCTTGGGATTGTTTGTACCACTTGGTCAAATTTACTGGGTAAGAAACGGAGTAATTGAAAAGATAAATAAATTTCATTAATTGGGTGGCCAATCGCCTTAAGTTGTTCAGAAAGCTTTGTTAACCTTGCCGAAAACAAACTGACACTTTCATTTGTATTAATGTAACAGGTTATCAATTCAGAAAACAGAGCCATATGCCTTGCTTTACTATCTGGTTGGAAGTAGTCTTGCAATAGCTTCCATGCTTGAACAGGGCAATCGGAATTTTCGATAAGTCCTCTATAATCCTCGCTTACATTAAGGTATATGGTAGTTAGGGCTATACGTGACCTATGCTGGAAGTCAGCTAATAAAGGATCAGGTAGAACCTTTCCTTTCTCGTCTTTTTCAACAACCGGCGACTTTTCAATACCATTAACAATTGACCATGCATTTTTTTCATTTAACAAAAATTTAATGTCCTTAGTCCAGGTCACATAATTATCAGCATTTAACTTTTTAATAGAAGGTGCAATATTGATAAGAGCCATCTCAAAAAAACAATACCTAGCCCCCCAAATATTTCAAAACTACCAATTTTTCGAAAAAAAAATTTATAATTTGCTTCAGACCAACTCGAACGCGGTATCTACTTGCCCATAACCCTTTGATACCCCCAACACCCAGTTAGAAGTATTCTTGGCAGAGATTTTGCACAGTGGAATTCGAGTTGGTCAGAAAAGAAGCAGTTTTTAAAAATAACAACAATTTATTCGAAAAAAAAAAAACATTTAAAGAAATAACAAATACAGAATAACATATATGTACTACAACAAAAAAAAAACAAGATATTATGAACTGGACTAGGACTAAAAAAAATTAAATTGGGACATAAGGTCCCTATAAAAAAAAGAGGAAATCGCCAGAAGTTACCCTTTTCAAAACAAGCAAAAATTCAAAACAACTTGCATCTTGAGTCAAACTTTCCAAAAATTCCGTACTTCCACAAATTCCTTCAAAGTAGGATGGCCATAAGATAAACACCTTCAGTCAGCTCATATACGTTGATCAGGAAGTACTGGCGGCTCGCCTCCAAAGATGTTGCCGTTTTCCCCAGTAGATCACCGTTTCCTCGCTTCTGCCGATGAACTTCACCCTGGCGTACTTATACTTCCCGCCGGGTGGAAGACTGAACGCCGATTCGTCCACGTGTGCCGCTCGCTGGACGAATCGTGATTATCACGCAAGTATTTGCATACGGCACTTCCTTCTTCAGATCGCACGTCGAAGATAAAAAATAATAATGGCGGGAAGTTTAAAATCCGCTCTGGATTGACGGTCTCATTAGCCCTCGTGTTGCAAAAAGTAGACCGTAGCACTCCAAACCAAACCAAACCGCTCTGGATTGAAATATTGAAAAAAAATTTTTTTTTTTAATTAGGTAGAAACGTCAATTACCATAAAATTGGCCGTTATGCTAACATATTTATATATGCACACGCATGTGAAATTGAATAGGTAGAAATGTGTATTTTCTGGAATCATATAACTAGCTATAATTGATACTGTTAATTTATGTAATTATTTAGGAAGAGGTAAGTTGTGTGGAAAAAGTTATGAATGAATCATGCTGTATCTTGTTTTACACTGATGAAAGAGGCCGATTGTGGCGAGAATTTCATGAAGACATGTACTTATCTTGCCTTAGCTCTGTGCCAGGGTCTAGTAGGTCTAATATAACGTGGGACTTGTTCTGCTTGTATGACAGGGTTCCTTTAGTATTCATTGAGGGTTAACAAAAGGCATGCAATACTTTACAGACTGGCAGATCAAGTGCCTCTTGTAACGTTAAATTTTTGCGTGGCAGGTGATGGGCAATTCGTGGACAATAACGAAACTATATATCGTTGCCGATCTTCTCTTCCACTGGCGATTGATTAGATAAACGTATTTCCTTGCAAAAAAAAGTAACTGGTTTAAACACGATTGATTAAGACTATGGTCGTCGTCATCTGAGACGAACTGTAAGGCAGAAAAGGAACTCTATTGTACTTCAACTGATAGAATCTTTCAATGTTTTTCCCAACCGATACCAATAATGCAACTATACATCATGCCAAAATCGAGATTGGTTCACTAAAGATTAATACTATATCAAGTAGCTTCCATAGGCACATTCAAAGCACGAAAATTGTACCCTAAATGAAGAATATCTCCTGGAAGATTGTCACACGGTAAGACTTCGATCAATCGTTTCTGCATTATTCGTTTTCCATCGTTGATCGTTAATTCATTTGGTCTCGAATTTATCTCCATACAACCAATATTATTTTCTCAGTATTCACCGTTCTCGTATTCTTCTGTGTTTCCTCATCCATCGTGTTTTTGCTTTGTCTTTTCGGAAGTATAGGTTTCGATCCCGAAGGTATCGATAGCAATATAGTTTTAAAAGGTGAAGAATCGTTCTAAACTTATGTTATATTTTATAAAATGTTAAATACTTTCAATTAGTGCTCGAAATAATTTATTCATAGTCACATGTTTTAGAGAATTTCTACATCTATTTCCATTTTTTGAAAAATGATGGAAAGAGTTCCACCATATATTTAGGGATAACTTTGAGTGCACATTACAGTAAGCCTCCCAGACTGAGCTCACAGTACGTCAGATGCCAGAGCTAGTGGAACGTAACAAATGAACCATTTCGGGGATGCAGCGTAAGTCATAGACGACGTGCAATCGTACTAAAGATGCTATAGCCAAGTTTCAGATGATACATCGGAATGAATTTTTACGTGATAGAATTATAGGCTATTTAAAAAGTGGTTACTTGCCGATGGAAGCATATGATAAATTCAAAATTGCGCAGAATGTCTTAGCTTTGGGAGTAGATCCAAGTCGATGGGAATGTGAGTAAACGTTTTAGCATAAGTCGTGCCCAGGTTACACGCCTGTAGATGACTTGTATTTTGGCAGCAATTACTTAATGGAACATGTCCAGGTCGCCATCAGATTTATCACAAAAACTTTCGGTATCTGAAATTCTGGAATAGTTCATTTTAGGGTATTTAGGACCGAAGGCCCTTTATCCCCAATAATAGTATTTAAATATGTGAGACAAATGGAAAAGAGCATACAAAAAGTGGAGGGAGGCAAAAAATGCACAATACAAGTATATACACTATCTACCAATAAGTATTTAGACACCTGTGATAGAAAAAAAAAACTTAACTTTATTCAAAATCAATAGTTGGTAGAGCCTCCACGAGAGGCAATTACAGCTTGAACCCTCCGGGGCATACTTTCCACAAGTCTTTGCATTACAGCTAGTGGTATTGTCTTCCACTCGGCTTGGAGTAGACATACAAGTTCCTTCACCGATTTTGGACTGGTAGTGCACCCCTTAATTCGGCGATCCAACTCGTCCCAGAGGTTCTCGATAGGGTTCAAGTCTAGGCTCTGGGCAGGCCAGTCCATTCGATGAACTCCATTAGCACCAAACCAAGCCTTGGTTAACCTCGAAACATGACAACTGGCATTGTCGTCCTGAAAGTAACAGGGGTCCAACCCGTAAAACTGCAAACAACGTAGGAAGTACATTGCCATCCAAAATAGTGCAGTATTCACCGGCGTTGAGCTTACCATGAATGGGGAACAAGGGTCCCTGTCCATATCAGGAGAAACACCCCCAGACCATAATTTTACCTCCGCCGAACTTGACTGTTGGCACAATGCATTTTGTCAGGAGACGTTCTCCAGGCAGACGCCAGACCCAGACCCTGCCGTCCGAACGATAAAGGGTGAACCTTGATTCGTCGCTCCAAAGAACCCGTTTCCACTCATCTACGGTCCAATTTCGACGTGCTTTGCATCACATTAACCGAGCAGCGTGGTTGGACTTTGTGATCAAAGGCTTATGGGCAGCAGCACGACCATGAAAACCAAGCAGATGTGCTTCCTTACGGATGGTATTCATTGAAACAATACTCCCGGATGCTCCGAACTGCGAGGCATCTTGCATGCGACTAATGCCGATGCTATTTCCTACACGATGTATACCGGCGGAGGCCGTGAAGTACCTCAGGACAGCAGATATCGTCATTTGCATAGGTGTCCAAATACTTATTGGTAGACAGTGCAAGGGCCGTAGGCAGGGGGAGGGATTTAAGGGACTGGTCCCTCGCCCCGAAATTTTGAAAGACCATTTTGTAGATAGACAATGCCCCACGTTTGTGTGTGTGTGTCTGCTATCTGCCTAGCTGTTCATAAACATAAACAATTATTCTCTTTAAAAAAACTGCTCAGACCATAAAAGTCTTCCCGGGAGTCTGGCTGGAAATACAGCACTGTATTTCGGAAATACAGTGCTTTCCCTTTCATTAATTGAAGTATCATTCACAAATAAAGATGTATTTCTCCCTTGGTCCCCCTCCGAAAATAATTTCCGGCTTCCGCCCTGAGACAGTGTATTACAAAAACAAAATAGAACTTCATTTAGTGCATTATATATATTTGTATGAAACATAGAACGATTTAAATTGTTAATAGAAGTACGCTCATTTTATTTTATTTATTTATTTAACCTTTTTTTTTTGCCAACACAGAGACTGGGCTATATAGTTATTAAATTGGGCTATACAGTTTTAAATTAATTACGAACGATTATAAATATTCTTGTCAGCAGTGGTAATTGAAACTACTCCAGTGATACTGTTGTCCATGGTATTGAGTGTCCATGGTATTTTCTTGGTGATATTTAAAAGGAAAAGTAGCTTGATTTTTTAATTTATTTTAAAAGTAATGAGAGTTCGACATAAAAAGATATAATTTTCCCGAACTTACAAAACATTTGCTTTGCGGTATGGTGTATTTCTTGTCGCCAGAGTTTGATCGCAGAAGCATTACTGATTTTTAGAGCTTCCGGTAAGAAGACGTCCACTGTACGGTAAAAATAACATTTTTTATTATATTGTTGGTAAACGGCGTTGGCGTCTGCTTATATATTGTTTTTCACTGTCACAAAGGAATTGGAGCAGATTACTTGTTTCGTGTTATCTTTAGTTGTACCGTTAAGAATAAGAAGTGCAGAGAACAAAGAGAAATTTTCTTCAATCTCACTGGAATAAAGAAGTTAAAAGAAATTGTTTGTCAAGTAATTTTAATAAAAGTCTTATACTTTCTTAGTGTTCTTTAATTGTTGATTTCATTATGGATAGTGGAAAGGGTAAGATTGAAGATATATCTGAGAATATTACAACTGATTTCCAGAAGATAAATACGAATGCTCCAATTGAAGCAAATGTGCGAAGCGACGTCGAACTCTCTTTGAAATCGTTTTTCTATACTTGGAATGTTGGTAATTTTTCCAAATGTTTAATGTTTATCAGTCCTAAGTTTTATAGTCCATACTTCATGTTTGAAAATACCTTTTGGCGTTTGCGTCTTCATCTGATAGAAAGTAATGGTGAGAAGAAAATAAGCATTCGTCTTATAAAAAAAGAACAAAGTGAGGCAGACAGTACCCTTTATATCAAAAATAAAGTTAGTCTTATTGATGATGAAGGCAGAGTTATTTCAGAAAATGAAGCTGAATCATGTTTTCAGGGCGAAACCATTGTCTCTGGGCCAGTATCAATGGGAATAGATAATTTCAAACCTCTTAATGATAAATTGATTATTCATTGTGAATTTTTAGTTTTGACATCAAATGTTTGTAGTAATGCTCGCAGTTCATACGAAACTCCCAATGCAATTGATTCCAAACTCCTACCAGCAGTGATTCCTCCTCCAAAACGCGTCAAATCACCAATTCCATCATTTCCTCATTATATTGCCAGACGTTTAAATGAAAGAGGTATTTGCAGCAATAAAGAAGGGCTACTTTTGATATTGCTTGTATTTTTATCATTGCAGTACATCTTTTTTGCATGTGAAATTACGATGAAGTATGAAGAGATGCATAAAAGATCCTCTGATGCAAAGTTCCTTATGAAAAGGAAAGAAATGAATGAATTAATTATTGATTCTACATTAAAATTAAAAAGCATAGCTGAAGCTTTAAATCTGACAGATGTGAAATTTAAAGCCTCAGAGGTTTTGACCTCATACCTCAAATTGTACAACAATACAAATTCAACATTTCCATTAAATAAGGGAAGCGAAATAAATGCTTCAGAAATCTTTACCTCAAGCAAGGATAAGGAAGTAAGATTGCCTACATCTAGAGAAAATAAAAATGGACAATGAGATATTGACAGACATCACTGATAACTAAACCATGCCTCTATCTCATCTGAAATAGAAGATTGTCAAGAAAATAAAAGAAAATGGCTGTGTGTATTGAATTGAATATGAACTGAATTTATAATTTTTTGGATTAACCTCTCGTTTTAAAACAGATATACCCACAGAGTATGGAAACCAGTACATCATATTTTCATCTTAGAAGTATATGTTAATTCCAAGGAATTGTTATTTTAGTTAATTTCTGTTTTATTTATTTTAGCTTTACTTTGTTGGTGTTTGTAAAATTTTTAACTTTGATGTTGGCATTTAACATTTTCAGTGAGGAGTTAAAAATAAGTGAGTAAGCTTATAATAATAATATATTAAAAGTTTAAAAGAATGAAAAATAGATAAATTAATTCTGTTACTTATTGGAATATGATGCATCTTTGAATTCAAATTCAATAATTTTAAAATTGAAATAAAAACTATGAATCAAAGATAAAGTAACAAAGTGGAAATTATCACTTTATTAAGTGCATGTTACATGCAGACATAAACAATAAATGTATTATTTTGTACATTTAAATTTTAACGTATTGCATAGTCCCTAGCTGAGGTTATATTCTTTTTTTAAACTTACTGGTCTCATAAAATGTTCTTATATTTGTACAGTGTACTTATTCATTGCCATATTTCACATTTTTCCAATTATTTTTATCATCAAGGCATCTTTTTTTAAATCTTTTATTTATACTGTGGATGTCAAACTGACAGATTCTTGGTTACATGCAGCTGGCTGCCATTTAATTGCTCAAACTACCTATTTGAAAGTTTTAAACCTATTATGCTTAAATAAGTGTTTGTATAATACCCTAGAAAAAGGTATTTTTTAGACTGATAGATGTAGCTTCTGAATACATCTATATAATAACTAGAGTCAGAAAGAATTTTATATTAAAATAATTGTTTTGTAATAGTTTGACATCCTTCATTTAAAGTAACTTTAATTTTTTTTTAGCCTTCCTCATTTTTTGTTTTCATATTTTGTTTAATTATTTTAGTATAAAGCTTATTCTTTTTACATATAGTACAAATACAGACCAACGCACAATATTTAGACTTTTTTTATAAACTGTATGAAGTAATGTTCTGTATGAATATCCTTTTTTTCATACTTCATTGATGTCTAGAGTACAAATCATTTATAATTACAAAAAAATTCATTCTTAGTTATTGTCATATAGACTTAATATTTTTAACGTTTAAGTATTAAAATTTCTTTTTAAATATATGACTGTATGCTTGGAAGAGAGAGAGAGCTGTTTGAAACTAAGTGGAAGTAAGTGAAACTTAATCCATGGTTTTCTAGAATTCAGAATAATATAAAAGAACTAGAAATATTTTATCCGTAAAATTTAGTTATAATTTTAAAACAGTAAAAAGAATATGTTGTACAATTTTATTTAAATTTAAATGACATATTTTATATTTATATATTTAACTAGGAGTAATTATTTCTTTTATTTGGTAAAATGTTTTTGAATAAAGTAAATATGCTTTAAAAAATTGTAAAATAATTTTTAAAAATCAAGTTAGAATGTTTTCATTTAGTATCTGTATGGGTCAGATGCATCTAGCACACCAATCCATACCGTCATGTTTTTTGTAAACTCCTATAATTTTATGATTTCTGTTGATCACCAAATAATAAAATGAGGATATTATGTGTATCTCATAAACTCAAAGTCAAAATGGTGAAAATTGTTTGTTTTTTATAAACACAAAGTGAAAGAAATCTTAACATTTTATATTTTTGCACATGAAAAGGAAAATAAATATTACATTTTATACCCAATGAAATGCTATTTTTAGCATAATTAGAAAATGAAAATATAAAGAAATGTAAAATTTTAAACATTTTTTTTGAGCGATATTTCCATAATTTAAATTATTTCTGAAAATTAAACTATCATAATTTATACAGGAATGATCAACTTTCTTGGCCAAACTACAGCTAATTTGCAAATTCACAAATTTTACTAGAAAAAGCATGGTGTACTAGGTACATTTGTCTTATCTGATATCATTTTTTTATTATGTATATAGCAGTAAATATATTCAACTTCAATTGTTTTATTGGAGTAATATTTTACTAATGTGCAGTGACAGTCTGTGTTACTACTTAAAAATAAAGCATATTAAGGGAGGTGATGACAAATGTGACATTGTTAGGCTCTATTTGATTTTACATTCATTAGGCAAAATTCCTTTACCAAGGATAAGAATGCATCTCTCTCTGTAATAAAGAGTATTTAACTTATTTTTGTCATTAAGTTTTAATTCATTTCATAGCCACAAGTTCAAAGATAAGTAACATGATAAAGTTTACAGTCACATAAAAAAATGTGTTTGGGGGTTTAGCTCATATTGCTGATAAAAAGCACTAATGATATCCAGATATATTTTATATCTGGTGAAAGTCATTCAAATGTCCAAATTTCATTAGAAAGGATAGTTCTGATAAAGTATTTCTATTGGTGCTAAAATCTTTTTGAAAAAAATTGTGTGTTATTATAGTTGATACATGGTGTTTTGGTAAGAAACATGGTTTGCATAAGAAATAGAGATAGTGTAACAGCTTTTGAGTATGTAATAGCTATGTATTTAGTATTTTTAGGAATTTAGGATCTTTTTATGTAACTTACATTTTAATAAACTTTTATGTATGTTTTTTTTTTTTTTTTTTTTTTTGGTACAGGGCACAAGATTTATTCGTTTCCAAAACACTATAGACTTATGTACAAATAAGAATGAAAGTAACTATAAATTCAAAATGTGTTCTGCACACTTCACAATGTTTGAAATGTGTCCCTTGGGTCATATGACACATGTCCTGGTGGTAGTTAATGCATTTTTTGCCTTTCTTTCAATGGTCATTATTACAGCATTGATATGTACCTTCAGTTCTTCCAGAGAGGAAAAATGGTCAGAAGTCATCCTTATTTTTAAAGTTTAGTCAGTATTTGATGAAAAAATAGTTTTTGTGTTTGTTTTATATGAATATTTTAATTTTGCTTTATTATTCTTTTAAAATAAGGGCTGGATTGTGAGTAACTGAAAAGTGTGTGGAAAATTTAGTCAGTTTTTTTAAATGTGTATGAGTGAGATATGCAATTTTCTCATGGATATGCAGATATTTGTGGTTAGTTTATGGATGTATGCCCATAGTAAGAATATTTTTCCTATTATGCTGTTTTTAAAATTTTGGCTGTTCATTAGTAAATTGCTGTATATTAACTTTCCTATAATAATATACAAAGTTTATCATTATATGCATGTAAAATTTTGATATAATTTTATGACATATTTAATATCTATTGTATTACTGTTTGATTGTGTGTATTTAAAGAGGAGGAAAAGTTACTTGAAATGTCCACCACCCTCCCAAATGTATTCCAGTATCATGTGTCTTGAACACATGACATCTTAGAACTTGACTTGTGATCAAATTGATTCAGAAGTATGCTTATAGCTTGCATTACTACATAACAGGAAAAAAGGTTGTGTAGTAGTATGAAAATTAAATTTTTTCTGTTATTATACTTAAAGTGATCAGGACTTAAAACTGTCAATATTTTGGTCAGTAAAATTGATATTTTCGTCATCTGACTAGCTTTCATACCTGTGTTTCAAATGTTTTTGGTAGTAGGGGTATATAAACAATGTTCCTCAGAATATGACCCCCAAAGGTATAAGTCGCAAGGAATTTATTCAAGTGACCTTGGAAGGGCCAATGAAACAAAGCTAGGATATTCTCAACAAGTCCAAACTAGCAATGCAAATGGTCACCATTCAGTTATTTATATACTTCAATATTTAATTTAGGTGGAGTCCCATCTTAGTAGAATAAAAAAAAGATCTCTAAAATAAACAACCAATTGCTGAAGCAAACATAACTGTAACATACAGTGGCATACCAAGTAATTAATTTTGGTTGATGCATATTTTCATCGCCATGAAAGAAACAATTTTTTTAGTTTATAATTATTACTTAGCAGTTATGCCATATCAGTCTTATTTCTCCTGTTTAAAACTGTTTAAGGATGGTATAATTTTTATCAAGTTATAAAAGCTACAAAAATAAAGGTCATTTGAGAAAAATAATAATAAAGATATCTTGGGAAAAAAAAATTTCCTATTTAGTAGAATTGTCTCAATCTAACATCATTTAAAAAATAATTTTTAGGAAACTGTCTAGAAGAAAAAAATGCCTCCTGTAATTCTTTGCTAAGAAACTGGAGAAAGAAGGAAAATATTCTACAGGAGTACACCCCCTCTTTTGATTGAGAAATGTTGACCCAGGGGCATTTTTTCAGACACAGCAAAACTTTTCTTTTCTCAGGAATTGGTTGGAATCATTTTTTCTTTTCTTGATGAAAATAAAATCAAGTATAAAGAAAGGTTAATTTTTTTCTTAAATGTTTAGAACACATAGTAAAAGAAATATTCTGAATTATTTCAGTTTTTAAAAATCTTGGAGAGGAGAAGCTGCATATAACCTTTTACACTTCCTCTGCTAACATATCCAAGAAAATTGTACCAGCTACAATAATATTCTCACAGAAGGAAAACAACTTGTCATAAGCATCTATACTGTCTAGAAATGTGTCATGTGATCCAAAGACTACTGAGAAAAATTGTAGAGCATGCAGAAAACTTGAGTTTGTGGTTATAATTCTATATATATTACTTTTGAATATATAGCATTTTAAAAATGAATGTATAAGTATCCATGTACATTAATTAATGAAGTATTTAAATATTTTATATCATTTGTGGGATGATAGCAGAATAACAATACTTATTCATAGTTTTAAGTAATTTTTTAAAATTAAGTACAAATTAAGTCAAATTATTATTGATTTAAGTCAGTAGGCATCTAATATCTCAACTATAATTTTTGGATTGAATATAAATTTTTTCCTCCTAATTTACTATTAGGAAGACAAAGCATTACTACTTAATGCATTAGACTATTTTTTAACAACTTTAATTGTAGAACACTTTAATGTTAAAAGCAGTTCTTTGTATAACTTATAGATAAGCATTAAAGTGTTTATATACATTTTTTTTAAAGCTGTCTTGAAAAAGAATTAATTGTATTGATGATGATATAAAATCTATCCTTGCACAAAGTATTTAAAATTTTATAAAATTTTTCTTAATATTTGCTAAAAAAATGTAATTGAACGTGACAATTAAATTTTAAAATTTCCTTTTTAATAATTCAAAGTATTTTCTGAAGCAGTAGCTATCACTGCTATAACATCTGATCTTTGTATTTTTAAAAACAAATGAAGATAATTATTGATTTTTATTGTTCTCTTTGAAATAAAGTATTTTGTAGTATTTCTTAAAATCTAAAAGGTTATCCATATTTTCATTACTGTATTTGTGAGTATTTGAATTTAACAAGTTTTTGCAAATGTAATTCATGTAAAAGGTTCCTGATTTATTTGTTCTTCTATTGTCTCTGCATTGTGTAGAAAATTGATTTTCAACTTGTGCTTTTATATGGATGTTTATCTGTATAATTTTTGTGTTCATGGTAAAAAGTTTATGTAGTTCCTGAATATGATTGTATTGTATTTTATTTAAATATTTGTCAACCTTTTCTTGTAACAGAATAAAATAAATTTTATACTGTGCAGTTTTATTTTATGGTTAAAACATTAATTTTTAAATAAGTATATTCATTACTAGGAGTAGTATTGTCTGTAATAATTTATTTAAAATGTCATAATTATCATAAATTGCTTTAAAACTATTGTTTCAATTTTCTGTTTTTTTTTTTTTTTTAAATTAACAGAAATCTTTTGACACAAAAGGTATGTTCGTAGAAGATAAGAAAATTCTTTTACATAAGAACTTCTAGTTACCTCACTTTAAATAGTGAATATCGCTACAAGCAAGGCTGCAATTTGGGATGAAAAGTTTTGGGGGTTTGTGTAACTTTTTTTAAAACTTTAGTTCATTGAAAATTTTTTTAATATTAGCAAACGATTTTTTTTCAAACATACTATCCCATCCCTTATGAAAGGATTCTCTCTCTTACTTTTCAACATTGCTTTGTTGTTATTACACTGATTGCTGATACCTGCTCCTTGAAGAAAGAAAAATAAGGTAAGGCAGTGTGCTTGTTCTGTTGTGCATACTTATTACTGGATGGGATTATTTATCCAGTTCCTCATTAAGTATAATTTTTATAAAACTTTCAATTGCTAATTAAAGTTTATTATAAAATTTAAAAATTACGATAGTCTTAAATCTATAACCTACATATATACAGTTTGTGCCTGTATATGTCAGGGAGGGTGGATACTAGGTCCTGTTATTGCTAGTGGTTTGATTTGGAGTACTAAGATCTGTTGTTAAGGCTACATAAGGGTTAATAAAAACAGGATCATACTGCTTAAACATATTCTAAATGGCTATAAACATCCAAGTCAAAAATGGGATTAAAACCTGAGCTCCTGTACCCCTGCCTTTTAAGTTGCTTTTATATATATATATATATATATATATATATATATAGCTTAAATTTGAACTGAAGAATGAATTGCTTCATAAAAAACTTATTTGTGTGACAGGAACAGAATTTATTGAATAAATAAATAACGAGAATTTAATGAACAATTAAGAGAACATGTATTAATTGTATTAAATGTGCATAAGAAGCTAACAAGAAAAGTAGAAATAAAATTTCTGTGAATTCAAATCTGTCAATTCATATCTTTTCAGTTTTTTTTTTAATTAGTAGTTTCAGAAATGAAACTAAAATGAGAGTGATTGCAGTTAAAAACCACTCTTCTATTGTCATTACTTACAATCTAGCTTTTTAGTAAAATAGTAGTATGATAGCCTAATCATATTGAAAAATTAAGACTACTTTGAGTTGCAACTGCATAAACAAGTCAGAAGTTTTTTTTTTTTTTTTTTTAAATTATATCCACTTAGAATAATTTTCTAGATTAATTTTTCCATATTGTTCAGTTCTGAGGGTGGCGATTTTAAAAATTAATTTAAAATGTTAATCTTAAAAACTTAGATTACTGTGACACAAGTAAAAAAATCCCTAAAGCTACTGTAAACTAAAATTTAGTACTATTTCAAGCAATTTAGTACATTTTTGAACAACTTCACTGATAAAATGAAAAGCATTTTAAAAATTTGTTTCACCATAACATTGCACAGTGACTTGTTTTTTTTTCATTTTTAAAAGTTACATTTTTTGGACAGTTGGGTAAGGGGATTAAGAATTAAGATGTAACATGAAACAAGTTTTAAAACATTTATTCAAATTCGTCCATATTGAGTTTTTCCGATTTCTATTCTCTTTTGTCTTGAATGCATTTTATTTGGTTGTGTAAATAAATGATTTTGAAAGTTTTAGAATTAAATATTAAATAAAGCAAATGAGTCTAATAAATTGAAATTATAGCTGTGGTTAGACAACGATTATTCCTGATAACTATATTAATTAAATTAAAAAGCATATGAATATTTTCTAGTATTATAGTTCTTTAATTCCTCTAGTATTATCAGATTACAATATTTGTTATACTTTTGTTTCAAATATATATCTTAAAGTTTATCTAGCAAAAATCTCACTAGATTTGTTAATGTAAAATGTAAGAAACGTTTCATTAATTTTGAGATACGAGTTGAAATTGGATAACCTCCCACTTCCCATGGAAATTTTTTTTTTTACCCATCTCATTTCACTATATATAAATTCATGAAAAAATTATTTTACATCAAGATGACATACATGCTAATTATAACTAGGCAAATCCAATTTGATGGTATTGGTGGATAATAAGCAAAATTTTTCAGATTAAAATGCAAAAACTTTTAAAGCTGTTCTTACAATACATTTCATATGATTTATTATTTACAAATGCCTGAAAAGCATGCAATTCAACCTGGTTTTAAACAAAAGAATCCATTCATACATACAATCTAAAATAAAAATTCAATACGAAGTTTATCTAACCATATCCATAAAGAGAAATTTAGCTTTCGGTAATTGAAGAGAATATCTTGTTTAAAGAAAATTAAATAAAATTTACCATTTTATTTAATAATGGAATGTAAGAATGTTTGGTGCTATTTTAGGTAGCAATTTTTAATTCCTTGTGAAGTTATAATACATCAAAATTACATAAATATAATATATGCTGAAACACTTCTGATTGTTGAAAGAGAACCTATAACAAAGTAGGCAATATTTTAATGACAAGGTCTATAAAATTAGAAAAATGCAGATATAAACAAATTTAAAATAATATTCAACAGAAATCATTGCTTTATATTAATTTTATGACTGCTTCATATACAAAGGGGAATACAGTAAATCACTAGAAATCATCTTGTCTGTTAGCTCTAGTAATACTATTTTCAAAGATCAGCTTAAAACAAAATCATCAGTAAAGTTTGTTAATATCACAATACAATGTAAAATCGATACAGAATTTTCTTTAAGGAATTACAAAATGAATTTAATATTATGATTTTGTTAACAGATAGAAGTTTGTCATTCTGATATTTTGTTTAAAGTTTGCCTCGCTTTATCCTTTGAGCAGATATCAACTTCTATTTTCTTTCACTTATTTTAAAAATCCTAATTTATATAAATTTAATTTAAAATCTATGAAGAATACCCTTCATAGATGAGGATCAGTCAAAAATGTAATGGAATTTTGTTGTAACCCTTATTACCACAATGTAGGTATATTAGCATATAGCCTGTCATATGACGGGATCAGTAAAACTTTTAATTTTCTAGAATTGTAAAGTACCCTGTAAGGCAGATTAAAAAAAAAAAAAAAAAAGTTTGTTTTTTGGCTGAGAATATCTGGTACATGCTCAATAATTTATTTATCTTCATACTCATCTTAAGTCTCCTGATACTGTAAATGCAGCTTAGAGTCAAGTTGAATTCATTTAGAAAGATAATTTAAAGTTTTCTTAGTTATGTAGAAATTATCGTTGAGTAGATAGAGTTTGTTGTTAATACCTGTGATAAAATTTTCATTGCAACAAAATATGATTAATTTAAAATTATCACATATGTACCTAATCTATTATTTAAGCCAAATATAAAAGAAAATGATTTATGTAATATATAAGTTCAATGATAAAACGTATAAAAATAATGCAGACATTTAAATAATTTAAAATAAGAAATAAATGAGATGGTTAAAGGAATGACGTCATAATGCTAGAAAAAAATGTTATTTTTACCTATTTATTATATAATAAATTGATAAATTTAATCACCTGCTCTTAACTGGAGAAAAGAAGGACTTAGAGTGGCGCAGGCCAAGTAAACAAACCAAAAAAAGGGAGTAGAATTAGGATTTAATTCGTTGCACTTACAGACGGAAAACTGAAGAGCCAAATGAGAAGAACAGGAAATTTTGAGAGGTGATAGATGCAATCCTAAGCCTCTGGACCATCACTCATGATGTGCTTATTGCAAGATACCTTACACAGTCACACACATTTTAACATCATGTTGCTGTATTTAAACAATGTAGATAATTTTAAAAAAAAATTAATTGCCAGGGAAACTGCATCCAAGCTTGTTTTCTTTTTTCACTGTATTGGTTTTTTATTATGAAATTTGAATTCTGCAATTTTTATTATTTTTAAATATTAATTTTATTTTTCAATTTTTAATTATTTAGTTTTTAATCTTTATTAATGTTTTTTAATCATACTTTATGATTCTATCTGGTAAATAATTTCTATTTTAATCTTTTAGTTACATAATGTTGAAACTTTAAAAATGATTTTTAATTTTTTTTTTAAGATCTTCAATGTGCTGTAATTAATACATCTGGTTTATCGTAGTATATTCTTTGAGGATTTTTCACTAATAAATCCTAATTGACTAACCAACATAGAAAAGAACATTCTTACTCATCCACCAGCCTCCCTACTCACCAGATTTAGTTCCAATAGATTTCTAGCTCTCCCTCAAGATAAGAATAGGTTTCAAAGATAACCACTTTAACATTGTAGAAGACATCAAAACCAACGTGAGGGTTGAACTTTCAGATATCAAAAATGGATTTTGATCATTATTTTCAGCAATGGCAAGAGGAGATGTAACAAATGTGTGTTTTAGAGAAGCCTAGTTTCAAAGCTTTTTAGTAAATGTGTACCTATATTGTGGTAATAAAGAATTATTTGACTGCTCTTCATTTCTTATAGTGGGCCTCCTCTCATATTCTTCTGTTATAGTGGAAAAAATTATTAAAAAGCTGTATAGTTCAAAATTATAAATTTCATGTATTTAATTTTCTTTAATGTTACTGTTATCTTTCTTCAAAATTTTTTTCCTTGATTACCAATAAGTAATATGGTCTGAGAAAAACTAATTTATTTTACCTTGATTTTGTCACAAATTATATACACTAACCAATTTGAAATCTTAAACAATATAATTGCAATACATTTTATTTTCACACATGTATATTCAAATTGTAATTGATAAGACTTAATCCCTTGACATACAAATAGAACAGAATTGATGTGTCTGAAAATATTTAATTTGGCTCATCTAAACAACTTTATGCAAGTTGAGAAAGTTAACATTTTATTTTGAAATTTGGATTGTTATGTAACATTTAATGATATACATATATATATATATATACATGATGTTAATGGTTAGTAAATAAGTAGTATTATAAAATGAGTATTTCGGTAAAGTATGAAACATTTCAAAGCACTGTCGAATAGGTAGAGAAACCGACATTTTTTACACTGCTAGGTTCTTTTGCTATTGCTACTTAAATTATTTTTAAGGACACATTACACCTTGAACATTCTAATCAAAACAGAATCAAAGCACAAGTTAAATAATTAAATTATTTAATATTTTGCCGCACAACGTCTGACAGAGACAGTTCTTATTGTCTCAGAGATGTAAAAATCTGTATTAGCACATGAAATGACTGATATATCTCAGATGTTATTGTATGTCAAGAGGTTAAGAAAAAATCCCCCCCTCTTCAATAAATTAAATGAAGTTGATTTTTGTAGTAATCTGAAAGGTATGTACAGCCAGCTACTCATAATTATAATAAACTATCTGAATGTTTAATACAATTATTCAATCAGCAAGTACTGACTTTCAAACTATTGCTATTCTTACAAGATTAAAATGGTAAATGCAAGTATTTAAATAAATTTATATATATTTTTTAAAAATAAAACACGCTTTATTACAGATTTTATAGTTTTCAATTGTAAAAAGATTTTTAATAAAAATATTAATAAGCATCTGAGATACTAATCGATTACGAATATATTAAAGATTTGTAGCAAACAGGTTGAAGAATATCATACACAATTTTTAAAGTTATCTTCTACTTAGAAGTTATGAAAAATTTATACAATTCATTAGAGTTCCATAGTCATGTGAGATAATTTAACTATATAAATCTATAATATACGGTTTAAAGTTATATATACCAATTATTTCATATTTTGATAGGCTACATAAAGTATTAAATTGAAATTAGTAAAAAAAGATTTCAATTTTAAAAATAACAAGCATTTTAGAATTTTTTAGTTTTGTTCTATTATTTTGGTTTATAGTACCATATTATTACCTATTGAACTACATACACACAGAAAAATATATTTCTCTAAAAGATATGATAAAAAGGATGTATACTACATAAAAGCATTAAATAAATACACATACGTAAGTATATACAATAATTTTATACACCCGAATGATTCAAAAAGGAACTTTATCATATTTTAAATGCTTTACTTTTGGCATCACAGACAAATAAATTTTTAAGAATGAATCAAACTTAAACTAGACTTAATGTTTTAAAACCAGAATAATAAAATTAAATTAAAAAAATTAAATATACATAAAATATAAAGTTTACAAGTAATATATTTTAACATTTTTCATCAATTTAGCAAACACACCTTTAAAAATCAATAGTTTCTCAATAACGATATCTAATATTTACTCTAGAGAAATTCAGCAGATCTAAAGTAGACAGGTAAAAATTTCAGTATACAAAACTATTTACAAAATTTAAGAATTTAAAAAAAGATTTGCATTGGATTTGATGACTACCTGCAAATAATGCTATTGACTTAGAGTTAAATGAGCTGCCATACTAGCACAACATACTAAAATGGCACCAAATTTTTAAGAGATGAAATCTGACATATGGTAATTTCTTCAGGTACAGCTCTTTTTATATATATGAATCCTCAGGGTTTGTAAAATATATTTTTGAAAGTTTAAAACCTATCACATATTTTGATATTTTCAATGGTTAACACTAAACATACCAACACTTAATACATACCTATTTCTTTTATTTCTATTTCAGTTCATTACCCATTGCATATTTTATATATACATTACCGGTTTTGGTATGTTTAATGTTAACTAATTATTGTTCGAGTTATTAATATTTCCATGCACAACAAACTTAATTCACATAATATAAAACCTCAACTTTATATTAATAATAATATATTATAAAACATATTTCATTAACAACATAATTTGAAAATAATGAAGATTAACCACTACAAAATGGAAAAAAAAATTCTAAAAAAATAAATAATTGGCCTTTTGTATTCATTCAGAACACAAAATATATGACTTAATCTCAAATAACATAACATTTTATTGTTTAATTAACAAACATTTATGTTAAAAAATTCAATACTTTTTATTTTTATTACTTTTTTTCATTTTTGATAATTTGTAAATATCAAAATACTGTATATCATGATGACCAAACCCTGAGAATCCTATATATTAAAACTTTTTCTAGAAGAAAAAATGATTAAAAAAAAAAATAACAAACTGTCCAGATTTACAAAATTTGCATAGTTGAAGTAGTTGGACTAGGACTCAACACATTCTTTAAACTTTCAGTTTCTGAATGTTACTTTGAGCTCTTGTTCTACATGGGGATAAATTAGTTTGAAGTCGAGACTTTCTTAAAGTACATAATGATTTCTTACGAATAGTATTATTTCGGCAAGTTAATGTACTTTTTCTGAAATTTTTTACTTTATGTGGCACTATACTATCTTTTTCTTGTAAGTTCTTAGTTTTGACATTTCTCGATTCATTACAATCTGTAGTCCTTTCTGTTAACTTGAAAAAATTATCAACTTCACATAAGTGAACTCTGCCATTTTCTTTAGATTCTGAATTTGCCTGATATGATGCATCATTCTTATCATTTTTAGACAGCATATCATTTTCACCACCCAAGAGCAAGCTAGTCTGTTCTTTAGAATTTTCGCAAGAAATATTTGTTTGCTCTTTAGAATCACTTTTAGATGACTCACCTAATTTTTCACAACCAGATAATGGACCCACAGTTGTTGTAATGATATTGTTTTCCATTTCATTCAGTTTTGAGGTTGAAACTTCACTTGGAGGATCATGTCCTTTTTTCTTCACTTTTGCATCCAAATCTGTAGAATGTGTAGGATTTGCCTCAGTAGGCTTCACTGCTAAACATGTTGAACTACAGTTTTCTGTATTTGATGAATTACACATACTTGTTGACGCTGAGGAGTTAGATGATGAACAATTTTTTGATTTCAAAACTTTAATAGGCGAAAGTATTACTGGTCTTGGTAGGTTTTTTGGAACTATTTCACCATCTTCAGTAGATAATTTTCTTTCTTTACAAGGTGGCTCAGATAACTTTTTTTCTTTTGGAGATTCAATACAATCAACTGTTCTCTTTTTATCTTTCACATTGGAAGGACTTGTTTCTTTCACAACAGGAGGCTCAATGGTATCATCTAAAATGTCAAAAATAGAAACATATTTGGATGAGGAGTACATATAGTATTTTTTTTCTACATTAAAAAACATTTTGCCATAAAAATTTTCAACTTAAATTGTCAGATTCAATTAAAGGATATGGGAAATGCAATTAATAATGCAACATATAAATTGTACACCAAGGTGTGGTTTTGCAATTAAAAATTTTTTTCTTCAAATATTCTACAAAAAGTACTAATGTATAATTAAATGCTTTTAAATATACATTTCATTTTCTGAAACTAATGGCTAGAATACCTAAACTGCCAAAATGATTTTTCCAATATTGATATTAATTTTAAAATGTAATATCTAAGAAACAAAATTTTAATAATATTTTAACTTTTTGCCTGTCTTGTACCTCACATATAATAAACATATCTAATGCTTTATACACTTGTATATCACATGTGACGCACAATGAACTATATTTTAAGCAGAAAATAACTGTGTAACATCTTAAATTTAGTTATAGTTTTTAGTTAAAGATATAAAAGATAAAGACATAAAAGATATAAATTATTCTCTCATATGGGAGCAGCAGATGGGTTAAATATCAGCTTAGTATACTATGAAAACAGAATATAAGGAAAAAAGAAGCTTTATATTCTTACCACACAGAGTAAAAGGGTTTGAGGAAAATTACACACAAACAAGGAAGAATTGAATTTGAAACCAAATGTAATTGGTTAAGGGGGGGGAGGGATAGCAAACATGGGCCTGCCATGCATGGCTTTCAAGCCTACGGCAGAATTAATGAAAATTACACCTGAAAGAAATATCAATCTATTCAAACTTTTTTTAAATGGGGTTCTGTTTTTGTGAGGTTGTTGAAAAATCTACTCATAATTTTGTGAAAACAAGGTCTGATTTTGTGAAAAGAAAAAAAAAAAAAATTCATTCTGAAATTAGTACTAAAGTTTCGTTTTAAAGAAAGTTTAATTTAAAAAACTATATGCAGGGTTTGCATTTATGTGATGTAGCAGGTTTTTTCCCCACAAATATGTAATAATGTCTCACAAACTTGATATATATGTATATTGACTTGATATTTATGTATATATAAACATATAGATTTAACTCAAGAGTCAAGTTTTAGAATGAAAACAAATAAACAAAACTTAAAACATTGTTCAAAACTCATATTAAGCATGCCCAAGTGTATTGCATGTGAGGCTTAGAAGTTTTAGATTTATTTATTTACTAGATCTTTTTTTTTCCTAAGATCTAGATTTGTTTTAAGAGAGGGAGGGGTTCATGGTTCATATGCTTTGAGAAAGGTTTATTTTTAAGATAATACAGATAGGTTAAAAATTCATTTTTCAGAGGAAGAATTTTGTGAAGGGTCCATTAATAGACCTAAATAGACATCTTTAAATATAATTATCTATTGTTTTACTGATTATTATTGCTATTTTGTAGTTATAAATGGTTAACTATTCCATTGTTAATTTATACATAATTAAAAAATTAACATATTTCTATAAATTCTTGCCTAAATGTATGCATGCAATGCAACCTGCAGAAACTTTTAGGTCAGCCAAACCTTGTTTTTAAAGCATCTGTAGCATATTCTACAGGTAGAGTTTGAAATAAATAAAACTACTCTAGCTCTGCCTATCTTACATGTAAATTTGCAAAGCAAATTACATGAAAAATTTATATCTTCATTATTCATTCATATCCAGAATTATAAATGTAATTCTTTGCTGAAAAATTTAAGTCAAACACAGCATTTTGATTTAATAATTATATGTGGTCATAATTTAGAAGATTTAATGCAAAATAAGATGAATATTTTATTCGACAAATTATTTTATAACAAAGTTCACAGCAACAGATTGTAATTGAAAATATACCTTCATTCATTTCATCTCTTGGTCTTAATCGTTTCATTACTCTTTGTTTTAACAATACTTCCCTTCTACTAGGTCCCGGAGGGTCTAGCATGACAGTTACAACACTTATATTGTCTGCTCTCATCCCTAAATTGAACCAATGTTTTAAAGCTGTGTCAACAAGCAATTTAGATGGATTGTTCATCTGTTTTTCCTATAAAAATAAATGCAAGCATGAAAATGGAAGAGAAATAGTTACAAAAGCTAGAAAATAAAAAAAAATAGCATGACAGTTTTAATATTAAATAAATTTTTTTTTACTACTTTAATGAAAATTGATCCATATAGAAGAAAAAAAGTTAAACTCCCTAAAAGATACATTTTTACCATGAATGCTTTTACAATCATAGTGAAGTTTATGAATAGAAATATGACCACTATGGACATCACAATGTTCATATCTTCTATCTATATAACTTAGTAATGAACATTCTGAACAGCAGGAAATTCTAACACAAAAGATAAACTATAACATTGAAAACCTTATAGTCAAGTTGGCTAAGTTAACTGTTATTTAAAAATTTTCAAAAGTATGCAAGAAATTTCTTCTACTAATATTTGCATCTGAAAAATTCTAAAGCAAGATTAGCAAACTAGCATTCATTGACAAAAATGATCAAAAATATAAATGTAATTACTTCATAACAATTTTCATACAAGTTGAAGAATGTTAAAATTTTCAGAATCCCTAACTATACAAGATCATGGTCACAACCAGAGATACTTTTTTTTTTTTTTTTTTTTAAACCGCCTTTTACTTGTCCTTGTGACCATATAGTTAGGGGTCAATGGATAAAACTGCCTTATGTTCTAGTAATGGTAACACATTCATGGCCACATCCAGCATCAAATGAGTTACTTATCTAGTTTATATGTTATATCTTTTTTAAATTAAAAATGAATACTTGGAAAAAGGTAAGTAAGATAAAATAAAACATCAAAGTAACTTTTCAATTTTTACAGCAAATAAAAAAGTATTGAAAATCACAAATGATATACTTACTGTATCACTTGCTCTTCCCCCTTCTAAAATTATTCTTTCATTTTCTTCATCAGTTCTTTGCACAATATTAACAGCAGATTGAGCAGTAATCATATTCCATAGACCATCTGAGCCAAAGATCACACAACGATGAATACGAGGATTGAGATCAAACACATCAACATCTGGATCAGGACTGACAACAAATTCATTTGTTCGATAATTGAAACTCCATAAATCCCCTAAAACAAGACCATTTACATGATGTAACAAAGAAAACTACATGCATATGGGGGAGTATAATAAAGTTTTAACTATTGTTAAAAATTAATCAGGACAGAAATTATATTTTCCTTTGTTATTCTCAAAATTTCTATACATTGAGAATATCCAGATTTGTGAAATAAGGAACAAAATTGAAGATATTTTCTGAAACTTTTTTTAGAGGATACTCTTTCAGTGGATCCCCAGTCATTGTGACATCTTTAGAAATTTAAAGACAAATGGCTCCCGCCAAATGGGGCTGTGGCTTCCCACAGCCCCATTTTGAGTTAAATATGATCAAGCTACATCCACCATCAAAAGGGCAGTACTGGATAAAAAGCATAAGGGGCAAAAGAAAAATGGCTAGGGGAAAAAAAAAGGCCTGCTACATACCCCTATTTCAATGAACTTGCCAAGATAAATTTTCACAGCAAATTTTAGAATTTTTTCTGGATATGAGTACCTCCAAAGGCACCTCCATTGTATCAGAGTTTAAGATTTACATGGTTGCCCATTGTGCCTAGCTATAATTTATGGATTAAAAACTTTTGACAATATGTTCTTACTTAGCTAGTAATTTATCCTGAAAGCTATTTCTTGAGGGTTAATATGTACTGGACAGCACAGGAGGGAATAGCCTACCCCTCGTTGCTGTGAAAAAAAAAAAAAATTTAGGAGTTATACATTTCTACTAGCATTTCTTGACCTTTTTTAGTCTCTTATTGAATATCCACTCTACAGACCTCTATCTTCTCTATACTACTGATTAATTTAAAACTAGAATGACAGAATTCTCCATATACCTAGAAAGATGAGGAATGGGCATTTGACTGTTCCCTTTAAATGATCCAAACACACTTTTATGACTTGATTTTCAAAGCAAGTTTATATGTATACATAGTTATTAATATTAGCATTAATTTTTCCACTCAGTTTATGATGTTTCAAATATTTTTTTGTTTATGAATATATATATATACACACACACACACACACACACACACAAAAATCGATTACTAATTAAATACAATAACTAAAACATGAAATATATTATACAAATGAAGTTTCTTTAAGATGCAGAAATTTAATCCATACAAATTTGATAGTTAACTGAAAAATATATACCTACATTTAAAAATAAATGTTGCTATATGGTTTACTTGCATTATCCCATTCTAAATTTTTAATAAATTATATTTATTATAACTTTTTTTTTTTTTGTACATGAGCCACAAACTAACTTTTTTAATGAGAACAAAGTTAACAGCTTTATAGTAACATTATTCGATTTTTTATTCTTTATATTTTATGCTTCATATTGGGATGTATAAAAATTGACAGCTGTATTGTTCAAGTACTACTATGAAATGGCTCTGTCAAGCATTAAACTGAATATTATAAATTGGTGTCATCAATGGATATATTTTAAAAATTTATAATCATGGAAAACCCTTCAATAAACATTGTGACAAAATGTGTTAGATGTAAATAGTAACTCATCTACTATTATATTTTTACTTCACTTACAAAAATTTCTTTACATTATCAATAAGCATGTTTTAAATTTTGATACCAGAACAAATTCATCCTAAGTGTCTGATTTTGTTAAATTCAAATGAAACCACAAATATTTAGTGATTTTTTTAAGCTATCACAAGCTATTGTTTAATGAAAAAAGTTTAGATTTCATGTAATTAATTATTCAGTAAAATAACTAACTAAGATACATTTCAAATCAATACTTTTTTTATTTATACCCCTTCCATTAAAAATAACTAAAAATAGAATATACAATACAATAGACTGATATTTGTTCAGAGGTTAAAATGTCCAAATCAGCCTTCTATGTAGATATGCTTATAGTTTCAATAATAATGAATAAAGTTACTTATTTGTACAATCTTTATAAACAATTAAGAAAAGTCATAGAAAAGTAGATAATTAAAGAATAAACAAGAGAGATACGACAGTTTAAAGCTCATTTGTAGTCAAAATGCCTGCCACCAGATCTATAATATTAATCTAGGGCTTTCTGGCAGAGGACAAATTAACATTAAAGCTGTAATGTACAACATTATATACATAAGGATATATTTACATGCAGAATAAATTTTATTCAGATTTTAGATTATTTTTTTTAGTAATAATTAAAATTTTGCAATATTACTACATGCATTTTACAAATGGAAACACACAGAAACAAAGATATTTTTGATCAATTGTAAACAGTATGTAAAACTGTTAAATTTAAATTCTTCAGATGACTTAAATTTGAGTGTCATAATTCTTTTTAAGTATTTATAGGCAGTTAAGCTTTATAGAAAAAACTATAATTTTTCAGCATTGCTCTGGTAGTGTGCATATTCTTTCGATCCGATGGTTCAGTGGTATTTTCGCCTGGGTCTCGTGGTTGCTTACACCTTAATTACACAATGATCAGCCAACGGGTAGTTTTGCTGCTTTTATTTACATGCAGCTATTTACATGCTTTGGTACAGGGGGAGAGCTTATCGCCCATCCTTTCGCTTTGAAGGTTACATTCGATCTCTCCGTCCAAGCACGGTTACAAACTATTTTCAGTAGCGCCATCTAGTATAGTACTAGTGGGCTATGAATTTCCTACACATTCCCCACCTGGACTCTTAAGAATACATAATTATTACAATCTATCTTGATACATTGCAAACATAAAATCAAATTACAACAATATTCTAATAAATTCAAATTTTAATGTTATAATTAAAATTATATTAACCATAATTACAAAAAAATTAAATCAAATCCACACATTAATATGGAAAAATTAAATTCCAAACAATTACACTTATACTCAAATTGCAACCAAAATTAAAATATTTTACGTTAATTCACAATAAGAAACATGATATTGGGTATTTTACTATCCTCAAACTAATATAAAAAAACTGAAAATTATCTAGAATAAAATAAAGTATGAAAGTGAAAATTTATAAAACACAAAAAATCAATTTTAATTTTACCCAGTAATACTTAAATTTATGGAAAGAAATAATTAAACAATCCAAAAAACATACATAAATTTCGATAATAAACACTTAAAATAATATAATCATTCAAACAGAATCGAGTTTGAAAGGATACAAGAGCTGTACTGGTTCTCTAAAATGTTCCTTTGGAGTTTTTACCACGCATGCTCTAATGAGACCATCTCTGCCACGAATAATGCCCACAATTATTTCCTAGTCCCATAGCAGTTTAGATTTGGAAGTCCCGTTTACCAGTACAATGTCTCCTACTTGAAGATTTCGATGTTTTTCTGAAGTTTTATAATGATGAGCACAGTTCAAATGGAATAAATATTGTTCCTTCCATTTAGTCCACAACTGTTTAAGCAATCTCGTTTGGTAAACCTTCCTTCGCACTAAGTTCTCTTTGGTTGAAAGTTTATTTTCCAGTTAAGCAAAATGAAGTGGATAACTAAACTCTTGATGGCCAAAATGAAGGAAATGAGCAGGTGTAATGGGTTCAGGTTCTCCAAACTCACTTGTCATATAAGACAGGGGTCGCATATTAAGAACGGCTTCAATTTCAGTTAAAATTGTTAACTCTTTGAATGACAAAAGAGCTCATCCTAAAATCTTTCGTAATCGGTCCTTAACAGATTTTACCATTCTCTCGTAGAAACTTCCCCACCATGGGGCTCGTTCCACAATGAACATCCACTTCACACCTTGGCTGGCGATGAAATCTTGTAGTTTGTGCTCTTTAATGATATTGAGAAAATTTTGAAGATCCTTGTAGACAGCCTTGAAAGTTTTAGCATTATCAGAGTAAATTACTTTACAAGTGCCACGTCTTGACAGAAATCTACAAAAAGCTAGGAGAAATGCATTTGTGGTCATGCTAGTGGACAGTTCTAAGTGGATGGCTCTGGTCGTAGCACAAGTAAATAATACTATGTAAGATTTTGAAGTGTTAGTCCTATCTATTTTAGTGATAATGGGTCCTGCAAAATCTAAACCAATTATGCTGAATGGTGGTGACTCTGTTATTCTGTGTTATTCTATCCCTTGGAAGTTGACCCATTAATTGATTGGATGGTTTTGCATTATACCTTTTACAAAGTAGGCATTTCTCAGTGATTTTCTTGACGAACTGATGTCCTTGTGGAATCCAAAATCGTTTTCTAACTCTTGTACGGGTTAAGGTAACTCCGCTAGGCATCGTTTTCTGATGTTCTTGCATAACCAATAGTTCTGTGAATCTTGCATTTCTTGGTAAAAGGATCAGATTTATTACATTTGGGCTAAAATCACTTTGATTGAGCCTACTGCATATTCTCAGTATATTGATATCACCTAAATATGGATATAAGGTACAAATCTTTGAACTTTTCTTAACATTATTGCCACATTTTAAAGAATCGATTTCCTCTTTATAAAATTTCTTTTGCACTTCCTTTATTAGAAATAATTCAGCTTCCTCAATTTCTTCGGCTGATAAGGTGCCCTTACGTTTAACCGAATTTCTTGAATTAAAGGTAAACCTTTTAATCCATGCTACTATTTTAATTGCTTTCAATAATGTGCTGAAATTGCCCATCTGTATGAGTTGCTCTTCAGAGCCTGAGGCACAAAAATTTTGAACAATCACCTTCTTAGTCTCTTCCAAGGATTCCTTGGGCCAACAATCAGTTTTTCTTAGCAAGACATCTAGGGCCAGACCACCATAATGTGTTGTTTACGAGTTCTTTCAGAGTAAGTCCTCTTGTAAGTCGATCGGCAGGATTGTCACGACCAGGACAATGTTTCCAGTCCTTTGGATTGGTCAAAGACTGTATTTCAACAACTCTATTACTCACGAAGGGTTTCCATAATTTAGAGGAGCTCTTAATCCAGTGAAGGACAATGCTTGAATCTGTCCATATATATTGCTTGTTAATATTAAACTTAAGAACGGACAGAACTCGGTTAATAAGTTTAGCACCGATTAAAGCACCCACGAGTTCTAGTTTCGGTAAAGTCAAGCGTTTTATTGGAGCTAGTCTACTTTTAGATGTAACGAAACTTGTCTTCAGATTGTTATCTTTAACAAATCTAAGGAAGATTACAGCACCAAAAGCCTTCTTGCTTGCATCTTAAAAGCACTGATTTTCTATGTTGTCAAAGGTGCCCTGCAATTCTCAGAAATAGTATCTGGGTATTTCTATTTTATTCAGGTGTGGAAGCTGTGCACACCAGTTTTCAGATTTTGTCCTTATATTTTCAGGTAAATTTTCATTTCAATCGATCCCCTGTTCTCACAGTGACTGGAAAATAATTTTTATAATAATTGTATACGGTGATAAGAATCCAATTGGATCAAAAATTATCCCAGCTGCAGGAATTACAGTTCTTTTAGTTTTTTCTTAACAAATATCCCTTTCTGTATCCCATATTAATCCTAGAATTTTAAATGAGGATGCACTAGTTGATGTATCACGACATACATCAAAATTCAACGCTCGTAAATGTTATGATGTTTGATTACAATAGAAACGGACTAGAAGTTACGCCGAATAATACAAGCATCATTTTCATTATTACAATTTCTAGCGGAGAATCAGCATTTTGTGGAAGATGTTTAATCCACAAAAATCGAGTCAAGTCGCTGTCACTTTCTGCAAGGCTTATTTGCAAAAATGCCTTTTCTATATCAGCGACTACTGCTATATTATTGCTCCTGAATTGTAAAATTAAATCAAATAAGTCTGAATTTAAGTTCGGACCTGGAAGAAGCACATCATTAAGAGATAACTGAGATGGAGAATGTACTGAAGCATCGAACACAATGCGCAATTTGGTAGTTTGTTTATCTTTTCGAATTACTGGGTGATGGTTTAAATAATAAGTTAAATATCCATTAGAAGGGTTCACATCCTGGAGTTCAACTATTTCTACTATTCCTGATGACAAATATTCTTGAATGACGGCTTTGTAATCATTAAATAATGTAGGATTATTTTGAAAAGTTTAGCTAAATATTCAAGTCTTCTCTTTGCGACATCAGTTATTTGAAAGATCAATTGAATCAAATCTCATGGGCAACTTGACCTCATATCTCTCATTCTTAAATTTAACATTTATTTCAAAATCTTCTAAGGTTTGTATATCGCATGTTTTTATATCTATAGGTTCATCACTAATTCCTAATGACTCAAGTTCCCAAAACCTCTGAAGTTCAATGGATGATTTATCATTACTTTTGTTTTCCTCCCAACTACAAACATACATTGCTCCCACTATGTTACCTGAATTAATTTCATTAGAAAATCTTCCATGCAGTGCCCATCCAAATTTTGTTTCATTTAAAACAAGCATTGGTGAGAGATGTTTAATTTTCCATGTCACAATTGACCAATAATAATCTCTACCGACTAATATGTTTATTTTATTTCCTTCTTCATTTAATTTATCATTAACATCCAACAGTTTTATACCCAATTTTTTAATTTGATTGCGCACTTCAAAACTAGGCATTCCTATAATATCGGGATAAATACTATCTGTTTCCTAAGGCTTCTAGACTAAACACGTAGTCGGAATTCATATCTTTCTATAACACACGGACATCTACTATTTCATCTCTTCTGATAAGCTTACAACATATCGTTTGAAAATAAACATAAGAGTCATCGCTTTTGTCCTTATTTTTATTATGCGGTTATTGAACCAGGGAGGAGACAACCACCTGGGGGTCATTTGGGGTTCTAAATGTCCTCTCGGGTCAGGCTTGTCGCATAAAGATATCTAAGGACCCTTTGACTTGCAATTTGAGCATTGAGTATGGGTCGAACGGCACTGTTTTGCACGGTGAAATGGCTTATAACATTTAAAGCATTTTGCTTGCTTCCGAAGAGAATCTTTTCTCTGTTCTAAATTTAAGTTACAATCTTCGGGTTTATGTTTTTCATTACAAAATACGCAACGATTTTCTGTTACAGTATGCAAATTAAATGCTGATGGGGTTTTATTTTTCATATGATTCGAATTTTTTGTTGGGAAATTTTGTTTATATTTATTTTTAATAGACCTTGTGTTTTCGAATTCAGAGTTTGTTACATATATAGATTTTTCCTGTGCTTCTATTTCCCTTTAGAGATAGGTCAAAAGATCTGTAACATTAGTTTCACTCTTATCACTTTGTACTCTATGGAATTGTAAAACTAGATCATTTGGAATGCATTTGTATAAAATAGGTAGCAATAAACAATTATATGAGTAGGGTTTAACACCGAGAGACTCGAGACTTCTTATTTGGACTGATATCTCATCTTACAGTTTCTTATTGCATTCACATCATTAGGTTTGCGTACGGGCTCTAAGCTTAAAAGTCGGTTGGTATGTGCAGCTATCAAAACATCTTTTTTTCCATATCTATCTTTTAAAATATTTACAGCCATTTCATAATTTTCTGCCGTTAGAGGAAGACCGCTTATGGCAGTGGCTGCTGAATCGCTAAGTAAAGTTTTTAAGTAATTAAACTTTTCTATATTTTGAAGCATATCATTTTTGTGAATAGTAACTTCATATTGAGGCCAAAATTCTTGAAATTTATATATTTCTCCCGAAAATTTATCTAAGGATATGCGAGGTAATTTAGTATTAGATTTTAATTTTGTGTCGCCTATCGTTTTCGCATTTGATTTATTTATATACGAGTTTGACTGATTTAAATCCGAATATTTTTTTAATTTACTCAGATACCTATTGGCTCGAGATCTGCAGAGCACAATTGACTGATTGTATTCAACTGAGCCTTCAATTTCTCTTTCTAAATCTTTAATTTCGGTCTGTTCTTCAATGACTTTATCAAGGTTGGATAATACAGTTCTATGTTCTAAAAGAACAGCTAGAGAGTCTTGAATAATTTCTGGATCTGCGGTTTCTTTTTCTAGCTCATCATCAATTTTCTTAATTTAGTAATTAAGCTTCTAATTGTCTTTCGTTTAATTTTATTGCGTTTTAGCGAATCTTCTGTTGCTGGCATTTTCAGAATTTTAAGTATAAAATAGCCCGTTTAACTGCCAACTTAATTTTTCTTAAAATCGTTTACTTTCAGTTAGTTATTTTTAATTTCCTTCCGATCCTGAGAAACACCCCCTTCCTACTACTGACGTAATAGTCACAGCCAATCGGAGAATTTAGCGACTGTAGCATACTTGGCTCCGGAGTGAGCGTTATGCAAATTATTAAGTATATATATATAGCCTCGAGAGGTGTGTTGGTATATATGTGTGTTATGTTTATCAGGTTGTTCCCCCCCTCTAGTAAGAGTTAATTTCTGTTTAGCTTAGTTTAGGACATGTTAGAATTGTAATTTAAGTGTTTATGCATTGTTCTTTTGTTATGACAATAAAATTGTTATAGTTTACTGATTTATCGTGTCTTATTGTACGCTAATCCAAAAGGAAAAGACCAGTAAGCTTATCATCTGTACTCATCTTAATTCTTCCTAATTCTTCAATTTTCAGAAAAAATAAATCAAATCACTTACCCGTGGAAGATTTAATCAATATAGCATGTATATAAAAAATAAATAAATAAATAAAGGTGTAACAACAGTTCCCGGCCGATGCACCAACAAATGTGCATATTCTTTCAATCCGGTGGTTCAGTGGTTCTTTTGTCTGGGTCTTGTGGTTGTTTACACCTTAATTACACAATGATCAGCCAACGGGTAGTTTTGCTGCTTTTATTTACATGCTTTGGTACAGGGGAAAAGCTTATCGCCCATCCTTTCGCTTTGAAGGTTACATTCGATCTCGCTGTCCAAGCGGGGTTACAAACTATTTTCAGTAGCGCCATCTAGTACAGTACTAGTGGGTTATGAATTTCCTACAGGTAGATATATGATATGAAATTTTGTATGCATTCTAAGTTTTTATAAAAAGCTATGCTATGCAAGCTATACTACTTGTATGTATTATAATTAAATTTTAATTATGATATGAATAAAATTTAAAAATACAACATTCAATGTTTAATATACAATACAGAATATTACTGTAAATACATGATGAATAAAAATCAAACCACAGAATAACTTTAAACACAGTAACACTTAGTAGGTTTGATGTTTAGTGGCATAAGTAAAAGTAATTAATAAAATGTAATTGTATTATTTCCCCTCCCATAAAAATTTTAATGCATTCATTATATTTAATAAAACACTAAATTTTTTAAAAATTAAAATATACATAAACTTATCAAACTTTCAATAGATAAATTATATATCAATTAAGAAGTTAAACATTTTCTGAGTATTTCAATGTCAGGAAAGATTATTCTTAAAACAGTCAGGGTTAACAGGAGGATGAATAATATATTCTTTACAAATGAAACAAAATTTAAGAAATGTATGCTGACATTCAATATTAGATTATCTTTCTAGATGATCAAGCTAATTAATCATTTTTTTAAATCAAGCCTTTTTTTAATAATTTATTTATACAAGTTTCTAAGAAACAATATATTTAATATACTACCAAACTTGCAAACCTTAAAAAGTAAAAAAATTCTTCATTAACTTATGTTTATCAATCAATGCAATCATCATCTTATACCATACAAAAAAAAAAAAAAAAATAAAAATAAAAAAAAATAAAAAAATAAAATAAATAAATAAATAAAAAAAAAAATTGTAATATAAAATTCCTATATATTGCTAAAAATATATTCACTCTCTTCACTACTGAGTATAATCGTTAAAATTAATAACGTGAGATCCAAGAGGTTCTTATATTTACAATATCCATCATTGTGCTTTATTTATCCAATCAAATGCCATTGGGTATCAATCAACATGTCTTTCAAAAATTGTGGTAGGAATTTTTTGTTGTAGACTGTTAAATTCTGATTGCAGTCTGATCTCATTAGGGCCATTAGGCCCAATTTAGCAGAGGTAATGAATTTTTTTTTTTTGTCACAAAAATAGGAGCAAATAGAAGGTTTAATGTTTTTACCTTTGAAAACTTGGTGAATTTATACATTTGCCCCAGACACTCAGAAAGCGGTCAAAAATCCGATACTGCCAGGTGGAATTCAGAGTTGGTAGGTGTGTACTAAAATTTTTTATATGTTTATTATATTGAGTTCATTTTTAAAAAAATTATATAAAAAGTAACAATACTTACCTAAAGATCTTGAAACAGCTAAAAAAGGAATTTGATCAATTGGAGTGCTTCTGCGTATGGGACCTTTATGACCAGGATGTGGTCGATTCCATACAACTCTTTGCACCCCTGCTTTTGCTAATACTAATCCCCCAACACTGTTAATTCTTTTCTTTTCTTCAGGACTTTCTGGTTTGTGATCTCTGGTCAATGCTTGAGCACACCAACTATTTGAATCTAAAAAATAAAAACTAATATAGATTCTTCTCTATAATCTATTATTGTTTCATGCAAACCAACTCAGTCTTAATATTTACCATTTTACAAATATTACAAAAACATTTTATATATTTTCTAACATAGCAGGCAAAATAGATATTTACAAATGCTATACTTGATGGCAGAGCTGTTACCAACTAAACATTACATGTGAAGTATGCATAGTTTAAAGGAATGTTATAGATGAGAGTAAAATTTTCCACTCTAGGTTTTCATAATTAGGAAGCAAGGACCAAACAGGTGCTCTCCCCCTTCCAAGGTTAGCCTTCCATCCCAGAATTATTTTTTAAATTTCAAAGGCATTGCAACCAGGTGCCCCAGCTATTTCTACTGAACAAAACAGTGTTAAGCTGGCTTTAGCCACGAACCCACAACCCTCCAGATACGTCTTTGTAAACTGAGCTACCATAGCTAATGTATACATATTACTTATTCAGCACTGATGAAGCAGAAGACCCTCAAGCCTGGCCTGCCACCTCCAGTGCCAATATTTCGGTCCTGAGATAGTCTTTTTTGACAAAGCTTCTGTCTCTCTCTCACTTTAACTGCTAAGGCTTGCCTGGCAATGTTTAATGGTTTGTCGACATGCCAGGGAAGACACTCATTGGAACTCTGGAAACAAGTCAAAACCTTAATAAAACTCCTTTATTTTCATACTTTTCATACTCAGAGGTCTTCCACAGTAAGAGCCACAGTGTAATGTTGCATCCACAGAATAAATTATCCCATGGTTTACATTTTCATGGAAAAGAGAATAGACAGTGGTTCTGCTGGAGCTGTAAAAAACATTGATTTCTGTCTGAAACATTATGGCAGTAAAAATGCTTTTATAAGCATTTGCAAAGATCCCCCCCTTTTCTCCTAGGAGAAGTGACAGGTGGTTTATACAAAAATAAGAAAAGGTCACTATAGCAATTATTAATTCAGACACTTTGGTTTGGAGAAGTGTAGAAATAATGAAATTTCAATTAATCATATTTATTTGGACAGATGTGAAACAAAAGATTAGAAAATGAGATGTTAATTGGTAGGATTATGAAGAATCTCTCTACACAGCTAGAAAGAGAGAGAGAATAAAAATATAATTAAGAGTTTGAGCACATTTTTCTTATCCTTGACTTCCAACTAAAATATATCCAGAAGGAAACATTTCATTTAGGATTTAACACAATAAAATAATAGCAGAAACTTATATAGTAAAAAACTGGATAAACTCAAAAATAAGATGTAGGATTATGTATATAATTACATGCAAATCAAAATATTAGAAGAGTGTATAATGAAAATAAATTAAGTAGCATTACTTGGTAGTTGGCAGCCAAGCACAATTTTGGAATCCCCAACATGTCCAATATATAGTTTACGCTTTCGTATAAAAGCAATACTAGATGTAGTTCCAGATGTACTAGGTAATCCACTTACAGTCTTTGGCCATTTTTCTTAAAAGAAGACAGATGAAGTTAAATTTTACTAAAATACAGCTTATTTTAAGAACAGAAGAAAAACTAAAATTAATTTTCTTGCTGAAAAAATACAAGTAAAGAATATTTTCTAGAATAAACATCAAAATTCAACTGAAACTGTTTATATTATGATTCTAAAGTTCTGCAACAAAAGCATTTAAATATCATTTCAAAGCAATCATTTTTATTTTGGAAAGGAAATAGGCTGGAAACTTAATTTTTTTTTCTATGGTTCATAATTTAAACATTCTTATTGTATAATAGAAGATTTTAAAATACAGTTTAATGTTTAATTTTTTCCTACATATAGCTTATATTATATATATATGAGATACTGTCTATTCTATTTAAAATATTTTATAAAACTTTTTAGGAGTTAATCTAGGTTTTTTGTTTTGGGTCCCCATACTCAGAAAAAAAAATTTAAGAAAAATTCACTTTTAGGAAAATTAAATACCAGTCATGTGATAAAGACTATTTTCATCTACTACAATACTATTTGAAACCTTCCAAAGATATATAAAAAGCAAATTAAATATATATAAAACAAAATGCTAAAAATTCATGCAATAGACTAGTCGATTAATATGCATCACATAGGCATGTGTTTAGTCAATTGCCGAAATAATGAATTAGAAATATTCTTGTTTTCAAGTTATGAAAGAGCTATTTTCACAAGATTGATTTTACAATTTGAAACTTGAAAGGGCTGCTTTTCTATAAGAAATTCTGTGAGCACAGAATTTTTAAATGTTATGTTGATATTGTAAATAGATGGCTGTCTTCGGCTAGCAAAGTATGTATTAAAAGAAGTGAGCAGTCTGTAGATTCAAGTGAGAACACATCTACCCCATAGGACAGTTTATTAATTAAAACAAAAAACACAATTTTATTTATCTTTTAAGAAGATATGTTGAAATATTTCTACTGATACGAACCAGCCATTACAAAGCTGACTTAATTCATTCTCCCCAATTTTCATTTAAATAAATTTATAGAAGAGCTTAACAATTTAATAAAGATGCATCAAAGAACATCTATTTTAAATACAATAACAAGAATAATTCTCCCCATTTTTTTGTTAATAAATCTGAGCTGCATTTTTTAAAAAGAGATTTGTCTTAATTGGCACAAACAAGCAACTCTTATGTTTCTCTTGACAAAAGACATATTCAATGCATTCTAGCATTTTCACACTTAGAGGATATTACCCAATCTGACCTTGAATGCTGATCACAGACTAAAGCAGGGATGCATAGACAGTAGTTAATATGTTAGATGCCCAGTCAGGCTAAAACTAAATAGACTGGATCTCTTGGTTTAACATGGGGGGGGGGGGGAGAATATACAAGTGTTGCCTTTAACTGCTACAGATTATTCATAGGCATTACAAAAAAAAAAAGCAAATTACTGACTTAACATCAGTGTAAAAAAATACAGGAAAAAAAAAAGTAGACTACATGCTTAAGTTTTTCTTTTCTAATCTTTAAATATATTTTGTTATACAATCTAATCTTGAATGTCTTGGATAATTAAGAAATTATAGTTGGACTACTTGTTTGTTAAGAACTGAATAATTATTTATTATTGTTTGCAAAATGTTTAGCTCCCCCCAAATGTATATTCCATTCAGTTCACTGCTATTCTAAAATCCAATTATTCTTTTCTAGCTATTATGATAACTTCTATTTCTATATTCCTATTTTCAAGATCAAGATTTTAGATAACATTCAAAACGTAGATTATGGTGGTGGTTTGCAGCCATCGCAATGTTTTTACTGTGTGTTTGTTTTATTCAATAAAAATAATATTTTAGAATTGTTATAAATAAATATACATTATTCCTACTATTTAGATTATAATATTTAGGCTGTATTGTGTAAGATTTTTTAAAAAACTATGGATTAGTGAACAATATTGTTGGGTATCTAAGTGGGCTTTGAAATTAAAATTCAACATTAAAATTGAAATGACGATATTCAATCTTTTGAATATTTAAAAAAATATTACATTTTAAGATACCCTATTAATTTTTTCCAAATAAAGTTTAAAAAAATTGAGCCAAATGCAAAATGTGTTGAAAAAAAAGTGATGAATTGATGTAATTTAAGCTTCGTTCCGATTAATGTCAACTAAGGAGATAAAAAGATAAAATTGAACAGCGCAACTGTAGTATTTTAAAACAAAAACTACATATACATAGCATACGAATTGTGGAATGGAAAGGACAGCTCATTTATGTGCGCCTAAATAATTTGTCAGTACGATCATTTTGACATAAGTATATTTTGTCACTTTTCAAATATATTATTAAGATTTCCCCTTATATTTTTAATAAATAAAATTCCCAATCCAACTGTTTGTTAAAGCATTATGACAAATTAAATATTAGTTTGTCCTGATACCTGGGCATTTAATGTGTAACTCGTGTAATTTGTTTTCATTTAAGGTGACGGACAAAATCGTATGACGTAATCAAAAGCTTCTGCGCATGATTTCTGAGCTTGAAAACAAACATGGCGCTTGCATCACAGTACGTGCTACCTTTGTAACTATGATACTTTTACTTAACATTAATCTAAATAACAACAAAAGTTATTCCTCGGTATATGTCACAACCTAAAATTGATAACGTGAACTTATATATAATTATCAGTAATTCCTCTGAGTACATTAAATATTACTAAAGCGAAATGCAACATAAAATATACCCAAACTTTCCTTACCTACTTCTCTCCACATAGCCTGATGAGTAGCTAAAAAACCATCTCTAATTGCTTTTAATACACGACTGTCATCATCGCTCCAAAATTCCTTCTGGCATACAATATTATTCATTAAATGTTCTTTGGCAAAAAGGGCCGCTTCTCGACCACCATGCCCATCAAATATTCCAAAATATGCATACACTAATTCCTTTAAATTTTCGGATTGCTGATACCCCACTACAAATGCATCTTCCATATACTTTCGACCACCTTGATTGCAATGACCAGTCACTCGCAAGTTCAGTCCAACACTTCGTTTCATCATATTCATGATCAAGACGTTTAATATTAGCGTCTTCAGTAGACGTTAGCAGTTGAATTTTAAACCAGTGTAACCAGACAAACTCGCAACTTTCCCTACACATTGGAATACATTTTCCCTATATACACTGAATTTCCCTACAGTCATAGATACACATAATGCCTTTAACAACACGCATTTCTCTAGTAGATTTTGTGATCTATAGAAAATTATGGAATTAATTCCTGAGGATATTCATCAGACTAAGGAATCTTAATAATTTTCCTCAATAACTGCGCTTGTATAGTTCAGTTCTGAAAGACGCATACTTGTGAATGCTGTTCTCTGTTATGGGATTCCTATTTTTCACATCTTAAATAATTATTTTACTTTATTATTCTAGTACCGAACTGATTTCTAACACATAATTATAATAGTTAAAAATATAAACGAAACTTATTACTGTTGAGGAAACTGTATTTAAAATATTTGTATTATTGTCGGAGAAAATATATTTGAATAGTATTGACTTAAAAAAATCTATTATTCATGCATTTAATTTTACTAAGCTTGTATAAAGAAATATTTTATGATGTTTAAAAAATACTTTATTAAAAAGCATGCATACTTTCGAAAAATGCAGATTAAGAAGGGAAAAATACATTTGAACAACCAATCACAGACTTTTAATATTGTTTACAAGTACTAGAGAGGGAAAAGGGATAAAAGTATTAAATTGGATTTAGCTGTAGGATTGTTTACAGTTGAAGAGTTTTAATAACAGATGGCTTATGTTCATCGCAGACTGTACACAGATGTGTGCTTACTGTATTTACTGTATGGTGGTCATTACAGGAATATTCCATGGCGCTCTTTTGAAGCAACCCACAAATCCCAAACATTGGAGATATTAAAAAAGAGATATGGAATATTATTTCACGTTGTCAATAGGAGTTTGTGAGTTGTGTATGCAATATTTACTTATTTATATTAATATTGCTCAAATTGTTTAATATATTTGCTGGAAGTTCATATTATTAATATTACATAAGATATTTAATATCGTAAGGAGATTGATATCATTTTCTTTCTGACCCTCAGAAGTGAAAGGAATATTCCTCCAATTGTCATGTGAAATATTTCAATTTATTTATATTGCATAAGATATTTAATATCGTATGGAGATAGATACAATTTTTTTTCTGACTCTGAGAACTGAAAGGAATATACCTCCAATTTTCTTGGGAAATTTTGCTTTTATGCAATCATCATATGATAGTTAAGATTTTGATTATATATCTAAATTATTTATCCAGAAATTTTGACCTTAAAAAATGGAATGGAATATTTCTCTGTTGTTCTGAAAAGTTGAAAGAATATTCCTCCAATTTTCATGTTAAAGGATGATTTAATGCTATAGGTGTAAAATATATCAAAATTTTATAAATGTGTCTGAACTATTTATCAACATATTTGGGCAAAATAAATGGAATGGAAACTTTTTCTATTGTTCTGAGAAGTGAAAGAAATATTCCTCCAATGTTCACGTTTTTTTTTCAGTTTATTTCTATTGAACATTGTGTTTTTTAATTGGTTGTTATTGAGTTTGTTTACTTTATTCTTTTAATATTGAGGAAGTGTTATGTATTTTAAAAGATGTGGATGCTCTAAAAGGAACAGAAAGTATCATTCCAAGTGTATTATATGAAATATAATTTCAAAAAGTGATGATTAAAAATGGAAGTCTTATTTTTTTAAGTAAAATTTTACTGATGTGCTTTAATATTATGATATTATATATACATAACTATGTAATATATACATAACTTTACATAAGAAGTCATTTTTTGTAGGTTAATTTTAATGCACCTATATTTTAAACCTGAATTACTTATAACAGTTAATTAAATGTGTTAAAGGAACATTTTTATATTTTTTAGTTTACACATCCATCTGTAGTTGATTCATATACAAAATTCACAAATGACTGGAAATCTGCAAGAGATGCTATCAAATCTATATCATTTCCCAAACCAGCATTTGCAAAATTTCTGGAGGTAATTACTTTTCAGATTTTTAACAAAGGTTTTGTAATTTTATTATGACTATTTTCTGATAAACAGATTTAATGGTTTTCCTTAATACTTAGGCAATGATAAACAAATTAGTTCTTACCTAAAGAAGTGGCTTTTTGATGAGGTTGAAAGATGTTTATATTCTTCTCTGTTGTTATATTGTTTGGTATTATTTACATTTATTACAGGCAGAGTTAGAAAAAATCAGATTTATTTTATTTAAATCAGTTTCTTTTGATTTAAATCGAATTTCTTTAATTTTTTTCTGAATACTAATTTTAATTGTTATTTTTATGTTTTTTGCAATATACATAGAATAGTTTGTTATAAGAAGTAACATCTTATCTATCCAGTATATTCTACACACTGATTACCTAAAATTAAATATATAAATTTTAATCTAAATACATTCCATTATTTTGTAATTAAATAGTGCAAACTAAATAAGATGTAAATTTGAAGAACAAATTAAATAGTCTTTTAATGCAAACTATTTATTAAAAAAAAAACAAACAAATCACAATTATTTCAATTCTTTTTAAGCATCAAATTATGGATTTAATTGATTCAATAAAAACACTAGCTGTGATGCTTTATCCTTTTCCTAATTTGTTATGAAGGCTAGAATGAACAATACCAAAAGAAGAAAAAGTCTTTCCATTCCAGCAGATGAAGCCACAGCTGTTATTATTTGGTAGTCAAACTGGATTTCAAGTTCTGTAATACTCTACTTCCCATTACATAAAATGAATTCCACCAGTCATAATCAATCACTGTACTACCCCTACTACATACTTTCTGATAACAACCCCTAAATTCTTGGAAAGCACATGCTATCTATTTACACTTATTTATTTATTGGTATTACTGTGCTGACTGATTCCCAATTCTCCTGTCTTTGGAATATAGGTTTTAAAAGAAGTGAAAAAAAAATGATTTAAAAAAAAATATCAACTGATTTAAATCATGCCAACCCTGATTACAGGCCAAACAGTTTAAAAATATTAATGTTTCTTGTAACACTTACAGTTTTATGATTGGTAATTTTGTTAGTTCCTAATTTCATGATTAGTAAAAAGAGAATATCAGTTCAATTGTATACTTCATTTCTCTTGATTGAATACTTCATCTATAGAATGTTACTTATTGTTTAAATGTGGTGATAGATAAATGATTAACCTAATTTGAATAGTTTTGTTGATAATAAGAGGTATTGAAGGTATATTATTCTGAATCTTCATTTGCAATTTTGTAGCAGAATTTTATAACTTTTCATTTCACTCAACAATTTCTTACACATAAAACTAGTATTTTGTAAATAACTTTTGTCAGCTCATAATATAATTTTTAGTGATAGTGTTATCAAATCTGTGGTGTTATTCAATGCTAGAAAAAATTTATGTTCATTTAATACTTTGATGTTTGTATTATAAAGCAGTTTTATTTCTGTGAATATACCTTTACTTTACATTGAAAATGCTAATCTAAACATGTATAAGTTTGCATATTTTACTTAATATTTAATTTTGTAATTGCAGTAATTATTTTTATTTAATCATACTTAGGAATATTTAGTCTTCATTTTACTAACAGTCAGTTTAAATATTGTTTTTACTGTTATTATAATCGACATATTTTGTGTTTATTGTTTCATGCTCACATTTAAAATCTGATTCTATTAAAAACAATTAAGACATAAAGAGAGGTGTTTATATAAATTTATTTTATTTAGCCTACTTTATGGCAACATAAAGGGAAACTTACATTTGATGGCTTGTTAATCATGCCTATTCAGAGAATTCCTTATTATGAGCTTCTTTTTAAGGTATGTGCTATTAATTTATTTGTAGTTTAAGTTAATGAAGTTTCTCATTAAATTAAATAATTTATTAATATAATTTCTATCTTTGAAATAGGAACACCTTAAATATACTCCAATGGACCACTCAGATTTTAAATTATTACTGCAAGCTGACAGAGAAATTCATTATCTTGATGTCAAAATCAATAAAGATCAATGATAAGCCTTACAGCAAGAACAGACATTTCAAAAATTAAAATAAGGGGAACACCTTATAGAAGGCATTGTTAATCTTAGTATTTTCAATAGGTTTAATTTATTTTCTTTTCATCAGTGTACTACTTGATTTTTCAATTTGTTTATATTGAAATTTATTTTATTTTATTTTATGTAACTATTTTCTAATTTATTTTTTAGAATTGGAATTTATATAGAATTATAAATTAATTTTATTGTATTTGACAGAACTAAAAAATTTATCTTAAAAAAAAAATCTCTTCTTTTTGTTCATTATAGCTGACTCAAAGGGATCATGCCTTTATTAGGAATAATTTTGTTCTTATACCAGTAAGTATTTATGACTGTGATGTACTCTTTAGTACTTTTTATCAGTATATTGCAAAGCAGCAACATGCCCCCAAATTAATGCCATTTTTACACTGAGCTTTAAAACATGATTTTGTTAAGTGTTGCTATCCTGTAGCAATGAAATGCTACTCATAGAATTCTTATATGATGAAATATGTATACTATTCTATAATTCTATAATTAATATTAAATATTCAAATTCTATAATTTTTTTTATTTAGGATTATGAATAAGTCTGAAATAATGTTCTAGTCTATATAAAAAGAAAAAATATTTTAGAAGTAACAATAATGTGATGATTTTTTAAATAATTAAAAGTTTGAGTGAAATAAAAGATGACTGTACAAAAGTTTTGAGAAAAGGTCCCCGTCTTTGTGTATTTAATACTTCTTATTTACATAGTTTTACTTTTTTTCTTTATTTTGTTTTGCTCAGCCCAGACAATCCAGTTGCACCAGCACATACCTTGTATACAGCAAATCAGGTTAATTGGAGATGGTGATTCAGTTGATTGAAGTCAAGGTCAATAGATAGCAATCCAGTTGAGCACAGCCATGTTGATGGAAGACGACGATCTACTTGGGCAAATGGCAACATCCTAGGTGACAAGGTACCTAATCCGGTAGATGGTGGCTCATCATCCTAAAGCTGCCAGTGTTTTTTTCTTTTTTTGAGATTGTCGCCAGTTCAGCATGGAGCCTTTACCTCCTGGTCAATGTATTTGAGCAGACTGTGTATATTTATCTTATGGTCATCATATTTTTAAAGGAATTTGGAGAAGTAAGCCTTTTTTTTCGTTGGGAAAGTTTAACTCAATATGTAAATTGTTTTGTGTTTTTGCATGTTTGCAAAGGGTAACTTCTGGCAACAATATTTTTTCGATAGGGACCTTATCTCCAAATTTAATTGCCTTTTTGTCCTAGTCCAGTTCATAGAAATATTGTTTTTAGTTTGAGTATCTATGCAATATTTTTTTTCATTCTCTTTAAGCTAACATGTTGTATTTGTTATATCTTAAATTTTTGTTGTAGTAAACCCATGCCACCTGTATATTTTTACCTCCAAATAAATTGTTATTGTTATTTTATTAAAACTGCCTCTTTTCTGACCAACTTGAATTTCTTTGTGTATATCTCTGCCATGCATACATTTAACTAGATTTTAGGTTTTGATTTCACAATCTCAATACAATTGTAAATCAGTGTTGGGGTATCATAATGCTGCTTGAAACCCTTCACTGCCAATGTATCTGTGGCACAGTGGTCAGCTCAATGGGCTTCAGTATGAGAAAGAAGTTCCAGGATCAAATCCCCTTACAGGCGATGTGGGAATTTTAATTTAATCTAATTACATTTGGGATGACTGTACACATGGTGGCATCAAGTATTTTTAAAATAATTTTTTTTCCTTCAAAACAGTCCAATTTATAATTTATTTAAAGACATTTTACAATTTTTGGATTTACAGCATTAAAACAGGACAATGTCTGTCACATCATCTAGTATTTGTATGTAATATTTTATTTATATTAAATATGTACATATAAAGATAATGCATTAAGACTATTCTTATAAAATGTAAGCAATATTTTCTAACAAAAAAATTATTTATTGTACTTTAGGTGCAGATGTGTGAAATGTACAATTACAATTACACAAGCATGTTATAGAACAAAAAACTGAAGTGTTTGTTAAAGGCTGGTGCAAAAGCAAAAAAAAAGTTTTGTAAAAATATTTTGTATTCAATAAAGATTTTTATTAAAATATTTGTTCTTTCTAGCAGTTCTAAAAATGTTTATGTTACTTGTAGATAATCAAATATTTGTTCAAGCAAATATAAGTGGTAATTATTGAAGATAATTATAATAAAAATACAATTAAAGAAAATATTTTTTGAAAATAAATTAATGATGTTTATAGAGATACATTTTAAAACTTCATCCTATTAACTTTAAGTTCTGTTAAAGTTACTTTTGTAAATGATGGCCAAAAACATAAAGAAATCTGTATTCAAAAGGTATTCAGTTGCAGGTTTGGGTTTTTGACATAATAAATCATCAAAAACTGATTTGAACTGACAAAAACCAATGACAAATAATCTCAAATTTAAGATATCACAATACCTATTAAAAAGGAAGCCTTACTAAAGTGAAGAAATTATTTTCAAGCAAATATAAATGATAATTTAATATTCAAATTATGTTCAAGTTGTGAAATGTATATTTATTAATTAGAACAATTACATTGAAAAATTTATATGCCTATTGTTAGTTCAGACACCATAAGTATTTTGGTTATTTTTTATTTTATCTTAATTTTATCTTAAAATGCATTATTAACAAGTTTTAATGTAAAAATTATTACTTAAATAATAACATTTATAATTATTTTAGCAGTTATAATGTATGACAATTCTAATTACGTTATCATATAAACATCAAAGGCAGTGGGAAATATTCAAAGTGCAAATTCATCTGGAAATCCTGGAAATTTTTAAGCTTAAGTTATGTTATATTTATTGTAAATAATTTTTTGATAAAACTAGTACAGAAACTATGTTAAAGATCACTGTTGAAATTTACATTAATTAAGGCAATTTCCATTTTAGACTTTTTTTTTTGTTGATAAAGCATTAATTTCTAAATAATTACCTTTATGCTTTAATATTCTTACCATATTGCAGATAAACATGATAGTTTAAAAATGTTTGCCAATGTACTTGATGTTGAAAAAAGGAAAACTTACAAACAAGGAAACAGCCATTCAATGTTGAATGTATCACAGGAGCTTAATTTTTTTTTTATTCAAATGCTTCTAATTTTATGACATATGGTACCACAAATTTGGAATGAGGGTTCCAAGTGGTTTTTTATATCATTGAAGAAAGTGTAATTTTCACTCTTATAGATGTGCTATAGAGCAGTGCATGGATATTGTAGACGTCTTATGGATCTCAAAGAGAGCATACTATGGAACTCCTATAGAGCTCCATATGATGCAGCATATATATTTTTTGATGCCTTATAGAGAAAGGTGTTTGTATGAGGTGAGGTATTATAGACATCTAATAGTGTGTTGTTTGGGGTTTAATAGTACTAGATACCCCACTTCTATATGATCATTCTCTATGTTTCTATAAAATGTATTCTATATATTTCTAAGCCAATTCTATATGATTATAAATATCTGTTAAAATTTGGAATTGTGCAATAAATTTGTCTCAGTATAATGCATGTTCTCAAAATGTTGTTTCTTAAATCTTTTTATTTCACTGTTTATGTCATGTTTTTATGGCTTGATAGGGCTGCCTTCTGACATTGCATGGCACATGCAATACTGTAATTTATACTCACTGAGCCTAGATTGACAATGTTTAGAGGACTTAAGAAACTGTTGTGAAAGAATGAAATAATGTTGACATGTCTTTTTAAGAAAAAGTGTTTTAAGGAAAGTGAAAAATTTGAACTAGAGCTATAGTAAAAAATGAAGACAGTTAAATTTTTTGTAGTGTTTTTTTAGTTTTTAAATTTACAAAAAGAATCAATAAAGAGGTTTTTTTTTGCTGCAAAAATATATTTTTTCAATAGATAATAATTTTACAACATAATTTAATATTACTGAGAAAATGTAATTAAAAAAGTTTAATAAAATATTTCTTGAAAAAATGCATTGTTTTAAATGGTACATGAAAAGAAAAATATACAAAAATTTCAAAATTATAAGTAACCAAAAAATTTTTGTAATTATAGATGTTGAAAGTTTATTTACAGTATGTGACATAATTTACATGTATAATATATAAAGAAAATGACTGCTTCTATATTTCATTTAATTTATAAACTTTATGTATTGATAAAATTGGATGAGTGACAAGAAAGTTTACACTTTCTTGTTTGTATAACTATAGGTATTTTCTTATGAAAAATTATAGATTTAGTCTGCGAAAAATTAACCAAATCAAGTAAAATTAAAAACCTTGGTTTTTTTTTTCTTTAAATGTATCGAGTGATTTACCAATTAGACCAACTGGCTTATTGGAGCCTAACTAAATCTCCTCTCCGAAATTCTAATATCTGCATATATCTTTCTTGCACCAATATGCAAGGCATAGTTACTGTCTATCTGAGTATACAGAATGGAATTCGCAAAGAATTTATGACCTGGAATGGAAATTTCACCTCTTAAATATCCTGCCAGTTGTGCAGATAAGATGTGCTGCAACAACACACGTTCATACATTGGCTGCCAAACTTTAGAATTTTGCATTTTTTCCGTCGACACTTGTATGCATATCAATTAGTGTCCAATTTGCATTACATTTTCTCGTGCATCTTTTTTTTTTTTTTTTAAATAAATAAGAGTGCATACCCAGTGTTAGTTTTTGTATTGCCAATCATGAATACTGTCAAGAAACGGTTAGGATTTTCTTTTCTATGTAATAGTTCTTTCAACATTATCTTTCTACAGCTAAAAATCTGTTAATTATTTTTTATATTTTTCACTTTTTCTGGATATGTTCATAGGTTTTAAAACAAATCACTAATTCCTTTGATTTTATAGCCATTTAATCTTTTTCTAATTCATTATCAGATTATTCAGATTTCTTATCAGGAGTGGTTACTTTGATAATGTTGTTATTTGCCATCACTAGAAAAGTTCTAATAGTGTAACCTGTATTTATATACTCAATTGCTGTGAGGGAATGCTGAAATTCTATTGGTATTAAAAGTACCTAAATTAAAATGTTACTTGAACTCTCTGTAATTTTTCAGTCTTAGTAAGTGATTGGTTATTTAGTTGCTTTGAAATTTTTCAGAAGGTTATTATGTTTTATTCTATGAGGTGTTTGTATCATTAGTTATTCTGTTTCTACACATTGGAAAAAAAATATCAAATGCTATGTAAGGGCATATATTTCAAACTAAATGTGTTAAGAAGTTGAATCACTTAGTATACATATCAGTAGTTATTACATATATTATTAAGGTTTAAAGTTTCAAATAATAAGTATATATAATAAGTTAAAAACATATAATAAGTTTTGGAGAATTTTAAGAGTTTGCTGGGATTATTCATGACAATAAATTTGTTTCCATCACTTTTTAGTTTAGCCATTTTTATTCTTTTAACATTAGATTGTATATAGATGACTAAACCAATTCTCTTTATGATAGAAAATGTCTTCAAAACAGGGTTTTCTAATAAATTTTTCTCACAATAAAGAAAAATAAATTTTAATATTTTGCTCTGATACATTTGGATTCAATATCTAGTTGTGATTGTCTCACTTTTCTGGATCTGAAAGAACAGCTCTTTTTGACATGATAAAATAAAAAAAAAAAAAAAAATCTTTTTTTTTCCCACAGAACATTCTATGTATTAAACATAATCTTTCTGATAGAAAAGTCATATAGATCTATAATATTTTTAACTATATAGTAAAACAACATAATAAATGATGCCACCCTCTATGTTAATTTTGATATTCACAGGGAAATCAATTGAATATCAAAACATATGTATTCATCTATATAAGATACACTTGACACCTGAAATAAAGCCTTGATAGCATTTATTTTTAGATTCAACTAAATATCGCTTGTATAGGATTCATTTTTTAATAACTCTTGTTAACACTTTTTTTTTTTTATCGTACAGAGAAAACCATTGGCTTAGAATAATCTGATAACAGAAATTTAGAATTTACAAATATGTATAACAAAGATGACAAAAAAGAAGTAGATTGATTGAAGCATAAAACCTATTCCTTTCATTGCATGATAGACCAAACATCATTTGCTGTTATATATTCCCATAATTTTGCATTTATATATTCCCATGTGTAGAAACAGATGCAAATATTCCTAGCCATTTGGAAAATCTTAATTTAATTAACTTGCTTCAAATCATCATTTTTTTTTAAGTTCAAAGTGTCATTGGGATATATTGGATTGATTCTATGTAACTTTGTTTAAAAATGCTAAAAGGCATAAGAAAAAAGGTATATATTACTAAAGAAGAAAAAAAAAGGTAGAAATATATACATATATATTTAAAGGGAGAGAATTAAATCTTAAAAAAAAAAAAAAAAATAGTATTACAGTACGATTGTGCTTTAAAGGGATTTTTAACATTTTAAGCTCTATAGGAAATCAATGTTTTACTATATTTATACCAAAAGTTTTAAGAGTTTGTGCAAAATAAATGTTTAAATACAGAAAAGATTTTATTTGAATTATATTAGTATTTAGTTGTAATATAATTAGCTATAATTCTTGACCATCAGAAGTGCATCATAGGTAAAACATTTAATTTTAATTAAACTTCATATACTATGCTCTTCTATCTGTAGTTAAACTAAGGTATTCCCTATTGTCTTATCGAACTAGAATATGGTATGAGGCTGGACAACAAACCTCATGTATAGTTATTTAGCAGTTTCTCAAACAAGAAGAAACTATGGATATTTGTGAAGATAGTGTTGTAATGTTTGAAAATGTAAAGAGAATTCCCAATATTTTATCATTTACCCCTTGAAAATTTTGGAGATTTAGCATATTTTTTTTTTAACTGAATATCCTTGGTTATGTAAATCCTTCCATTTAGTTACATTAGATTTTCAAGTTATTTCTGGAAACAAAGAAGTTCTTTAAAGTTTTATGAATCTATGAATAGTAATATTTCTTATTGAATAAACTATAACTAAATTACAAAAACTGTCATCTTTCCATAGAAAGAGATTTATTTGCTTGTGCAGTTGATAATCCTTTAAATTCCAAATTTGATAAGTTCTGTAAATATAGGTCAGGATGAACTTAATCCCTTGCCTGTGGAATATATTTGAGAAAAATGTACCAAAAATGGAAATCATTTTTTTCTTTTTAATTTTGTTCATTATTATTATCAGAATGTTAGAAATACATTATTTAAAATAGAAAAATTTTAAAAGAAATAACTGCTAAATTCAATACTTTCACAAATATGGAAAATGTTAATGGATTACAGTAATTTTTGCCCAAATTAAAGGAAAATAAATCCAATGGCATAATATTCAAGATAAATATAACAAAGTAATACAATAATATTATTATTTATATCAACTGTCACAAATTCCATATCCCTCAGATTTTTTTGAATTTCCAAAATCTTTTACAGTATCCAACAAATGGTACGAAACTGCCAACATTTTTGTGGGTAAGTATCACAAGTGGGAAAATAGTAAATTGCATATCACGCATTGAATGACCCAAGTTCCAGCTTCATGGAATTGAAACATCAATTTTTCTCTTGCCTAAACTCAGGTTGGACATTCCAAAATTGGTACATTTGAGTAGCTCGAATTGAATTTGGGTGTCACAGGCAAGGGGTTAAGGAGAATTATAAGGTGAGATTTAACTGACACAAAGTACTAAGAAAGGATGCTTTAAAATTCAACACAAAACAGATAAAATGGGGATAAAGGGAAAAAGCTAAAAAATAACTAGTTTAATATTGAATTGTCATACTGAAGGGTTGGTACCCAACTAGTATATATATATATATTCCCATAATTACTATTATTTATCTTTGTGAGATTGAATCAGTTGGAAATAATCAGCATTCTGTTTAGTAATATCAAAGCATTTAGATAAAAGTTTACACAAAATTTTGTATAATGTATGAAGTATGATAAAAAAAAAGCTTACATTAATATTCCAGTAGTTATAACTTATGGGAAAATTAATAGTGTGCAATAATTCTAATACATGCAGTCAACATCTGTTGAGAGCTTCAGCCACCTGTCACCTACAGTGTTATTTATAAAATTAACAGAAATGGCGATTTGTTTGGAAAATTGGTCTTGTAAAGAAATATGTACAGTTATTTTATTTAACGGTAAAACATGTAACTGCAGCTGAAATTCTCTGGCAGCTAGTAGACATTTACAGAAAGACTGTAATATCGCATCAGCATGTTGAAGAATTGTATCGTAAGTTTGTGGTCAGTAGAGATATTGTCACTGATGACTGATGGGATATCCTTGACCAAACTCCTTACACCCAGAATTTAATTTCACTTTCATCTATTTCCTTACTTGAAGCAGCACCTAGAGGGTTCACATTTCACTTCAGATGAGGAGGTGAAACAGTTTGTGACAACATAAAAGAACCCTGCAGGAACAGGATTTTCACCAGAAAGAAATATTCACACTCAACCCATGAAACGATTAGTGCCTAAACCCATATGGAGACCATGTCAAAAAATATCCTGATATACGTACTTAAATTGGCTGTATTGATTGTATGAAATAAAATGGGCATGTTTCACTTTGCTTGCTTTGTAACCTTAATTTTTAATTATCCTTTGTATAAAAGGTATAGTTACCATTAATTTCTTTTATGATTTTAGTTTTTGAAAAATGATTCTAAAATTCTGAAATTTAGTTATGAAACAAAGGTGCATATTATCTATTTTGATTAAAGTAATATATTTTAAAATCATTTTATGAAAACTCATAAAGAGAAATATTGTAAAATGATTAAATTACAGAAAACAAAAACAAAAGTAGTTGTTATAAATTCACTCATTTATTTAATTATTCTTTATAACAATGCAATTATTAACAAAATCATTTTAAATACAAAGCTAATCTGACTGCCTTCTGTGATTGATATTTTGCAGAACATTTCATATCATTCTAAGTTTGTAAAATTACAGAAAAGTGACACCTATTCCAAACTGTAAACCTTCTTTAGCTTTATCTCCAGGTTCACTTGCTAATGGTATGCAGTAATTAAGTTCAAAACGAGCTACACCAGCTAGAGAGAAAACTAATCCTATACCACATGACCATCTAAGACGAGATAACAATACCATAGCATTATGATGGTAATCATCAGTAAATGCAAAATTACCAATATTACCAGTATTTAAAAATAAGTGAGTTCTACACACCTTATCCAAAACTTGCCTTAAAGGTCTAAAAGGTAAAGGGGCATAAGCATGAAGTCCACCAGCCCAATAAGCTTCAGCACCAAGGAAGCAATCTTGGGCATGTGGACCAATGCTATTCATTGAGAAACCTCTAAGAGTTAAAGGACCACCCAGGAAAAACCTATCATTAATTTTTATAGATTTATCTATACCAAATGTATGTACTAATCCTCCCATTAAAGTGGCTTGAAGTACTAAATCTCCAAAAATGCACTTATTTATCTGATACTGGATTTCATGTTTAAGAAAATTTGTATTCCCTCCAAGTCCAGCATATTCTTGATATAATCGAAAATAACTGCCTCGGAAGGGAAGACATGGGTCATCTCTTTGATCCATGCATAAAATGTGTTTAACAGATGATTTGACACTGTGGCCAGCTTCTTCTCTAATTTCAAAAGGAGTAGTAGGTGAAAGACAGCGCAGATTTCTCCAAACACCTTCCCAACGAATTGTGTGTTGCACCTGAGGAGAAGATTCAAACAAAAACTCAACCCCAAGACCTTTAACTTTCTCTTGAACTCCACTATAGAGATATTCAGTAGTATTACCAAATACAAATTGATTAAGTCTAGGCTTAGCCCAATGTAAAAAAGGTTTTGTGGATGCTACATTAAAACCAACACTTTTTCTACCATACTGATAATCTGCAGATAAAGCTTCACCTCTTCCAAACATATTTGGGAGCAAAAACCTAAATAATAAACTCCCATCATTATTGCCTGCCATCAAACTGATGTTACCATCCATTCTAGATTTCTCTTTCACATTAAATGTGACTTCTAATCCATCAGGTGTAGCATCAGGTCCTCTGCTAGTATCAAGTATAATGTCAATACTTTTGAAGGCCTGAAGAGTTTCTAGTTGTTGTCTTACACCATGTGCCTTCAAAACCACTTCTTGAACTGTTTGTGCTTCTAATAAATCTCCCACGACATGCAATAAAACATCATCCCTTGTCCTTTTGATACCATCAAAATGGACTTTGTCAACTCGAGCAGCAATTTCATCCAATGGTCGCCATTCATCTTGAGTAACATTTCTCATTTCAGGTGATTTGGCATAAACTGTCCCCATTTCGAATTATACCTAAAATAGAAATTCTTTTTAGGTTAAGTGACAAGGGAATTATATATATATATATATATATATATATATATATATAGATAGATAGATAGATATAGACAGATACAGGGGAACATTCAGGATTTTATCTTTAGGAGGGGCTCAAAAAACTAAAGTATAACTGTTTTACAAAGCTCAATAAGTCATGCTAAACTATAAAAAAATAAAAATGTCCTTTAAGTCAAAATTTTATTTTCATTAATTATTTTATTAATCATTTTAACATTGCATTTATTTAGTTGAAATATATAAAAGAACACTGAAAACTAAGAAATACTACAAAAAATTTATAAAAAAATACATAAATATTAAATTATTAACCATTTGCACTCAAGGCCATTTTTGCACAGATTAATTAGCAACTTGAAATGTTTTGAAATGCTTTTGGTGAATTTCTTTTCATTCATCTTCTTACGCCTGACACTTCATCATTATTATCATCACTGCTCAAGTTCTCTCTGTCATCAAACTCTCTGTGCAGAGCTGTAATTTCCTCGCTAAGCAACTCTAAATCAAAATCATCTTCACTTGAGCTTATTTCATTGCTAAGTTCCATGCTAACAGGGATCAGAAACTTCAACTTTTATAGCCATTCTGCCACAGCTCAATTCAAACTAAGATCAAAACTGCAGTTCAGTACATGGTTCCGCACTAATTTCCGATAAGAAAATCTTATGTAATTTAGAGGGGAGATTACATCAACTTTGTAAGATTATATAGGAAGAGCTTAGGAACCAATACAAAGAAATTAAAATAAATAGTTATTACTATGCATTGAATTTCCACACCAAATAAAGTTGTGAGTGAGAGCCAGCTCTCAAGTGCAAAAGATTAAAATTTAATATCTTTTCCTTTGCCAATTCATTGATTGCATCATGTATATTAACTTCAATACCACCAATATTTAACAAAGCAAAATTCTATTGTATTTCCGAAATAAGTTTTCAGCATTCATGAAGTTGAACATTTAAGCTTAGGGGTAGGGAGCTCAAGCCTAATAGCCCCTTTTTCTGGGTGCACATCTGTGTATAAATATATACACATACAAACCACAGTAAGTCTTACAATGTTGAGCTCTGTTTATAAATACAGAATAATGTTCTTATAATAATCTAAGCTTTCTTAAAAAAAAAAAAAAAAAAATTATAATCCTGTTAAATGCTTTTAAAAATGAAAATAAAAACTAATAATCTTTTAGACACATCTATTATAATAACAGCCTTAGTAATTCTTTTAAGAATGCTTCTGAATGGTACCACCTTTGAAAATTAATTATTCTGTGATTTATATTTGTCATTATCACTCGTGTAAAACACATATTAAGAGTTGTAAATACTGGACTTCGTAAATTATATAAAGCATTCATTCCTTGATTAATATGTGTATACCATTAGAATTAAATTTCAACATTAATTTAATTTCCATTATAATT
>CM063501.1:184120455-184280455 GCA_032207245.1 Pardosa pseudoannulata
CTTTCAAGTTAGTTAAGTAGAAGCAATAAATGTACGATGAATATGAAAGACCATGTATTAATAATGATAAAACATACAAAAATAATGTAAACTCTCATGCTATTCTTATTCATTTAACCGGAAACAAAAATATTTGAGTTACACTAGAATAATTTATTTGGTTTAAAAGGAAATTTATTGAAAAAGTCATTTGGTATCCATGTTAGATTTTTTAAAAATTCCATTCCAATTTTTACGTTTATGTTGTGTGTATCGATAGAACAGAAATTCTGAACTAGAGGGCTTGATCGTAGGAGTTCAGAGCAAACCCCTTTTTATGAAGCATTGTCGAACTCTAATCGAAAGAGTTTGAGTAAGTGGTTGTGAAGCCTATAATAGATGAGATTGTGGGGCTAGATGTGGTGACGAACGATATCGGTGAACTAATGATAGAGCATAAGTGGTACCTGACCAAATCGACAGCTTATTTATTTAATTACAAATCTAAGAATCAAATTTCTTCCTGCAAGTCTGTTATATCTTCTTCCATCTGTATCATTTTCAAACTGAGCTTCTCGACTCAGCATTGTTTTCATTATTTATTATGTTTTTTTTTCAGGTGGACCATTTTATTTATTATCATTGTTAATGTTTTCTTAAGTTACATTGATCGAAAGTTTTTGTTCATTTTTGATTTTATTGTCGAGCTGGGTATATGACTAATTTTACTGTCTTTTTTCGCTTTTGTGGTAGAGGCACAGAGCTACCTTTCTTGAGAGGGTGGTATTTCATGGACTAATCACTTACATAGACACTTATAACAACACACTATTTACATTGAAGACTTAAAGTTTAGACCATTCGCCCAGAGCATACTGCAGCAAGCATTTTTACAGTGCTACTACTCTCAGAAGTTCTATCATAACTAAGGTCATCATGAATTCTCGAAATTCGGGGATTGTCTTAAATTTAGATCGCTCCTTATCACCAAAAATAATTTGGCTACTTGTGGTCGCGAAAGATTTGTCCTTTAGGCCCTTTAAGTGAGATGGAATTTAATTTGTTTACATTGTTAATTTGATCAAGAATTTCTGGACGACAACGAACCATTCAAAGGAATTTAGAGATCTGGATATTATATTGCTGTTATTTGTCTATCTTACTAGCAAAAAATATTTTAAATGAGAGCAGTTTTTAATCCTCAATGAGCTTTATATTTAGGTAGTTTTTATCATCATCATTGATAAAAGGTATAATAAATAAAATGTGCAATTTTTGTTTTAATTATAATAAATTCAATCTTGAATATGCAATAATAGAAAACAGGATAGAGAGTTTTTCCTTGTATAATTAAAGAGAATTGAATGTATTGAGAATTTCAATAAGTATTACTAGTTTAAGAGTATTGAAATAAAAAGCTATTCAAGTTCATTTTAAAGTATATTAAGTCAGCAAAGTTTTAAAGGTTGAGTATACATGTTTGTACTTTATGTCTTCCCAAGGTACTGTTTAGAAGTATGGTCGAATTAATCATAACAAAAATATTTGGGGCAGTAAAACAACATCTATCGGTGTGGTTCAGGTAGGAACGCTATGGTCTACATTTTTGCAAGACGAGAATTAATGAGTTGGAGACCTACTGCTTAAAGCCGATTCCGAATGGCTACGTATACCCATGCCACAGTGGGATACGAACCTACGAACTCCGGTACAGAAGATCAGCAACCTAACCATTCTGCCATAGTTCGGCTGTGTTATTCGGGACAAAAACCTTTAAAGTTTTAGGTTCAGAGAATGAAACTAATATTTTATTTCTATTTGATACAAAGATTAACTTTTAAAATATGTATATTAGAAAGTAATCTTGCGGATAAGTGAATTTCATTTGCTTCATTCGATATGCCTTTTCTGAGTTATTTTAAAATATATACTACTGAAATGGCAAAATGAAAAAATAGCTAATTTCGTTAAAAGCTGAACACTAAATTTTTTTCGTGATTGTAATACATCTTTTACTTCTCTTCTTTTTACTTTTTTAATTTATACTTCTTGAATTCGTCTTTTACTTTACTTTATACTCTTTTCATTTACTGTTACTTTTTTACTTCATTCATCGAAGTAAAAAAGTAACTTTCCTATTTTGACTTTTAAATGTTGAAATAATTGTTGACCACATTTTATTGTCTTATTAAAAATTCTTAGATTGATACATCCATTATTCATAAAATAGTTTTAATTAAAAATGTTCTTCCTTTCTCTTAGTGTTGAGCTATTTTGCCTGTACAAGTGAAAGAAGAGGAATGGGTTACAATGAGAGACAGGAGTAATGAATTTTCTCAAAAAGTTTTAGTAAGTTTGCTTGTTTAACCTTTGCACCTGACCAGGAAAAAAAAAAGGATTTTTTCAGTCTCCCACAGCAGCTTGAATTCGTGTTTTCAAAAAATTCTGTTTACATAAAAGACTGACTTCAGATTTGTATGAAAGCTAAATAGTACTACTTCTTTTCCAACTGTCAGACTTCTTGCGAGAGAATTTCCCGACCCACAGATTTATTCTGCGATTTCATTGGGTAGACAGTAATATGTTTAGTGTGCTTACTAAACTCGAATCGAACACATCGAGCTTCTAGCTCCACACGAGCGAATACTAGGTTGTTTGGAATCAGCTTTAAACATAATTTGATGCTTCCAAACGGGCTGCCTACCTTGACAGGTGTAAGGTATTTGTGAATCTTAGTTGGCGTATTCCTTCAATTTTAATCATCTCCTTGAGGGGGAAGGGATAAAACTCGGTTTTTTTCCTAATTCCGCAACATCTCTGCCAGTCTACCATCAAGAGGACTTCTAGACCCACAGATTTATTATGAACAATCTCTGGTTATATTGGAAGATATATAGTGTGCCAGACAGGCGTGAACCTGGTACCACTAGGCATCTTAGGCCAATTTTTAAGCAGTGTTGAGAATATTAGCAGGTAGCGGTGTTGCTTCTGAATAGTTTGTTTCCAGAATTATGTACCTTTATGTGTAGTTCTCTTATAGTTTCAGATTAAAAGTTGTGTTTGTGACTCAATCTTGCAGATTTCAACATGAAATTAAAAAAATTACCTTCATTTTACTTAAGACAAATCGTTTTGAACTCATAAAGGATTATAATGCCCCTGTCAGGAAAACGAGCGGAAGTGTTGCCTCCGTATTCGTGTGAAGGGAGAATAGTGATAAACCATACGGCTAATGGTTCCATGCGACGAGCTTTCCCCTACGGGGATAGCTCGTTCTTTCAGAGCATTTTATGTCATTGTTTAGGATGATTCCATGCCAGCAATTAGCTGGTTCTGTTAGAAATGTGAATTATATCTCTTCAGTCTTATGCGCTGAAAGATTAAATAAGCTTGTCCACTGCTGGAGAGTCTCCATTTCTCTTGCAAACTCTGGATCGTCGCTTTCTTGAACGTCCTACCATCGGCGAACAGGAGAGTATTTGGTGCAGCATCACACATGCTACTGAAAAAATACTTTATTTTAATATGTATTTGTTAGTATATCGAGTTTTATATCATATTTTTTTATGTCATTATTTACCTTTTTCTGCTCGCGTTGGAGTTAGCCGAAAGAAGAGAGAGGATTGCTATGTAGTTGCTTTCTAAGAGACCCGGTAATTCCCCACCCTTGTGTAACGTAAATATTTATTTTTATGGCCTATGAACGGCAATGGTCTTCACAGTTAAATATTCTTTATGGGGTCTTTGGAGACTGCCCCTATGTATCTGAGGTATGTGTTTTACTCTTTTTTCTCCTTTGCAATGTTTCTTCTTGAAAAGTCAGAGGGTGTGAATAGGGTGGCATTTGGCTTCCGAGTGTGCAGATGTTTTTGTGAGAGACGATTGTAGGCTACAGTTGAACACGAATGTGCTCGCTATCTGTACAAAATCTGTAACTAATGTAAATAGAAATAAAACTCCATTTTTTTAAGAGCAGTTTTCTTTGAGATCGTAGTCATCGTGGAGACTTTTAAGTAACACCACCCGACCACTTTCGATATATTTACTACTCTAGACATGGGACGTTACACTGGTTTGTGGTCGTGAATTTAGCTAGTTTGTCCTCCTCTCCATTTCCAGCGATATTGAATTCTATGATTCAGTAAGTGTCATAAATATGTGGTCGATCTTTAATCAATAAATTTAATGGGTTATGAATAAAAGTCAGGATTTTTTCTTTGATGACATTGAGAAATGGCCTAAAATAATACATATCAATATTTGTACATGCATACACCTTTTTACCCTCGTAGACGAAAATGAATAATAAAATTTGAAGAACTATGCCAGAAAGAAACGTTTCTTTAGATACTAAATTCAATGTGCCATGTTTTATCTATACTGAGATTCTATTGCTCTATGAAAGAGTTGATTAAATGTTACGAAAAATACTCTTAAGTGCAAATCTAAGATTCAGATATGTTATAGCTAAGTGCATTTAAGAAAAATTCACTCATTTAAGTATCCAGTACTAAAATTAATACTTTTAATGATTATTATAAAACTTAACAATCTTTTTTTGCCATTTCAGGAGAAAATTACCCAAACTAGGCTTTCCAGGGCTGCATTAAATTTTAATGCGCCAAGTTATAAAGAATGTGAAATTTCTATGTATGTTAGAGAGTTTTTGAGAAAAGTATGCATACTATTAATGTCAGAAACAAATTAAATTAAAATTCACAGCACATCTTTCATGCAGAATTTAGTGGTCAGCTATTAAGTTTTTTTAAGGTAAAGCTGCCAAAGAAATCAAGCTGAGCTGTTCAAGTATTTTAAAGTAGAAATACAAAACGCACGCACCTTTTTTCCATTTTTTTTGTGACATTTTCAAAAGGTTTAATAAAATGGGAATAAATAAATCTGAAAAAGACAAGTTCCGGTGTATTATAAGACTATTCAATAAAGGAAGGGATAATATTGGTTGCAGTTCTGCTGCCAAAATGATTTGGTTTTCAACGGAACTAACTAACGAAACACGGGATAAAAGCCTCTTCCCACTACAGCTTAGAAAATATATTCATGCAACTGAAGTGATAGATTCTATTTTGAGTGATAAATTTAGTTGTCAAATATCTATCAGATGAAGACATGTTATAGAAACGAGTACTTGTAAATATATATATATATATATATATATATATATATATATATATATATATATATATATATATATATATATAAATTTGTCTTGAATAATATATCATTTCAGGATGATCTAACTCTTATACGTGAAACTGCGTGAAAGTCGATAAAATGAAAAAATAACGCGAAGTGTAGAAAGTTTCATTTTCATAGGAAAATTAACTTGAAAATAAGTGTAAGTAAAGATACCATATTTACCTCGTGTATGCCGCTCATCCCATTTTTTTACAAGAAAAAATGGCGAAAAATTGTATTTCGAGATTAACGAGCATTTAATAATATAGCAAACCAGTAGACTGTAGTGCTCCTAAGAAACCCAAACCAAAAACACACTTGAAATTTAACATAAATTTCATTAACACATTAAATTTCCATCTGGTTAACCAATTGCTATGTGAATCAAGCTCTAACACACTCTTTTGGTATCACTAGCCTTAAAGTAGCAAAAAGTGGCCATATAGCAGCAAACCAACACTCTTTCAATGTCATTTTAAAGATGATTCCATTCTTAGTAAAGATCCTCACGTTTATCATCAGTTGTTTTAATTATTGGAGCTGCGGTTTTAGGCTGCTATGAAATGCAACTGCAAAGGGGCTGAAATGACTGTAAGGGGGCTGAAATTAAAGACCTTATTTATCGGGTGTTTACGAGTGATTCTATTCTCTATATTCATGTCTATTCTTGCGACAACGTGCGAGTAAGATAAGGAATAGATTTAGTTGCACTACAGTATTTAAATTTGCAATCAGAACAATATGTAACAGAAAATGGGAACTGTGTTTCAAGTTGGAAATTCATCATTCAAAGCTAATAATAAGAGTTACTTGCATTGTTGTATAAAAGAAATACAGCAGGAGTGAAATACAGATGAAGCAATACTGTATATTCTCAGTGGTACTTACTCTGATACCAATTATTTTGGTATTGACCCAAACTTATGCACGTTATTACTAAACATCCGATTATGAGGTAACTATTAAAGCAGATCTCGCAAAAAAGCAAAAAAAAAAAAGGGTGGGGGGAGGGGCATAGCAGTCAGTACTTATCATTTTAGAATAACTTAATTTACTAGTCATGAAGGTACTGTGAGCTCAACAGGAACATCTTGAATTTACAAAACTGGTAGGGATCTGTAGATTATTAGACTAATGTTTAGTGATCTAGGGTTAAATAGGAGACGTTTATTTTTAGTTTTTACTGTGAATGAAGTTGTCAGGGGACTACTACATTTGAATGGTCTGGTTTTTCAGAAAAATGTATAATTATATTTTGTATTAATGGAATGGTAATTATGGAAAAATGTGGATTTTGTTGTTATAGACCGAAGTTTTTAAACGAATAAAAGAAATATCTCGTCCACACATACAGCTTTTGTAAGACGTAGAATACTGAGCAGAGTTAAGAGTTTTAGATGCTAAGAGGGATTAATTCAAACCTGCATACTACTTTGACAGAACATTGTTGCTCAGATCTAATTTGTTTTCAATTTATATTCCTGCTGATATCCGAATTCCTGACAAATGGTTTATTTATTCTAGTTTATTCTTAAAGTCAAAATCAATCAAAGTAAGCCCTTCTTTTAATTGCAAAAACTTCTTTTAAAAAACAAACGTTTCTTACAACTTCAAATGATAAATTGTGAAATAATATTTTGAATTATTTTTCAAGAATGCGTATTTTGTGGGTTTGACCATATGCATCATTTGAATTTTTTTTTTGTCAAATGAAATTACTTCTATAATATTTAAAAATGAATCGAAAATACTTGTTGTACGTTCTTTCAAGTTAGTTAAGTAAAAGCAATAAATGTACGATGAATATGAAAGACCATGTATTATTAATGATAAAACATACAAAAATAATGTAAACTCTCATGCTATTCTTATTCATTTAACCGCAAACAAAAATATTTGAGTTACACTAAAATAATTTATTTCGTTTAAAAGGAAATTTATTTCAGTACGCTGCTGAAATATTTCGTTATGCAATTTAATTTGGAATTACAAAAACAGTTTTTCTTCTGCTACTTTTTGAAGAAATAGGAAAAAGTAATGTTTTATTTAAGAGCCATCTCTTAAAATCCCAATAAAAATGAATATTTATCTAAAATACAATACGTTTTTTGAACATGACAAGATACAGAAAAGTCCTTAAATATTTTTCAAATTAACTTTTTGTATTTTTCAAGGCTTGTAATTATGTTTTCCTTTCCTAGGCAGAAGATATCTATAAACAATTTTCTCTTATTGATCAGAAGATAAAGGATGTAACTGATATCCAGACTGCTTTGCTAGAATTCAGCGAAACCGATGAGAGTAACTCATTGTTTTTATGACTTATCAATAAGAACTTAATACTTTTGTGTACTATTATGCGACTGAACGACTCTGTTCTCTTTTAATCCCTACACCTCTCTTTTTCGGACGACACGGAAATTATTCAGCATCAGAACATGCATAAATAACTGTACAGGCATATTGACCATTTTTGAGAGTTGTTCAATATGTGGAGGATTGAACTTTGTACCAAAAAAAAAGGCCATATTTTTTAGAAGAGTTATGTGCTTGTTCAGTTGTACAAATAATGATATTATGACGGAGATTAAAGAATAGAAATGGCTAATTATTTGCCCTTAAAATACTGATAAGATCTAAAGTGGTAGACTGTAAAACTCAGAGATCTAGACCTTAACTGAAAAGCAGGAGAAGATGTTAAGAACGCGGGAAAAAAGATTTAGAGAGCTATATTTGGATCTATCAGAGAGGATGATAGTTGGAGGAGATGTGACAACTATGAAATCCAGAAACTGTTCAAAATAAAAATTTAGTTATATTTTTTATGCATAAGAGAATTGCACCTCAGTCGGCCGTAATGTGAGGTCATTGAGTAGACTTTAAAAGGGAAGTCAGCATCTTGGTATCCATCTCGACAGCCACCTGATCACCATTAAAAATAAAACTCGCAAAATTGGGGAATTCTTTGAAGCTAGAAAATAAATTGCATCGTATTATGAGTCTGGTCATACAATCTCTCTTTATGAGACAGTTTTAAGGTCCATACCTCTTTTGGTACAGGTATTTCCAACTGACACTCATCCAGAAACTGCAGACTCTCTTGTACGAGGCTCATCCAGAAAGTAAGTTTCCCGATGTTTTCCCCTTTAAAGTAAACGTAATTAGCCGTGTTAATTGCGCGTACGTAACAGATCTATGACCTATTAATCATATGCCAGCTGGACAAGTCCCGATTCATGCCACTAAAGGGGTAGCAGTGGTCCGAAATGGAAACTCTAATTTCTTCTCCCGCCGTCTGCAAGGTTCGGTCGGTGATCTTGAATGCACAAAGCATTGCGCCAATTGAAATTCATCGCCAGCGCTGTCACGTCTATGAGCCGAAACTGATACCTGAACACAAAAACCAACGCTTAGGAGCAGCACTGACATTTCTGCTACGGTATCACGATGACGGCGACGAGTTCCTAGACAGGATCGTGACGTGCAATAAGACTTGGATTTCGTACTTTACCCTGGAAACCAAGCAGCAGTCAATGCATTGGCATCATAGTCTATCTTCGGTCAGGACCAAATTCAAACAGACGCTGTCGGTACGTAAAGGGATATGCACGGTGTTCTGGGACAGGAAGGCTGGTTCCATTTACAGGCGGCAGAGATCTACGACAGAGGTATACAAAAGTTGATCCCACAAAGACAAGTGTCTCAATTCTGGTGGTGGCTATGTTGAAAAATAGCTGAAACATTGCTGTACTTGTTGCTAATAAATATGTCCGTGAAAGTGTGAGTTCTTTTTTTCTTTTAAAGAGGGAAACTTACTTTTTGGATGCGCCTCTTTTATAACAAAAATGTTTGCATGTCTCGCAATTTTGTCTACAGTTTTGTGTCGGGTCTCCATGAAATTTTGTACACTAGACCTTGACGAGGCCACTCAGTTGTGTAGTGGTTTGCATAATGTGTTCCTATACAATGGGTTCGGGTTCGATTTCCGAGGAAAGTCTTGGATGTATTTGTGATACGCAGGTGTTGCAGTATTTATATGGTACTTCTATATAAAATGGGTGACAAAAGAATATATAATCCGCTGTTCAGGGATTATATGTCGAAATGTAATAATAACAAGATTTCCCGCTTAGAACCTCTCCACAGTTTTTTTTACGAGAGGAAGGCAAGTGTCTGCTTTGAATTTTTCTGAGACTTTAACACTAAACATACCAACAATTAATACATATCTATTTATACCATAGCTGGTCAAATAACTGGGCTTTGTTTCCTGATTGCATGCATGAAATATGGATATTGGGAAATAAATAAGCAAACTTTATTATAAATAAAAAAATTGTATATCTTCTCTTTTTAAGTATTACAAACACAAAGAATTTTTAATTCATTATCCATCGCATTTTTTTACATATACATTACCGGTCATTTGTCCGGCTATGGTATGTTTAATGTTAAGCAACGGATATATTGATTAAAACCTCTAGAGCGCTAATTTTTTACCCTTTAATGTGTATTTTTCATCGACGCTTGAGGAAACGGCACGTGTGGAAATGTTTGTCGAGAGTTTCGAATGTTTTAAAATTCCTATGTGTTCAATTCTAGAAAAAGGTAGACTAAAAATACGAACTTAATCGCGTATTCGCATATACACTCAAGAGCCAAAACATTATGACCACCCCTACATTTTGCAATGAACTCGCCTGGATGACATGGAAGGTACGTGATCAGGTGGAAGTGGTATTTAACAGCTGCTGGAGAGTCTGAAGAATCATTCTTTCACTTCTGTGTGTCATGGGGAACGGTTGCGAATCTAAGCGATTTTGATAGAGGGCAGATTGTAATGGCTCGAAGGCTCGGAACAAGTATTTCCGAAACTGCATGACTCGTGGATTGTTCGAAATCTACAGTTGTTAGTACTTCTTCAAAGTGGATAAATGACGGTGAAACCAGCAGTAGACGACATGGTGCTGAACGTCCACACGCTATCAAAGAAAAGGTCGTCGGAGACTGTCTCGCATGGTGAAACAAAACCGGAGCCAGACAGTGGCTCAGCTGACAACCCAATACAATGCAGGGCCAAGTAGAATAGTATCGGAGCACACTGTTCAGCCTACACTGTTGGATATGGGGCTACGCAGCAAACGTCCCACTCGTATGCCTTTGCTGACCAAGCGTCATCGCCAGCTGCTCCTACGCTGGACCCGGGAACATCGCGATTAGTCCATGGATCAGTGGGAGAGAGTTGCCTGCTCAGATGAATCACGGTTTGTCATTCATCCCACCGATAACCGTGTCAGGATACGCCGTCTTCCAGGCGAACAGTTGCTCCCTCAATGTACAGTAGGTCATACATAGGCCTGTGGTGGCAGTATTATGCTTTGGGAAACGTTCTCTTGAACATCTCTGGGACCCCTGGTTGTGGTAGAGTAGACCATGAATGCTACAGGGTATCTGAACATCATTGCAGACCAGTTGCACCCTTATATGGCCTCTGTTTCTCCAGCTGGAAATGGAATTTTCCAACAGGAAAACGCCCCATGTCACAAGGCTAAAATTGTGTTGGAGTGGTTCCAGGAACATGACGCTGAATTCCAGTTAATGTCCTGGCCGACTAACTCACCGGATCTCAATCCGATAAAACACATTTGGGATGTCATTGGACGGGAGCTCAGAGTTCAAAGACCACCCATTCGCAATATCTCGCATTTGCGTAACCGTTGCTTAAACACCTGGTACAATATGTCTCCGGCCATCTACCAAGGACTTGTGGCATCCATGCCAAGGCGGGTTGAAGCTCTGTGATAATACGTGTCACTTCATTCTGTTGTGTGACAATCGTATATTCAATCGTACTGTCACACAATAAGTTTTTTTAACGATTTTTAGTATTTCATACGAATTTTTTCGAAAGGTTTTTGAAAACATTTTTGCAATATTTTGCAAAACTGATTTTGAAACATTTTTACAAAGCAGATTTTTAACCTGTTCTGTATACTTTAGTAATTCTTCTACTTGGTACGGTCTTGCATCGTTGAAAATTCCAGAATTTCTCTCTCGATCAGTGGAATACTATCTTTAGTTTCTGTAATTTGTCGCTTAAAAGGTATATTGGGTTTGAAACGAACTTGTGCTCTTATGAAATTTTCCGTATGAACAAGACAAATTTCATAGTTAATAAATAATGAAAGAGTTAATATATGGTTAAAACATTCCATTAACTTTCTAGGGTTGTTTGTAGTTTACGAAAGCATAAAGAAAGCTCTGTACAACGTATCTCGAAAGATAAACGGTAAGCGACATACATTTTAACAATTATTTACAGCTCTGGATTGTGTTAAGTTTTAATGTCATATAATTTTATGTGTGCGTTACCGCCAATTGATAAGCTTCTATTTCTTTTAAAGCTTTAGACAACGGACTTGATGCTACGAAATTCTACGGATCAGAAACTGAGCTTCGTATTTGCAATACGCAAGTAAGATTATTGATTTTATTTGTTGTAAAAATCCACGAATTTAGGAAATTACAGAAGACTTATTGTCAATTCATTATACATTAATACATTACTGGAAATTCTCTTATGAATAGCGATTTAATTTCTTTTTAGTTTAAATGTGGTGAAAATGCCAGGTTTTAAACACAGCGATAATAAACTTAGATTTCAAAAACTTCATCGCTTCCTAGCAAGGAAAACTACTATAGATACTCTATTTCGTGTCTTAACATAATCGCATTGGGCAATGAGGATGCTCGTTGTAAAGAAACAGACAATTTCGTCGGGAAAAGAGAATTTCCGCTTTATGTTTTTTTTTTTATAAAACACAGCTTACAAAACAGTCAGATATCTTTATTCCAAACACGGCTTCGAAGATGTTACCTTTTTAGCCCCACAAGGGGAGCATGTATAGCTTAGGGAATGCTACAGACGCTTGTAACATTGTCCTTCTTGGGTCCCCGTATTTTAGTAGTAGAGACCGAGCAGAAGACTCTCAGCTTGACATGCCACCTCTAGTGCTATCATTTGAATGGGAGGACATTGCAACCACCCACCAATTTTATGGGTATCACTGCCATTAATGAGCACGGCGTATATTTGGCTGGCTTGTGATTCGAATTCGAAACTATTCGGCTACAAGATCAATGCCTTAGCCGACTGAGCTACCGTAGCTCAGAGCTAAGCACACAAAACAATTGCTGTTAATTTTTTACTCTAACTTTAGAATTTATTTAGAAAAGAAACCGTGTATAGATTTTCTCTCGGACAAAGACTATTATCTGAGACTATAATTTCAAATTACACATACTTCTAGAAACACTTTTCAATGTTCTCTTTAGATTTTAAATGATTTTTTCTTGTGCAATATTTAAAAAGAGACATGAGACTTGTCTAAGACCTCTATTAATTTTGAAGGTCTCTAGTCCTCTTAAAATGGAAGTTCAGCCGTAACGTACACTTCCTGTAATGTTGAAAGTTGTTTAAATTCCATATTTTTCTTTATTTCGAGCTTCTAGGTGCCCATAATAGCGTACTGGTATTCTGACATAATACCAGTATATAGCCAGAAATTATCCGGACGTTAATGGATTAAAGTTCTTAATGCAAACATATTTATGAATACTTTTATTTGTCATTTAAGTAAAAAAGTGTTAAAATGTTTTCCCTTTTAATACTTTGTCTAATGTCTGCAGAAAGCCACCCATGTGTTTTTACTGTTGTTGACGAGTGTCAGCATACAGCCACCGTATTTGATATACAGCTGCGGAGACGTATTATGAAGCGGCTCGCGTATCTTTCTGAAAGATAAGATACGCATGAGTATGGTATAATGGTGGCCCTTGAAGAAGTTTATTGCGGCTCAACTAATAACAAAAAATATTTGTTATATTTTATATTTCTCGAATCGTATAAATACATACAGTCGTAAGAAATGATTCGTACAGCAGTGCGATACTCTTCAATTCGACCCTGCTCAACATTCGTAAAAATAGAGTTTTTCTAATTACTAATAAACTTGTTAAGACCTCATGTAGGCCGAGTTGTTATTATAGATTTAAATCAGGGCTTCAAATCGGAAATGAATTGAAAACTGAAAAAAGTGTTGTTTTGATCTAGATGTAAACCGGAGGTTAAAAAAAAATAGTAGATTTTTTAATCAACTTATGAAATATTGTACTCTACTATGCAATTTATTAAATCAAAGTTCTGTTATTATTTAACTTGGTTATAAAAAATTACAAATTTATTAACCTTGTAATAACAAAAAGTAAGTTCAAGTCATTGATAAATATGTAAATACTATCAAAATGAAAACATTATGACTCTGAATTTTCATTTTAAATTTAAAACTTTGGTTGTTGCTTCCAAGATTTTCAGGTAGGTTTCTTTAATTCTTTCTGAAAAAACTCTTACTTTACGGAACCGGAGTTCGCGGGTTCGAATCCTGCTGATTGCATGGATGTTCGTAGCCGTTCGGAATCGGCATTAAGCATTAAGTCCCGGTCTCATTAGAGCTCATGTGCAAAACAGTAGATCGTAGAGCTCCAACCAAACCAAACCAAAAGGCTTGCCACCTCTGGTATAGTAGTCTAGAAAGTCATATTCGTGCTCGCTTGATGGGCGGTACAGGATTAAAATTTTAATTGAGTAGAAAAAGCTTAATGTACTAGTTTTACTTTGGCTGTATGTACGTATCTTTCAGAATTTTATATCTGACATTTCATGAAATACTTATTTTGGGTATCAAAAATTTGTAATAATTTACTGCTTTTCAAAATAACCGATTTCTTTTAAACAGCTGTGTACTTTGAAGAGAAAATTAACCTCTATCGTAGCGAACTATTATAACATCCAAGAACAATATAAAGAAAGATGTAAAGATCGTGTGAAACGTCAAGCCCAAATAAGTAAGTACCAATTTTTTGATATTTGTTGTTATATATATAATATTGCTATAGACTAAAATTAAAGTATTAATTAAAGCAGTGTATATTTCTTATATAAAATGAAATTGAGAACTATTTTAACAGTCAAATCAGGGATGTCAGAAATTCTGATCATAAATGGCCTATAGCTTGTAAGTGTATTTAGATTGATTATATTAAAGCAATAATTTTAGGAAATAGGTTCATTTTATGGCGTTTTTTATCAACAAGATTCTTTGAAACTATTTCTCTATGTGGAATAGCTATAAAAGTTACCTGATTTCATAAAAACAGCTGGAGACAAAGAGTATTGCAGATTGAGGCATTCTTACTGTTATAAGTAAAATATATGAGTATAAAATCTTAAATTATCTGAGCATTGTCTGAATTATCTTCTACAACTTTAACTCCTATCTCTTAATGCATAACGTTGTCCGTTTTTCCAAGCACTTAGTAACTCATTTTTCCTTAGAGACGAAATTAGTAATTTGCACTTTTACACTACACGTGCTGTTTAGACTTTCCTAGGAAACCTGTCTGACTCACTCTATCTTAGGTAGATTTGACAGCCCCAATTGACATATATATATATGCATGATATCCTCAGCAATTTACAACTTTTTCTTCACTGGAGGGATTGTGTAGATAAACATATTTCCATATTAAAAAAATTATCAGTGGTTCAAACACAATCAACCAAGATCATAATCCGCGTCATCTGACAGAATATTTCAAGGTTTTTCCCAACCGATACCGATAATGTAACTATACATCCTGCCAGAATCGTTCGAGATTAGTTCACTGAACATCAAGCAGACTTTCAACAGTTTCCTTCATAGCTTCAAACCACGGCCAGACCTTAATTTAATAGAAAATGTTTAGTACATCGGAAAGACGCATCCGACAGCAATTTCTCCTTCCAATCAATTTCCAGTTGTATGTAGTCAATGCATGGTCTTCGTTGGACGTGAATGCATGCCAGAAGCTCGTAGATTCGATGCAGCAACGAATACGGGTATCGTTATCCGTGCAAAAGGAACCCAATAAAATATTAACTCTAGGTTTCAAATTCACTAAAATCCAGTGTGTGTAGTTATTTATGTTTTCCTTTATAATTATTCAGTAATGGGTTGCATGCGCTTTAATAAAATAGGTAAAATGTGTATGATTTGCTGTAGGTGGTGCTGATATTTCCAAAATTGATTTCAACTCTGCTGTTGAATACAAAACAGATCTCTTCTTACAGACGGTAGGTTTTAAATTTTTAATAAACTAAATTATAACTGTTTTGCTTCTAACATATAGTGCTCCGTGTATTTTGTAGGTATAATGTATCTTACTATCTGGGAAGTGGGATTCGGGAAGTTCCGTCGTGTAAATACTCTTACACGACTTCTCAGTTCAGTGTACAGAGTATCCCAAAAGTCTCGAAAGAAAATAAAAGCTAATAACTTTTTCAATGAAAGTAATATTTTATTGATATTATTTGATACAGAATTTTTTTTTCACTTAAAGGATAGGAAAAGATACAAGACACTATCACGATATGACACTATACGTTTGATATGTTAGAATTATACTAAAAAACTATTTGAAGTAATTTTGATATTCATAACCAAGATTTTTTATTTCAAAGTTAGTAATAAAAATCCCTACATGACCATAGATATTTTGAGAAATAGGGAGAAAAAAATTAGATCACGGGAAAAACTTCATTATGAGAGTGCAATTTGCTATTTAGAGGTTATTTTTCCAATAAATTCGTAATTTATTCTTGGTTCCAAGGAAAAGTTCGCAGAATAGAGGTTTGTTAACAGAGATTGTATATCAATTTTTTAGTATGAATAAGTTGAATATAGCTGTAATAACACATTGTTCTGACAGAGCTATGCTTGCGTGGGACCTGCCGCCTACTTTACTGGGACAGGTGTGCTCGGTCTTCTCAGAAGATGCATTAAAATACCTCCGAAAACTTTTAGGATAAAAAAATATATATATATATATTTACGAGATTGAATAAAATAAATTAAAGCATAACAAAATATGATATTTTGAGTCTTGGTGCTTCAGAGCCAGACGTAAACAGATCAGATGGTCGAGCGTTCCAAATCAAAATATAATCGACGTCGTGTTCTCTCACATCGAACAGATAGGTCTCTTCCAGTCGTAAGCTCTGTGTCGACTCCCTGAGCTGAACTCCAACTGCTCTCTTGCAGATCTTCTCATCCTTCCTCGGGGGGGGGGGGGGGGGTCAGCTCATCCCAAACTTGATTCCTTCCGAAAAGAGAAATCCTTCCTTTCAGATGCACTACAAAAACAGACCAGCGACACATCCGTCAACCTTATCAGCTCCTTTTACTCTGCCGGCTCCTATTTCCCCAAGGAACGCCTGGAGGAATAGGTCACTGGGGCGATTTTACAGATATCATGAAGGGTACGCATAAGCGAAACACAAGTCGTGTGTGCAAATTCCTTACATTAACCAATAAGACAACTAGCTTAGTTCTGGTTTGGCCATCTAAAATTTTCTAGTCTCAACATTGAAGAATCTATTCTTGTGCTACTTAACATTTTCATATTAAGAGTATATTTTGAGATTTAATAGTTTATGCTATTTAGGCTTTTTTCTTTTCTTTGTATTTATTAACTTATTTTTAAATTTTTATCAAAATAGATTTTTCCCGATTTTAATGTTGCCCATTACTACATGAAAGAGATTGGAAAACGCCATGCAGATTTCCTGAAACTGGAACGGAGCATCCAAGAACTTCATGACTTAATGTTTGACTTCAATATTATAATGAGAGCGGATGTAAGTCAATATTTTCTAAATTTTAGAGATTATATCAATAATTGTTTAAGCTATTGCACGATGGAAGCAACTCACACCTTATGGCTTTGCATTACTTGTTTCGCTAAAATCAGAATTTTAGATTGTTATATTTCTTGTCCTGTTTTACAAATATATTGAACGTAAGAAATGTCAATAAATGATGTCACACTTTCCTCGAATATTTTAGACCAACTCATAACTTAAACATTTTCCAATATTTAAGTTGTAATTTTTTTGAGAAAGTAAAAAATATCTTTTGTATGTTTATACGCTGTTAAATCCGGTAGGGTAGGCATTTTACATCTTTTGTCTGGGTGGCCAAACTGCTAGAGTTGGCTCTGGCGTGGATAAGATAAATAAAAATATTAAACGCAGACACAAAAATATATAATTTTTTGTCAAATCCCGTGATATCAAACGAAATTTTTCTAAAATAACGCAGATCTGCAAAAACTTAACCCGCTTGTGGTTGCTCTTATAGCTTTCTAGTCTTCAGTTTCAAACCGTATGGATTAATCCTTTTAGTTCTAAAAGGCATATACCTCCCAGGTATTAGGTTTCTTTCCTATTGGGTAAATAAAACCCGTTTTTAAGCGTTTTCAGTGTTCTTAAGGCACTTATTTTTTAGCTCCCCCAATACTCAAATTTCGATTTGTAGATTTTTTAAAATTTTTTTGTAAGTACAACTATATTTATGACTTACTTATTATGAAATATCTCTTATTGTTTTTATTCAGCATCAGATAATCCTTTTCAATGTCATATTTAAAATATATATACTCATAATTAAAAATATATAATCATATTTAAATTTTTGTGTGTGTAATATGCTGCTCCAAGCATATTTAAGAGTGGGCAAATATGTCCCATTAGTAATCAGATTACTGCAAAATGATATATTATGTTTTTGTGAAACATTAAGGAAAACTTTTGTTATATTATTAACTTATTAGGAAAGATTGGGGCATAGTATCCCTTTAGATTTCCAGGAAGTGAGAAAAGTTACGAACTCATTCTGCATATTTTTTAAGGTTGTCAACATTAAATCAAACTACTTTTCACAGCAAAATTTTAATCATGCAAAAGTCGGATAGAAAGGGTCAAGTCAGGGTCTAACAAGAACACAAGTAAAAATAAGGCAGATCATTTAACTTGAACGAACAAAATTAGTAAAATAGTTTCCAGATAAGGGCACGAATATATATATATATATATATATATATATATATATATATATATATATATATATATATATATATATATATATATATATATATATATATATATATATATATATATATATATATATATATATATATATGCAGTATCAACATTCCATACTGTTGAACTTTTCCGCCAGAAGGCGTTGCCTTCGATGAAAAAACATACATCGGGACAGTGTACGCGTGGAACGGAATGGGTGAACACGGTCGAGCTAATGACCATTGGTGATGCGAGGAGGCATCCCTTAAATTACCTTATTTTTAATGTTTTTTCTTATTTAATTTGTTATTAAACTCTTTTCAATTTTTACATCTTCTCCGTTGTACCTATATCCCCCCCTTACATACATGCTGAACAATGGCCGAATGGTTAGGGTGCTTTCCTTCGGAACCGAAGTTCGTGGGTTCGAGTCCCACAATGCATGGATGTCGGTAGCCGTTCGGAATCGGCTTTAAGCAGTAGGTCCCGGTCTCATTAGCCCTCGTGTTTCAAAAAGTAGACCGTAGCGCTCCAAACCCAAACCAAACCCCTTACACACACACACACACACACACACACACATATATATATATATATATATATATATATATATATATATATATATAATAACGCGGGGGCACTTGCCTGTTAAACTTTTGTTCATACACCACCGCAAAAAATTTTTTTTTACCATTTTTATTATGGGTGCACCATACAAGAGGCAAATATTACTCCCTATGAAAACACAAAGTGGGTGCTCGCAATTTAGAAGCAGTGACCAAGAAAAAGGTCATATGTTTGGCCTGCCACCTCCAGAGGTATCGTTTGGAGGCACAAAAATATGGCTATCTTAAATCCTTAAAGAGTGACATAAAATGTTTCTTGCATAATTAGCATATAATGTGGAATTTTACTTTCAGAATATTTTGATGAACAGAATTGATAAGCACACGCAAGTGGTCAGCACATCTACCAGAACTGCAGTGTCCGATGCAAAAGATTATCAACATGATTTAGAAACATCTAAAACTGTAAATATATGTTATAGTTTTTCTTTTAATTACTTGTTCATTTATTTTATGGAAAAGTAATTGCAGTTCGACTACGGTTGAGTCTTCCGACTGTCAAGGACATTCCATGCATGTTGTATATAGTCCAGGGGTAGGCATGCTTTCAAAATGGAATTGTTTTGTATTTTCACAATCTTCCTATAAAGGCATAGCATGAATTTACCAATTATAATACCCTTTTGCACGTGTATACACAAACAATAATTTGAGCATAACATTTTATTTAAGAATTCTTTTAATAATCAAATAAGCTCAGACGAATAGTTGCTTAAAAAGTCTGCCAAGGCTTACGTGGTGAAAGTAGTAAACTCGCCGAGTTTTTATACGAGAGGATAAAATATCATGGAGTAATTATAAATCAGAATGGGAGGCTAAACTTTGTTAATTTAGTTGTTTCTAAAATATTTTCGAAAATTACTGGAATGCCTCTGTTTAGTTTCTAAGAAATTTATAAGAGCAGTATATATTTTCCTTTATAAGTGTTTGTAAAATCGACATAAATTTAATTGTATTCTATATCAGGTTGGGTTACTTAATGAGATGGTGATTTATAGGACTGTCATGAACTACAAAGTACAATAATGTATCCCCGATTTTTTTAAAATCTAATTATCGTTAGCGTCCATTGATCCCCATAGTTATGGTAATATTTTCCATTGAATGTAGTTACATATCCTCTTCTGTTGTACTTAAAGTAACTTTTAACATTAAAGTGGAAAATCAAGCGATTATTTAAATGTATGTTTAAAAATTTAAGTAATTGAAATTTTAAAATACTAATTTAAACAGTCTTATTAATGCTTTAGTGAACTTAGGGGTAGTTTAGATTACTTTTGTTGTTACTTAAGTCAAGGGTTCTCAAATTGTGTGCCAAGGTGCCCTGGGACATCGTGAAAGGTTTTTTTATTTTTTTTTATATTACGCCCGTCTGAACTCTTTCGAGCATACGACGCCTTGCAGTCCAATACAGACAAGAATCTGCCCCATTAGATGGGAGAGTCGAAAAGGAACCCGAAGAATTAACACCCTGTAGGGCAGAACAAGAATAAAGGTGATCTCCATGCATTGGGGCCGAAGCACAATGAACACAGTTCGGTGAATCAGAAAGACCAACTTTGTACAGATGGGCCTGAAGAAAATCATGTCCAGTCTCAAGGTGGAAATAGACCACACCAATAGCTCTGGGCAAGGTGCCACATTTTTGCCTATCCAAAAAAGACCATTTTTTCCGGAAGCAATATTCCTATAATGGCATAGTCGATCCTTACAAACATATTCACGGATGGCCCGCTTAACATTTCTTAGAGGAGCCAAAGTTATGGGTTGGTGCAGAAAACAGTCCTCTTTAGCAAGCGCGTCCGCATACTCATTCCCAGGCACATCACAGTGGCTAGAGATCCATTGCAAAATTACTTCCGTCCCTGATTCAATCAAGGAACTAATTCGCTTTTTACACTCGAATTCAATGAGGTTAAGTACCCCAGTATAGTTAGTTATTGTATGAATGACAGCCATAGAATCCACAAACAGAACAATTTATTCTTTATCTGTATTTTCAATCGCTCTAATAGCCATACAAATTGCATACAATTCTGCATCGAAGTTATCACGGTAATGTCCAATTGCCTCTCTCAGTTGAAAAATTTGCGAATAAACCACCATTCCATCAACTGCAGAGTCATCAGTGTATACATGTGTCCACTGCTCAATGGGATAAATCTCATAAATGGTATGTAAAGCAAGATCTGAGCTCTGCCGGAATAGAAGAACTCTTTGCAATAGATTCAACCAACCCAAAAAAAGCCTTTGCGTAGTGCAAAAAGCCAAGAAAAACGTTGGGTTCGAAGATAGATTCTCTATTTAAACGAAGTCCCATTCTGCTTGAGTGTCGATTGATAGCCGTAACAAGAGTGCACTGTGTCCTTAATCTTGGCCTAGCTGGAAAATAATTTGGCCAGAAAGAACCTTTGCGGAGAAATCTCTCGCCCTGAGACAGGGCAGCTACCAACCATCTATCAGCTAGACTGAGTAGATTGGTCTGCATTTCCATAGCAGCAATTGGGGTTGAAAAAGCTCCACCAGTAATAAGCCTTAGTGCACGATTTTGGGTTTTATGCAGTGTTGACAAGGTGCTATCCGAAGCAGAAATAAGAAGTTCTGCACCGTAATCTATGACTGGGCGTGTGTATGAGATGTTAGTAGTGGTGAGTACGTCCTGCGATGACCCCCACTTCATTCCATCAATTCTCTTTAAGAGGCCCAGTCACGCTGATACTTTTTCAGTGACTTGTTTGTTCCAGTTTAATTTTGGGTCTAAGACAATTCCCAAATATGCCGCACTGTACGTTCTATGCAATGGCAAGTTTCCATACACCAGATTTACCTCATATCTCTTAGTGCTCAAAGTAAAGAGTTCAAACATAGATTTATCAGTATTTACCAGAAGTTAATTTTCGCTAGTCAATTTGGCCAAAACCTCTAGGGCTGCATTCATAATTCCCTCTAATTCAGAAAAATCCCTGCCAGAAGTCCAAATAACAAGATCATTAGCTTAAAGTAGGGACTGAATGTCAAGTGTGGATCTCTCAAAAGTCTCATTGAGAGGTCATTAATCATAATATTAAAAAGAATAGGGCTGAGTACTGAGCCCTGTGAGAGTCCCTGTTTTGTTTGTATAAAACCAGAAAGGAAGCCCCCATAGTTTACATTTATAAAGCATTGACTCAAAAAGTCCCAAATCCCATCGTGGAAGGCGACCAGGATTATCGTGAAGTGATCCTAGTAACGTTAATTTCCGTTATATTAAAATGTTTCATTATAAAAATATTTCGTTATAAATTGAATTTTCAGAAATTATAATCTTCCTTGTTTTCTGAAACATCGAATAAAAAGCAGTAAAAATTCAAAAGTATATACCGCAATTAAAATATTGTGATTTTTGTTTATGTAAAATAACTCTAAAAAGATCGCTTATTCTTCTCATTTCAAGGACACCTTAAGATTGATATTATTTCTAAAGATATTTTTTTTATCTAATGCGCAGAAACTTGCCTTTCATTATTTCCCAGGGTTTGCAAATTTGTAAGGACTTTTTCATTTACCGGTAATTCGGTAAAGTAATATTTTAATAATTGTTTTAGAGCTAATAGTGTAAAAAGTAGGTAATAGGTGTATATAGCTATCTATTGACGACGCTTGTTTTTTAAGTAAGCATGGTTTTTAAATTAAAAACACATAAAGTATATTTTTTTTTCTCAAAATTTTTACACTGCATATGATTACGTTGATACTTTTATGGTTCAATTGTTGCAGAGTTTTGTCATTTGGAGGCGTACATAGAGTACGGATTGCAACAAAAAGACACAAATCACAAGATGTTACTAGAATGTTAAATATTTGGAGTCTGGATCATTTTTCGTTTACACTTGTGTTATATATAAGGTTAGATTTTATGCAAATGGGGATACTAATATCAAGAAATGATAATTTTATGAATGTAGGGTACTGTTTTTTTACACTAAGGGTCGGGATATATGTGTGTGTTCCATTAGGCATAACAGGTGGGACATATAAAACTGAGTAGTCTTCAAAACAATTTTATTACCTGCGTAAGGCAGATATGTACCTATAGACTCCAAAAGGTTAAATACAAAATTTCTACAGAACGATGGCTGAGTGGTAGAGCGCTGCTTTTAGGTACGAGATTGCAAATTCGAGTCCTGCTGCTGGCATCTATGTTCGTAGCCATTCGGAATCGGCTTTAAGCAATAGGTTTCGGTCACGTTAGCCTTCGTGTTGGAAAACAGTAGACCGTATCGCTCCAAACCAAACCAAAATTTCAACATTCTACTGCTAATCGTTTATCCGATATTCCCAGTAGCATTAATACCTGTTGAATTAAGATTTTCTTTAAACGGATTGCAACAAAAAGTACACAATAAGATGTTACAACAGTCCTACAAATAATATTTCAACAAATAATCGTTTTTGAGTTATGCATGTACAAACGTCATATCGTAACTAGTAAAAACGGATTTAGGGGTTCTCAATATAGGTATTTAATGAAAGTTTCTTCTCATACGCCCAGACGTAATAACTAGAAATTGATACTTTCGTTAACATTTGACAACTGATTTTTTTTGTTACATTATTTCCTTTACTTTGGCCAGCCGAATGGTAGGACGCTACTCTTCGGAACTGGAGTTCGCGGGTGTTCGTAGCCGTTCGGAATCGGCTGTAAGCAGTAGGTCCCGGATTTATTAGCACCACTTGTGAATAACAGCAGACCACAGAGCTCCAAACCAAAACTTTACTTTGTACAAGGAAGTAAAAGTCATTCCGTTTCTTATATCCTACTGTTGGGATCTCAAATGCCCCAACATTTATGCTCATTTCCATATTAATCTGTGTTATATTGTATTTTAATTGTCCTTTTTCCTTTTAGAAATATTACCTTTGTTATGGTTGTATTGGCATAGTTCTTATTATTTTCATACTGGCCACCATTTCCACTTTTGTCTAGGTAAGTGGTAATATATGAATGAATTTTTGTGTATATGACTGGTAATCCTGTGTTTCGGTGTTTCTCAACACCTTGACTTGAAAATAATGCTGCATTTGCGGCGCCAAAAAACTAATTTGTCTTAACTGAACAGTTATATGCAAACTAAGAAAGAGACATACGCTTTTATACATTACAGTTAATGCTTTCTTACTGGATACTGACATGAGGAAACCAGGGTTGTAGACTAGTATTTGATTCTTAATATCTATAATCTTAGGCAAATATACCCTAAATTACCATTAATAATATTTTCATAACTATTTAATATCTCATCATACTGATTATTCTCTTTCCTTTCACAAAGATAGTATTGAAATATTTTCTTTTCTTTTTCCTTTTCCTCCGTGTATATTTAAAAAAATCGAAACTAGCAACAATTAACACCTTGACTTACAAGTGAAACGGAATTTAAGGCGTCCGAAAAATACTATTTAATTTAATACAAACGAACAGTTATGTGCAAGTTGAAAATAAGAACGCTTTGTTTTGAAATTCGAATTCTTATATAACATTTAAGAGACTTGAAAGTCGTCATTTCTGTTATTTGTTACAATATTTGATTATATCAGACTAATATATGTCCTAGCATGGCATTCGGCGTTCGAGATAATTGCTATACTGAATACCTCTTTTAATGTGCTTCTCCCTGACTTACTGATTCGTGAATACAACTTTGTTATTTATACTTGATATTCAGAAGATGGGAGGAGGGGGCTCCTTGAACATTGTAAACAAACCAGAATCGATTCCCAAGTGAAGCAACTTAATAATCGTATACTGCACTGCGTCCGGAAATAGCTCTTTATGAGTCAGACTCTTCAAAGTCTGCAGTCTACTATTACATGAAAGAATGAACTTATTGTATGTCAAGGCATTAAAAAAAATCAGTGGTCAAACTTTCACCTATGGAAGGTTTTATGTATGGTATATAATGTATGGCATTCATTCGAAACAGCTCTTGACGATTTAGACTAGTCAATGTCTATAGTGGCACATGGCATATATGAAGACTCCAACTTGTTTTGTATGCCAAGAGGTGAATTTCAAACATACGACTAATTTGTTGTACTATTCTCTCTTAAACAATAGATAAGATTGGAATTATTGATATTTCTCATAATATTTTTGTCTAATGTTGCATGAAACTTTCCTTTCAGTAATTAACAAGGTTTTCAAATTTGCAGACTTTTTTATTTACCGGTAATTAGTAAAGTAAAATTTTAATGATGGTTTTAGTGCTAATAGCGTAAAAAGTAGATAATAAATTTATCTACCTATTTATCGAAAACTCTTGTAATTATATTTTTAAAATTAAAAACGCGCAAGTCTACAAGATTGAAATATTGCCGAGCATGGCATTCGCCGTGTGAGATCACTGCCATAATGAATACGGCTTTCAATGTGGTTCTTTTTGATTTACTGATTAATGAATGAAACTTTGATATTGGTACTGTGTGAAAGGGGGTTTGGAGGGCATCATGAACTTAGTAAACAAATCAGAATCGACAGATATCGGTAAATCAATTGCGTAATATAGTAATATAATGGACTGCATCCATTCGAAACAGCTTTTGACAAGTTATACTCTCCAAGATCTACAGTAATTCATGAAATGAATGACGACAGCAACTCGTCATTGTATGTCAAGGGACTTGACTCTTACATAAAACGAATTTGTCGTACTCTTTTAACTTCAAGGACACAGTTCTTATCCTTTTAGAAAATTCATTCTAAAAGAAACAAAACTTTTTATTTTATGATGAATCGAAATTTTTAAAAAATCAGAATGAAGATTTTATGTGTCGAAAAGGTGCTCTGTCCTCTTTAACACTAGGTTTACTGATGTTGATCATATACCTATTTTTACTGAAGTGAGCCAATTTGACTCATACAAGAAAATTGAAGTTTTTGCAAAGAAAATAGTTCCAAATTAATTTAATGAAATGTTTATTATCAAACAATTCATGGAAAACATTTTTACATATAAAATCTGTTTTTGAAACATATTTTCCGCAAACATTTCTATTACATTTAGCACAATGATTTCTACATGTGTTTTTTTTTGCATGATTGTTGAACTTGACAATTCTTCCGTGCGTCCGTCATGTCAATCAATTTTTGTCATTGGAATGGAAGTGTTCTCGACTTCTTCTCTATATTTACTTTATACTATACTTTATATACTTTATACTATATTTATTACTCTATTTATTTATTTTCATATACAATCTATGAGTCAAATTGGCTCACAACCGTGAAAAAAGGTATACCACATTTGATAATGCGAAATGAAAGGGCATGCCTGGAAGAGGAATGAAAGTTTACATATATTTTATTACTTAACTAAAAACCAACGTATGTTTTTGAAAAGTGATATTAAAGTTTTATGTATATATAGTGATCAAATTTTTAATGAGTTAAATTTGGTCCGTACTCGGTCCGTAAATCTAGTGTTAAGTTATAAACCAAATTTTTCAGTCCTTTTAAAAGCTGAAAGAATCTTTTTTTTTCTCATATTATTTTAAGGATGTTTTAATGTCAGTTGTATTAAGACTAATTATCTTAAATTATAATGTTTTTCCTTTTTCTAGTTGGAAAATATCCAGATCGCTACGCCATGCTTAAATTGAATTTAAACAAGAGAGAAGAAAAGGTTTTAAAGCTTGAATTTACTTAAGTGTAATATAAAATAATGTGTTTCGAGTTACATTGATTTCACTATGGAGAATAATGTTTCTGTCCTTTTACCAACTTTACATAATTAAAGCAAAGTTTTTTACAAAAATCAGATACTTCTGAAACTTATTATTACGCAAGTTTTCCATGGGATGATTTTTAAAATTATTTATTTAACTACATTTTCTAATATTGTAATTAACTGCCTTAGTATAAAGTAATACAATTACAGTCGAACTTCGTGAAGATGAAGGCGCTTTATACGAAATTCCACTTAAGACAAAAGAAAACAGTTTTCCCGTAAGGTTGTATTGGAAAATAGTAATAATTGCATCGTTTAATACGAACCTGAACAAGTGTTAACTTTTTATACAGTTTTTTTTATAATGTATGGGAATAAAAAAAACTGCATGGAATCAGCAATAGGTTGCGTTACTTATTTTTAATGTACCAGAAACTGTCAAATTGTTCTTCACACTGTCTCATTATTATTATTTTTTAAAAATTATTATTTTTATTATTTTTTTTATAAAAACTAATTTTAGAAAAATCTGAAAAGCCTTGCATATTCTTGCGTGTTTCAGCAGATCTAAAAATATTAAAATATAGAAAAGTTATTTTTTTTTAAGTTTAAAAAATCAAAATTTTAATTGAATGATCATTTTTTAAACATTTTTTAATTTTTTCAATAAGTTTTAAATTGCATAATAAAATAAACACAGTTGTAATTTTTACAGTAGTACTCCAATTAAAGAAATTCGAAAGGGCACTATGACTCCTTAAAATACATAATTATAATATTAATTATAATTAAGTTGCAGGGTATTCAAATATTATGATGGGAAAATAAAATACTTAAAAATATTTCAGGGCTTTGCATGCATGTGAATAAAACTCATGTTGCTTTGGTATATCATATAAGAAAACGAATTTTAAAACTGTATGAGATGCCTATTTTACATCCAGAAAATTCCTCCTTAAAGCATAAATGGTTACTACTATTTTGAGAAGAAATTTATATTTCTCCAAAATAATTGCTTTTGATTTATGAATAGAAGAGTCTATGAAAAAATGTATGCATCGCAGCTTCTTGGTATGTATTTTGAGTTTAAATAGAACAGTTATAAAAGAAATGTTGAAAATTCCTTTTCCTGTTAATTCTTTTTGTAAAAACTAATTATAAGTATTTCTAACACTTGGCATGTGAGTATACTTCACTTCCAACTTACGAGTGCAGCGGGCGTTTTTTCGTGAATCCTGCGAAAGTTTAGTTATTCAGAAAAATTGCAGTAAATCAAAAAATACTTTGTTTTTATGAACGAAACTATTTTTATTTTGCACTTTAATATATACTGTATGATTATTTAACAACAACAAACCCTCCCCCAATATTTTTACGAAATCACAAAAATAAACGATTTTTAAAATTAAAGTCCGATAATCTGTCAGCGGATATTTCTTCATCACTGTCTTTGTCACAACGGCTCATTTCAACAATATTTGTATTCAACAATAAAAAACCAAGCTTCAAATTGACAAAACACGACTTCTGGAGCTAGTAATTCGATTGAAGACGAAATAACGTAACAAAAGACCGAGTAACTCGACAATCATCACTTGTAGAAAGAAAAAATGCAAGGCGTTGCATAGCAACGCAAACAACATGCATATAATGTCACACATACATATAATTATACGTATTTAGTAGATTTGTGGTGGTTAGCGGGTATCCACCACAATCTACTAAATACGTATTTTTACGTGACTCGCGACAGACTGCAAAATACGTAAAAATACGTTGCCCGTTGAAGTGTTGAAGTGTTAAAAAAAATTTAATAAAATTTGTTCAAACAAAAATTGAAGATCCACCTGATTTTGCAGTTATCTTATTATAGTAGTATATTTTAATAGAAACTATAAAAAATAGAAATACAGTGGAACCTCATTTATAGGTTTTTCAAGGGGCCAGTGGAAAAACATATAAATGAAAATGAATATAAATTAAAAAGACATTGGGCTGCCATTAATACTTTATTCAAGATACTGAGAAAAAAATAGCGTATATATTAAATAGTACTCAAAAATTACAGATTGCACAATACCAATTAACACAATGTTATATCTCTGTATTTTATAGTTTTAATATTAGTAATAAATAAACAAGACGGAATTTAAAAGGCGCTATTGTCTCAAAGTGAAGATAAAATCAAAACAAGCTTTCCGATTTATTGAAATAGTATTTAAGACGTGAAAAAAATCAGAAATTTTTGTATCGTCGGAGAAATGTTCTTTAACATTCAATAAAACATTTTGGATAGCATTTAACTGCAGAAAAGTTTTTTGTTTTGTATCCTAACATGTGATAAGGGATACTGCTTCACTAAAATTTGATGGTGAAACAGGAAAATCTCTGTCATTACCATCACTGCTGCTTTCATCTTCTGCAGTTTGGGACTCAAATGTTTCATCCATCAATCGAAATCCATTTTCAGTCATTAAATACACGTCCTATTTGAATATTTCTAGTAAAATCACGGTCCATAGAGATAATACAGAAATACAAAACTTATGTACATTTTGTGTAACGGAAGGAACTTACATATATTTCCAATGAATTATAACTTTTATGACGTACGGATTTGGATCAGTTGTTGTTGGAATGTACTTACAACCCTAATACTAGTGTTCGTTTACAAAGGTGAAACACAATAAAATATAATACGTTATATTTGGACTACAACATTTATTCTGTACACTATTTAAAAATTGCTACATTACTTGATTACCATATAACATAACCAGCATTTATTTGGATTTTATATTCAATACACAATAATTATTACAATTCTCTTTTTTTATACGTTATACCTTAATCAAAATATTGAATTACTATCTGAGGCCTAAATAACCGTCATGAATATGTTAAATCTGTTTACCTCCAGTCATTACAGGGGAGCAGGCCGGGGCTTTTATCATGCTGTATGTCGATCTCGGTGTTGACGCACAGGACGTCGGTGCTGGCGTGCAGGGCTTGGGATTTCGATGTCCAACTACTCTTGAATCCCGACATCGACTCCTCTTCACTCTCTTTCCAAACTCATCACCTCGGTTTAAAAGCCCCTTTTTTTTTCTTTGCTAATCGCTTGTTGGTGAAATTTTCTCACATCTGCACCCCCTTCGAGCGTGCAGGTGGGCTCATTAAAATAGCCCCTTTTGTGAAAGCTGACATTATTTTTTAGCCCTTTCCCCCATAACTCACGGTTACATCTCTGTGAGAGCTTGCTCGTTACGCTTGTGCCATTCCGTGATCTATAACTCCTCTGCAGGGGTCCCTAAAACTCGAAGTCAACAGCTGCACCTAAATTCTCCTTGGAAATTTCTTCCACAGATGTGCATGTACGTACTAACCGTCATGGGAAAGTACCTCGGTACAGTCGTATAAAGGCAATATTTTAACATTAATCTACATACGAATGCTTAGAAACCAATATAAAAACATTTAACTGACAAAACGTATAAACGAGAAATGTATAAATGGAGCTCCACTCTATTACTTGGAAATATAAAGTTTCTCTTACATCTTCTTTAATGAGATTGTATATCACTAATCGATATGTGCACGTTAGTTTAAGATTCTTTTTACTGGTGAAGAATGTAAAGATTTCTTAAGCTACAACGAAAATTTTCAGCCAATTTATTTTAGTTCAGGTTGACTTGTGCTAAGGCCTTTAATTGGTTGAAAAGTTTTCTCTATCGCACGAGAAATCCACAGGGAAAAGAATCCTAAACTGAATATGCTGATTTTCAACATGTATATGTTTATTTTAAAGGTTTTTTTTTTCAAAAATAAACTTTAAAAAAGTCCCCAGTTTTCTATGAATAGTTTGCTATTTGCAGTAAAAAATTTCTTGTGAAAAATGAAGAGCTATATATAGCAAGAGATTTTATAAATAACTGATTCTATTTCTTGTAAAAGTCAAATTTTATTTAACGTAGCTTGGTACACTTTAAAATAACAAGTACAACATGACATTTATTTTTATCATTATATTTCTCTGCAACATATTTACAAGATCATTTTTTTTCGAAAGTACAAAAGCACATATATATTCAAGTTTTACTAAAAACGGTACAAAATACATTCAATTTTTGGACAGGATGAATTGTTAGCACCGATTAGATTTAAGTATGTAAAATGCTATGATTACTGACAATCTGTAATCATTTAAAATATCTCTTTTTATACACCTTGATATTTACACAGTAAGTGAAGTCCTGATTAACGTACATCCACAAGAAAAAAAATATCTCAGAGCGATAGTAATTCCATTAATCCAAACAAGACAAATATATGAACTGATGCAGATCTTATTTAAAAGAAGTAGAAACCTAGGGTACTACAAATTCAACCCTTTTTCTTTCAAGAAAAACAAGTATAAAGAATAGATTTTTTAATCTACTCTGAGTACACATTTCAAACAGTATTGTTACATCAACATTAACATTCTCATTGACGAAATACAACGAATAAACATGAGGAATAAAAGATCCAGAAAAGTTCTATGGATCAACGAAAGGTGAATCGTAACGAAGACTGTGATCTATCTAAAAGGATGAGATGAGATAGTCTTCTAAGTTTAACAGCGATCCAGCAAACGGTGTATATAAATATCTATTCTTATACCGAGACTGAAGAATTAGAATAGTCGTTCAGGTAAAAGGTTCCTATGCTATTTGGATTGAAACAAAATATTAAAATACAAAGCTAATTGCTTTGAGTATTGCTCCCATACCTTTGAGTAATCGCATTTAAGCCCTAATACATACGAGGAAGTATCAATTAACAATGAAAATCGTTTTGAAAACAACAACATAATACAGTTAATATTAATATGAAGTGGAAATGAAAGTATTACGAATTTATTACTTCTTTACATAAGTATAATTTATATCGAGGTATTTGTCCCAAAACTGGATCAGTTTGAAAATCCATGTTTCATACAGCATCGGTTGCAAGTAAAGCATATTTAGTGTGTAAGAAGCACTACGGTTTAATCTTTTGCGACACGATTGTTAATGAAACCAAGACCTACTGCTTAAATCCGATTCTGAACAGCTACGCATATACAAGGGGAATTTGAACCCACCAACTAGGTACCGAAGAGCAGGCACGACCTGTTTGAGGTAGTCATCACAGTTACTTGTGGTTGCTGATGAACCTCTTTTCATGAATTCAGATAAATGAAATTCTAATGGTGTCAAGTCAATTTGCATCAACATTTTCCCAGCTTTACACAAAGAAGACATATGTTAATGAAGCTAAAACCAAAGTTATTTGCCCTCTTTTTAACAATTTTACCCTCTTCTCGCATTGGTACAGCCTGATTCGTAAACGCTCACCATTTTGAAATGCATTCCTCCACTTTCTTTGCTTTTGAAAAAAGAAATCTTATCACTGCCTGCCTTTTACCCAAAGTGGACGATGTAAGCACAACTTTGTGTGAATCGTCATTTTAATGGTGAACAACATACTCCACACGTTTTTTCCAACATGGTGTCACTTGCTTGTTAAGCATTTGTCCAAACAATGTCGCGGATTTTTTTCCCATTTTATTACGATAGATCCATATAAGTGACCAATACTACTCCTTAGGATGACACAAACAAACAAAGAGGGTCCTTTTAATTTAGAAGCAGGGTTGTAATTGCAATCAAACATCACCCGTAAGTAGAATTCACAATATTTCCATCATATTCGATGCAGGCAGCTTCTGCATATACTTTGAGCATTCACATGTTTACCAAATTATTTCGTACTGCAAACACGTTCTTTCCTTATTGATTCACACTGTATAACTCTTGCGTTTTTATAAAATTATCCCAATAGTCTTTTTAAAATTCCCTCTGTCGCTATCTCCTTATTTCTGATACTCATTGTTTCGAAAAATCTGCAAGTCCTGAGTGATTTACAGTGTTGATGTTCAAAAGAATGTCCCAAAATAGTTTGTATTTTGCTATTTATTATTTTATGAAATTACTAGTTGAAGGGTATTAACTAACTCAGGAGCCTTTTCTTTCATATTTTTAACTTTTAGTAGAAATAATTGTTTTAAAATTAGTTCTTACTATCAGAAAAATTAAAATAAATATTAAACATGGGTATTTTTCATTTGTTTTAGAGATATAAAGAAAATATTTATAAAAAATATCAATATTTTCAAGTTCGGAGAAAACATTATAACTATAATTGTGTAGAATAACTTTCAGTTTTATAAAATACATTCTTTTATTAATTGTATTAGGCAAAATACAGAAATTGTTTAAACTTTGTCTCAATTTTTGAATTTGCTACAGTTGAAAAACTGAAACCATAGCAACCAAAACTTAATATTTTTTCTAAAATTTCATTTTTTTTCTTCTTATGTTCTACAGTCGAGTACCAACCAAGGCTGTCTCAGTTAATTAAAACCATCTCTATCTATCCAACTCCATTGCCCTCTAGCGATAGACACCAATGCTTTTAAACCCTCACTCTACACTGTGAATCCATGTTATTTTTTATCCAATTATCTCTCGAAATAATAGGTCAATCTTCTAGCCTTTAATCTGTATTATACATCATACTACTATAAATACGTGATAAAGCTATTATGGCATTTGAAACAAATGTTTTAGAAATATCATATTTCTTCTTGTAACAGTCAAAGATAGAACTATCGAAAATAAGAAAAGATTTGTTGGTTCAATTTCCAAATAAGTAGAACGATGACTGGATGGGTAGGATGCTATTCTTCGGTAGAGTTTTCTCGTGGTAGAATCCTACTGATCGCACAAATGTTCGTAGCCATTAGAAATCGACTTTAAGCAGTAGGTCTCGGTGTCTTTAGTCCTCGTGTAGCAAAGCAAAAGACCACAGCACCGCAAATATTTTTTTCCAATCTAGCTGGCAATAAAGACAAATATTTTTATGCCAAACATGGCTGCGAGGCTATTACTCATTTAACAACACCTGAGGACCACGTGCTTAAGGAATGTTACTGAGCGAGCGAATAAAATTGCCCCTCTGATTCCTCGTAATTTAAAAGCAGGGGCCAAGCTCAAGATCCCCCAGATTTTGTCTGCCGCATCCCCGGCTTGGAGGACATTGCGACAATGGTCCTATTTTAAGCACTTCAGTCGCCATTAATGATCACGGCGGTTGTTTGTAAGACTCAGGCTTTGAATCCACAACTCACTAGTTTATGAACTCGATATATTTGACGACTAAGTTTTTTCAACACTTAAAACATGTGTCCAAAATAATAATTGTATAACTATGCAAATAGGGACAACAAAATGCAGTATATACATTCAAGTCTAGTTCATAACACAGAAACTTAGTTTTGTAAAGTTTTAAATTTAAAACCATAAAAACCATAAAAATACTGAAAATGAGGTTCACTTAAATGGCTACTACAGAAGTCAATTTGGAAAATATACCTCTACCTCTAATTAAATTTCTACAATTAGGATGGTCGTAGAAGCAAAATTTAAATTGTTTTCAAAACCTAAACATTGTAGTTTTATTCAAATACAAAAAGATAGAAAATGCAAGTTTTGGTTGCAAAATAATTTTTAAACCTTCTGGAATTAGTCTATCAAAACATGCGTCCCACGCATGTAACAAAATTGTTTTCAAGACTGGGTGTTGAGTCTCCCACTTAAAATATCTAATGGAAACATATGTAACGGTCCATATTGTTAAAAAAACATATCCTATATTTATAAAATTATCTTTTTTTATATTAGTATCCACATTTACATAAAATCTGACCTCAGATATAACAAGTAAATGAAAAATAAATCAGACTTCAAAGGGTTAGGGTAGTCCTTAATACTAGATTTACGGACCTAGCCAATTTGACTCATTAAAAATTTGATCCCTATATATATATATAACTTTAATATCACTTTTCAAAAACATACGTTGGTTTTTAGTTAAGTAATAAAATATATGTAAACTTTCATTCCTCTTCCCAGCAGACCCCCTTCATTTCGCATTATAAAATGTGGTATACCTATTTTCCCGATTGTGAGCCAATTTGACTCATAGAATGGTTTAACAGTTAATCGCATAACATGAAACTTATTGGTCGTATCAGGACTGGGATATTTTCCAATTGATTGAAGAGCTAAGAAGTAAATATAGAGAAGAAGTCGAGAACACTTCCATTCCAATGACAGAAATTCATGGTACTGACGCACGGAAGAATAGTCGAGTTCAACAATCATGCAAAATAAACATGTAGAAACCATTGTGCTAAATGTAATAGAAAATGTGTTTCAAAGCAGATTTATGTAAAAATGTTTTTCATGAATGTTTTAATAATAAACATTGCATTTAAATTAATTTGGAACTATTTTCTTTGCAAAAAACTTCAATTTTGTTGTATGAGTCAAATTGTCTCACTTCAGTAAAAATAGGTATATGATCAACATTCGTAAATATAGTGTTAAGAGAAAAAATTTTATTAACAACATATAAGGGAGATTGAAGATTAATCGTTCATTCGATCCTCAATCGGTCACATCATCCTATGTTGTAATGGACGAAATTTTCATCTTTAATTTCTTTGTTAAGATGAGTTAGTTGACTGTAAAATAAAAATTCTTACCGTAATAAAATTAGTACTTTACTTAATTAATAGTATATGTTTCAACCATGTCCCATTAAAATATGATAAAACGATTATAAAGTTTCTACGTTTTCATAGTTTTTGTGTCATGCATGTGTGTCAAAATAAAAAGAAACATGTTGATTAAATATAACTCCGTAAGACTTCAGGTAAGAGATTTCTGAGGACTTACAACGATGAAACTTCTGGTGAAAAGGGCAAGGATAAGCTATGACAAAACCATATTTGCGACATTTAATGTTCTTATTCATAAATAAAGAAAAATGGATTTTTGGAGTGTTAAAACCAAAGAAAACTTCCAGTCGTTCTGTTCTGCATTTTAATTTTCAAAAGGCAGAGAAAATTCTGTGAATGACTTATTCATCTTGAGAATGTTTTCAAATGAAAATTGACTGTTCCAAAAGAATGATATAGCACAGAAATGAAATAACTATGTTCAGTATACTGAAATGTTATTCAGCCTTAATGTACTTCTCGAAGTAACGTGTTTCGATCTCAGACTGTAGACTGTTTTCAAAAGAACGATATAGCACAAGGAAGTTTTCTTTGTTAGAAAGTATGAAATGTGATGCTTATTCAAGTGCTTCCTTTAGCATAAAGTCATCTGGAATTCCATGGATCCATTAACACTCAACTGCCTTTAATTTATAAAAATATTCACAGAAATGAAATAACTCTGTTCAGTAAACTGAAATGTTATTCAGCCTTAATGTTATTAGCACAAGGAAGTTTTCTTTGTTAGAAAGTATGAAATGTACAGCTTATTCAAACGTTTTTTTTTTTTTTTTTTATAAAACACAAAGTCATCGGTTGCAAGTAGACACTTATTTTCTTATTCATAAATTTAAAAAAAAAATGGATTTTGGAGTGTTAAAAACCAAAGAAAACTTCCAGTCATTCTGTTCTACATATTAATTGTTCAGAAAACATTGAGAAAATTCTGCGAATGAGGATTTCATCATCTTGAGAATGTTTTGAAAGAAAGCTGATTGCTTGCTTCAGAAGAATGATTTAGTCTTAGGAAGTTCTCTTTGTAAAATAGACATAAAATCATCTTGAAATTTGGGTATCTGTTAAAAGACTCAACTGCCTTTAATTTATCACGGAAACGATAAAACCCTATTTCGTATCCAGCTTGTAACGCAGTTATCGGAGTGACTTGTTTCGATCTCAGACAGTATCGTCCTTCATCGGCATCTTCTCCTCTGGCGTGGCATTGCAGTCGAGCCTGTTCACTGCAGGAACCGACGGGGAACGTATAGTAGAAGGAAAGTTGACGAAAGACGTCGAAGTGGCAAAACTGATACAGCTGTCACGTACCCCGCGATTACGGTAGAATTTTTCTCCGTGGGGAGACGACCTGCAGCTCAGCGAGTGGTGCTGCCCTCTATTGATAGCTTGACGAATTTTCCAACGCTCCAAGCGATGCTTTAGCGAGTTCTGAACCTAAAATGAAAAAAAGAAATAGAATTCCAGTGACCAAAATCGGAACAAGTTTTGTCACCAACATAAAAATGCAAAATAACCGCTTTCCCTTCCCTCGAGTTAAAACTATTATAAAGAGAAATTGTTCATAGTTACAAAAGACAATGATTAGTTCTTGTAAACAAAAATAGGGTAATTCCCCCCCCCCACAAAAAAAAATTAAAAACATAAAGTATACTAAAATACATAAAGTAAGATCGTAAAGAATCGCCTTCTAAAACTCTATATCCTTGTACTCTTTAATTATTGTGCTGTCATTCTCTCTAAATTTGATGCTGAGAATTCTCGTTTTCCCGTGAAATGTCCCTTATAACATAGGTATAGCATTTTTGTTTTTTTAGCTAAACTTACTTTTATGGATTTTTTCTTTATAATTTAAGATTGTAAATGTTTTTAAATTTTAAATATAAACAGTATAAATAGAGAACTGTAATTTTTTACACAGAAAGTCGCCATGCATATATAGATATATGTATGCACACATATACACACACACACACACACATATATATATATATGTATATATAATGTATATATATATATGTGTGTGTGTGCATGCATATATATATGCATAAATGTATACATACATATATATATATATATATATATATATATATATATATATAATATATAAATATATATATATATATATATATATATATATATATATATATATATATATATATATATATACACACACATGTATATACACACATATATACAGAGTTTGAATGGGTTTTTAATATTTCAATGTTTTTCTTAGATTCATAATAAAAATCACACCTTCGGAAATTTGATGGCAGCCCTCAGAACGGTCCCTTCCAAATATAATCTTGACTACCTCACCCCCTCCACAAACAAAAAGTCAACGTTTGCATAATGTTTCTCTCAAGAGAATTGATATCCATTAATGTTTTACTAAATTTTTAAAATTTCTGCTGAATTTAAGAATAGTGGAATATTTCCCCCCCTTAAAATACTAACGAATTTTTAAGGAGGTTCATTAACTTTAAACTTTCAAAAAATTGTTTTTTTTTTGTAGATTTTTAAAATACTTAAATGATTTATAAACTTTTAAAATAAATAAACTTTAAAAATTCCTATTATAACGTATACAAACATCAGCAACGATTCTAACATTTTTGCTGCTCTTCATAAAAGTGTAACATGCCGAATCCCTATCCACCAAGAGAAAGATTGCTATTAAAAGAAATAAATTGTAGCTAGAAGCAAATTTCAACTTGAGAAATAGCTATAAGCAAATTTCATCTATTTTGTTACATCCACTGCCATCTGAGGAAAATTTTGAGAACTAGAGGACTACCCATACTATAAACCATCACAGCTCTTCGGTTTTGTTCCCGATTTTGAAATTTTAAAGGACGAAATAACTCATTGGAACTTTGCTTTTTTGCATTTACTCCTTCAAATAATCAGTTCACAGCTGAGAGCTATGTACTGATAGAAGAGCTATGCACTTATCTCGTTTTAATGGTTTAAGTGCGTGAGCATCAAACTGTTGATAATTTTAGGCTATTAGTGGTTGATATTAAAAATATAGTTTATGGTAAGCAATGAAAAATAAATCAACTTATAGATTGATTTATCTTATATGAATAAATATATCTTATATCATAAAAATCTAATAAAAATTTGGAAATTTTTAGTTTTTTTTTGCCAGGAAAACCTGGAAAAATCGGAGAACTTTGAAATTTGAATTTGCACCCAGATTACAGCTTAAGTAATAACATACTGCTATTTTTATACATTTTGTTATACTTCCATAAATTTACTTCTATTTTTAAAATTTATGTAGGAGTTATTTTTACATAAAAGTGTCTTAGTAGAATGCAAACTGTTCAAAAGAAATAAAGCTAATTTATTATTAAGAAATTAAGATAAAATATACAAATAGTAATAAAATAGTAATCACAGATAAAACATAATTTTTTTAAAAAAAATTAAGAACTTACCTCTCCATTGAGAAAACAATACAAAACAGCTACAATGAAACCCTGTAATTAGAATTTTGAGATTAGTAGATATTACAATTTTGAACTAATAGATTTGTAAACTCAATATTTTTAATATTTCAAATATATGTATATTTTTTAATTAACAAGAGAAACAAGTAGACTACTTTAAGCAGCTATGTTTGGGCTCTACGATGACATTGAATGAATAGAATGGAATTGATTCCAATATTGGTACGAAGGTTGTAGAATTTTTATGCTCTCTCTGAAAGAGTTATCCTTTTCAGCAAAGGTAGATGACAACCTTATAAACGATTTTTCAAATTTTCGAGTATCTGCTATTATTTATGATTCTTGTCATTTGGATCGACATTTTAAGATATATTGAGCCTCACTCATAAAATTACTGTTTCGAAAGGTACGTAAACTAAATTCAGAACGAATGTCTTTATCTATTATAAAGCTATACTTTACAGCACTGTGTTTATACGTGACACCAAATAAATTTCTTACCATGAAGTGTTTCCTTTTATTTATAAATGGCATTCTATGATGCTTAAGAGGACAGCGAATCACTAATGAAGATAGGCTGTAACATGCAAACTTGTTTAAATTTCATATTTCTTTTACCATATGCAGTCCATAATAGGTTTAAGATACTAATACATATTTAATCGGCTGAATAAACTCTCTTTGTCTTCGTTTGGAGTGCTACGGTTCACTGTTTTGCCACACGAGAGCAAGTGAGACCGGGACCTACTACTTAACTCCTTGAGGACCAGCACGTAAATGCTATACGAGTCAACCTTTGTGAAAACTGTTGCTATTTAACGTCATCTAGTAATTAAATCTAACATTTAAAAATTAAAATAAAAAGTTCCGAACTCCGATTGTGCATATGCGACGCTGGTCCCTCAATATCAACCGGAGATCGTCGCGTGGAGGCGAAGCTGGACTGATAAGAGTGAAATCGCTGCATCGCGTATACGAGACGTTGGCCGCGAACAGGCTAAAGCAGATTCTGAACGGCTACCAACATCTATGCCATCAGCTAGAATTGACCTCTTGAACTCCAGTATCGGAGAGCAGCGCTCTATTCAGCCATCGTCCGACGAATGCCTCTGGTATTAATGAGTTAAAATGGACGAAGTGTACTACTTTCAGCATAGTAGAAATATCAGGTATTAAAGAAGTTTGAAGTTTGTTTACAGTTTTGCACTTTAGCATTCAAGTCGTTTGTGATATAGCTAAAACTTACTTGTATGGAGAGGAGTGTTGCTTGTATGAAGGTGAAAACTACTTCTCCAGTTCTGCTGTCAGGAGTAGCTATGACCAAAATGTAAGTGACGCCCAATAGTGGTATCAGAACGAGTAGAGCTTTAGTTGCTTTCCTGTAAAGGAAAAGGAAAACCTAAATCCACAGTAACTTGCATATACAGATATGAGACAGGTCTAAAATTTGGAAATGTAATTTACGTATAAAATACCAGGACTTATTTGGTTTGTTGATGTTAGACTCAGTAAATTAGTCTAGTCTCAGGTCTTCCTTTCTTGAGCTATTTATTTTTCATTTGAATTCCTCCCGTATCGTTGTGTTCTATAAACAATAGCATTTAAAAAGAGACCTTTATATTACAGAGATTTTATATTACTGAGTTTTATGTTTACATTTAAATTCTATGCTTGGGAAGCATACTTTCCACAGAACCATTTATAGTTATACAAAACCTCAGTGGCTTGAACAAAATCAAAATTGGACCATCACGGACCTTTTGTAGGTCAGCAGTGGTTTGTTAGCAGCTATGTATCGCTGTCGTGACGTTCTGGTCTTCAGTAATTAATTCATTGTGTGGCCGTAAAGGTTGGGTAGGATCAGACTAAATTGAATTGTTGTCATAGAGAATTAAATTTAATGTTGATAATTTGCCATGGATTGGATTGGTTACACTCTCTATGGTCTACTGTTTTGTTACACGACCATAGAAAGAGGACAAGTATGTTGCGCATCCTTGTCCTTGTGCGCTTCTTGGATCTTTCTGCTACATTTTTTACATTCTTCACTTTATAATTGGAAACCAGAGGCGAAGCTAAGGCTTTTAACACCCAGAAGCAACTGAAGATTGCTCCCACTTTCTGTTGCCAAAAGGAAATTTAAAAAGAGAGAAAATATCTAAAATGTCTTTTATAAAATATTAAAAATCAAAATAATTTTATTTTACTATATTAAGTATTTTAAAATTGTAAAGTGCATTTTTTCGTATTTTCACTTAAAAAGTTATAAATATAGAACTAAATATAATTTTAAAAATATATAGATATTATTCAAACATAACACTGCATAAATACAAATCATTTGGCATATTTGTTATGATGTATTGCAAAATGTCAAACAATGCCTAGTGTCAGCCGTGCGACCTCTTTAATACGATCAAAAATATTTTGGGTGGAAATCAAACATTTTAGACTAGTGTAGGGGATAAATTATTGTCAGTTGTGAATCTATTACTACTAACAGATTCGAAATCAATATAAAAAATATCAACAACAAAAAAAAAAACGTTCTTAAATTGAGGAGGGAATTGACTAGGCAAGACTAATACTTTTTATTTTCTTTTTAGTGTTTTTAAGAATGGAAAACATTTTATTTTAGAATTTTGTAGCATCGGCTTGATGCCCTCTAAATGATGCGTTCAAGGACTGGTGTCACTCTTTGCTTTGACCTAGCTACGCCATTGACAGGAGCTAATTGTTGCATATGATTTTCCACTCTAGCTAAATGCAAACCTTCTGGAACCACACACTTCTTTGCTTGAAAACTAGCAGGATGGTTTTTCCTTTTTCTTGAGGAATAACCGCATTTAGCTGTCGAGCTATTTCGTAAGATGATGTCGAAGGTAAGTAATGTTCCCAAGGTTCAAGATAGGGTTAAACACTGATAAAACTCAAGATCATCTGTCGTAATCAAAAGTAAGTTTAAATTCTATTTTATTCCTCAAGCTTTGATTCTTTCCCGCAGTAATAACTCCAATAGATCAACTACTGAAGTAGCTTAAACTTGGCCGTCGATGAGTGAGACATGTTCACTTATGTTTAAAACAGAGGTTCCCAACCTTTTCTGATTCCCATTACAAGAAAAAATAGTCCAACTCCCCCTGTTTCACAATAGTTAATTATACCAAATATTAACATACTGTTGCATATTATCTATATCTGTTTTATCTACCTATTCACCTATTAAGAGTCAGAAAGTAGAAATTAATTAAAGTGGTACCAAATGTAGATAAAAATTGCTTATTAAAAATCTAAAAACGAGTATAAAATCAAAAGGAATAAAAACTAATGAGACGGTTGAAACTAGTGGAGTTTAAGCATTTTAGTAATGTCGAGTTCCAGTTTTTTTATACTTCAATCAGAAATTTCCACGTTCTGTGTTTATCCTTTTCTTAAAGAGTCAAACAGCTTCTGCATTAGGACCACGCTTAGCCAAATACGATGATGGAAATGCAATTAAAATTTCTGTCCTCTTGTCCAGGGGTGTACAAACGACGGTTAGGGGAGGAATTCACAATATTTATAATTGAAAAAAAAATATCGTGTTTATAATGGTAAATACAACATGATTCGATTGATTTATTGACTATTTTTAAAGATATAATTAATATTTTAGCAGTATTATTTTTACTGACCGTAACACTTGTCTGCTTGAATGCCCCCTTCCATTATCTTTGAATCCGTTACAACACTCCATGGAAGGGTTCAGAGAACATACTAGGGGAGAGGGAGTAAACCCGTTGAGTACCTATGGTTTACACCCACTTGAAAATTGATGTTTAAAATAGAGTAAATTCCAGCAGCTTCAAAGATTTATTCTAAAATGTATTTAGAGAAGTATTTACCTGTATTGTTCCGATTCGACAGTATTTGTAGCTCTCAATTTCGTGAGAAGAACCCACATGATTTTTATGAGAAAAAAGATGTTAATCTGGAAAAGAACAAAACTTTTAGTCATCTGAATCACTGTACGTTACTTATGATAACTGTTGTTACAAGTTATATTATTTTTTAAAAAAGGGAAATATGGAATGAGAGAAAAACGCGCACATAAGATCAGTTGTACAAGTCCTTGTACCGAATTCTTTTTTTCCCTCGAAATTACTCTCCCCCCTTTTTTACAACTCTCAGGCTTTTAGCGAGGCTCCGTTGAATTTTTTTCGGGCACGCCTCGTCACGGAGGTTCCGCAGGGTGGGCCAATGAAAGTCTGTCACATTGATTTCAGCGTGATGGTCTGGAGGTCCAAGTTTTCGACTATCTCCTCTCAAAAATTTCCTGGTTTTTTGTTTGGCTTTTCGGTTCCTCGTCTTTCGTCGAAACGAGCAAATTTCCTATAAGTTTTTACTTCTTTATTTTATGACACGTGTAGAATTTTGTAAATTCAGAAAATTCGACACGAGTTTGTAAAGGTTAATAAATTTGTCAGTTTATGTGGCTAAGCCTAAATCTATATTTTACAAAAGATGTACTTACCAAAAGAACGAGAATCACTGGACCAATAAATATGTAATCATAATAATCCCGCTTCTGCCAAGGACACCTGTTGGAAAAGACATGTCGTCATAAAATGCTACTTTAAACCCATATATTGAAAAGGAAGAAATCAAAAACAATTTTCTTCATGACAGCTATTATTATCCAATGATATATAGGAGAAAAGCGCATTTATGTGCTAGAGTAAAATATATATTCAAATCCATTTTTTTTGTATCTTTTTAAAATTTAAACTCAAGAAACATTGTGATGATTGGAATAAATACAATCATCCTACTGCTATACAAGCCACATACAAATAATTATGTTAAAGCTAAATATTTGGAAGAATTTACGTACCTTTCTGAATATATATATATATATATATATATATATATATTCAGAAAGGTACGTAAAATGCTTACGTACCTTTTACGTAAAATTCACGTAATTCTTACATAAATCACATAATCTCTCTCTCTCTCTCTCTCTATATATATATATATATATATATATATATATATATATATATATATATATATATAGATAGATAGATTGATAGGTGTGCTACTTTTGCTTGGGTATTTCTTTTATTATGTTTTTTAGATATATGTGTTTGAGTATTATTTAGGTTAAGTCTTCTTTTTCTTTTTCATTGCCGTAAGTTTGTTTTGTACGTTTAAATTTATGTTAATGTCGTAGTGATGTACATAGACTCCCGGGAGCATTACTAAAGTGTAAAACCGGTTTAACCGGGGTTTGGTGGATCGCAACCCCCACCTGGTCTTTTCAATACATCACTTTCTGTGGATAGATTTTTTTTTTAATCTTTTATAGATTTTAATATATATATATATATATATATATATATATATATATATATATATATATATATATATATATATATATATATATATATATATACACAGGGTTCATTTTACGTTTGTATGTATTTAATCCTTTCGGCTACGTGGCGTATTTCATTGAGACGAGAAAATTAATTTTGTTGTTATCTAATATAGGTATTAAAATAATATTTTTAAAGATTTTAATCTACTTTTATTTGTTAAAAAAGAACGTAAAACAATAAAATATTAGTTTCTTTTTGTCATAGGCGGAAGCGATTACTTTTCACATATGCAAAATATTCACATATGCGAAGAGTTTTCTTTTCCCCTCGTCTTCTTATAAGAGTTTTCACCATTTATATTAGTTGTTATATCATTTATACATTCACCTGCATTAAGAAAAATGGGTAATGTGACAAAGAGTAGGTGCCAATAATGTCGCCAAGTCACCAAATTTGGCGATGAAAATTTTTCGTGAGATTTGGAGATAAAGTTTAGTAAGCATAATAATATTTATTTATTTTACAAATGCCGGATAATTAGCACCTAAGACATTAGCCCAGGGGCTTTCCAATACTTTTAAACAATGCCTTCATACTGAGAAAGTAAAACACAATTGCTTAAAAAATATTCAAAAGTCGTTAGATGACTGGAGTCACATAAAGCTGTCCAGTGAATCCACCACTTGAATTCTGTAGAGATGGTCTTGTAAACAGTCAATAAGTGTAATAATGTAAAGTAAAGTAAACTAAAAAATGCATATTTGTATGCAGATGTCTGTTATTCTTTTAGTTCATTTTATTTAAAACGGCATTGCCAATTGAAACTTTCCTTTCTATGCTGAGTATAAATATTTATCTGGGGATGAAGGGGATTAAAGCCTCAAACAACGTTATTCTTATTTAATTGAGCTTGGAGACTATATGCCATTTCATTTATTTTCCTTTAATTACGTGCTAAAATAATCATATTTTTTTTGTAAATTAATTCATTTGATAGGGTTTAAAATGTGTTTTCAAATAAAACAATTTTTCTTGGGTTTTGACTATACATATTTTAATAAATGCGCTATTTCTTTTATAATAATAAGTTGTTTTATTTACAAAATTATAATCTATCATTTTTTTAATCTTTAAGGGGAAGTAATGCCTATTTTATGAGATAATTAATGCAGTTATTTATTACTCCTTTCTAAGAATATGTGAAACATTCACCCAAACGAGTGGGAAATCTCACAGGCATTTCCCTATTTCGAAAATTTGACAGCAGATGTTTCGTGTTCTGTGGATAAGATAGTCTGAAAGGAAAAAAAAAAATCATAAATTTGGCAGCGGTCGCATATGCACAGCACACGGTACTGTTAAAAACGTAGGCGTCTTCACTTTTGCTTAAAACTTCCTAGTCATGACAGGTGAATGACTGGCAGGAAACTAGAATAGCGGAGGATTCGTGGTTTAATAATTGACGGGGAGTACCCAGAAAGAAAACAAGAACTCTGACCGTCACAGCATCTCAAGTTAGTTGAAAAAAAAAAAAGAAAAAAAAAAAAAAAAAAAAAAAAAAAAAAAAAAAGCAAAATTTAAATGTCCTATCTTCTAACCTCTTAAAGTCCACGATTAAAAGATATTTGGCATTTAACGTGTCTCAGAACTCTTAAACCTTCTAAATTTTTGATTTTTTTTTTAAATATATGCTATAGATTGAGATTTTCTACGCATTTAAAATTGCATAAAATATTCCGCATAGTTTAAAAGTTATGATTAAAAATATAAAAGACACTCAAGTGCTTGGCAGTTGTTTACTTATTACTTTAAATTGATTTTTTGAAGAATACAAATGTTTAATGCTATGCGTACTATTTCTCACAACCTATTTAATATTTTTGCATAAAATTTTTAGCATTTCAATTTAATAATTTGTCATTGAACTAACATTATTGCTATGAGAGTCATAATTTTTGTTTTATAGAGGTAAATGCATGTCAAAATGACCCCCCTCCCCCCAAAAAGGGTAAAATTATAACCATGTCTTAAAAATATAAAATGTGCTTGAACTTATAGTTTGTTTTTTAGTTAAATTCAGTTTTACGAGTATGTCCTTCTTTAAATACTTAAAGTTTAACAATTGTGTGCAAAATATTTCTTGTAAACATGCGGGCAAATAAGAACAGCTTTAATGAACCAAAAAATCAAGTCATAAATACATGTATTTTTTAAATATCCTTTATTGCTTTTATAAGTATTTAAGGTCAGTTTATTGAAGAGATATATAACAGATTTCGACAAAAAAATTTTCAGACATTTTATTATGAAATAAAAAAGTTATGGAAAGTCAAAAAGTTGTAACAAAACCATGGGATTCTAAAGTTTAACAGTCAAGCGAACCCTTAATAGAATTAATGTTAATTAATGGAATAAATGTTATCTTTGAACCTTGAAATTTGAAATACGGAAAAAGAAATTACATTTGATTGGGGGTGGGGATTCGGAGATGGTTTGACCGGGAAAATAATATATATATTTTAAATTTTAGTTATATTGGGAGAATTATAAACAGTTATCACTAAAATGATTTAATAAATTAATAACTATAAATAGCTATACATTAATTAGCTATTAGTTAGCTATTAATTAATAGCTATTAATAAATAGTTATAAATTATAATAAATTTTTCAAATTCATTATTAAATCAACTATTATGTATTATGGCTAATTTTTTGTATTTTGAAGTGGTTTTTAGTGAAGCACCGTTTTCTGTTCTTTTGGTTTTTTAATTTCAATTTTTATTTTTGCCAATTTTTTGTGTCTCGTATCATTCCGCTACTTTGTTCTCACAATTTTTATCATTTTCGTGATGCTTTGTCTTGTTTTATGTTTAAAAAAATAAAAAAAAATGCTAAAATATGTATATTAGAAACTAAATTTTTGTATGGGAGTGAAGTAAATATCTGTCTTATTCAGCCTTCTCATATGCAGAATGCACAGCATACGGTACTCTTAAATTATAGACATCTTCACTTCTATTGACAAGTTATTCATCACGGAAGGGAATTGATTGGTAGGACAATAGAATAGTAGGGGAATCATGGTTTAATATCTGATGGGTAGCTCAAAGAGAGGAAAAAAACCTCTGACCCCCCCACGCTGTAACGTCACTGGATCCTGTGGTAGTGTGTGGGTGTCGAAGTTGTGGTGACACGACGTACAGCTTAAAACAATAACAACTTATATTCTGGACTAAATGTAAACCTTTTTACAGAGTTACCGAATGGAAATCACAGGACGCAGGATGAGCTGGTACGGATTCAAAGTCCCAAGTTCGTAGTGAACCTCAATAGCAATCTACGATCAGGTGCTCGACGGATGTATGGTTGTACAGGGATACAACTTGGGCTCTTTGAATCTCACAAAAAACTGAAAGTGGCTGTCCAAAAAAACACAAACGCAACCTCTTGTTGCCTCCTCGTTTCTCAAGTTGTCAATCGTCTTCGGGCTAAAATTCGGGCCGTCTGACATCACTTTTCGTCTTATCCTATTCGTTTTTCCTTCCGGCGTCGCCGTCCTGCTAGCCTCTGATTGGTCTTTTCGTTGGCGTCGGAGAGTCTGTCCTTTTCGCGTCGCGACCGACCTTCTAATCACCTCGGACATCTCAAGGCTTGTAGAACCGAAAATACTTTGTAGTTTAGTGTCAATTTTCCAGACAGAATGTCACCTTGGCCTGAGTTTTAACAAAACCCCTTTGTGAAGTTAATGGGGTGTTGCGACGTCAAAACACCATGAAAATACATAGAAAAAACAATGTTTAAATGCTCTGCCTTTAAAATAAGAGAAATGCTAAATTTATTATTATTTTCAGCAGATTAAATATGATAGAACATTTAACTATTTAAGGATAAGTTAAATTAGATTAAGTAAATTTCATTTTAACTTCTACTATGGTGTGAAGTATTCCTACCTCCCCCCTCCCACTATATGAAATTAAAAGGTAGGCCATTTTATTCATCTTATTTCTTTTTATGTTGGACTACATAATATTTTTAAAGCATATTTTATAAATGCTACAATCTAAAATAGAATTTTATCTAATGAATGAAAATTGATCACATCAACAAAGGGTTCTGTTGAGGATTATTTAGCTGAGTAGAGGTATCTCGGCAAGGGCAGTGATCTTATAACTAGAGAGTTACGAGATCGAACCGTGATCCTATAAATAAATTTGTGGTCATATTGTCCTTGGCAGACCAAGCCTGGGGGGGGTCTTCTGTTTGGTCCCTGCTTGTAAAAGAGCCCACTTGATGTTAAGCCAGTCATCGGTCATCGTGGTTACTCAAGTGGAACTGCATATTACACCTATCCCTGGACCAGTCACATATACGGGGTTTATTAGAACTGCTAATAGGCCTTCCTACAACAGGAAGACTTTTAGCGGTATATTTACTATATTTAAATATGTTTATTATGTCCTTAGAAAGGTTAGCAGTAGGGTATAAGGCTCGGTTTGGAGCTCTACGGTCTACTTTTTGGCTACACCAGGACAAATCAGACCGGGACCTACTTCTTAAAGCCAATTCCGAACAGCTACGAACATCTATGCCAGCTACCATTTTAATCCGAAGTATCCGGTACTGAAGGGCAACGCCATAGTGCGGACTGACAAAGGTTACGAACTCCTTCTTTAAAATAATCTCCAAGGTTTAGAAACATGTTATTGAGTACGTAGCAAGTGAATAAGAGATTACTGAAATAAAATAAAAAAATACCACTTTTTAAATTTGAAATTTAGAAAATAAATTGATGCACAATTACAGTTATAAGTTGTAAATGCAAAATATTACTTGTGATATACTTTTTAAAGTATCAGTAATAATTGAATCTAAAGTATATTAATTAATGGCCCTGATGAATTCAAAACCTACACATTGAGTAAGAAATCAGCAGGATTTCAAGTATTTGAGGCCTTTTAAAGTTTTTCTTTGGCACTAAAAAGTAAAATTTATCGAGATAAGTTATTTTTAAGATAAATCACAGGCCTTAGGAAAAAGGCGGGTGTTTAGAAGTAAAATCCTTTAAGACTTGCTTATTTGTAGATACTCAAAAGACAAAGAAACTGTGAAAAACGTATAGGTAGTCGATGTTAAAGCAGTCATGCTTTTACTGCTTGTTTTGATGTCTGCCACTGAACGTCATTTAAGAGAACTTCTAATTATAAGTTTGCTTAGTTTTTACGTTTTAAGTAAATGTGTCACATTCCGGTAAGATTTCGGTTAGTTACCGTACATTTTTTCAAATTGTTTTTGTTATTTTTACCTTTGAATTTGAATACATCTTGTTTCAAAATATGTTAACTTATTGAAATTTACCTAGTCTATAATATATGTAGGCTATTTGATAAGTAACAAGGTACATTTTATAGTAGAGAACGTGTAGTAACACGCCAGAGTATCACATGGCTAAACACCAGATTATTTCACGGTGTCTACCATCTGCTGTTATTGCAGTCGATATAGAAGCGCTCTTGGAGCAACATTATGCGATGAAATTGTATTTAGTTGTAACAAGAGGGAACGAAATTTTAACAGGATTACAATGTACATCACTGAACAAAGATCAACAAATGCTAAACTATTATCTAGGAGAATCGTCGAATCACAGGCAAATCAAAAAGAAGCGTCTATTGCTAAAGTCGGACATCTTATTGCAACATTACAATGTACATCACGGAGACAATGATCAACAAACCGGTGACTATTACCCAGGAGAATAGCCGAATCATAGGGAAGTAAAAAAAAAGTCCATTGCTGAAGTCGGACTTTTTATTGTCCCACAGTAAGGCAACGACCTATTTTCTCTTTTCCGTGCTGAGCGTTTTACGGAAGAACGGCATATAGGTCATACCAGACCCCCTATAGAATCCTGAACTCGTCCCTTGCGATTCCTGGCTGTTTACCCATTTTAAGGTGTGTCTCAGGTAATTCTTTTGTTGAGATAGATAGTGCTGGAAATAGCAAGCACTCGAATTTCGCCAGGTTCGCGACTGTATTTTTCGTACAGATATGTGGGAGGTTTGATTCGTTTTAAAGATGGAACAATTAAGTTACTTTTTGATTAATGTTGGTTTAGTTTTTTATCTATTCTTAGAGATATTTCTATTAAAATTGAACTGATCTTTGATCTGAACCACCGACTTTGTAAATAATGCAAATAAACTTTTTGTTTGTATTAAAGCTATCCAACTCGAATTTTGCAACTTATTTGAAATTGCTCACTATTATCCATTAAAGACAACCATTTATAAGGCAACAAAGTATGTGTAAAAACTTCGAAGACAGTTTTGAAACAACTCTTAAAAACGAGTTTTACCTGTGCTTAAGGATACGATAAAACATTGGGACAAATGTATTGCCTCTCTCGGTAGTTATTTCGAAAAATACCAAGCAAATAATGATCAATAAAGGTAACCTGATGTGTGTGTAAATTTAGTAATATTACTCCTTCAAAAGCACTTGTACATCTTAAACCTTTGTTAAATGTTAAACTGACTCTAGATTTATCGCCCACGTGGCTGCGACGCAATCAAACTCCTTAAAAACCTTCGCAAGCTTGATAGGAAAAATAATAATCTCAAATTCTTTGATTCCCCCTCGATCTATTTTCAGTAAGTCGGACATTGCTCGCGTCATCTTTCTAAATTTGAGTCAGATTTTCCCCATCGTTCTCTGAGAATAGAGTGACTGGGTTATTAATGTACTGGTGCCAGACGAATTTGGCTGACAGGGGAAGGAATTCTTAAGCAATAACTATAAAGTTCTGAAGTAATAAGTGACTTATAAAATTTATTATCTTTCCTGTTCGAGATATCTGTCAGTCATTCATTCGATTTTGATTCATTGTCTGATTTACTCAATGAGACTCAGCATCCTTATTTTAGGTTAGTTAAGGAAAAACATAGTACCTTTCAGAGAATTAAAATCTTAATTATAATAGCCTTTTCCTAATCTTAAAAGCTTAACTATAATAGCCCCATCCTAAAATAAAAAGATATTTTCTGTAATAACATACTGACTCTCGAAAATTTTCGACTTTGGTGTTTCAAGTAATAAATTTTTCATGTTTATATAAAAATTTACACCGGGTAAGAAAAGGAAAAAAATCTGAAATTCACTTATCTGCGAAATAACTTTCAAAAATATATATTAGAAACTAAATTTTTATACTGAAATAAAATATCTGTTATATTCTGTAAACCAAACATTAGAGGTATTTGATATTTTAAAATTTAACACTTGACTGACAGTAGGAACAAGTGAAGTACTAAAATTAACACTATATGTTTTTGTAATTTTTAGAATATTAGAAGTAAGTTTCACTCTTTCTACTTAAATAAACTTTATATTGATTAATTCAACACCTTTAATTAGATTTCGGCTATAATCGTGATGGCTCCATCGGACTCTAGACACTAAGTAATGGGACGATGGCAGCTATAACAGCAAAAATTTAAAAACGCAAATGACAGGTTTGATGACTCAAATAAGCAATTTTTTGTGTGCAACAATGTATTTTTTGGGGAGTTTTACCCGAAATGTTAGTTCACAATCCAAAAAAGAAAGAAAAAAATGGCAAAAAAATAAATTCAAGAGAAAACACGATCGCACTACTCCCTTCACAACCATGTGCATACTGAAGTTGCAAGTCCCGTAACAGGTGGAAAACGAAATTCAACTTAAAAAATTGTTTCCAAAACATGACATTAGACTTCTACTTGTAAGCTGGTAAATGCACATTTGTGCCGCTATAGCCGTAGTGTCTGAAAACGACCGTTTCGTTTTGGACTGCTATTGCCGTCATACCACATAGTGAACTTTGCTTTGACGGCTATATACGCAAGTGTCCGTCAATGTGTTAAAAAACTTAACTATCAATAAATTCAAAACAAAAAAATTAGCATTTATCATGTTTTTAAACAAAATATATTGCTTATCTTAATGTAATTGAGGCTCAAGGAATACAAATGATACTTAGCTTCTAATTAACATAAAAATTAGCTTCTAATTTGTAAATTTCAAAATTTTGTACCTTTAGCTGTAATATAAAATATATTGCTGTATAATAAAATATCAACTATAATACAAAGATGTATTAGTATAAAAACATAATATATATTAGCCTATATTAACTTCTAATTTAAAAATTCAAAGGTTATTTTCGAGTTTGATTTATATTCACTTGGTATAAGTGTTTTATGATTTCAAAAATATTTATTGCTTCTTATAACGAAATTAAATAATTTTATAAAGTTATAATTTTAATTATGACGAAATAAAAATTGTATTCTAAAAAGAGTAGAAAATTTTTATCTTTAAAATTTCAAATCATTATATTTTAAATTTCATTACAAAGCAATTTTTCGTTCTAAAGAAAAATATTCGTAATACGGATATCTCTTTAGAATAAGAAATTGCTTTGTAATGAAATTTAACGCTGTGGTTTGTCACTAGAGTTTATCGTCATTTGTTGTGCTCTCTTTAGACAATACCATGAAAATGATATTAACTTTAAAACTTGAAGAGAATTTGAAAATAATAACTGTGATGGCAAATCACACAGGATAAAAAAAACTAAACTGTGTATGATTTAATGGGCTTTGTCCACATCATATTTGTGTATTGTAACATCTCATTTTAGTTGATCTGAAGGAGTAGATCTATTAACTATGAATGTTTTCTAACATCATTATTTCGGTGTAAACTACTCAAGTCTTTTTAGTTCAATACCTTTTCTTAAAAATAAGTTGTGACAGTTGTTAGAAACTTTTAAAGGGGGTAAAGGCATTATCACATGTCAACATATACGGGTTAGTATATAACTCCTTGTTCTAAAGAAAGTGCAGATTTTTTATGTTACAGATTTTAATCACACACATACACACAAAAAAAATTACGTATTCTTCCAACAGGAAAAAAAAATTCTAAACTGAATGTGTTGATTTTTCAAGACGTGTATATTGGCTTGTGATAAGACTTTACAAGAAATTTCAACACAAAGTTCAAAGACCCCTGTTTTGTGATATTTTTTTCTAATGCAGCTGTCACTACCAAAACATGGCTGCCAAGCTGTTACTCTTTTAGCACCACCCGATGAGCACGTGTAGCTTAAGGAATACTAAGGACGCGAGTAACATTGCCCCCGCTGGGTTCTCGTAATTTCAAAGCAGAAGACTCCCAGTCTTAGTCTGCCATACTCCGAGTATAGTTTGAGCTTGGAGCACATTGTGACCACGAACATATTTTACGTACCCCGTCACCCTTAATGAACACAGCGGACTTTAGGCCAGTTCGAACCCGCAACCTTTGAGTTACGAGATCGCTGCTTCTACCAACTGAGCTACCGCGGCTCACCTTTTGCGAGATTGAAGTTTCAAAATTAAGTTAGATTACTGACAGCTTTAATTTCCAACCACTCCAAGGTTTTAATCCAACCATCTATGGCTCAAATTATTTTACATAAGGACTGTTAGTTGTTTTTATAATTAGACACTAGTTAGTCATATCCATATCAAATTGTTTATAAATGGCATCGTGGGACGTTTGAAATTAACATGAATAAAACTGGCTACAGTATTCAAAATTATTTAAATTCCCTTTTTTTTTTAAACTTTTAGAAGACCACAATAATTTAATTTACTCGTCAATACATATTCGGCTGGAAGGATTCGGGCTGAGTTATTGTAACCGACCTAAAAACAATTTTCATGATAAAAATCGAAAACAAATTAATATACATTGAATATCAGAGCTTTAGTTTCCATAAACAATTCTCTGCTTGCTTTTAGAATAATTTGATTTTTAAAATTAGATAAAATTTTCAGAATTTAATGAAATTTTAACTATACTTTTATACTATAATGATGCTGCATATACATTGAACCAAAATGTCTTATATATTAATTTAGAGATGATTTGTTGACTTTTATATCAAAAACTTATTTTTTACTTGATTTTTTGTCTTAAACTACTCGGTTGGCTGTAACTCGTTTATATTTTAGAACATTTGCCGCGGTATATCAGTCGGCGGTCTCATAACCGAAAAGTTGTGAGTTTGAGACTCGAGCCATAACCTCAATCGATACGTTTAGAGGTGGTAGACCAAGCCTGAGGGTCTTTTAATTGGTCATTGCCCTGAATTAACGAGATCCACTTTGTGTTGTCCCAGGCTGTAATGTTTGTTGCTTATGTGGGGCTCCCATAGTAAAGTGGGCAATAAATAACCACCGCTTATAAGTGGCGAGTGCAATAAAAGCAAGTGCCCTCGCATTGAAATTAATAATGATAATAAAACATATTCTTTAAGTTCAATTTATACATAAGGGATATATGTCTACATATATCAAACAAAAGTAATATGCCTTTACATTACTCCAACCAAAATATATGCAATATATTTTAGTTGGTGTGAAGTGTAAAAAAGAGCCTTTTTCTTTCAACTTTTGATAAACTGAAAAAATTTATCCCTTTTTATATTTTTTATATAACTCAACCTTAACCTAATCTTTTATAACCCAATATAGGAATAACTTAAAAAAATAATTCCATAAGCCCTTATTAAAAAATATTGGCTTCGAACGGGGTCAGTTACCTTAAATTGAAGTTGCAGTTCAAAAAATATAGTTCCCAACAAAACTGCTCTGATAAATTTTCTGACTTTCCCTGACCAAAACGAACAAAATTCTCTTTCACATGTAATATTACCTCATTTAATTAAATTTAAAAGTGGTATTAGTTATTATAAACATTAGAAAAGTTATTAATTTGAAAGCATTATTAACTTAAAATGAGTCTATTCTAAAAGCTTTTTAGATTAATATTTGGAAAAGCAATAATGAAGGAATTGACAACTCAACTTGCAGTTTCCGGAACTCGTGTCAATTCAACTTTTGTTTATGCTTATTTTTACGTATTCGAATTTATTTGTTGTGTGTCTTGTGCTGAATATAAGGTGGACAACAAATCTCATTATTTTATTCAAATTGTGTTATTTCATTAAATGTAGTTTTTATTATGGAACTTCCCAGTGCTAGTTAATTAGGTGTGATGTGGAAATTACGTTCAGAGAGCCTGGGGTAAGTAACTCTAACCCTATTTATTTTTGTTCTGTTGTTAAGTGTGAGCTAATTCAGTATCTATTCTAACTATTCTTAACGTATAAATCAATTTTAACTATTCTTAACAATGGTTATAAAACTAACACAAAATAAACTTACAGCGAACAGTTAAAAATGTATCCAGTACATGATAGTATAATAAATTGTTTTAAAAACCAAAATGAATAAAGAAAATGTTTGTATATATATTATATACTGCCTTAATCCTTTGTCCTGTACACCACATATGATATACGCATTTGATGCTTTTTGAATTTGTATATCATATGTGATACATGATGATATAAAATATATAAAAGCTTGTATATAAAATAAAATTCTTGTGTATCACATGTGATAAGTATTAAAAATACATATACTAATACTTAAAAGGAGATAACTAGACATGCTTTAACTTGCACATAAATGAAACTTTTTATTTTTAACAAATAATTTAAAGGGTTTAACTATAAAACTTTGTGATGCTTTGATTTCATTTAATTTAGTTCATTTTCAATTGGGAATAATTCCATAATTTGGCTTTCCGAATTATTTTGTTTATTTATTTTGCGTGTTTTCCCCGACTTTTAGAAAATACAGTTGACTCCGGTGATCGTGGTTAATGTTATCAATCGCTTATTGTTATCGAAATCACTTGGTCCCGATTTCCTCTATTCATTTGTATGTTAAAATTATCTCTTTATGTGATCATTACATCGGTTAATGGGATCAGTTTTCGAACCTCATTTTAACTGGCAAAGGAATATTCATAATATATTCAGAAAAAAAAACCATTCTTTTCTTTCCCTTCGCTGTTCTTTGAATTTCGGAGAATTCTCATCTTCAACCTAAGGAAATTGGGAATGAAAAAAGGAGTGGGATACTACAAGTTCCTGGAATTTTTCAGAAATACGCACACCCTACTGATAGTCAATGGTTGTCAGATAAGCAGAAGGCAACACATTATTATCAGAACTAAGAAGGAGCATATGCACATTTTATGCCTTGCTCGCTTACATGCAGCTTGTCGATATGAAAGCCAGAAAGCGAAAGGATTTAACATTAAAACGAAAGATTGAAATTTTAAATCTTTATGACAGGTTGATCATGATTATGAACAATTTATTAATGAGCTTCTTAGAAAAAACTGTAAAAAGTCAACAACTGATCAATTTTTTTAAATATGTATACAATTCTTATGTTTTAAAAGATAATATGCAGTACATAATTATAAGGTGTGTTTTTTGATTTTGTTTTGAAATTTAGTACGTGGGAATTAAAGGTGGGAGGGGAATTTATTTAATTTTGCATATCGTTTATTGTTATCAAAATCACGGTGTCCCAAACTGATCGGTGTAAATTTTCATGACTTTTGATAACTTCTATTCCTGACGATTTTCCAATTACCTGATTTCCCAGGTTGCTTCGAAACTTGTAAAATCACCTCGAGGGTGTTATGGCGATAAGGTTACTTTAAATCTTTTTGTATTTATATCTGACACTATGCAAATACATGAATTTTCCACTTAAAATATATAGTTACTATACTTTAATATAGGAATGAAATATTTTGTGTTTGTCAATTTTTTTTCTAGAGGATAAATAATATTTTCTTGCAAATGTGTTATAACAGATTTTTTCCTTCTTGTTTCCGGTTTCTTTCTTGCACCATCTGGTCATTTCCTGACAGAGAAATCTCTATCTCTGACAGATATGGATATTTTACCTGACGCGAGTAAGCGTGGTCTCGCATAACAGAATAAAACAGCCGTAGTTTTTTCTTTTGTAACTAACGCTTGCCATATTTCTTAACGTTTTCATATTGAAAAATTTCAGCGCCAAGTTTTTGTTGCCCTATTATAAATTATGAAAGAAGATATTTTCTGACGTGTGAGACATTTCAGAGCCGGTATGGATATTCTTGCATTTCTGCCATTCATATTTCAGATTCAGGTTCATAAAATATTTAGAGGAGATTTCCTTTATATTTTGCTGGCGCAAAACGTATGTGTCATATGGAAACATATGGAAGCAATGGGAGAGAAGGGTGGTGATGGTAACGATGAGATTTTCAGTTAATGTGATTTAGCAGAAAGCTTAGAGTTTAGAAGTGTGGAGAGAAGGGGGAAGTACTCTATATCGTTCAATACATGACAAAAAGTAATAATTAGCTAATAATGTAAAATTCAGGGTAATTTACATACTTCATGAGCTGATTAATAAGTTAAAGATTCGTCTTTATTTACGTGGTATATCAAAATAACTACTGTGAAACGTAATGCATTTTCCCCAGCTTTCTGTCCACCTCATCAACACGTGTAAAAGTCAGTTTTACGAAAGTTATTCTGAAATCCGTCCTCAATATTTATCCATGCTTTGTTGTTTTTAAAATGACTGCATTTCATTGGATATTCAAGCAGAGAAAAGAGCCAAAAATCGCATGATCAAGGAACCACCATTAGTGAACACGACAGTCTTTGGCTGTCTCGGGCCACGAATTCGCAACCCTCCCGTTACGAGTTGCTGCTTTTGTCGACTGTGCTATCGCAGATTATTGCGAAGTTTACTTTATTCATAACATAGTTTCAGGTACACACACACACACACACACACACACACACGCACGCACGCACGCACGCACGCACGCACGCGCACACGCACACACATATATATATATAATAAAGTTGATAAAAGCACTATTAACGGACAAATGTTGCTTATTTTTATACAGTTTTTTTCATTAGATTCATAATCTGTAATCATTATTTTAATGAATTTCGCAGTTAGTATTATAAAAGTTTATTTCTGTTTATAAATTTTACAAAATTTACTGAGCATAATATTTATGTCCCATGTTTTCATTCGCCTGTTCTTATGCTATAAAAATAAGGTTATAAAATTGTAGGTTAATCAGAAAAACCTTAGTGACTCAGTGCCTAATCCGAGAGTCTTGGGTTCGCAATCATAGTTCTATAAATTTATCTTTGAGTTGGAAAGGTTTAAAAGTAGCTACAATTTTGCAATGAAAGTTGATAAATATTTTAGAATCGTAACGGCAATTTTAAATTTTGGAAACTAAAATTGCTGTTACGATTGGAACCCAACGTCATCCCATCGAATAGGATCAAAGCAAATTTCACATTTAGAAATGTTCGTAACATTGAGGTGTCTCGATTTATTATACCGTTAGGAATGTGCTGTGACATTTATTGCGTCACTATGCAATGAAGTACTTGTGCACAGCATGTTTCGCAGCAGGTATGAAGTCTTGGCTTTCCCTGGGTTTCATCCTCTCACAATGGGAGACGCAATTTTTGCTGGGCTCATCTTATGTCGTGCTTTGTGTTATTGAAATTCTTTTTTTCCAACGCAGCGGGAAATACAGACATTATCCTAACGTCATAACAAGGCTGCGAACCTTTTACTCATTTAGCACCACCCGGGGAGCCCGTGTAAATCAAGGTATGTTAGGAATGCGAGTAATATTACCCCCGCTGGGTCTTTTTAATTTAGAAGCAGGAACTAAGCAGAAGACCCCCAGGCTTGGCCTGCCACCCCCAGAGGTATCGTTTGAGAACTTGGAGGACGTTGTGACCATGAACATATTTTAGGTGCCCCAGTCACCTTTAGCGAACACGGCGGATCTTAGGCCGGCTCCAGCCCCAAACTTATTGGAATTCCAACAATAAAATTATTGCGTTTGTTTTCAGGTGCTTCTAATTATCTTTTAATATAAGTTTAATGTAAATAAAGGACCTATTTTATTTTTTAGTGCTATCGAAAACCATAAAATTATGATCAATATTGCAACGAAAATTAGCTATTTCCTAATTTATTGTTTTGTAATTTATTTTAATTACGTATCTTGATCTAGATTTACTTTGGCGTTTACTTTTAACAACCGGTATTCTGACTCAAATGATATTAATAACATTATACATACTAAGAGGCTCTCGATAAAATTTATGAATTTATCTAACATACAACTCGTATAATGGAAAGTGGAATGGCTAAATAAATTATTTTAAAATACCTGTGGTCTAATCATAATATTGTTTTAAAATATCACTCTGTTTTTGGCTTCACAATTGTAAAACAATTATACCGACCGAAGTTACTATAACTTCTGAAGATGGTACAAAATATCATCACATAATGATGTTATAAACAAAATCGAATTTAATTGGCTGGTTGGCCGAAAGATGGACGTAGGGTGCTGGTCATCGGTACTACAGTTTGTGGGTTCGAATTTTACTGGGGAAGGAATGTTCGTAAGCATTCGGAAACGGATTTAACACTAGATTTACGGATGTTGATCATATACCTATTTTTACTAAAGTGAGCCAATTTGATTCATACAAGAAAATTGAAGTTTTTTGCAAAGAAAATAGTTCCAAATTAATTTAAATGAAATGTTTATTGTCAAAAAATTTATGGAAAACATTTTTTACATATAAAATCTGTTTTTGAAACGCATTTTCCGCAAACATTTCTATTACATTTAGCACAACGGTTTCTACATCTGTTTCTTTTGCATGATTGTTGAACTTGACAATTCTTCCGTGAGTCAGTAGCATGAATTTCTGTCATTGGAATCGAAGTGTTCTCGACTTCTTCTCTATATTTACTTTATACTATACTTTATATATTTTATACATTATATTTATTTATACTATATTTATTTATTTTCATATACATTCGATGAGTCAAATTGGCCCACAACCGGGAAAATAGGTATACCACATTTGATAATGCGAAATGAAGTTTACATATATTTTATTACTTAGCTAAAAACCAACGTATGTTTTTGAAAAATGATATTAAAGTTATATATATATATATATATATATATATATATATATATAAATAGATATAAATAGATATAGATAGATATAGATAGATATAGATATAAATAGATATAAATAGATATAAATAGATATAGATATAGAGATATATATAGTGATCAAATTTTTAATGAGTCAAATTGGCTTGGTCCGTAAATCTAGTGTTAAGCAGTAGGTACCGGTCTCACTACCTCGCATGCTGCAAGAAATAGACCGTAGCACTTGAAACACAAACCAAAAAATTGGCTGGTTGGAAGCGATACGGTTTACTTTTTCGGTTTGGGAGGATTAACGAAATCGTGACTTACTGCTTATAGCCAGTTCCACATGGCTAGGATCTTTCTTTCTAGTAGAAGTGCAAGTTCGAACCCATGAACTCTCTGTACTGAAGAGAAACGTCCTACTCATTCGGCCATTCCTTGACTAATTTAAGTTCGATTTTACTACAATACTGTATACGTATTTGTCCAAGAAATGAATTATTTTTAAACTAAGAAACAAAACCAATAATTTTTATTTTACAAATGACTTGCATAATATTATCTGTTCTATTGGTTATCTAGTATTTACAACACGTGATAAGCTTTAATTCCAGCTAGAGTAACGAATGCATCACTCAATGTAATAAATTTTTGGAGATGGGACGTTCTTAATCCTTTTCGACAGAGATTCAAAACCTTATTATAAAGCTTTATTATAAGGATTATTATCCGTTATATTGGTTTTTCTGGTACTTACAACACGTGATAAGCTTTAATTCCAGCTAGAGTAACGAATGCATCACTCAATGTAATAAATTTTTGGAGATGGGACGTTCTTAATCCTTTTCGACAGAGATTCAAAACCTTATTATAAAGCTTTATTATAAGGATTATTATAAAGGATGCTAAGATTAAATTTACAAGATTACATCTAGTCAATTCAAACTGAAAGTTTTGATATTTGTTTTCATTTTCAGCATTTCTTTTTGTCAACGGTGTGTGATGGGAATTTTTACATTTTGTATTTACATGATATTTTCTGAACTGCTTAGAATTATTAGCTCTTAATAAAAGATGTAAAATTTCGATAGCATATTAAAATGGACAGGAATGCAAACAACGTACTTACAATTCTGGAGCAAGGCTTTCTTCAGAATTGCTGTGATAGCCTTTCACAATCGCCCAAGTCCCCGCGATTAAGGCAGGAACCACTGAAAAGGAAATTGAACAGTCTCATATTAAGCTTTCTTCACATCTCATAACTCCATTTAAGATCAACATAGGTCATGTCAAATTGTACTTGTTGAAAAAGCAACGGTTACAGTTCATTATACCTTTTCTAGAAAAATAATGCACAGATTTCTCATGTGAATGCAAACACATTTCAACGGATTAAAGGCTTTATTCCCAACTAAACCTGAAACAAAAAGAATAGGTTGAAATTTGTTCGTTATCACACGAGAAATCCAAACATTCTTTTCTAAAAAAAAAAAAAATCGAAGATTTTAAGTTGTAGATCTTGGTCTCATTAACCGTCGTGTAGCAGAACAGTAGACTGTAATGCTCGAAACTAATTCAAACCGTTATATAGGCATTCTGATATAAACTGAATTTTTTTTTTGCCATTACAAAACTTCCTATACTTTGCACAAAGGGATAATAAAAAAGTAAAAAATTAAAATTGTATAATTCAGATTGACAGAATAAAAGTGATAGCTTCCATTTCGTATTAATTTCTAATTTAGAACTTTCAGAAGTTATTTTGCGAGTAAATGGATTTTTACTTTTTTTTCACTTGGTGTATACATTTTGTTTTTTAAAAATGTATTGCTTCCTTTAACAAAACTAAATAATTTTCATAAAATTAAAATGCTATTAATGATCGAGGAAAATTTATAAATGGGGCAAAACATTTTAGTTTAGACTAAATTAAAAGTAAGCCGTTATAAAGATTTTTTTAAGCTCAAAAGGCACCATATTCCTCTTAACCTCTTATCTGCCACTGGCGTATATATATGATTTGCGCAGTTGATGTGTTAATTTTTACATAATGGGAATACGTTAAGTAAATTATAAATGAGTGTAGTAATTCGACAATCAAGCACCGATGGCCTATATGGCCATGACGCTCTCCAGGGCTTCTCCAGGTGGTCGTGAGATCGCAAGTACTGGGCAACCCACGCGGCAGGTCACCCTTGAAATGCCCTGAGCTCGTCCGTCACGCCGCAGGCACCATCTGCGTGCGAATGAAGCAGAATTGCACTCGGGAGGGGAATTTGGAATACTGCTTCTGTATGCCCTAGCGGACCTCTTGAGGCCGGAATTAGTGAGGGTGACGCGAACCACGCAGACAAAAAGGCTTAAAGGAAGAGAAATAAAACTGTTGCTCATTGCACTTAGAGAATGAAACCAGAAGACCAAAAGGAGGAACAGGAAGTTTTGAGAGATGGCAGTCGCAATCCTGGGAGTCAGAACCATCATTCGAGAGTCATTGCGACGGAACTTTGGCCCACCTTGCAAATCTCAGTGACTCGGCTTGCTCGAAAAATAGCAAACTGAAACCTCGAATTAGTTTCAGGGGTGAAAAAAATAAAAATAAAAACTAGAACTGAAACCTAAACCGTAAAATGGGATGATGACAAGCAGGGAATTGCTGAGAATCTAATTGCAGGAAAGCTTATGTATACTGTCAAGACAGTTAAAGCACTAACTGAGCGAAAAGTATACATGCTCACGCGGATTAGTTTAGAGCCGGACGGTCTACTTTCCCGTTACACTACGGCTAATGAATCCAGATGTTATTTTTTAAAGTCGAATCCTACGAGCATTCGTGCGTGGTGCGGGATTCGAACCCATGGACTCCGATACAAAAAAGCAGCGCCCTACTATTCGGCCATCATCCCACTATATATGGTCGGGGAAGTTAAGATGTTGGATATAAAAATGGAGTTACTACTGAAGTTACTAATACGTTTCAAGTAACTAACCCAAATTAGCCCTATTCTACGAATTTATAATTAGAAACATTTTTGGTACATAATATAAAATGTACTACATTTTTCTCTTCTTCGGTTAAGTTCTTACTTTGGGAGACAAGAATACAGTACATGCTGACACGTAAAGAAGTACGTGGAGAAAAATATACTCATTGACAATGTCATTAAACCTTAATCTATTCCTCATCGTCGCACCTTCCGTTCAAGCATGATTAATAAGTATGGTCTGCGCAGTCTCAGTCGGTACCTTTGTTTACGCCAGTCAAGCGAGAGTTTTATCCGGAGGTGGCAACAAAAAACAAAAATGTTGTCTAATTTCTCCATCAGACGAATGTTTCACAGTCGGTTAAAGTTCTTTATGGGCAGTGAGCTGTAATATGACGTTCGAAGCTATAAAAAGAAAAAAAAAACACCGAACCAGTGAGAAATACGGATAGTATTATCCAGCTGAAGAGGCGAAAAATGTCTATCTCGCAAAAGGAACGGTCCGCGATTGAAGATTTTAGGAACTTTATGGCTGTAAAGAAAATAATGAAACCATTTTGTCCTGCAATTTCATAATAGTATCAGAATAGTTTGTAGTCGGGAAAAGCGCAACGCCAATTTTTTCAGTCTGTGAAATAAGATTTTTTCAAAAAGTATTATAACTTATACGTGAGATAAAAAAAATCTTAGGGAAGAATGAACGTCGTTGATATGGTTTCATTGTATTGATGTTTATATTTTATCCATGAAGAGAACTGGTATTTTTAGATTTTTGTTAATAAAATAAATGCGAAGAACATGTCAAGTGGATCAGATTACTGAACAGGAATTTGACAGTTTTATTGTGCACGTATCAAATGCGCTTGGGTTCGGTTTGGTAAGGAGTAAGTTTTGGATGTATTTGTACTGGCCCTTCATCGAGAGTAATCCTGGCTGCCTATGTAGTGCTCTCACAATAAAATGATAAAAAAATCTGCGGCTTTGTAGCGGTCAATATTAATAAAGGCAAGTGCCCCTGCATTGTAAACAAATATAGTTTTATTTGCAAACTATCAAAAGAGATGTTGATACACTGTAGCAATTAAAAATTCAACTTGTAAGTTGTATAATCCTACTGTGGATCTTACTATACACATTATCCGAATGCACATTTAATACAAGATGTTAAATACAAGACTTAATTTGCGTTCATTGACTAGTTATGAAACAGATGTCTTATTCTGGCTTCTAACATTTATGTCAGCAATGGGATTCAAACCTACGAACTGTAGTACCACAGAGGTCGAACGATGAACGAATATGTAGGGCTCGGATCGTCAGAATCTATAGGTTCGAATCTCCCAGTTAGCATGGATGTTTGTAGCCTTTCGGAATCGGCTTTCAGCAATAGGACCTGGTCTTATTAGACTGTGGAGCAAAAAAGTTAGACAGTAATGTCCCAAAGCAAAGTTACTTGAACCGAAGAGCAGAGCCCTACCCATTTGGCCCTCGTTCGGTAAAATATTTACTATAAGGCTTCTCAAACAACCATTTAGATATTAACCTACAAAAACCTGAAAAAGTTTCAAAATATTTCGATGTGTTTTCTGACAACCCAAATATTCTCGCAAAGTTATTTGCATTTTTATTTATGCATAAACTTCTCTTACAGGAAGACTTAAAGTGAAAGAAATCTTTTGAATATTCTCAGATAGATGCTACTGACTAGCGTTTTCCATTTTAATTTAATTTGTCTCCCGATTTTTAAATCTAAAGATAATTGCCCTGTAAAGAATTAATTTTGGTATTAAAGTATATAGTTGCTCAGATTTAAATTAAACCATGCTTTTAGCTTTCGGATGAATTAAGATATTCACTTTCTAAAATCTTCAACCGTAAAATAGAATAAATGATAACTTTCACACTTTTCTTTAATAGCTGCATGTCTTATAAATTTTTTCGTTGTCGATCTAAACAGATTTTGAGGCTTATCTCAGGAAGACTTATAAATCTGTCGAGGGAATCAATTGATTTCTTTTGTCACTTTTGTCTTGAGCCAAAATTGTTTCTTTCTCCCCAAATTAACTTTTTTGTTTTATTTTGACTGTAAATCCCGTACAGTATCTCTACAAAATATCTATTCTTCCGATTTAATGAATAGCAGAAAGTAAATGTCTAGAGTTATTTTTATATAAACTAATACCTGAATAACTCACGATTAAAGAATAAGAAGTGGCAATCTAAAAGCTAACACCTTTTTAAGTACTGGAGTATAAATAACAAAGTAAGAGTTGTATATTTCTCTCATATCCCCACTTATCCCGAAATGGGAGAAATCAATAGTACGAAAACTAAATGCTATAATTAAATAATTTTCATATAAAATAATTTATAAAGTGGCTACATCTGCCTCTAATAGATTTATCTCGTGTATAATCAATCTAATTTTTTTTTGTATCCTGTGTGACATTTTATGCGGTATTTAATCCTAGAATGCTATCCTATTCTTTGTTACGTCTTTAAGAAAACTTTTAAAAAAAATATTTTAAAAGCAAGTAGAGCAAATAAATCATATGCTTTCATTCCAAAAATTTATTGCTTATTCAAGTTTTAATTTTAATAGCTTTTTTAATTACAAAACTTCCTTGAGACGTTAGAATAGGCGTTTAGGCTTAATTTGCCTCATTTATACTGTGTGTTTTTAAACTAAACAAAAGTAGTCTGTGATGTGCGCGTATATACACAAACTCATATTAAAGATTTCTTTTTATAATTAATGAAGAATGTATGCAAAACAGTATTATACTGACGCAAGGAAACTTGTAAGCTTTTGGGAGATGAATCGAGTTTTCAATGAAAATCTTGTACTAAAATATCGTCACTCATTTGGGATCTACAAGCTATTAATGCCCAGCTTTCCTTTTTAGGGAGAGATAAAACTATTTGTAAATTTTTCATATTTTAATGAGTACTATTTTAAATTTTAAGCAAGCGGAACGATGGCCGAATGGGTAGGAAGCTGCTCTTTGGTTCGGAATTCTTGGATTCCAATATTACTGATGGCATGGAAGTTCGTAGCTTTTGGGGATCAGCTTCAAAAAGCAGTTCCAGATCCCGGCAGCCCTTCTAAAGCAAAATAGTAGATTTTAGCACTCCAAATCAATTCTTTTTAGCGAAGGCAGATGGTAATCTAAACAATCTATGAAATTTTAATATCTGCTATTATTTATAATTATGTCATTTGGATCGACATTTTATGATTTTTTTAACCTTGGATAAAACTTTACTTTTTCAGCTGATATATCAATTGAAATTTCGATAAATATTTATATGTATTATAAAACTTCACTTTAAGCGATTGTGTACATTATAGCAAAAAAAGGGAAAAAATCGCAAAATTTTTATATTTGCATAAAAATTATCGTGTAAATCATTGTAAGATGAAATGTTTTCAAAACTGTCATAGTATGAGGTTTAAAAGAATAGCTCATCGCTTTTGAGAACAGACTGTACAACTGAAATCTCTTTAAACAATTTGCAGTCCACTGTACTGGAAAGGAAAAGTAGCCAAACAGTGTCCGGTCGGTATAATTTTGCAGTTCGCGTCGGAATTCACAAGACTTATGTATATTTAAAATTTTTAATCTCTCTTATTAATTTATAAATAAAGTATTAATTAAAAAATAATGTATTTTTAATTTTCACCCAGACAGACAGACAATGTAGTTCAAAAAGTCTTGTCCTAATCAGCTGTAAAGGGATGTTTTATCTTTATATATTGGAGTTTTTCCTCCTGATTTTAGCTCATGTAGCCATTGAAAAAATAACTCCGTGCGAGGTTTGAAAAATCATAAGTCAATCCAAATAACCATATTATAAATGATAGCAGGCATTGAAATGGGGTGTATTGTTTATAGAATTTTCATCTACTTTCGTTAAAAAGAAAAAAAATCCTTAAAAAAAAGCAAAAAATTGTAAAAATTATTTTATTGTTCTCGGATAACGATGATTATTGGGTAAAGTAGGAATATGAAAAGATAAAAACGATCAGTATGGTCTACTTACCCCATCCAATGGTAGCGTAGACATGGATTTTAATGTTATCCACGGAAAAGGTTTTAACGACTAATATGAAGAGGTAGAGTCCTTCCACAAACATCCAGAAAAAGTTGGTCCCCATCAAGTACGTCAAATGTATCATTAAATAGCATGCGACCTGTGGAAGTGGAAAATAGGATTACTCCTTCATGGTAAATTTATGCTTAAAGGCCTTATCACAGGTCAACATGTACGTGTTGAAACAATAACGGATTCAGTTTACGATTCTTTTCCCGATGAAGAATGCGTAGATATCTCGTTATAACGAACAATTTTCACCTGATTTATTTTGGTTCATGTTAACATATGATAAGTCATTTTTAATCTGTTGAAATTCTTTTCTGTAAGGAATCGTAATATGAATCTTTCTTTTTCAACACATACAGGGTGAAATGCTATAAAACAATCATTACAAAAGGTATGGGCATAATTTCAGGTTATAATGAAAACTATAAAAGATTAACTGAAGATTTTTTTCCATTCATGATTGCATAGCTTTCGAAAAACTTTTTACGATGTTACATAAATACAATTTTTATTACAAAATAATCTGTAATTTCACATGTAAATTACAATTTTTTTTCTTCCTATTTTCAACCCTTTGCAGCATATAAATTTATTTCCATATTTTTACCTATAACTATCTAAATATTTTTGCACAAATACTTGATCTTAGATGTTTAACAATGAATATTTTTGCACCTCAGCTTCGAAGAAGCTTTTTTATTAGTACTTGCTTTTACATAACTGCACAGCCTGCTTAGAGATAAGAATATGTGGAAACCTTATTCTTTTTAGTTTATTGCATGAAACGTTTCACTATGTCTTCCATATGAAAAGGGGGAAACTTTTTACTATTACTTCAGCTCTAATGGCAGTTCTCCATATCACAATAGCCGTTCCCCAGAGTGCAACTTGTAACTAAAAATAACAGGACAAAAGTTCTTTTTAAGAATTCTGAAAGCTACAGATCGATTTTCAGGGAAAAAGGTTTATTGCTTCAGTGCTTAGATCTTATTTAAAATAAGATTTAGTAGTCCAATACTTACATGTCAACAGATCAAAGTCGTCTTTGCATTAAATATTGCATTTTATTTAAAGTAATCGGTTTTTATCGACACGTATACTGGGATGACAACAGTTGTTTACTTGCAAAAGAAGATACGAGAGTGAATCAATAAGTAACGTACGTGTATATTTTCTTTACGAAATTATTTGGTAAAATATGAATGGTTAATACAGAGGGCGTTACTGTCTGTACGCCAGAGATCTCATTCATTATATGTACCAGTACCGTGCGTTCGTCTCCGATAAGCAGACAATAAACTTTTAGATTGCCAAAATTTGAAATTTGACTGAAAATTCAACATTTCTCTGTCGTTGAAATAGAACTGAGAATCAAAGAGCATGTTTTGATATCCATAACCTTTAAAACTAATATATTACTACAACAGACAATTTACTTATTAATTTAAACAGCTTTTATAATGAAATATTTCGAATTTCATCCCTTTTTAAACTTTCCAAGTGCATTTTCTCCTCGTCATATAATTTCGAAATTTATCTACAGCTAACCCTGTAAAGTACTAAATAATTTAGTTAGGATATTTCAAAGAACATATATATATATATATATATATATTTAAATTAAAAGAATTATTAAACATATGAGGATGGGTGTTTCATATATGTTCTACCATATGAATTGCGTCAGAAGTTGGTTGTAGTTTGTATGATATTTTATGTAGAAAATTAGTATCAATGAATGTACATGTCTATTATAGTAGAATTTATAAGTACTTGAAAATCAAGAGAAAAATTTTTTAAAGGAGTTGCATTTATAATACGGCTGTTCTCAAAAGGTTAAATATATTTTGTTCGGTAAAAATGGATATTTCTACTAACTATGTTTCCATCGGATACTTACGGCAGCTAAGTTGTATAAAGCTTAAATGATATTCTATGGATAAAAATGACCTTATTATATGTAAAAGGGGTGTACATGTAACATTTTCAGTAATGTTCCTTTTGATATGACTTATGATTTAACCTTGAAATTGTAAACACTTCTACATAACTATATACCTAACGATATATTCAATCTTCTAAAGATTGTCAAAAACGGAATAAATTATTTTTGAAAGTCCACTGTCCCCTTAAAGTAGTGATTGCGATTACTCTGCCAACATTGGATGGTGCAAAAAGATGACTGAATAATTTCAATCGTTAATGCCAGAACTGGGATATCAGCCCTTCTCCCACATGTGAAAATGTTGATGTAGTCGATAATGGTTCTTTGGTGGCCAGAAGTTTGAAGACAGTGTCTAGCAGTTATTGGAATTATATTTTCTCCACGCAGCAAGCAGAATAGACAAGCATTCTAAAGTTACACGAGATAATTGATTTCATCACATATTTATCACAATCCAAAGATCATACGTAGATTGATTAAAGCTATGAACGAGAGTAACATTGCTCTCCCAAAGTAAGCTTTCGTAAGTAAGAAGCGGAAACCAAGCAAAAACCAGGGTTATCTCAGTGATCATCCAAATGCTGGAACAAATACCTCTATCATTGTTTTAGAATTAGTCAACATGTAGGCATCTAAAAAACAATTTAAATTTAAGATTTCTTTTCTCGACAAAGAATGTTCTAATTTCTCGTCTGATTGCATATATGTTCAACCGACTAATTTTGTTTAGGTTGACGTATGACAAGACCTTAAATTGGCTGAAAAAAGTCACGAGAAATCCACGTATTCTTTATCTGGTAAAGTAACTGTAAACTAAGTACGTTGCTTTTTTAGCGCTTACAGGTAGATCAGTAATAAGTCCTTTAGTGTAAGAATTTAATCTTTTATTTGAATAAGAATTTGTTTAACAATGGATTGATATCGCGTAAAATTAAATTCCTAATTTATAAATTATTCTTTTATTAGACCAATTATTATTACATATTCAGGAGAAATCTGGTCATTAAACAGCAAAAACTTAGAATACCTGAGGATTTTTGAAAGAAAAATATTAAGGAAAATATTCGAACCAAGATTAGAAAACAATGTATGAATTAGAAGAGCAGAGAAATGGAGAGCTTAATACAAAATAAAGACGTAGTGAGATACATAAAGACACAAATAATCTGATGTATTGGATACGTCCAAAGAAGAAATGAGAAGAATATAATTAAAGAAATAACAAAAGGTAATCTTTTAAACAGCATCAGTAGAGGAAGACAAAGAGAGAAATGGATTGAAAAAAATTGAAAAAGACATTAAAGATTTGAGAATCCAGATTTGGAAAGGTTTAACTGTAGAACAGAGGAAGAGAACGGCGGCTGTGGCGAAGGCTGATGATTGTAAACGACTTTGTAAAAAAGACTAAACTTCGTAAAAAGGAATTTAATGTTTGAAAAAAATAGAAAATGGAAACCAACAACAACAAAAAATCCCTGTTAAAAATAGACAAAATTAAAGAATTTAAGTAAATCTGTTCAGAGCACGTACCACAATTTGTACTACCTTAAGACATTTTAAACACTATTAGATGAATTAACATTAGAATGTGAAACGTTCTTCCGTTTCGGTGACTTTAATTAAAATAACCTGTTAAAAGCCGAAGATAATTTTAATGCTACAATTGCATACGGTTATTGCATACGAAAACTAAATAGATATTTAAAAAAATGAAGAAACGACGGGTCTACGAAATAAATTACATAAATTACCCTGTTGGCAATGTAATCTTGGCTTGACTGAAGTTTGGCCGTTAAAATCCACGTGATGTCTAAAAAAAGGTAAGTGAACATGAGGTTGGCATGGATTGTGTTTCGTAAACATCTCAAGTCCCTGAAATGAATCCAAAGATTAATTATTAACAGTTTTAGTGAACAGGAAAACGGTAAGATAAAACTGCTAGTTAAATAAAATGGTATTTTGTACAGCATAAATGCATAGGGCAGTTATGATTATAGTGTATGATAGAAAATAAATAAAATGAAATTTCTTACCTATAATTAAACAGTAACGAATAATTAGTTTTGCGTTGCATCTAAATATTTTTAGAAGAACACATTTTTATCGATTTATAATATAGAGGAAAAATAAAATTAAAGGTGTGTTTTACATAGGATTAAGAGATGGAATAAGAATTCTGTAGTTCTCAATATTCAAATAATGGCCGTTGTTAGTCTAGTAACTTTTAAAAATATTAATTCTATAGATGACTCGGTTGTGCTTAATGCATCATTAATAAAATCATTAGAAACAATTAAAAAATGTTATACACAAATAAATCTTAAGTATCGCATATTATTGTTATATTATCATTTAGTGATACATGTATGATGTGCTACATGTATATTTTAATAGGGTAATGCAAATCAGCTAAGCGAATCAAGATTTATCTACCAATTGGCTCGGTTTAAATAAGTTTTTTTTCTTTGTGACTACACCTAAGATATGGTCGCATAGGAATAGTGAAGTATTTCGGCGTTTATGGATTTTAATCCTTCTGCTGGAGCCGGACGATGGCTGAATGGATAGGGCGCTTCTCCTCGGTACCAGAGCCACGCCTTCACTGTGGGTTCGAACCCAACATTTAACATGTTTGTAGCCATTTGATATCTGCTTTAAGCAGTAGGTCTCGGTCTCATTAGCCCTCGTGTAGCAAAATAGTTGGCCGAATCTATTCTAACCCATCAACCTTCTAATGGCATGGATATGATTGTAAAACTTCCGATTTGGCTTTAAGAAGCAAATCTGATGCCGTTAATTCTTGTGTAGTAAAAAAAGAAAACCAGTTTTCCGAACCAAGTTGAGAGCATTTTTCGAATAATTATTTACTAGTTGGTTCACCTAAACTTATATAACTCCTTTACGTAACTCAGTTTCACTTCTAGAGTAACTCATGTGATTCCATGGGAGCATTCTAATTGGCTATCTCCTTTCCGTCCTCGGAGTACTATATAAGCTAATGTTAAACATTTTTTTTTCTTTTTCTTTTTTTTTTTTTTTGGAAAAGCACCAAAGATGAATTTTCTGAATAAATTTAACTTTTTTATTTCTAAATTTTGATGTATTTTTTCATGGCCTAACGACTGCACTGTATAATACATAGGTACCATTCTAATTTTGTAGTTGGTCCAATTCACTCAGAACATATAACATTGTGAATATTTTTTAACATAGTTAGACGTTTTAAATAGAAAAAAATTAAATATAAATGAAAATTCTAATTACTAAAACTTGAGATTAAATAACAAAAAGCAACCTATTAATATTTTTCATATGCTTTAATTGCTTTCCTTTTTGTACCAGTTTTTAGTATAATTGCTTACCAACTTAACCCTAAAAAGGTATTCTATTTTTATTTAACTTTGTTCTTATTGTTATTTCTTCAAGACTTTTTTACCCTTTCACTTAAAAAGTATTTATTTCCATTAGCATGTAACAGTTTAATTACAAAACGTCTCCGAAATGCAAAGATAGCTGTTAGGGTTAAATCTTCAACAAGTGGTATTCTAAAAGCAACTAGCAACATAGCATGTAATATAAGCATTGTAAATCAATATCTTATTCTGTTAGTTCTCTTCCAGTGCAATTTTTTTTGTTGTCTTCAGTACTTACTTGAAGCTTAAGAATATCCAAAGAGCAAGAGTAAGGGCAACCAAGGATATTCCATATCCTACGTAATAAACAGTCACGGCGTCTTTTAAGTCCCATAATACCTGCAAAAATTTAAAACTTAAATAACTTTTTTTTAAATATGTCTTGATTTAAGACATGTAAAGCTTTTTTCAATTGGATTTATAAGAGTTCTTATTTTTAAATAAAATTAGTTTTTACGAAAATGATTTTTGGGTATCCTAGCAAACACTCATACTGAAAAAATGAACAAAAATTTTCGGTCAATTACTAGAGCTTCCTGATAGTATATTAACGAGTTAGTAGGTAAAAATTCAGTTGGCCTCTTGTTTTATTGATGATATTTTCTGGCGCCAACAATGCCAACACACCATTTAAGGCTGATGCAATAAACATCCCCAAGAGCAATAGAAATGCAATAAAAATCATAATTTATAAGTATTAGAACAGTAAAAAAACACAATCTAGATTAAATTTATACACAGATTGTACCAAGTTTTAAATTCGCCAAAGCATGGAGAAATTTTTATATAATTATTTAAATCATGTGGTAATTTACAAGAAAATATAGGTGCATAGTTTATAAAAGCAATGAAAATGAAACGAAAAGCATAAACTATCAGTATTCAAACACTTAAATTTGTATACAAAAATCTTATACACGATTGCAGTGTGAAAAACTTCGTTCACCATATGTGAGAAAACTCGCTTACTTGGCAATGATTAATATAGATGAAGCATCAAAATCCGGGGTGAAGCCAATTGGTACATCGTGGTATCAAAATGGATCCAATTAGGGCAGTTATAAGGAATCTTGTTTGAATTTTTTTTTAACTTGTATAAAGTAAGAAACTAAGAAATAGTAAATCTGCCGGACTATGGTCAGAGAATTTTTCAAAAGACCAAGATCTAGAACAGTCTTGCACTACTTTATCAAATTTACTGCAATAGAGTGTCACCGACGTTGATGACTCGTTATGAATTTTGAATACTAATTTACTTCAGTTTGATTTATTTTAATCACAAGTTGGCAGTTTTTATAATGAATTCAAACAGTTTTCTAGTATTTTAGAATTTAGGCCATAGGTCAATTAAAATCTATATCTTAAGGTGTCCTACATGTCTAACAAATTAATATCGTGCATATGGAGCTGTTGGTGCCACGACTCTACTATAGGTCTATGTTAAGAAAAGTATTTGTTTAACGTTACCCGATAATAATCATCTTCAGGTATTACGATAGGTGTGCAGGATCGGTAATTCGACCAATTGGACCAAGAGGCATTCAGAAAGCATTCTTTGCTGGCATTTCCTAAAAACAAGGAAAAATAATTATTCTTAAATATATTTTCTAAAGATATCCATGCAGTAGTTATTTATGTTTTACACATAACAAGCTTTTATTTAAATTCCGAAAAATTCCTCTGCTTATAAATTCGTTAAAACTGGTAAAATTTAAAACCCCATATTTTTGTTTTACGTACTTTTAAAAAACTTTTAAATTGGCTTCAACAAATATCACAAATTCAGAAACGAAATTTGCAAAATAAGTTACATAACATGAAGAATGCAGATAGATCTTACAGACATGCTACATATTGTTGTAAATGTCGAAGAAATAGCTATATTGTAGACTTCCCAATGATATTGTAGGATTATTGAGAGCACATAATATATGGAAAATAGATTTTAAGTCAGAATCGCCTTGCATTCGGAAAATAAGATCTTTCCAAAACTCCTTGATTATAAAAATGGTACTGTACATTTAGGATGGATAGACACTTGTAAAAAGACATATGCTTTTACTATGTAGTGAAATATGTTCTTTCATACTAATGAAGTAAAACGAAAGTTTAAGGGGTTAAATTACACATAAAAATGAAATTAATGATTAACCCTTAATTATGATTAACCCTTAATTTGGCTAAGTCTGGCCGCTACACCGGACATAACTACTATATAACATAATTTTCAGTGTTCGCCCCAGTGGACATTAATTATCTCAAAAATGGAAAATATAATTTTTTTGTTTATTTTACAGAAATCCTAATGTCTATACAGACATGGGAAAATAACAGAAATTAAAAAATATTTGAAAAACATCTTGTCAAATTAAGAGTTAATAAATATATTAGTGAATATCTTAAATCTAAGTTATCATGGACTTCTGATAACAAAACATATGATAATTAAGCAATATTGAATATTACAGATTATCCTTATTGATGAGAAATTGCAGTTTTACACATCATATGATTCCATTTATAGGAAAAAAAACTTTGTGATCAGGGATTTATATTTGATATAATAACTAAACAAAGTATCACAAATAAACAAGTTTTATGTCAAAGCTATTTGCCTTGATTTCTGTCAATTTACTTGGAGAAAAAGTAAATTCCTGTACAAGGTTCGAAAAATAATAAAATGACAATCTAAGAAACAAAATTTATATAAAAGATTGTTTATAGGAATACTATCTATCCTCGCTGAAAAGAAACTCGTTCCGAGGAAATATAATAATTCTACAAACTACTGTTTATGTGTCCTTAAAAACAGGACGCTAGCAATTAATGTGTTATTCCGAGCTTGGTACTTTTTAACGAATCTTCGAGATGTTAACTTTTTCCCCATTATAAGATTAATATTTGTCCATTCTCTGTGGTGCACTCACCAAAGTATTCCAGGATTATAGCTCTTCTATTGAAATAAAGGAAATTGTGCCAAAAAACAAGCTACCATTAGATAAATTGAGGAATTATTCTTAAGAAAATGGTTTAAATTTGATTTATAAATGATTACTTACAAATATACAATTATGACTAGTTATTTGTAAAATGTTAGAAATAAAAAAAATCGTATGTGTGCAAAATTTTTCCGAATAATGTTAAAAATTAAAATACTTTTACTACTCCCGTTATTTCTAAGACAAGTATTTCATACGAGATATAAAAACGACATTATACAGATGCATATTTAAAGTATATAGATGTATAAAGTGTATAGATCCCTATATTTTTGTCGCCAAATCCGTTGCCAAAGGACATAAACCTTTCATCATTTATTCATTTTTATGTTTTCTGTAAAAGTTGCTTCACTGCCAGCAGAGTTTCCTATCAGAGAAAGCAAAAAAACCCGATTTTTATCGTGATTGCTTTGTAGTTCCTGTAGTGCAAAGGGAAAACTTTTACCTAGAAACTGCATATTCCTAAAATGAACCAAATGTAAATGAAACTGCTATGCTATACTTAATGTATGCTTTGAAATAATGAGATTCAATGTAAAGTAACTTTTAAAATACAGATTTTTTTTCGAAAATATGTTTTTGAGCGAAATTAAAATGCAAATAAAATTTTTTTTCCTTAATTTTACACACATGTTCAAAAATTATAAAAATTAAGTATCCTGAATGTGAATAAAATTTGAATTTAAAACCATAGAAGGCATTACACAGTTTTCACAAGTTCTTTAGTTATGGGAAGAGCATGCAAAATGTTTTAAAACGTTTTTTAAAGCAGTATGAAAAATGTTGATCACAATTTTTGTACAGTATATTTCAATAGTTTACGCCTATATTGTATAATTAGCTTAATTTAAACATGTATTAAATAAAATACGAACTTTAGATACGAGGGTAGTTATATATATAAATTTAGCTTTCTTATAAATTTGTGTTAAAATTATGTTGAGTGATCAAAATAGTTCCGAAAGAATTTTAGAATGTAGGCCTTTGCTTAAGACATTGGCACACAGAATTTCTTTCCAGTAGATTCTTGACCACTCTGGAATTTCGGGCGATGAATAGGTTGATACACCGACTAAAAAGAGAACCTTGATAGATCGATGCATGAACTGCCCTGTTTCCTTTCATACAACTCAATTGTTTGTTAATCTGACTCTTAAGAAAACTCTTTAACAAGATATGGTTCAAAGTGCGACGAATAAGAGATAAAGAATTTTGAGGCAAGAGGGAGCTGTTTTCCAAGAAAGACTGCAATGGCCCTTTTTAGGGGTCTAACTGGACATGAGTGTTTACAAGACTATCTCTACAGAATTGAAGTGGTGGATTCACCGGACTGTGTTTTGTGTGAATGCAGTCATCCAGTGACTTTTGAACACTTAAATAATTGGGTTGTACTTTCTTAGTATGAGGGAATTGTGAAAAAATATTAGAGAGCCCGTAAACTAATGGCTTAGGAGCTAATTGTTAGGCATTTGTAAAATAAAATAAAATTGTGTTCCATTAACAGATACATCTTTTGTCAGGGACAGCTGAAACAGTGTATCTAGGGACCAGAAAAATGGGAAATTGTCAGGAAAACTTTTTTTTTAAATCGAAAAATTTTCTGGAAAAGAAAAGTTTGAAAATAATGAATGTTTACCAGTCAAAATTAAAAACAAAATACTCTCCAATTGCAGACCTATTCTTAATTCTCTAAAGGTATCCGTGTACGCTCGGAGAACTTTTTTCTTTAAATGTAGAAACTAGTTCATGTTTTTCCGTTTTTAGATTTATTTATTATATTATTATAGAGAATTGCACTAAAAAAACTTATTCCTGGAGAAGTTTTTATAAAATTTCTAATAAATGAAGAAAATTTAGTAAAAAAAATCAGGTTTTTTCAAAAGGTCTAATTTTTTTTAATAAATTTAATTATTTCAATATTTTTTATGCAACACATTTCTTATACACTGGGCTAGTGAATCACCTAAAATCTTTGCTTAATTTACATTTGGCAAAAAAGTTTGGTCCTTCAAAATCATATACATTGGATTTTTAACAAATTTTCATTACCTTTATATCTAACTATGAGTGTAACATCATTGAAAATTATCCAAATTGAAAGCTTTTAGGCTATTAACTAGTAAATACTATCAAAAGCATTCATAATAATTTTCAACACAATATTTTAAGAACTTTTTGAGAAATCACATTTCATGTTTCAACATTTTATTAAAAATACCGTTCTGAGAAAAACGCATTTGAAGTTTATGAAAGCAATTTTAACTATTAAAAAATTAAAATATATGTTTAAAATTCCCCACATTTTCTTGCTTCAAAACTTTCTAATTGCCAAGTTGCTAATTATTAAAAATATTAGAAAAATGTTTAAACTAATCTTCATGAAAATTAAAAAAGTTTTGTCCAAAAAATGCTCTTTGAAAGGCTTTAAATTCACAACTTCCGGTTCCGAAACGCTACTTCCGTTTTGTTTTGACAGCTGTCACTGATGTTTAAACAGCTGTAACTTTTCTTTAAAATGCCGCAGAGACAAAACAAAAACAGATTTAGAAGCCTAAAAGTTGAAATTTTACAACAGAGAAATAAAAAAAATTAGGATTTTTGGAAAATAAATGACGTTTTCAACGTAGACGGATCCCTTAAATATGCTTTTATGCTGTTGATTTTTGTTTTTTTTAATCTAAAAATTTTCTGGAAAAGAAAAGTTTGAAAATAACGAATGTTTACCAGTCAAAATTAAAAACAAAATACTCTCCAGTTACAAATCTATTGTTAATTCTCTTAAATATGCTTATTTTCCGTTGAATTAGGATACGGCGAACTAAAAAGGGAATACTCAGAAAATGAGGCAATTAATTTAAAAGATTAAAATTGATTAAAAAGCACTTGGAACAAAAAATATCATTAATCAATAGAACTAAAAAGAAAATTAATGCCATCATGGACAAATTGAATCTTTAAAACACTAATAACGTTCTTTTCATATACTAGGCTACATTATTACATTATTTAAATATAAATAAAACGGGAAATTACAGAACTGCAAGATTTTCTAGGTTTTTTATAGTTTATAAATGAAATTTATTAACTATAAAGAAAACTTCTGTTCCTTATGCAGGTAATTCTGAACAGACAAAAAAAAATATTTCTTAGCAGTGAATGTGTTAGGGTTTCTTTTTATTAGATACTATAACTTTGTTAAATATTTTAATAATTTTATAAAATAATTTTGAGGGAATCAAAATTATCATGAATTTATCAGGGAAATTGTGAATTACTGGAAATTATCAGAGGAAACATCAGGGTATTTCTAAATGGTTTCCACTTAGACATGCTGTAAAATAGTTTGTAGAATTTTCGATTTTTCGGTACGAGTTTACTTTTAAAAGAAGGTAGATGGCAATCTTGTAAACAATCTACCACATCCCGACTTAGCTTTATCTATTATAAAATTTCCCTTCCCAGTATTATGTTTACAATGTAACCAAATAAACCTCTTATCTCAAAGTTTTTCTTGGTATAAATGGTATCCTATGATGTTTTAAACGATAGATTATCACTCATAACAAGCAGTAATATTCAAAGTTCATTAAATTTCATATTTGTTATACTATGTGCAGTCCATAAAAAATGCTATTTAAAATATTCATCCATATACACTCGACAGAAATGACTCGGGCATCAAAGTGATAAGTTTGTTTTCTCACTTCTCCGGAAAAATATTTGAATACGTCATAGAATATCAGTATGCTATGTTCTATGTCCAAAAATTAATGTTTTATACCTCAAATTTACTCTTGCAGTAATACTTTCTCTGCTTTCTGAAGTATATCGAAAACCACTACAAGTAGAGGGAATCTAGTCTACAGTTTAGGATTTTAACAAATATTTAGTTTGATAATCAAATCAGAGACTTAAAAGTGGTGCCAAGGCAATTCAATTATATTGGTAATAAACACACTTTTCGATCCCGTGTTATAGAGAATTGCTCCTTTTATATAGACTAATAGTTAGCATTACATACTGTTTTTCAAATGTTATATTTGTCTATATAGATTACCAACGATGCAACGTCAAGCATTCAGGGTGAAGAGGGTATGAATTCTGAACTTACCACTTACATCGTACTTCACACCATTGAGTTCTGAGAAGCAGGGAAGTTTGGCGGTAGTACCGGCTAGTGTAGCTGGCCAGCAGGATACTCCGTCCCAAGTGATGTTACAGTACAAATGGCTGGCTGTGTGAGAAAAATAAATAGCAAATCAAAAACGGTAGAATGGTAGGTATTGTTATGAATTTGAGATAACTTTTCAATAGTTTTTCTTTAGTTTTTAGGAAGGAACTCAGGAATCTAGAGATACTTTAAATTCTGAAATGTTAACCCATGCGAAATGCAACTAATAGACGCTTAAAATATTTTGGAGAAATATCTTTAACACAATACAAATGAACGACTAAAGACAAAATGATATAACTGCAACAAATAACAAATTACACTTATGGAGGAATCGGCAAAAATATAATGATTGTAAAATATGTGATATGAGTTAATCGGTTTTCTCTTGATTGCCTTCTATTCAATGTTGAAATCATTAACCTTTTCGCTTACAATATGATGCTTAGATTCATTGCAGCTTCGTTGTTTGTGTTTGAAAAAATGGTATCGCTTAGAATTTTGGCTTAGACAATCAAGTTCGTAAAATACTTTATCAGTCAGTACCATAAATTGTACGGTGGGTCTGTACTTAATTGATTTGCCTGTTTAACTCTATGCCTGTCTTGTACATACATTTATATACACATAGGCTTTATACGCTTTTGTATTATATGTGGTATATAATTTATATATTTTATATTCAAGTTATTATATATTTTATACTATCGTGTAATACAAATTGTTAAAATTCCAGTAGCCTTAACTTTCTCAGTTATATTTCTTTTTTATTTTATGCCTATTTTAAGATTTTAATAAACTTTTTTTTTTACTAAATTTTAATATTTCTATTATTACTTTGTATTTCTAAATAAACAGGTAAAACAAGTATAGATCATATGTTACAATATTTCAGTATTTGGTATAATTAACAATTGGCATGTGGGTATACTTCACCGCCAATTTACGTATTCAGCGGGCGTTTTTTCGTGAATCGCGCGAAAGTTTAGTTATTCAGAAAAATCGCAATAAATCAAAAACTACTTTGTTTTTATGAACGAAACTTTTTTTATTTTACACTTTAATATATACTGCATCATTATTTAAAAAAAACTATTTTTACGAAATCACAAAATTAAACGATTTTTAAAAGTTTACAATGTATTCAAAAAAAGTTTTTCAAGACAAGTACAAATAGAACTGATAACACGTTAATAGTTCTTTACAGTATGGTACCGTTTAAAGTATTTTCCTCTGTAAGAAGAAAGCGACAAAATAACGCAACAAAAGACCGAGTAACTCGACAATCATAACTAGTGGAAAGAAAAAAAAATGCAAAGCGTTGCATAGAAACGCACACGCATATAATGTCACACTCGTATATAATAATACGTATTTAGTAGATTTGTGGTGGTTAGCGGGTATCCACCACAAATCTACTAAATACGTATTTTTACCTGACCCGCGCTCCAGTGACAGACTGCAAAAAACGTAAAAATAAGTTGCCCGCACGCGAAGTGTTAACTATTAGGAAAGATTTTAAAGATTTCTGGTTCGACTATTTTTTTTTATTTTAAAGGAGACGGTGGTTCAGATTAGGAATCCGTGTCTCATCATGACATGGTACCACAAAATTAGATTGACTATACTCTAAAAGACTTGTAAAATTTATTATTGAACACTATGATGAAGTCTAAAATACTTCCTTTACTCAAGTAATTATTTAAATAGTTAAAGAGTTATTGATAACATTAAGAGATAAACAGAAAGAACTTCAGTTGAATCAAATGAAAGACAAATTTTCAATAAATATTTAATGTAAAAAAGGAACATGAAAATTTTAATAATACTGTAATAGTAGTTTTTTAGAAATTGAACGCATTCAAGAATAAACCCTGCCTGAAATCTCATTGCAGGCAATTTTTCAGTACTAAAGAAGGAAGTAAGGATGTTAGTAGACAATTTTTAGGATTTAAGTTCAATAAACTCTAATCTTATTGCACATCTTAACGTGACTAGATGTCATAAAAAGTGAAATGAAACCTCCAAAGAAAGATGTTTTACGCAGAAAAATTTGTGCGAAGTGTAATTTGGAAAGTTATTTTCATTCTTTTGTGCTTACTTCTCCACATTGAAATCTATTGCTCCTATTCCCTAAACTATTTTTTAGACAAGAAAAGTCGAGTAACGATATTATTTTTAGACATTTCCGTCTGTTTAGTCCTGTTCAGCGAAAACATATCCCACTAAGGATGATTTTTCTGAATTTCCAGAGAAAAGGAATCTGTTGTTTTGGTAACTCGTAATATTACGGATTCTAACCTTTTCCGGAAATTTCTTCGGAAGAACTGAATATAGTTAATATTGAGGGGACAATGTACTTTCAGTTGGATAAATTTTAATTCAAAATTCAAAATTTAAGTAAATTATAGAATTTAACAATGAAGAAGCGATAAATGCTTCTTAACAATTGGCATGTGGGTATACTTCACCGCCAATTTACGCGGGCGTTTTTTCGTGAATCGTTCGAAAGTTTAGTTATTCAGAAAAATCGCAATAAATCAAAAACTACTTTGTTTTTAATGGACGAAACTATTTTTATTTTACACTTTAATATATATAATGTATGATTATTTAAAAAATACTATTTTTACGAAATCACAAAGATAAACGATTTTTAAAATTAAAGTCCGATAATCTGTCAGCGCATATTTCTTCATCACTATCTTTGTCACAACGGCTCATTTTATGAATTTTGTATTCAACAATAAAAATCCAAGCTTCAAATTGACAAAACACGACTTGTACGTTCTGGAGCTAGGGATTGACTGAAGACGAAATAACGCAACAAAAGACCGAGTAATTTGACAATCATAACTTGTGCAAAGAAAAAATGCAAAGCGTTCCATAGCAACGCAAACAACACGCATATAATGTCACACATACATATAATTATACGTATTTAGTAGATTTGTGGTGGTTAGCGGGTATTCACCACAAATCTATTAAATACGTATTTTTACGTGACCCGCGATCCAGTGACAGACTGCAAAAAACGTAAAAATAAGTTGCCCGCACGAAGTGTTAATATCCATCATTCTATAATGAAAATTATTACCAGAACACACAGTAAAATTATTGGTAATAATTCTTAAACGCTTTTACAAAATGAAATTTTTTGTACTTTAGAAATATTTTGAAGAGTATAAGAACGTTTGTAATTTTCTGACACTTTTCAAATTTATGAAATATTTATCTTGAAATGTGTAAAAATAGTTTAAGTAAATACATATATTAGAATTAATATATTTAAATTATACACATACGTTAAGTTACGTTAACGTTATTATACATTAATACACATTTCAAAACAACTGATTGATTATTTCACCACTTAATTGGAATATTTTAGAGAATTTACACAAGAAAAATGCATATTTTTGTTACATTTTTGTCTGTATATTTTTTGAGAATACTCATAAGAAATAAGTTTTCTTCTAAAGTTTAAAATGTATTTTATAATTAAAAAAATGAAAATTTCGCGGAAAAAGAGTGCACATGAAATATTTTTAATCAGCTAATTTCTAAATTGCTAAAAAAATAACATTTTTACCTTCCAATTTAATTTAGTTTTGTAAAAGTATATTTTCGAGAGTAGGTGTCTTGTGCATTTGTCTCTTAACTAAAAGAATTAATAAGTGGAAAAATTGTTGGTGCTCGTGTGCACTTTCGTGGTAGCCGAAATGTTTTTTGATGTTTTAAGAAGCACCGGAGGTTTCTGCCGCATCTCTCTCTCTCTCTCTCTCTCTGTCTCTCTGTCTCTCTCTCTCTCTCTCTCTCTATTATATATATATATATATATATATATATATATATATATATATATATATATATATATATATAACAGAAAAAACATTATCCACTAGATTAGATCATGAACGTAACTGTATGTTGAGTGATCATTGCAGACAGCCATTGAAAATGATGGTGACGAATACCACTGACAGCAATGTTACCAATATTCCTGGCAGTGGTATTAATAAACTGGCTTTCGAACATTCTCTTTAGCATTGCTGCTTACCCTTCTGAAGGTGTAGGGTTGTTTCCGCTAATAGTGTTTCCTCTAGATAGGGGCTGGAATTTTCTTGATTCATTTTAATTTTCGGAATGATATAAACTCGAGAGAATTGCAGAATGGGAAGGTTGTTTCTTTTAGGTAAGAGAGTTTGTGATTTTGAGTTCCGCTGTTGACAGGGATATTCGTAACCCGACGGAATGGGCTTTAAAGAGTAAATCCTTTTTTCGTTATACCTTATGCCGAGGTAATGTAGATCGCTGTTCTTGATATAAAAGTAAATTTAAAACTACATTCATTTCCAAAATGATATTTTGAGTCCACTCGTAGAGGAGGAATTTCTGGAAAATACATGTAGATCTGATTATCAGTATTAGACCCACCTCCTCATTCCATGAACTATCAGTTTTCTAAGTCCACAGTATATATATATATATATATATATATATATATATATATATATATATATATATATATATATATATATGCAGGGATATCTAAGAATTTGAGCGATATCTGTACACAAAAAAACTGAATAAAGTTGAACAAGTGCTTTTTAATCAACCCCTAAAATCTACAAACGCAGGAGGCAAAAAGCCCAGGAATGAGTTATTAAAAATGAAAAATTAAAAACTAATTTTATATGAGACCTTACAAGTGCTCGAACACAGGATGCACTTACTGTTGGAAGCTTCCTGGGTGAGTTGAGTTATGTTGCAATACAGCTCTTGGAGCGTCAATTCGTCCAAGGATGGATAGAGGGCTGTCAAGCTATCGATATCAATATCTGTATCGCCCTCCGCTTCCATGCTGATTTTTATTCACGTCACCTGAAATGTAAATGAATACATAGAATATCTATGAAATATTTATATTAAAAAATATTATTAGTGTAACAAAAGTATCTTTAAGTTGAAAGGATCTGTTGCAAAAAACAAATTCTAAATATTTATAGGATTTACTTTCTACACAATTTTTAAACTGTCAAGATAGTATCCGCAATAAAACCCCGTTATCTATTGGTTATTGTGATTATTAGTGCTCACCGACAAAAAATATTTCTAAAGAATTACGAAGCAATTGTTAAAATGAAAGTCTCAAAATGCATAATCCATGAATAGGAATGTGTTAATATACATTAAGTGATCTGTAAAAAAGAATACAGCATTTTTTAGGCAAACTTTTATAAAATGTCTGTGAAGATTCAATTTTAAGAAGGGAAATAAAAATATTAACCGTTTGAGTCCCAGAGAGTTTTGAAAATCACTGAAGAAGAATTCCGAACAGCGTAACCGCGAAAATATCTACGATTAACTTTGGTCTAGTTACTAATTATAACCGTCTCTCCAAGCATTTTTTTTAAATAAGTGTCCTTTAGTTTTCTGTACCAATTGTTCAGCCTTAATGAATTAATGTCACCCACTAGAGTTGCTGTCATGTGCTGGGTATCTATGGGGGAATATTGTAGGGCTGAATATAATATTATTTATATATAAACTTTTATGTAAACTTGTTCTACTGTTTTTGTTTATTTTTATTTTATTGCTTTTTATGATTTCTGAAGATAGAGTATTTCAGTGTTCTATCGAAAAAAGGCAAGGCTTTCATGAATATCGAGATTTGTAGATATGCTCTCAATAGAATTTTTAAAGACAAAGATTGCGTTTATGATTAGCTTAACATAGCAAAGAAAGTGTTTATGATTAGCATAACATGGCAAAGGTATACACTGTCTACCAGTACGTATTTGGACACCTGTGATAGAAAAGAAAAGCTAACTTTATTCAAAATCAATAGTTGGTAGAGCCTCCACAAGAGGCAATTACAGCGTGAACCCTCCGGGGCATACTTTCCACAAGTCTTTGTATTACAGTTACTAGTATTGTCTCCCAATCGGCTTGGAGTAGACATACAAGTTCCTTCACCGATTTTGGACGGGTAGTGCAACCCTTAATTCGGCGATACAACTCGTCCCAGAGGTTCTTGATAGGGTTCAGGTCTGGGATCGGGGCAGGCCAGTCCATTCGATGAACATTGGCACTATACAAAGCCTTGGTTAACCTTGAAACATGACAACTGGCATTGTCGTCCCGAAAGTAGCAGGGGTCCAACCCGTAAAATTGCCACAACGTAGGAAGCCCATTGTCATCCAAAATAGTGCAGTAGGCATCAGCGTTGAGCTTACCATGAATGGGGTCCAAGGGTCCCAGTCCATGCCAGGAGAAACACCCCCAGACCATAATTCCACATCCACCGAACATGACTGTTGGCACAATGCATTCTGGCAGGAGACGTTCTCCAGGCAGACGCCAGACCCAGACCCTGCCATCCGAACGGTAAATGGTGAACCTTAATTCGTCGCTCCAAAGAACCCGTTCCCACTGATCTACGGTCCAATTTCGATGTGCTTTGCACCACATTAACCGAGCAGCGTGGTTGGACTTTGTGATCAAAGTTTTATGGGCAGCAGCATGACCATGAAAACTAAGAAGATGTGCTTCCTTGCGGATGGTATTCATTAAAACAATACTCCCGGATGCCTGTTAAAACTCCGCGTGGATGAGAGCCATTGGTTGGATGCAGTTCTTCCAAATTTCTCTGGACAGCACTTGTCGGTCTCTATCTCCCAGTTTCGTTGGTCTGCCCACTTGAGGCATATTCATACAATCACCGATCACCTTCCACTTCTTAATCACATAGTCTACTGTCAATTTTGAGTACTTCAGATTGCTAGATATGTCCTTTAAGGATTGGCCACATTTGTGATACTCGATAGTTATACCTTTCTCGAAATCAGAGAGCTCCGAACTGCGCGGCATCTTGCATGCGACTAACGCCGATGCTGTTTCCTACACGATGTATACCGGCGGAGGCCATGGCCTACCTCAGGACCGCAGATATCCTCATTTGAATAGGTGTCCAAATACTTATTGGTAGACAGTGTATTACATCAAAGTATTAAGTTTAAGATAAAAGCAATTATATGATTATTCATTTGACTAAATAAAATTTTCCTTTCTGTATTACTAGAAAATTGTATCATTCTATTCTCGACCAACAAAATATTTTTTATTTATTTCCACTGAAAGGTCGATACTTCCGGAAAAGTTTTAATCTAAAAAAATTTATGAATTTATTATTTACTATGTATTCAACACTCTGCAAATTGTAATATATTTAGTACAAAGTTAAGGGTAATTTCCATTTTTTTTTTTTACGAAGCTTCAAATATGTTTAGGACATCCCATTTGATGTACAGTAAAAAAAAAACTTCCCTTATTTTTTAATCATAGACACTGTTGTAAAGTACTTAGGTAGCAAATGTAAAAACTTTAAAAAAGTTTCAGTAAAAGGAAAGAAAAACTTGTATTCTTTCAAAGTAGAATATCCCCAGCCGTTTTTTAAACGCAGTTAATGAGATAGCTAATATTTATACAAAAGGAAGAAACTTGTTTAATGAGAGACAAATTTAAGGAAAGTCCCTTTTGAGACCTCATTTAGCGCAGTGTACTAAAAGTTGACTGGCACATGTTTTGTAACGTAATAAATGTTTCATTATTCCTCCCATAAATTAAATAAAGTTGTAGGATTTTCCTTACAGCAATTAACCTTATCCTTGAGATAGAAGTTGTTGACTACGCTAAGATATTTAGGCTCAAAGAATAATACATTTAGTTCCAGAAAAATTCTTGAAGGGGTTGTGCCTTATACAGTAAAGAAAAAAAATTAGAGGACTTTTATTATATAGATAGTAGCCCTTTTGTTATACCCTCCTTATCGGGGAAACAATCAAAATGCTCGATATATCTGGGAAAGCGTGTGTGATATAGCAAAAAAAACTTTGCTTTTATGAATATATGCTCTTAAAATACAGTAATAAAATAGTATTTTATGTACAGCAATAAAAAAACTCTGTTAAATAGGACAAAATGCCCATTTATCTTTTTAATTTTATTTACAAGTAAACACATGAATTCACACTTTACATTCCACAGACAAATACAATTTGGAAGGCTTTGAAAAAGAGCGATGCATCCTAGTGAGCAATATATGGTATTATTACTGTGTGTGTGACCAGACTAACACCTTAATTATATTTCTAATATGTCAGACGATTCTTTACCTAAATGGCAACATTTGGCCTAAAGTCGATTTCTCTTTTAATTGTGTAAACCTCGATAATACAATTTAATTTTTGCTTAGTTCAATTAATCTTGTATAACTACTATACGTATTTAATTTCGGTCTCCACTAATTTAAGTCTCCACTTTTAACATCTCAAATTAACTGGCCCCATTCCGTCATGGTACCGTGTAAGCGAATGTAAAAAACAAAAAACGAAGTTATGTTGCCAGAACCAGCGACGGATTGTCTCAAAAAATTTTTTATTTTCCAATTTCGCTATATTTTTTAACAGATTAAGGACTTTTTACCCAACTGTAACTATTACATTTGTTGAAAACATCCAGCACTCACTTACACGCATGCATATATATGTAGGACGGCGAAATTAATCAGCAGGTTCCAAATTAATTTAGACCAAATTATTTTTAATTGCCCGGGCGTACTGAGCGTAAGTAATAAACAGTCGTGGCTCTATTACGATTAAGTAGCAAAGTCCGTGGTTAAACTTGTATTTTCATAGTCCAGAATAAAATTAATCTTTCTCCGACAGGAGCAGAGCAATTAATGATGCACAAAAACACTTTTCAGTTACAAAGTTGACTCCAGCGAGAGAAGGAACAAATTTTTCCCCAAGAGAGAGCAGCTTAGCCAGGTATTATTAAAGTCAGACAGAAACTTCGATCATTGGAAAAGTAAACTCTTTTATTGAAACAGTTAGAAATTGTGGCGAGTGGACAGAAAAATTGGCATTTATTTGATTGATTTGAAAGAATTTTAACAGTGTACGCTACTTTAAATATGATATTATACAGCTGGGAAAATAGATATGAAAGACTGAGAAGGAGAAAACGAGAAAATTAGAGATACTTTAAGTTCAATAACTTTGATATACATATGTATATATATATATATATATATATATATTGTGTGTGTGTGTAATTTGACTTAAATGCTTATGAATTAATTTTCCCAATTTCGTTTCGTTATGAATAGAACTTCTTTAAAGAGCTCAATACCATTCTTCTCTCGTTTTCCCATCACTAAAATCGATCTCATATGCCCTCGTGTTGCAAAATAGTAAACTCCCTCCCTCATTCTCTCATTCGGTGAAATTTAGTCACCGATTATATTGAAATTTTACCCTTATTATTTTTGATTGCCATGGTTTACTATACAATGAGTGAGCCCAAGAAATTTGCGTTGAACTAACAGTGACATGTTTTTCTGACAAGAGCAGAACACTAAATGATACATGAAAACACTTTATTATTACAAGTCGGCTCCACAGAGAGAGATGATGGGGAAATACTCCCAAGAGAGCGGCTTACTCCTCAATATTAACATTCAGAAAAGAACTTTGTTCATTGGAAAAGTAAACCTTCTATTGGGACAGCTGGAAAATGTGGCAAGTTGACAGAAAGTTAGCATTTATTTCAAAGTTAGCTTGACTTTGAAAATAGATATGAAAGAATAAGAATGGGAAGAGTAGAATCTTAGAGATATTTTAAGTGTAATAATTTTGATATATTACATATATATCACCCAATTTGAACACAGCTAACCCAAAGGGGTGAAGCAGTAGTTTGTTCAATGGTAGGGCTAAAATCAACATTCTTGGTTAGAGTAATAGCAGAAGAATATGAAAAATAGATAAAAAGAAGACAAAAGTAACGCAATAACAATACATAGAATATTAACATTCAGTCAGGATTTAATCAACATTCCATTAGATCAATCTTGATCAAGCGTTTGTTGAATTCGCATGTGATACAAGAAATTGAGATTAGAGAGAGAGAGAGAGAGAGAGAGCTTCCTTTAAAAAGGTAGGACTTTTCCCTCTCTCTCTCTGACTTTGACAGTTGGTTGACCAAACGGAGAACTGACCAACAAATGGAGCTAATTGCTCTTTGGAATATTCTGGAACATTGTTTCATAAAGGAATGTTCTAGTTAGTCCTAAAAACTAACAGACATGATAAAATTAAAATAAAGCCTGTAAGGGCGCACTTCGGTCTGCTGTTTTGCCCACGAGAACTAATGAGACTAAAAGTCTGCACGGAAATTAGAACTAAAATCATTTTGATCAGAAATCCGATGTATTAACTACAGAGGTTCTGTATTAAGGTATATGTATTAACTACATGCATACACACACAAAAAAATTTGAATACTCTTATAGGAAAATAAATTTGTTTACTCTTATTTAAAATTCTATAACGTTTTCTTGGATTGTCTTGAAGAGCTTGTTTATGGGCAGGAAGGTATGGATACGTATTAAAATTCCTGTTTCTGAATAGATTCTGAATAGGTTTTGCACTATATTTCTTATGCAAGTAATTTTTCAGAGCCTGCATCTTTAAAAGTAACGCCCAAAATAAATTAAAAACAGTCAAGTTATTAAATCCGGAATTTTTTCTTTATTTTACATACCACAAGACAGTATCATTTTAAAATATAATTGAAGATAGTTGGTTTATTTTAAATTAAGTGTCAATTTTATACAAGTTTCTTGAATTAACAGGAATGGAATTGTATATTTTTTATCTAAAAAGGCTGTGCGATGAAAATTCGTAGCCGTTCGAAATCTGCTTTAAGCAGTCGGTAGTGGTCTCATTAGCCCCATGTAGCAAAACAATAGACAGTAGAGCTACTAACCTAACCCATTCTAACTAGTTCTTATGCATCCACAAATTATGTTTAATACTCTGAACCAAACCAGGCCTGGATTTGCTTCAATAAAAATAGATAACTTCTTTTCTGAACTGTTAAAATCAATATTTTTTAAACATTCGGGCTCTTAACAGATAAAAATATGCATTAATTTGTGAGTATATATGATGAAGAATATTCTGTATCCAACAAACATTACAAAGTGTAAAAGTGATCTAACTTGTTATAAAGAGCATAATTTCTACACAATGTATAAAACACATATAAAATGCGTGATTGCAGTAAAAAGTAGGGCATTACTCGCTATAATGTCGGAAATAAACGATGATCACAAGCAAGATAATTTTGCTTTCATCTAGCACCGTTTTGACGTTTATGGAGTAATGATCGAGATGTAAAAATCGTTCAAGCGTAGAATCGATTGTGCCTCAGGAAAAGGTCGCTTTGAGATTGATGGTCTAGACTAGAGTTTTGTTTTAGAGGACTTCTTATTACTTAGTATCGAATGAAAGTTGTCTACTTTTTAAGGCAGGCACAAGCCGAGTTTTAGCAAATTTAATATACTTTTGCTGTGGATGTTGGTAACAGATTACTCTATAATTTTTAACCCTTTGTCTGTCCTGGTCATCATTTATTGCTTTATTCGCGGTATATCACACAAATACAAATTCGCGCATGCAGCTCATACAAATAACTATATTTTAAGTGGACAATAATTTTTGAATCGTCTTAAATTTATATTACTTATATTTTTTAGTCAGAAGTCTGAAATACGTATGAGATATACTTAATCCCTTATGGTAATGACCAAAACGTTAAGGACTGAAATTCTAAGGAGGACTTACCACAGATTAAGCTAAAAAGACAAAGAATAAATGATCGTGAGAAAATATTTGGCAATAGTAGTTTATTTTGAAGATCTCCGAAGAAAAGTAAAATAAAACCTACATCTATTATGGTTAAAACTATTAAAATCATAACGATATTAAGTGAATAAAATACGTAAAACAGGTATTGGATGAATCTTAAAATTATTTAGGTTAGTACTGACGAATATCTTTTTCAGGTACAAAGTGAAAGCTAGACTTTAGAATAAAAAATTCCCTACTTTCTCTACTTTTAAGAAATCATTAATAAAACAGGCACTTGGAATAATGATTTAATAAATTCTTGATGATTTCTTCTCTTAAAATGATCATTGGGAAATAAGTAGATAAAAATGTTAAATTCTAGAAAGAAAACCATAATACTTATTAGGTATAAATTTTAACTCACAAAGTAGGAAAAAGACAACATTAGAGTAAAACAACAATTCCGAACACAGAAATTTCCAATTAAATAGAACTGGTGTTTTCATAAGCAGTTCTTTATCTTCTGAACTTTTAACAGAGTTGAAGTTTTAGCCGGTCAAAACTTATTTTGATCAAGACACTGGATAAAAGTGATTTTATCCATCCAAAACTAGTTATAAACAGTCAGATCTGTTAAAAATCTGTCATAAGACAAACACTAATGTACAAATAAAGTTAAAAATGGATCAACACATTGCGTGTTAGTAATTTCTGTTTATGATGCCCATTAATAAAGTATGCTTATGTAATACACCAAGAAAGTTAGAAATTTGAAAATGGTCCATGCCACTGTTAAAAATATAAAATAGTTGCAGTTAACAACATAAAACTTGAAGTTTAAAGACATTGATATAACATTTGTTGAATTTCACATTGCATCTAATAAAAGTGGAAACTCTTAATCAACGGATTATTTTCTAAGTTTGGAACTACCGAAATAAATTGCAAAAAACTTGTGTAAAAAATTAAAATATTTGTGTTGTATCTTAGTGTTATCTTTGTTACGATATGTATTTGGTGTTTACTGGTGTTAACCAGTAAACACTAAATAAATAAATCTCATAACTGGTTAACGCCAGTAAACCCTGTGTTCATATTATGACATTTTTAAACATGTTAACTTAGATTTAACACGATAGTGCAATATATATGACTAGTATTCAATAAAAGGAATAATGAATTTCAGTGGTCAAAACTGACCAAAATTAATATTGAGCTGGACGGTTGAAACCACTGGTTTAAACCCCCGTGGTTAAAACCAATATAACCCTTTCCGCCACGATGCTTACGAAATCTGTTTATGCGATGAACGTAGTTTTATTCCGGTTGTAACTAAAAAGCAAGGTCTGGCAGCAAGGGAAGTTTTCTTTTTTGCCTACTTAATTAAAAAAAACAAAAAAACTGGAGGATTGAGAAATGTCTATTTATAATGTGTCTAGACTACGTCGTTTTCCCCAAGTAGTGCTGATAAATAGTTTTCTAAAAACCAGTGATAAAAGTTATCAATTATTTAGATCACAACGTTCTCGATTAGTACTTAGTATTATCGTCGTTCAAAAGGAATGTTCAGTTAGGTATAGTAAATATAAACGTTAAAAAGGTACCTAACCTTAAACTACTGTGAATGTATTGAGAGTTAATCAGTTGGTTGATTTGGGTTTAATGGCGCAAAATCCTCCTGGGACATACTGTTCCAAAGAAGTTTCAGAAGTTGTATCATATCTATTTATCGGTCGGTGGTTTTACATGTTTTTGATTTAGGTTTTTTTTTTAAGTTGGATTCTTTTAAAAGTTTTGATATGAAAAAAAGCTTTTCTTCTTTTTTATTTAATATAAGTTAAATCCTGAATTCCGAATATGCAAAGTATTTTTACTTATTTATTTATTTTGTATGCATAGAATTATAAAAGGTAATCAATGTGATATATCCACCCCTGAGCTCCACGCTTTCTTTGCAATTTATTAAATTTTTGAATTTAAAAAATATTCATACTAAATTGTTAGAATCTATAAAGCAGAAAATGTTTGCTTTTAAAAGATCATATATATCTGTAGGCTGAAATAAAAATGTAATTATTCCCTCCTATGTTTCAAAAGCCGAACGACAGCCGATAAGTTAGGGTGCTAACCTTTGGTACCGGAGTTCGCGGGTTCGAATCCCCCTGTGGCATGGATGTTCGTAGCCGTTCGGAATAGGCTTTAAGCTGTATGTCCCTGTCTCATTAGTCCTCGTGTTGCAAAAAGTAGACCGTAGCGCTCCAAACCAAACCAAATCTGGATTTCAAAAGGATGTTATAGTTTTAAAAAAACTTAAATGAATATAACAAAAAAAAAATGCTGTACTTTCTATAAAAGTCATCGCGCATGACAAAAAGTTATGCACAAGAGCCTTTCCTCTTATAGAGTTAAAGTTTGGTAAATATCAGTCATTTAAATATTTTAATATTTCTTAAAAATATTAATAATTATTGATTTTTAATGAAGAAAGATGTGGTCCTAGTCTTTTAATGACCTAGAGATGAGACGGGAAGCATTTCTCTTAGATATTTGTTGGAAGATAATTTTAAGGACCATAACTGTTTGCCAACATGAGGAGGATTTAAAGTGTAGGTTACACTTTAGGGAACAGGAAGTGTAATAAAGAGTTACAGTTCAACAACGTCAGCGCGAAACTGACCTAGAGGCGAAAGCGAAGTGAGTGACTCTCCTTCGACCCCATTGGTCAAGAGGGATTGCTAACAGCGGAGAAGCCTTCTCCGCTGATCTCCGTCCAAGGCAACGCTGCCCAACGAACTTTTTCAAGAGATCTGCGAGACTCCTCAGAGAGAAAGGAAGAAGGAGTGTGGAGCTTAATTTCTTCTCCACCAGATCTAACATTTTTTTTTTTTTTTTTTAAGACCAAGACACCATGTTGGTGTCAAATCTTTGATCGAGTATGGTCTCTTTGTCATGAAGGCCTAATGAGCATTTTTATTTTCTATTTACATCTTCATTTATATTCAAAATAAAAAATATTCAGCAGGAGGAATTAGTTTTTTTTTTTTTAAATTGTGCATTTCCTCACGAGTACTCCACTTATAAGTGAGGCTGGCCTACACGCTCAGTCGGCCTTATCTCTAGAGGAAGAAAGATAGTGCGAAAGATTAACCAGTTTCCTATATATGTAGATGGGAATATTGGTTCTTTATTGGGAGTCTGTGAAAATAGTTTGGGAAGGAATTTATGAGAGGAGTTGAAGTATATTTGAGGAGACATTGGATAATTCTTGTTAACCACTTGTGTTCCAATGTCGAGTCTGACTTGATATTTTCTTCCTTTTGCAGCAAGTACAACGTCGAGTGTGACTTCAAGGTTTTTAAATTTCAGAATTACTGTTTACACTTAACTCTATAGATATTGATAGATTGAAGACCGATTTAACTTAAACAATAATTTGGACTAGAATACTAAAAATGAAAATTAATTAATTAATTTGCAACACAATGAGTTAATTAAGTTCTACGACTGGTTCTGAGTTTTAAAATGTTTGCCAAATGGTCAATATTTTTTTCAATTCTAGAGACATGGATTTGCCAATTTTTAATGTATAAATTCTTTTTAAAAAGACGTTTGGTATATCGTGAATCCTGATTATTCCTATTTTTGCGTCAAATAAAGTAGAGAAAATATAGAATCTTTTTGGACTAAGCTTTTATCGTAAAAACCTAATTTTAAATGGTTTTAACTGCGTAAATTGCTTTTTTCAAAGTGTATTATCTCCTTCCTACATACAAATTCGTATACATAACGAGGGAGTAGTGTAGAAAAATTTAGAAGTTTTCGAGGTCTTTTTACTCAATACTGTAAAGCGATATTTTTCTGTGAAGAAATGTATTCAACATTCAAACATAATGATCTTGTTAATGATTGCATCGGGTTGTGAACAAAGGAAAAAAAACTAAAGCAATCTTTAGGCCATTTTCTTCCTGTCATGTTCCTTTCCATGTTATTCCTTTTAGTATTGAAGACATTTATTATACAACTGGAATCTTAGCATTAAATTACGACCATAAGTTTTGACATTTAGATTTCCTGTTATATTTTATATTGCTCAGACTGTATTTTTATGTATTATAAGCTTACTTATTTGTACTTGTATATGTGTGTATATATAAATAATATGCGTGTATGTATACATTACATACATATATATTTATTTATATGTATGAACATTTGCAGAAAACAAGATAAATGTTATTTAAATAATGAATTTTAATATTATATATATATATATATATATATATATATATATATATATATATATATATATATATATGTGTGTGTGTGTGTGTATATATATATGTATATATATGTATATATGTGTAAATATATATATGTATATACACATACATACATACATACATACATATGTGTGTGTGTTCAGGCGAATGGAATAATTAATCCTTCTTAGTAAAAACACTTCTTTATTTAACATGGACTTTCCGTTCCAGCAATCGCTCGAGCCATTTTCATTTATTTGTGGTGAAGCTAAACGTGGAAAGTGTTGACAGCTCCATGTCCACTCGCTAACTGATTCTTATCGCTTGATTAGTTTTCAACTTCCTGTGAAATATCTCTGCACCTGACCGCATTATTCCAAAAGGTTACGAAAGCGTGTGTCTTTTTCATTTATTTTATTATTATAAAAGATTTGTTTCCTTTCTAAAATCATTTCCAACTACCCCCTTTTTAGACCTCACACACACACACACACACACACACACACACATATATATATATATATATACATAAAGACAGAGTGTTAGTGGAAAATGATTTCTTAATAGCGTAGCTGTGGCAGTTACGAGAATCAAAATTGACTTAATAAAAGGTTTACCACTAGTTGCCATCTTCACGGGGCGTTTGATAAGTAAGAGCCAAATTCCTATAAAAATGGTTTAATGAAGATGTTCGTACAGTTTTTTGAGGTACGATGCTAGAAAAACCATATAACAAAGGTCCACAAAAATATAATTATTAGCAGGTAAATGAAAATTTATGAAGTTGTTTATATAATGGTAAAAGACAATCACTAAAAAAATCATGAAAAACTCAAATTCTACAAACTATTTTTAATAACCTTAAGCCCTGACTTCCCTTGTAGATTACATATGATATACGCATCTATTGATTTATAAGCTTTTATATCACATGTGATACACATTGAATTACATTTTATATACAAGCCTTTATGTATTTCATATTTTATATCGACCAGTGAATGTAAAATGCTTAATTTGACCGTTAAAATATGGATTTTAAAAAATCAATCGAAGTTTGCAGAATTAAAAGTCAGAAATAGTCATTTTAGATATTTCATATGAAATAATTTGTTTTTGAAAATTTGATTTCTTTTTGTTTGTTTTTTAGATTATTTTGTGGTTTTTAATAAAAATATTTTTTTTTGTTATGCTGTTTGCAAGAATTTTTATGTTTTATAGGCTTGTGTGGATACAGTTTATTGCTATTTAAAATTTGCCTATCTTAATTATATACAAATCTAACTCTTTATACTCTTGTCTGTGAAATGTGATATACAATGAATTAGATTTTGTTTTATATCATTGAGTTATATGTGGGATACAAGCTGATAAAGCATTAGACGTGTACATCATATATGATGTTCAAACCAGCAAATAGTTAACATCTTGCTTGTGGAATATATTTGAGAAAAATGTGCCAAAAATTGAAAATGTTTTTTCCTTTTATTTGTAATTATTATCTAAATATTAGAAATAGATTATTTTTGAAAAAAAATTAAACGAAATAACTTCTATTTTTAGTATTTTCACATATATGAGAAATGTTAAAGATTTACAATAGTCTTTGCTCAAACGACAGCAAAGTAAATCAAATGACATAATATTCTGTATAAAGGTAATAAACTAATATAACAATATTATCTCTATCAACTATCATGAATTCTACATCTCTCAAATTCCTTTGAATTTCATAAATCCTTTATAGTATCCGAGAAATAGTGTTCAGTGGCGCGAAACTGATCGCGGGAAAGTATCTTTATCTATTGTGAAGAATACCAAATTAAATATTGTGCATTGGACGAACCGATTTCGAGCTTCGGAGAATTAAAATACCTTTTTTTTTTTCTTGTCCGAACTGAGCTCGGACATTTGCAAATTGGCGCATTTTGCGTTGCCCGAGCTGAGCTCGGGCGTCACAGGCAATAGGTTAAAAACGGAAGTAGGTTTTAATGTGTTAAACGACATTTCTGTAACAATTCCGGTGTTGGCATTTTGGGAAAGAACGGAGAATATACGATCGTAAAAGAGAAAAAATAAATCGAATTAACGACAGTTATTTGAAGAGGAAATTAGAAATGGCGGGAAAGTCTCTCCTTCAATCAGTTACTATAATTGAGGGTAATTAAACGGTGAATGCAGGTGACGGTGTCCGGGCTAAGCAAGTAGCTCATTAAGGAGGAGAGGCAGTAAAGGCTACTTCGGGGCAATGGGAGGAGCAATACAACACCTACACTATGAAATAGAATTTCTGGACAGATTGAACGTTCTGACACCAAAGGATAGAAAAATCATTTTAACCCTTTGAGGTACATGATTAAACATCGTTTGGGATTTAATGAATTTCCTTTTTTATAAATATTGTGCATGAACCTTATAAATGTGATACACATATGGAAAAAACAGTAATTCCTTGAAGGGCAGTTGGGGAGGGGGGAGTTTAATTCTCAAATTGAAAGTGTCCGTTTTACGGTATAAAAATTATACTATTTAAAACTTTTAATTATTTTGATAGAAGAATAATTATTATTAAAATGGTGTAATAATTAAATAGAAAAACATAAAGGTTTCGGTAATTTCTTGTATTTGGGGACTGAAACATGATACATCGAATTGAATTTAAAGCAAATTTAAAGATTTAAAGAAGAAAAATAATTAATATAAAAATATATTAGCTGATTGGTTATTTTCTTTATTTCTGCCTCACGTTAGATTTGCATTTTATTTTATAGTAAAATGTAATTAGAAGTGTCAAAACGGTTATTTGATGTTAAAAAATTAGTTTCCCCGTACGTACATACATAAATACTACACCCTGTTAAAATTTATTCAGGCATTAATTACAGTAATGGTCGTTGGATGATTCGAAAATGAATAACAATAAGTGATACTAAATTTGCCCGTCGGAGAAAAATATATTTAAATAAGATTTCGTACTCTAAAACTATACCAATTATTTTACGAAATAAGTTTTCAGTAGGACTGATGGGGAAAAAATGTTGTATAAGCATACAACATTGAATTAAAAGATTATCTATTTTACCAATGCGTACAATATTCGAAGAATGACCTTTTTCGCTGATGGATCAACATTTAATTAGTTTTTATCAAATTCAAAGTCAAAAGTATGGAGATCTCCTAATAAAGAATCAAATCTAGAAAATATATAAATATTGTAATCACGAAAAATTAGACTGCATATTTTCGACAAAGGCAGTGATCTCGTAACTGAAAGGTTGCGGGTTCGAGGCTGAAGCCGACCTAACATCCGCCGTGTTCGCTAAAGGTGACTGGGCACGTAAAATATGTTTGTGGTCACAAAGTCCTCCAATTTCTCAAACGATACCTTTGGGGGTGGGAGGCCAAGCCTGGGGATCTTCTGCTTGGTCCCTGCTTCTAAATTACGAGGATTTAGTGGGGGGCAATGTTACTCACGCTTGTAGCATACCTTAAGCTATACGGATTCTTTGGGTGGTGATAATGAGTAACAGCTTCGAAGTCTTATTAAGGCGTTAGGATAATGTCTGTATCGTCTACTACGTTAGAAAAAAAGACTGCAGATTTGAACGGAAATGCTTATTTTGCTCACGCCAGAATGATTTTTGACAAGTTTATATATCTGTTTGTTCGTACAAGAAAACTTTAATTGTGAGACGTTAAATATGCAATTTCATTATTCCTGAACTGATTCGGACTAAATTTAATTTGACGTATGACGTCCGTATGCATCTCGCATAGCTCAAAAGCCGCAGGTTGAAATTTTGTATTTAGTACTTATAACGACTTAGTTGTGCACCTTTTCTTTTGAATGCAATCCGCACTCTGTATAACGAACGTTCTGGAAAAAACCCTGCCATTAACGCTACCTATATATAATACAACTGAAATATATTTACCAGTTCCTATTCAGTTCTAACAAGCCTTTTTAAAATCCGTTCTTAGAAGACAAAAATAAAAATCTATTTCTGGATATTAATTTTCAAAATTTTCAATTTATTACTTCTTGTTATAACTAAAGTATTGTAATCGGGAAAAAAGTTACGTTTTAGAGAAGGAATATAAAAAACGAATCAATATAATGAATATTAACACTGTGGGTCTCCATGAGATGGAAGAACTTGAATTCTACACAGGCAACAGGAATGCCTTGAGAAACGAAACCTTCTTTGAATCTCGAACAGAAGACTTGTGATATGGCCTCATGTAGGACATACACAGCCTCACATAGGTATAACGCTCAGAGTTAATGTCTCCAAAATAGTTGTGTGCACTCAAACTTTTTATTTTTAATTTCTGTCTTGGTTTGCTTTTATTCCAATAGTCTGAAGCAAAAGTTTACTATATCGTAATTGCCATATTGGAATATTAAAAAAATATAAAGTACATTGATAAGTAAATTTTATTTTAACTCATTGGGAAAATAACATGATTTATTAAACATTAATTTTTACTTGTAGCTCTCATTCGTTTGCAGTTTTTTCAGGGCCTTCCGGTCACAAACATATTAGCGTTTGTTTGATCGTTTTAATCCAAGCCATTCTACGTCAAACGGGAAATTTGCAAATACTCGGTAAAAGGAATATTTAGTAATCAAGAAATAGTAAATCTGCTGAACTATACAGTCTAATAGAATTTTTGTAAAAGCCGAGAGCTACAACAGTCTTACAACCTTTTATTAAACTCCAATACAGTCTCAACAATGCTGATGTATCATTCTGATGTTTGAATACTAATTTGAGTTTGATTATTTTCATCGCAAACTTGCACCATTTTGATCTTAAGTAATTTTCTACTATAATTTTATAATTTTTTATGTCTTCAGTCAGTTAAAAGTAGCGGTATCATTAGCCCTCGTGTTGCAAAAAGTATACCATAGTGCTCCAAACCAAACCAAACTAATCAATAGTAGTACTTTAATATTTCCTACATGTCTAACAAATTACTACCTTCGATACAGAGCTGCTGCTTTTCGGTGCCAAGGCACTCAACTTTTTGCCTATGTCTACATATTTAAGTGAATTTTTACTTTTTATGAGAATTACGTCCATAAATGCAATACATTTTTGTTAATTTGATGTGTTTCTATCATTTTTTTATTTGATTGAATATCATAATGGAATTTCTCTTTAGGAAAAAACGATCATTAATGTTTGCTATACTTTGTTGATGCAATTATTGACCTGTTAAAAAAAAACTTCTCTTTTTATTTAAGTAATGCTCCCAACTAATTAAGAGTCCACTGTAAGTGATGAATATTGAAACACACACATGCAAATACATACATACATACATACATATATACATATATATATATATATATATATATATATATATATATATATATATATATATATATATAACGTGGATAATTAAAATAACATACATTAAATGGGTTTATGAGCATGAATCTTGTTTTTTCAATTTTATTTAATAACGCATATAGTGAAATGGGTTAATGACGTAAGAACCCATGAGTGCGTAGGATTGAAAGCCAATTATTGCTAGAAAGAGGACATAAATTAAAAAAAATTGTTTTGGATGTCTGACTGTACTAATTTATGAATTTTGCAGTTATGTGCTATAACTATATATATAGTTTTTATATCTTCATATATATTTCTGTCCTATTCTAGAACTGGGAAATTTTACAAATAAGAAAATATTTAAGGCAGGGAGAAGATAGTTTCTTATTGGAAAAATACTAGAATTTTGAAAGAAAAAGAACGCAAGAGTTGATTTTGGCTGGTTTTCAGGAATACCCGCCAAGACCCGTTAAGTAAAATGAATTACGCTGTCAAATAAAGCATTTGACGAATCTGAATTTAATATTTAATATTTAATTCTTTAAGTCACGAACATTTTTATAAAGGATAAAGAAATTTTAATACAGAAATTTCAAAAGCTGTGCAAAACCGTTTAATGTTTCAAGAATATTTCGATTAGTTTAAGACACAGGGAAAGAGTTTAGAAAAGTTTGGAATTTTTTAGAAGTGTACTTAGTACACTCGTATGTTGTTCATAAGAGCATATGATTTGGATTAGGTTCGAGTGTCATGCGTCATACTCCTATCCATAGTTTGTTTTGAAGAAACAGCAAGCAAGAATAAACTTAGTTTTCTATTTTTAAAATTATTAAACATGCCATAAATTTATATGCATTTTTTACATTATGAGCGTACTCATATATGTATATCTCGCGTGTATAACTGTTTATTCCTCCCGCCCTTCTCCCCGACTGATTTGCCTAACGATGGCCGATTGGTTAGGGTGCTGGGCTTCGGAACGAGTTCGAGGGTTCGAGTTTTACTATGGCATGGATGTTCGTAGCCGTTCGGAATAGACTTTAAGCAGTAGGTCCCGGTCTCATTAGCCCTCTTGTTGCAAAAAATAGACCGTAGCGCCCCAAACCAAACCAAACCCCGGCTGATCTTGTCTTGGTCGTACTCTCCATCCCCCGGTTCTTCTTCCAGACAAACTAAACAAATAACTGTTGGCCGGTGAAGCGGAGATTCCAGTTTACAAACAACTTGTGATAATAAAGAATGGATACAAAAACAAGAAACCTTAGTGGGTTTGGTCAAGAACAGAAATGCACATCCTTCCAACCATGGAGAGCCACTTCATGTGATGATCAAACAGGCCATACTCATTTCCCAGATTTTAACGGTGGTTGAGGTAAAAATTATATTTTTGCTTCCTTCTAAAACTATCCTCAGGATGTAAAAAAATGTGTAATATGTATTTAAAGTTAAAAGCTTGCTATTTTGAGTTCTCGAACAAAAATATCCCAAACAAAATATTAAGAGCTATCTGAGAGCTCCTAGACTGGCTGGAAAAGCAAGTATTGTTTCAACTGAATTAATGTTGCTTGCAGTCTCCTGAACGTGTACACTCATCCCTTACACTCATCCCTTTTTCAAACCCTCGAAAGCACTACTGAAGATATATTTTCGAAAGCTGTCAAGGATGCCTTGCGATTCCTGTTGAACGCCGGATACTATTGCAAAACGTTGCTCTGTGTTTCATTTAAACTATGGCATTGCACGTGCAAAACATATATATGCAGGGTGTTTAAAAAATGACCAGTATATTTGAAAAATCAATAAAAACTAAACTGACAGTGATAGAAATACAGTCTATTGCAATATGCTTGAGACAATATTAAATTTTTAGGCAAACTTTCAAAATTAGTTACAATATTCCGCAACAGATGACGCTGCAGTCTGGAAAAATCTAAACTACGATATTTTTCAGATATTCACCATGCGCAGTAATAATATGGCGTATTCTCAAAACGAAATTATGAGAAACCCGTGTAAAAGTCTCAGGCGGGATGGCTTCACATGCTGAAAAGATGTACTGTTCTAGTTATTCAATTGTTTCTGGATAGTGGAATTACACCCGGTCTTTTAAGAGTCCCCACAAAACAATATCGTATTTTAGATTTTTCCAGACTGCAGCGCCATCTGTTGTGGAATATTGTAACTAATTTTAAAGTTTGCCTGCCTGAAAATTTACTATTATCCCAAACATATTGCAATAAACTGTGAATTTCTATCACTGTCCGTTTAGTTTTTTATTGATTTTTCAGATATATCGGTCATTTTTGAAATACCCAGTATATATAATTGATATATACATGTCAAAATGTTTATTTTCGGAAGTCGATCATAGGCTGTAAGCCGTACAATCTGGTCTAGAATGGTTGAAAAGCAAGTAGCAAAGCAGGTAGATTTTTATTTCTGCTCGATTAGTTAAGTGTTAATACTTACTTGCAGCATTTGTCTGTAATATTTCAAATTGCAGACTAATAAACACTGCAAGACACCGGATAGAGTGGTTAATTTAAGTTATTTTAAGTAAAAGAAGGAAATTGAACGACTCAAAATTAAAAAAATATTTAAGACTTATTTTTGTCTCACATTTTCTCTAAAACTTCTTAGAATATCTCTGCAATAGTCAGAATTAACTGTAACGTTAGGAGAGTAACATTAAACTCTCCTCGAATCAGTTTTCTAATTTATCCCATATTTTCATTTATTTTACTGCTAAAATATTGTCGCTCTAAAATATTCTCATTCTCAGGAGAATCATGACTTACTTCAAAATGCGAGTGCCATTCAAAAATCCTTGTTTAGTTTAAAGCTTAATCATCAAAAGCCATATAAAAATATTTCAAGAGTTTTGGCGGCAGATTATTGAGCTTTATGCAAAATTAAGCTCTGTACACGCCAAATCACAGGCAGCCTAAAACATGAAGTCGAATTGTTCATTGGGAAAAGGAATCTTATACTTAATTTGTTCCTTTTTCAACGACTAGAGGATGACATGTGAGGAGGCCTTAAGCTCATTGGTTTCGCCTTAAGAATTCTGCAGTTACGAGCGAGCTAATACAGCTAGCTCGTTTGTAACTGGTAAATATCTACTGTCTTCAGTTTTTTTATTTGTCTTATTTACGTTAACTTTGTATTTTTACTATATTCTAGCATATAGGTTTTATCCACTTCAACAATCAAGATTATTCCAAAAGTATTTTGCCGATGGTTCTTTTATCCCTTTATTTCTTTCCCATTTATTTAAGTCGATACTTAAGTTAGATAATATACACATAGGAAAAATGTAATGAAATGCCGAGCATATTCTACTACGGACAAGACTTTATGCATATTCCAGTTTTCTGTTTTACTTCTGTGTTTTATTAGAGAAAGAGGAAAAATATTTAGTGGGCGAATTCACTTCCTTTTTTCCTTGTCTTAGAATATAGGCTCTAAAAAGTCAGAATTATTATAAAACTATTTTGTTGATGGTTATGTTTAATTCTATATATTACTTGAATACCGATACCTTTACTTATAGTGTCAGTAATTGGAGAAGATAAGTAAAATGTAATAAAATGCTTAAGTGTTCTATAGATAGGTATGCAAATGCCAGACAGTTTACACTTTCATATGCTTTCCCTATTTTAGTAGAGAAATGTAGAAAACATTTAGAGGAATCATTCGAGTAATTATTTTCCCATCCCTGAGGGCCGAACGATGGCCGAATGGTTAGAGCACTGAGCTTCGGTACCGGAGTTCGTGGGTTCGAATCTCACTGCATAATGAATCTTCAGAGCTGTTCGGAATTGGCTTTAAGCAGGAGGTCCCGGTCTTATTAACCCTCGTGTTGCAAAAAATGATACCGTAATGCTCTAAACCAAATTTAAATCCAATCCCCGAGTATAGGTACTACGCATTATTTTCATCAATAACCACATCCTATTGTAATTGCTGGTATGTAGTCCTACATACCAGAAGTCGTAGTTAAGGCAGAAGAGGAGTCGAGCTCATAACTGGAGGGTTGCGGTTTCGAGGCTTAAGTCGGCTGAGGATCCGCCGTGTTCATTAATGTCGGCTGTGTCACCTAAAATAGCTTCGTGTTCACAGTGTCCTCCAAGTTCAAACGATACCTCCGAAAGTGACAAGCTAGGCTTGGGAATCTTCTTAGTCTGCGCTTCTAAATCACTAGGACCCAATTTGCGGGGGCAATATTACTCGTTTCCCTAGCATTCCTCAAGCTACTCGTGTTCTCTTGGAAGTGCTAAATGAGTAACAGTTTCGCAGTTGAGATTGGTTGATCTCTTTGTGTTAGTAGCATTGTTTTCTATTCTTCTTGCTGTTTTGAATAAAAAGTTCTACGCACTCATTATTCTTCGTGGAGGGCTATAAAGGTGTAATGTAACACCTGACCTCTTTCCATCATGCAGAAAGATTTTTTTCGATCTTTGGATGGAAATGAACAATTGTGTTTAACTTTTACTCATAATATTTCGAATACTAACGCTATCACGTTATTATTAAACGTTGCACTATTGTTAAGTCTTCAAAGGAAATTCCAAAAAATTATTTGTAAGCAAGAAAAAACAGATAACCTTTTGAAAGGGGCTCTCAGAAGAACTAATTCATCTGCGGAACACATGCTGTCCCAGCCCCTCTGAAACGGTTAATACATACGCCTTTATTATAAATTATTTATTGCAAATTAAAGTTATTTTTCAGCATTTAGGACTTTTTAATTTTAAATTAGCAATGTCTCTAAAGCTTAAGGATACCATTCTATAATTAAAAGTCAACGTGAAAACCACGGGAAGAGCGTACTGGTTATAATGTCAAAGAATTTGTAAATCATTCACGTGTCTATAAATTCATATCGTCAAGCATATGAGAAATTAATAATTCCGTTACTGAATTTAACTTTTTTTTGTTTCTTTGTTCTAGTCTTGAATGTTCTGTTAAATACCATCAATTAACCATTTCAGTACTAACAAATCAAAATTATTTTAAAACTAATATATTGATTATTTTTAACCCTATATTTTCTCACCTATTTCTCCCTTTACTTAGTGTCAGTAAATAAAGAATAAGTACAGCAGAAAGAAATACAATGTTGTGTTACAGATGGGATTGTATGCAAATGTCAGATCGTTTATCGTTCTTTCTTTCGCGGGTTTACCCTACAGTGTTTTATTAGGGAAAGATAATAAGCCTTTAGCGGGAGGTTTCACTTTTTTCCCCCTTATCCCCGGGGATATAATGAAGACGCTGAGTGATTGCCCAATAATAAAGTTTCGGCTTCTATCCTTTTATCTATAGAAGGTCTCGGTTAATGGTGAGCATATTAGATGGATTGCCGAACGACGTAATTTGGGGACGAAAAATCTGTTGCGTGAGGCGTGTCACGCGGATGATCAATGCGTCGAATTTACGGGGGACTATTTTTTCTTATTAACTTTCTTGATCTCTTAATGGACTACGTTGTTAATCTATTACTCCGATTTAATGGCCCAAATTGTTACACAAAATCCACGAGTTTCATTTCCTTGATTTGTTTTTCTTCCCCCACACTGATTTACGTAAATAAGTTCCAACATTAGCAAACACGTGTCAGAACTCGCATGGTGAAATCCTACCCTCCTTTTCCCCATGTCAGTATAATGTATGAAATATGCTTCCGATACATATATTGTATAATTTTATATATAAATTAAACTTTAAATTTACTTATCTCGATATAAGAGATTCAGAATCAGAGTGAACAAAGTCCTCTTCACCAAGGTTCACCAAGGTTAATGACCTGTTATTTCATGTATTCACATGCATATCTGTTGGGAAATACCGTAGTTTTTAATTATTTCTAAATTATTATTCAAACACTTCAGAAGTTAATTTTTATAAGGGACTTTGTTGAATAGGGGTTGAGAGCCCTTCTATACCAGAATTAATCTGACTGCTTGCATATGTGTATGTTCACTAATCCTTTATCAAATTTGCATAGCAATTCAGATTGACCTCGTGAATATTTTAGAAAAGTCAAATAAGTCAATTTCATGATGGAGATATCTCTTTTTCGCTTTCTATCGGCCTCTGTAACCGTGCTGTGTCATTTTTTTAGATGGTAAAAAATAGCTTCCTTTTCCTTTTTAAAAAATAAACAGAAAAAAATCGATAACCTAATAATGTATTTGTTTTGGAACACACAAAATGATGATAATGGAAACGATTTCAGTAAATGCTAATGAGAATGCATTTCATTTCAAAGAGAATAACGATATGAGCAATATATCCTCGTTGATTCATATTTTATATTTAGAGCAAAATTCAAGAATACGTTAGATCACTGAACTCTTTCGCTGCCCTCATTTATTTCTAATTAAATATGATGTAAAACGATGGCCGAATGGGTCGGATGCTGTTACTCTGTACCGGAATTCATGGGTTCGAGTCCCATTTATGGAATGGTGGTTTGAAGCCGTTAGAAATCTATTTTAAGTACTAATTTCTGGTTTCGTTAGCCCTAAGGTAGCAAAATTATTAGACGGTAGCACTCCTAAGCAAACTATATGTGATGTACATTAGAAATAATGCTTTATATTTCATGAGTGTAACTGAAAAAAATAACTAAATTTCAGACGCGACACTAAATTATTTTCAGCTTAAAGTATAGTTCTTTGCGTATCATATGACATTTACAAACTTATAAGACATTAAATTTGTAAATCATATGAGATATACACATGATACTGGACATACAAAGAGTTAAATGATTGCAGCCTTTAATTTTCTTTTTAAACTTTTTATATTAAGTGTAAATTAGTTACACGTTCTAAAAAATAAACTTATTTATTTCTTTTAAATTTATTATGGTGATAAAAATTGAATTATATTCTATAATTATGAAAAACAGTGTATTTGATTTTCGTTGGTATAAACAATCAAATGAAGCAAATTTTAGAAAAATAATTTCTAAATGGGAAAAAAAGTTTTAAGGAATAACATTTATTTTACAAACTCCAGATTTATAGAAGTATTATACAAAAAATATGGTATTTTTAAAATTGTAGGTAATTTTGGTGCTGTATCTTTAACATCTTTTAAAATGTTATCAAAGCGGAAAAAATACAGTTTATTTATAAAAGATTACGAGATGAATTTTTTGGCTGTTGAAGATTTTAAAAAATTTATGATATTCCTATCTATTTCCTTCATCTTTCGATTAACAGAAAAAGAAAAATTGAACCATTTTATGACGCCTGTATCTTTAATTCCTTTTAGTAAATTGTTTTTGATTTCAGATAAAGTTTTTTGGTGTAGATATTTTGGTTCGGTTTAAGGTGCTACGATCTATTTTTTTTACTGCACGAAAGCGAATGAGATATGGTCTACTGCTTAAAGTAAATTCCGAATGGCTGCGAACCATGAACTTCGATACCAGCTCCCTACCCATTCGTTCAGCGGTGAGAGATATGTTCTCACACCCCACTCATAATATGAATTTCTATCTTTCTCAATATCTCAAAAAAAAGTAACTGTAGATTACAAGAAATATGTAAGAAGTGGCGTATTCAATTTCAAAGATATAATTTTCCTCTTCGTAGCATGACATGCCACGCAAAACATACAGACTGGAAAAAGCCGAAAATATGACATGTGAGACCCTATAAAGAAAGTTTTTTTTCTTTGACAATAAATGTCAGTAAAAAATAACTGGCAGTAACTATAGATAAGTACAATAAAGATCGAATGAGGAGTAGCGGTACTCCTAATGAATTGATACTATATAGCAAGGAAAAAAAAGAACGTTCAGTGATCTTTTTAAAAAGAAACCAGAAATCATAAAAAATCACAGATAATTATTATTTTTAAATACGAGACCTACAATTTTTAAACAAATTTAAACAGTTAGAATTAATTTAGATTTTAGAGTATTAAGATGCGACCGACAGAGCGTCTAGGCCAGCCGCACGTATAAGTGGAGTACTCGTAAGAAAAAACAAAATTTAAAAAAAACAAACCAATTCCTCCTATAGAATTTTGTTTATTTTGAATATAAATAAAGGTGTAAATAGGAAATAAAATGTTATTTAGGCCATTATGCCAATGGGACCGCACTCGGTCGAAGATATGCCAAACATGGCGTCTTGATGTAAAAAAGAAATGGTGTAACAACTGGTGAAGAAGAAATTAAGCTCCACACTCCTTCCTTGCTATCTCTCCGAGGAGGCCTGCAGATCTCTCGAAAAAGTTCGTTGGGCAGCGTTGCCTTGGCCGAATAGGGCTACTCCGCGGTTAGCAACCCCTCTTGACCAATGGGGTCGTAAGAGGGTCACTCACTTCTCTTTCGCCTCTAGGCCAGTTTCGCGCTGGCGTTGTTGAACTGTAACTCTGTTAGCTTATTGAAAGCTATAATAGAATAATAGTTGAAGTAGAAGCATTTTGCCCTATTAATCCTGAACAGTATTAAGACAAACGTTAGCATCATTTAAAAGTACATTTATTAAACGTAAAAGTAAAGGAAAATAAATATCGGCTAACTGCCGTACACACATGGCAGCACAACCACACTGACTGACTGATACATAGCCTTTTCCCCCGAGTACTTATCGGTAGGGAAAGAAACGATCTTCAAACGTATGCAATACGTCACATCTCGAATGAAAAATGCATGCATAATATATACATGCTAATATCGTCAGTGGTTATGAGATGGGTAATAAAATATTTAAATTACTTATAAAATAAAGTGACTAATTTTCTAACAAACTCTTTGTTACACAGAGTAAAGCGCAATCAGCTGTAGGTCGCTAAATACTGATTTGTTATTTTATTCAGGCTTTTTTATTACGCTTAAAAATATCACATAAATTTCAGTTACGTTATTTCTAACATATTAAAATATTAAGTCTTAATCTACCTATAGTTGCATTTTCTCTGAATGATATTTCGAGATTTTTTATCAGCGCGTGAGAGTAAAGAAACCCGTCCCGAAAAATATCATTGAATAAATCGATAAAGAACAAAATTCGGTTTAATTGAAATATTTTTTTCTTACAACTAGATCTAACCCGGAAGCGTGGAATTCCTGCATTGGAGAACCTACTCAGTCGTAGTGTTCACCCGCAGACGGAAGGAAAGAAAATTTATACAAAAAATTTGAGATGATTATCTTCTTGACATTTGTTTGAGTGATGAAAAAAGTTCGAATCAGGTGCACATTTTTTTTCGATGCTTGATATGTCTGATATATATACATACTTTTTTTCTGTAGACCGGGCACCAAGCCAAAAACTGAAAGAGTAAAACGGAGACTAGGTATTTTTACTTGTGGATTTCTATCGGTCTGCTTGCTATGATTTTTCAAGGTTCTCTTTTATTTATTCGTTTTCGTCCTTTTTTGTTTACTTTATTCTACCTAGAGAGTAATGCTCGTGTTGTATATTTACATTTTAAATAATTTACAGATGATGATCATATGTAATTTTTGATTCAAAGCAAAGGGGGCAGATATTTTTAGAAATTACTGTTAGGGTACTGTTAAATGTATGGAAACACTTAGTTCGATTCGAGTTTTATTTAAAACTTTCCCCTAAATCTTCATTGCACGCCTATTATATTGTGCATTTTTAAAATTTTATATGTGATATTAGAATTATCGTTTGCACAGTCTTCCACATTCAAGAAAGATTACTTTTGTAAAAGTAACAGTGTTGTAATTAGAGCTTAAGTGCTGGTAGAGACTCGAACCATTCATATTCGTTGTATTGAGACATTTCTATACATACATATTTTGTTCTGAACCCATATAATTCATTATTATAATTTTTCTTTTACTCCTTATTAGGTAATAATGAACAATAAAAATTCAATATTATTCACTTCATTTAAAGATTTTTTTGTTTTCTTTAATTGGACTTTAAAAGCATTGTTTCAACTGTTTAAAAGTCATTGTTACAAATACACTTTAACTAACTATTGAAACATATTACCGGAACGATTGCCGAATGATTAGGGCGCTGATCTTCGGTACCGGAGTTCGTGGGTTTGAATCCCATTGTGGCATGGATGTTCGTAGCCATTCGGAATCGATTTTAAGCAGTAGGTTCTGGGCTCATTGGCCTTACTGTTGCAAACAAGTAGAATCCAAACAAATAAATAAAACGTTGATATCTTTGAGTTTTTGTTGCATATTGATACTCATAACATAAGATTATTATAAGATTATAATAAGGCTATTATAATAAGACTTTACATTATATACTGACGATTACAGTGCTAAACACAAACTATAACGATCTTCAGCTAATTGTTTTTGGTTTATGCCCTCAGCATTAATATACGTTATATTTAAATTATTATATAGAGTACAGATCAAATGCAATCAAATGGAAAGGGGCATAACTAGATGTTGAAATATTTATATTTAGTACTACTATAACAGATAGTTGGGATTCTTCTCTTTTGATTACGATATGAAGTCTATGTAAGGAATATTTAAATATAACATGTAGTAATATACGTTATATTGAAAGTTTATTTGTGTGGGCATAACTCAAAAGATCGATTCATCCACTTCGGAATTCACATAAAGCATAAATACACATACAGAAATATAATTGTGTGAAATATAAAAGAAATTATTACCCCTAAAATAGCTACCCAAAATACTCCTTTTTTTTCCTTTCTCATTTTTAATATCTAATTCAACACCGAGAAAATGTAATATAAAGAAGTATTCTCCAACTTGATATTCTTTTTACCCTTCTCTCAAGACTGAATGTGGAATAAATGTTAATTTTCTGTCCACTGGCCACACTTTTCAGCTGTCTTCAATGCACAAGTTTCACTTTTGCCTCCCAAATTTACTGTTTTAGATCAACTCTTACGAGAACAAAATTACGTGACTCCCTCGTTGTGGGGTTAACATTGGACGCAAATGTGTATATTCTTAAAACATTCTATTCAGTTGCACTGTAAAGTCAGTAGACCGATGTGTTTTTGATTCTAAATAAATGTGAAGTTTCATGGTTCTGTAGAAAATCGAAGAGAAATTTCACAGCATGCACAGGCAAGTTAAAAAATACGAAGCAATCGCATATGCGTTTGGTTTGCTTAGCTACGGTCTGCTTTTTTGTAACGAGAGCTAATGAGAACGGGGAGCTACTGCTTAAATTCGATTTCGAATAACTGCAACTTACACACACACACACACACACACACATATATGCAAAGAAAAGTAAACTGCATCGGTAAACTAATGTAGGCATTTTTTTATAAAACCCATAAGATACTCCGAGAAAATTCTCAGGGGTTTTCAAAACTTAAGTCAAGGGCTAAAAGTTCTTCCTTTTGCATTCTCCTTTTTAACCTCTAACCTAAATTGACCACTGAGGCAATAGTTTAAGCCCTCACAGAAGGGGGTCTTACCAATTATAACTCTACATTGCACTAGCGGACAATTTAGGAAATTTCCAAACAAAAAGGAGATGCACACTGTCTGAAGCAGATTTTCCTAGAGATTTTGACAGATGGTGACCCAGGTGTTAAGGGTCTTTTACATATAACTTCATGCTAGCTGACCCCTCAGTTTGTCCTGTCCCTATGATGAAGTGGGAACCCGTCCTCCAACGTTATCGTAATAGAGGTCTTTAGCTAAAACGGTGTCATTTTTATGGGCCATGACTGAAACCACCCATCGTGAAGTCCGTCTTATATATATATATATATATATATATATATATATATATATATATATATATATATATATATATATATATATATATATATATATAATGTACAAATATAAATATGATTTCGATGATTATATGAGTTTATAAATTGTCCTGGTTCGCAATATTTTCCTATAGAAATTTTAAAAGTAAAGCTTATTTAAATGTATTTTCTGCAGAGGTCGATGTCTTTTAAAACTATTTGACCCATTTATCATTCTAGCAGAAAATTCTTTAAAAAAAAACCAAACAAATTGATGTCTACAATGCATTGAGTTAAAAATACCACTTTATTCATCGGTGAACTAATTTAGAAATTTTCAGCAATCGGCGGAAAAACTTTCACAACAAACATGTGTTGACGAGCCGCGAAGGCTAGAATAAAAGAAATAAGCATTTTGCATGTGATCTTGTTCGTGCGAAGTTTACGGTTTAGTGGGAATGCTGCCAAACCTTTCAACGGCTCGGAGAATTTTAAGGAAGGTGCCATCATAAAATTGATACATGCCCTTGTGTTTTGGCATTCACGGTGAATATATTTAGGTAGGTGGATTTCTGTTTAAATTTTCTTGTTTCCTTACTCCAATTTCAGGCGTGATTTTTTTTTATTCCCCCAAAGTAACATATTTAAGAATAAAATCTGTGTGCTGAGATAAGGTGTCGAATGAATTTCACTTTGTTTATTCAAACACCCGAAAAAAAAACGCTATATTCGCAAAATATGTGTTTTGTAAATTATCTGAAGTCTAATATTAACAAACATAAACCGTTGAATCTTTACCTGAAATTATAAAAAAAGGGCGATTTCGTGGATTTTTATAAACTTTTCCGCTTTACCCTTTGGTTTTTTTTCCAGAAAGCAAGTTACTCATTGAATATACTTTAGAGAGATTAAAATGTATTAAGGGGTCTAAAGCCTCGTAAGGAAAAGCTATGTTTGCTGTAACGTCACGGTATCCTCGGGTAGCGTGTGGGTGTCGAAGTGGTTACGACACGACGTACAGCTTAGAAACAATGACAGCGTTTATTCTTGATTAAAATGGAGTATGTACAAATTTTCCAAATGGAAATCCTAGGGCTCAGGAGGGCTGGTGCGGACCTAAAAGTCCCAGGTTCAAGGGTGAACCTAAAAAAACAATCTGCTGATAGGTGCCGATACATACCGTTGTACAGGGGTAAAACTGGGTCTCCTTGAGTCCCACACAAAGCTGGAGAAAAGCTCACCAAAACAAGCCAACCACCACAAGTCGAACCTCTGTTCGTTTTCCGTCCTGGGGATTCTCCGGCGGAAAACTCGTCTGACGTCACCTTTCGCCTCTTCCCATTAACTTTTTTCCGCGTCGCCATCTTGGTAGCCTCTGATCGGTTCCTTCGGTGGCACACCACAGTCTGACATTTCATTGTCCTTTCCGACCTTCTAATTCACCTCTGACATCTCAAGGTGTGGTCGAAGTGAAAACCCTTTCTAGTGTAGTCTCAAAAACCCAGACAGAGTGTCGCCCTGCCCTGGACTTTAACAAAACCTCTTTGTGAAACCAATGGGGTATAGCGACGTCACAATGCTAAAAATGTGTCAGTTTAGACCTATCTTGATTTTCTAAATCTATATATAAAATATATATACTCCAGGGATCATATATCCGGTAAATTTGCCAACAGTTTTGATAAAATTTTAACTATTAGACCTTCTTGACGAGTGGGAAGTAACTGCCAGCTTTAATTTTTTCTGAAACGGTAATTAGTGGAGATATTTAAGATGAGATGACCGGGCAGCCTGCCACCTACCAGATGAGTTCGGTGTAGGGCGTTTTTGGTGCAGATTCGGTTTCCAATTCCAGCAGCCCCGACCGCTATCAAGATAAGACCGCAACAGTTTTCTTCAGTTGCGGCTAAGCGATCGTGGCATTAGTAGAGCTATTGAAACCCTCAAAACTCATTTCTTCACCCTTTAAAGAGAACTTTCCAATGACATATATTCCATGCAATATATTTTTGAAAAAATAGATTTTTGATATTTTATTATTTTTTAAATATTCAAGTATTTTTATGTAGCTGATGCTTATACTATCCTCTACACTGAAATTTTTCTCTTCGACACATTTTTACATCGTCGAAAAGGTTAAAATTCCTTTTTTCAAACTTTGTAATTTTAACTGAAATATATATTCCATAATTTTCTTTGGGAGATTAAAAACAAAAACAAAATTCTACTTAAACATTTAAAAACTCTGAATCCAAATGAATTTCTATCCAAATGACATTAATTTGAACGTGTTTATGCAATAATCAGTTTTACTCAAAATTTCATATTTTTCTCAAAAGTTATAGTTTACAAATATTTTTGTTTTTTGTTTAAACGTTCTATATGTTCCTAAATTCTCATGTAACCCTTATCTCCTAACCTATCGGGTTAGGAAATAAGAATCTCTAATATAAGGATTGAAAATATCTTTATCCCTGGTAAGAGGAAACAGGAAAATGAAAGTAAAGACATTTCACGTTTTACTTTTGAATTATATAATTGACTTGATATAGTTCATATACATATAAACTAATATACCGGGGATCCAAAAGTCCGTCTAAACTTAAATCTCCGGTTATTATGAATTTTTAAATCTATAATAACCGGAAAAATAACCAAAATAAAAAACGGTTTTCATTATAGCTAGGGCATAGGATTTTTTTTAAAACAGAAAAAAGAGTAACTCAAACAGCCGACAGATGGCACAAGTGAAAGAAAAAGAAAAGCAAATAACAATCAGAATGCCTCCAAATCATTTCTTATAACAGTATGTGTTCCACATGACCAGCAACAATAGGGATAACACACTGCAGGCGAGTCACAAATCCAGCAATGGCAGAGTGCTGCAGGTCCGGTTGTATGCAAGACACCTCTCGGCGGATCGCATCTTTCAGTTCAGAGAGATTGGATCGATTGGATCTATACACCCGAGATTTCAAATATCCCCATAACCAAAAGTCTGCCGGGGTCAAATCTGGAGACTGGGGAGGCCTTGGGAACCTGAAACGCCTGCTAATGATTTTGTCTTCCCCGAATGTCTGTATCAGGAAGTCCTGGACCGAATTAGCAGTGTGACTAGTTGCTCCATCATGCATAAATATCACAGTAGATAGCGCATCTCTTCCACTCAAAGTTGGCGCGACATTATCACGCAGAAGTGTTAAATAAAGCTAAGCATTTACCTTATCCGTTTTCCACCCATTTACTGGGCACTCCGTTTCATAGAAGAAGGGTCCTATGATGAACAAACCTTTGAATACACACCACACTGGCACTTTTGGGGAATGCAATGGTTACTGCATGTGTTCACGTGGATTAGACGTTGCCCAGATGTGACAGTTGTGGGTATTAACGTCTCCATGAAGCGAAAAATGAACATCATCTATCCACAACATGTTAAAGACCCAAGTGGCATTCTGTTCGATTTTGGAGAAAACCCACCTCGCAAATGCTTCCCTCTGTACCGTATCCGCTGGTAAAAGTTGACGGCACGACTGCAGTCTGTATGGATACAGATGAAGGATTCCATGAAGAATATTGAATACTGAGGATGGTGGTAAGCCCAACCGTCTGGCAGCGTCACGAGCACTGCTCGTTCCTGCAGCTGATTCGGACACTAATTCTTAAATTTCGGTTGCAACACGTGGCGAAAGTGCTTCATTTAAACATGGTCGTCTGGTTCTTACAAGATCCTCCAACGCTCCAGTTTCCTCAAAACGCTGAACAAGCTTTATGAGGCCTATCACCATTAAAGGCCCTTTTCCACTCCTGACATTCTTCTGAAACCGGAACTCACGCAAGGCAGTGGTCGCTGATTCCTGGTTGACGTAAAACAACTTCACCAACAAAGCTTTATCCTTAGCACTCAGCATCCTTGTTCGCATACATGGTTTACAGCGGTGAACTGGTTGTGTATTTATAGGAGCGCAAAGTTCTTATAACTGTTTCATTTGCATATTTCCATCGAAGTCGCTCGTACCAGCACCATCTGTTGGCTGTTTTTGAGTTACTGTTTTTTCTATTTTAATCCCATGCCCTAAGGATACCCTGCAAACCGTTTTTTATTTTGGTTATTTTTCCGGTTATTATGCATTTTTAAAGTTTATATGGACTTTTAGATCACCCGGTATACCTATAAATACGAGGTTTAAACAAGAGTCGGCAAGCTAGATATTTTGCTTCTACGGACAGACAAACGTAGAACATTGTGTACATTCAAGCATTAAGCTAAAAATATTTCTTTTGTGTGTAAGAATTTTTTACAATTTTAAATAACTTATCCCGTAGAAAAGTGCCTTATTTGGCATTCTTATGTAATTTATCCTTGTACTCTTCTAACGAAAACGAAGTTGTTATTTGTGGACTATAAACGTATTTCCATAATCTCCATTCCATTTGTCTAGGGTACTAGAAAAAAACTATGTAAGCTTTTGTGCGTGGTATAAAGTACTACGGTGAAATTTATATACAACGCGGAATCATTAGGACCCGATCTATAGTTTTGCATTTGTACAATATTGCAGGAAAATTGTAATACAGTGGAAAGTAAAACTTCAATTGTATAAGAATAATATTTTTGTTTCCCCTTTTTTTAACCCCAGTGAACAGTTACTTTTAACATTCTAAAACATTCTACATAACAGGATATGTAATGTCATTTTATGGGAAGCATAATGTAGAAATTTGGAATAAATTTCTATTTACCAGATTCTCTACTATCTTCATTTAAAAAAGTCTTTGAATTAAAAAATTTTAAATTTTCGCTTCAATAATTCTTTTATATTAGAAAAAATACATACAAAATGAAAGTCGTTATTGAAATACATGTAGTATAAAATTATTGTGAATCAAAGCTTTTGTTACTTAAAAAAATGTTTTCGTACATTTGTTATCTACAACTAAACTATACATAACTATATGGCATAAGTATCTAAGTTTCAAACTGAATAAAATAAAAATCTCAACTTTAATTATTCTGAAACTTCTTTCAAAGAAACCCGTTATTGTTCCACTTCTTTAATCCCAAATATTAGACTGAGAACCTTTTGTAAATCGAACCATAAAAATGTTTTATGCACTTTCTTAAAAAATTAAATAGTATTGAGTTCAGTTTGTCATCATTTGCAATACAAAAGCTTAATTATGCGTAGATGACCTAATTTTATGGAAGAATAGGAATGTATATAATTCGTGATGTCAATGATGTTACTTACTGCGAGAATCAATTAGTCTTACTTAAATTAATGGTTACCTAATCTTTATGTTAACATGTCTCTACCTTGGATTACAATACGTTACATTATTATTATTTTTTAAATAGGGAGCGGGTACTTGCTTTTATAACATTCCTCACAACTAAGCCTCAAATATTTGTTGTTTATGGGAGCAGTATGTAGGCAGCCAACGTTATTCTTTGACAATAAAAGAATAATCGTAATCAAGAAGGACCCTCAAGCTTCGTCTGCCATCTTCCTTTCTATTTTGGATTACATTGCGACCACAAACCTATTTCCGTGCCCCTACCACCGTTAATGAACACAATAGATCTTTGGTCAGCTCAAGCTTGAACTGTCAACTCTATGGTTATGAAATCGATACCTTAACTGAGTGAGCTGCAGTGATACACAACATGCTACAGCTGAAAATAACATTTGAGAAAGAAAAAGACTATTTATTCGGTTTGTGTATTTAGCATATTAACCATAAGGTGGCACACATTGCCTTTTAAATAGTAAAATTTTCAGTATAACATTTTATTTAATTCACTAAAATATACAGTAGAACTAGTTTTAGTATAACTTCTTTATATTTCTTCAAGCGTAGAAAATGATTCAAATAATTTTACTTGGGTAAAAACCTTTGTCGTTCCACTTAACATACAACAAAGTATTGGTATCAAAATGTGGAGAAATGTTTGTAGTTATAAAAGAAACGAACATATCGTAAAATAAGATTGTACTCAGCGCAGAGCGGACACTGTTGGGGAATTATATCCCATAGATGAGAACAATCATTAATAAAGAAGATTTAAAAGGAAGGTTATCCGATGGCATTGAGGTTTCAGTCAATCAAAATGGCACACTCCCAGCTGGGTATGCACAGGTTTCATAGCACATGTTTCCATGCATTTGTTCGGTTGTTAATGAATGCTTCTAGGAATACGGCGACAGATGTTTGAGGAAAGAAACCAAATAAATGTATGCACAGAAGAGCATATGTTTACAGGAGACAACTTTCTTTATCTTTCTTTTTTTAACCTCTCGTTTTTAAAATATTTACCTATTTTTGAACCAGTTATTCATCTGTACATAGACATATATATCTGAATGTATGTATGCAACGTCCCTAAACTATAGCGGAATACTTAACTAAAATAGAACATAATTTTGAGATAAAAGTGAGTTTTATGATTACACGAAAGTATGTGCAATGATAATGTGCGTGTTATGACCTATAAAGTCTGCAATAACCTAGCCTGTTCGATGACTTTAACTAGTAATATAGTACATGTAACTACACAAATCCAGTCATATTAATGTGACCAGTGCCTACTTTCGACGTCAACGTTAAATAACCAATCCCAGAAGAACATATCATCAACAAGTTTGGTGAATTTATAAAGTTTCTGTAGGCATTCGGAAAACATTTCAGTTCTTGTAGTAGTGCAGAAACGGAGCGATTTATCCGACGTCCAAAAGAGCAAAATCATTGGCTATCGGGCCAAGAATTGGTGCCTTTCCGAAACGGCTAATTTTGTAAACTGTTTGTGGGCCACTGTGGTAAAAGTATACCATGCAGGACAAAATGGTATTATCTAAAATCATTGACATGTCAAATCTGTTGCACCAAGGGCCATAGATGGCAGAGGTGAACGATGGCTGTGGATATGAGTTAGGGCGAATAGACGTCCAAACATCGAGCAACTGACTGCCCAGATGTACCAAGGGGCTACCAACAGTGTTTCCACAACGGCAGCTAAAGTTGCTGCAGACGGCTGGTTAATGCACTTCTGTTGACTCTTGTTCATTAGTAACGAAAGCTAGAATTTGAACCCATATACCGCAACTGGACTTCCACTGAGTGAAGACAGATGGTTTTTTTCCGATGAATCACGTTTTATGCACCATCGGACAGATGCAAGTCGGCATATACAGCGGGAAATGTTTGAAAGCAAACACTCTGCAACTATTTCTGGAAGGGTCCAAGCTGAAGAAGGGAGCATTATTGTCTGAGGAATGTTTTTGTGATATTCTGTCTGTCACTCATCATTGCGGAAGGCACATTGGACGAACACAAGTATGCATCTATCCTTGCGGACCACGTTCACCCCTACATGCGAACTTTTTTTCCTCAGGATGATGTCATCTACCAGAAGGAAAATCCGATGTGTAATAAACCTCGCAGCGTACGTACGTGGTTCGAAGAGCACCAAGATGAGTTTACCGTACTCTCTTGGCCAACAAATTTCCCATACTTGAACCCATTCAAGAATCTGTGAGACCACCTCGATGAATTGTTCACACTGTAGATCCTGCGTAATCTAACGCAGCTGCCCATGGCGTGGCAGTCAGCATGGTTCAACATCGCAGTGAACACCTTCAGAAATTTAATTGACTCTCTTCCTGCTCGTTTCCTACCGGTCAGCTCTGTAAAAGATGGTTATTCTGTATTTTGACTGGTAATGACATTAATCTGACTGGATTATGTATATTACAGCCTTGTCAGTGTACTTTAAAATGTAATGCGTTGGAATTATCTCCCCCTTCCTTTTGTGTTTGTATTTGTGTCCACAACTGTCAATTTACTGTCGAATGACTATCCGCCATATTAACTATTTAGATAAATTTAGATATATTTACAGCTACAATGGAAGAATGTCAACCAAAGTCGGCCAAATTATTCCATTGTATAATCCTGCTGGGGGATATCACCTTCACTACAAAGAGTATTTAGTATCCTTAAATGTTTAATTAAGTAGATTATTCCATATTATATTCATAATATGAAAAACAGAATTTAAGCATATCCTATTCCAAAACATAACAGAAAAATGTGCGGCAGTAGTATATCCAATGAAAATAGTCTAAAACCATTATATTTGACCAGAGTAATAACAGGATAGTAAAACATAAACGCAAGAGGTAGAATAAAACATGATATAGCAATATTAAAGAGATTAATCACAATATTAGCATGTAGTTAAACATGATTCAGCAAGCCATCTTATAAATCTTGAGTAAACTTTTGTCGATTGATCCGATGAATTTAGGGGTAAGCCTTCAATATAGGACTTTGGAATTATGAGTTTAACCAAAATTTTCCATGATTTCATGTGGATTTTCAGAAATGAAGATCGGATGTTGGGGTAATCGTACATATAATACTATTTCCATATATATGTATATATATATATATATATATATATATAATATATATATATATATATATAATATATATATATAATATATATAATATTTATATAATATATAATTATATATGTAATATATCAAAATTATTTAACTTTAATATTTCCTTAAAACCCTCCTCTCCCATTCTAATTATTCCTTAATCTTTTTCCCAGCCTCTAAATGTCTTAATTAAAAGCAGTGTTCTCGACTTAAAATTCTTTCGATACATTTCCCAAAGCTTTCTGTCTAATTTATGTAAATTTTGTGTCTATTCAACACGTTTATAGCTGTCCCCGCAAATGGCTCAGTGTTATTCCTAATCTTACACTTAAATTCGCTGAGAAAGTGGGAAAATTTTTTGTCTTTGCTCTTGGGTGCACCTCTGTTTGAGCAGAGTGATTTTTGTGTCTTTCTCTTATCTGTTGTTGACTGGTTAAGATGGCTCTAAAATCGTTATTACTGCTAGCTATTTAGCTTTCTCCTCATAAAGCAGTTTTATAACTATTGGATTACACACACACGCACACGCACACACACACACACACACACTATATATATATATATATATATATATATATATATATATATATATATATATATATATATATATATATATATAAACACGAGTATGTGTATGAGGGACAGAGAGAATGTGGAGATGTAGTGTGTTCCAAAACGTAATCATCATGATATCAGCTGCGCATTAATGCAGTTGAAAGATAGCTCTTAGCCGATTCTTCCATATGCGCTAAACGCTGGTGTTGTTTCTACTGTAAATTCAAGTAAGAAATAAGAGTTCATACTGGCCTTGAACCTAATAAGAGTTTAAAATAGGGATGATGTTACAACTTTTATTTTTATGTCGATGAAAACTCAAAGAACCAGTAGGAAACTTATTTAAAATTAAGATTAAAAATTAACGTTAGTTTGATTATTTATTGTGCTAATTTTTTGTTATTATACACAATGTAGAAACAAGTAAAAATATTCATTTACATCAAGTACTTCTTGCTCTCGGTGAAACTTTCATAAGATCCGTGTACTCTCAATTATTTATTATTCCTTTACAACAAAATATTCACTTACATGAAGGGATATTTAATACTGAAATACAAATATTAGCAAATTGTAACAGCCGTGCATGTGCTTGGGAATTTAAGGTTTTCTTTATTTTCATCAAACTTTCAGCCCGAACGTTTAGGAAAATTTTACAAAAAGTTTAGTTTTTAATCCTCTATTTTCTCGCATCCCATATGGGATGTGTATAGGACATTTTTATTCCCCCTTTCAAACCTTCTCCACATTATGGAATAAGCAAGTAGGACAGTTTTTATTTTTAGCCGAAATTTTAGAATATGTGGTAGTTTGTTCGTAAAATTGCGACATGGGCATGGTCGTGGTGGAAAATTCGGGGAATATTTTTGTAATTGTTTTGTATTTGCGTTAATAATTGACATGCATTATTTTAATTTTTATAATGCCGAATCTATAATTTTCATATTTTCTCACCGAAAAAATTATATATACAACAAACTAATTTTCCTGCATTCTTCAAAAATTATTAAAAAAAAAAAATTGGATTTAAAAGTGATAGCAATTTGAGTAAAAATTTTTATTTCTCTCTATTTCTATATTTTAAAAATAAATAAAAGCATTAAAATTAAAAGTAGTTTTTGTAATCAGTTATTTTTTTCTTTGACTAGCTTCAAAGAATTAAATTTCTCTGCAGAGTAATATCAATCAATATTTTTCCAAGATGAAAGTATATTTCTTTTTTACTTCCCGTATTTGCTTTATATTATTAGTAAACTATCTTTGGCTTTAAAATATTGTTGTTAAATAATAATTTTTAAATTTTGTATTATGAAATACATCATTGTCTTTTACTAGACTAATTAATATAAGTATATAAAGAATATTTTTACTTAAAAGTGACATAATTCCTATTTTGCAACAATAAGATTAATTTTTTATTTCTTAACAAATGTACTACCAATATTTCTCTTCTGTCGATTGTGGAGTCCAAAATAGTAAAATAACAATTGTCGTAAAAAATATGACGCGTGCGTGCTCATGTAGAATTGCTAGGAGCGCGTGCTAGAAGGTTAATTACAACAGTGCAAAAAACAACATCCTTTCGAATGAGAAAAAAAAGTTTTTTTTGTGCAGATAAATCACGATTAAACTGATGTTAATTTTAGAATTTTATTTAAAAAATACTCTACAACTAAAACATACTTTTTCGACTTAGTCACACCAACCTCGTTTACTAGCATGCTATTTAATACAAAAAGCTCTAAACAAAGAAAAAAAATAAAAAGGGGAGGGTCGAGGAAGTCTTCGTTGGGGTCGTAATCAAGCCGAGATGATTTATGATCCAATAAAGTGCGAATATTTGCCCTTTTCGCGCAATCTTATCTACGCAATTCGAGTAATGAATGAAGGGCGTGCAGTAGAAGGAATGCTATGAAAGCTCTAGATATCCACAGAGCACAGAAGGATGCTGGACACGGGATTTCTTCTTTCGTATCTCGCATACGAAATAAGACCACTGTTAAGGCTTCGTTTTCAACTTTTTGTATCACGATAACTCCAAAGTGAAAAATAGATGATGTTAGAATATTTAATTTCTATTATGTAAAAGTAATTAAATTAATTTAAAATACGAAAACAAAATTATTGGCAACAAAATAGATTATTTACAAATACAAAAATGAATTAATTATTGTTGTTGTTGCTGTCTTATGCCACTTGGTCAGACCAAGTACGATTGAGCCGGAGGCTACTCGATTTAAGGCAAAGGGGGTGCGCCTTTCGTTTCAACGATCACCTTAAGGGTGAGAATACGACTTATGTTCAAGTGGGTCCTTATAATTTTGAAGCAGACACCAAGCAGAATATCCATAGGCTTGGCCTGCTACCCCCAGAGGTATTGATTTAGATCTTGGAGGACATTTTGACCACGAATATAATTTACGTGCCCCAGCCACCTTTAACGAACACGGCGGATCTTAGGCCGGCTCGGGCTCCAAACCCGCAATCTTCCAGTTACGAGAGCATTGCCATTGCCGACTGAGCTACCGCGGTCCTTGAATTCATTATACATATTGTAAGCTAAATTCTTAGCATAGTAACATCTAGGCTGCCAAGCCCAACGATGCTAATCTCCGTTTTCGAGACCAAGGGCAAAGGGGTGCTAATCATATGTTCCGATTAGGTGGTCAACCTTACTCGGAGCCCCCGGTGTTTAGGTTCCAAAGCAGGCTTGGTCCTCAGTTTATCTACCCACTGAAAGGATTAAGGGCTGGGTCAACCTTGTCCAGTGTGTGATTGAACCTCGGACCTGTTGTGGGAACTCAAATCGCTACCCCAACGCCACTGGGCTCTATTGTAAGCTACTTTACCATAAATGTATACAGTTGCGTAAAATAGATTTTCGCAAATATTCTTTGTTCGGCTCTACTGGCATGCTCTTACGATGCTCGGTTTGAGAACCACGGAGGAAATAACAATAATTATAAAAGATTAATTAAAAAAATAAAAAAATGAAAATAAAATTTATAGGCAAAAAATGTATTTTCTGTACACATAAAAATTAATTTATTTTAAATGCTGTGACTTACACTGAGAGCCGCTGCTGTATGCAAATACAATTTATTTTCAAAGTAGCTTACAATATTTATAATAAATTCATTTTTTATGTTTGTAAAAAATAATTTTTTCCTAGTAAATTTTTATTTTCATTTTTTAAACTTTTTATTCCTTTATAGTTCATGCTACGGATTCTCAAGTTGCTTGTATTCAGCATATACCAGTTGTACCGCGGCGAAGAATGTTTAAAAACACCTTATTTATGTAAATATAATTTTTGATCAAACATTCTTCGCCGTGGCACCACTGGTTTGCACTCACGACATCCAGCTTGAGTATTAGTAGCTGTAATTATTAAAGAATAATTGAAAAAATTGTTCACCCTGTTCTAGAAATGTGGGCATTAATTATCTTGGAAAGAAATGTTTCTTTTTCTCCTTTATTGTGTCTGTAGTTTTTTTTTAACTTGATAAATCCATGGTATCGGGTGATCCAAAAGTCAGGACGAACTTTAAAATTGAAAAATTTGTAAACGAATGAAGATAAAAATATACGGTTTACATCAAACGGATGGAAAAGAAACCAGATTTTGTGTGTCAACGAAAAAATAGTTCTGTTGACAACCAACAGATGGCTCTAATTCCTGATGTAGGATTATGCAAAGCAACAATCGATATAAAAAGGAGAAACTGCAGCAGGTAATGGTAGTGGATGCATTACCAATGATAGCAAACTCAGTACTAGAGGGCTTGGCCCAGGGAATACTGTTGTCAATTCTTCCTATGTGGTCATATGTGGTAGGTAATGGTAGTCGAAGCTTGATGCATAGAAATGCTGTCCATAGATGAGAAAACCCTCTTAGTTAAACTGTATTATTAGAATTCTGAAAGTAACATTGCGGCACTGCTAACATATTGCTACATAAAGGGTATGAGAGTGTGGTGGCTCGTCTTACAGCTGTACTACTGAATGATGTACAGCACATTGAACGTTTACTGCAGTACTAATTAACTGTAATTAAGTTAACTCCATATTTTTTCATTTGTAAATATTCCTTTGGTGCAATAAATCATTACAGTGCCATCTGTTAGTTACCAACAGAACTATTTTTTTCGTTAACACACAAAATCCGGTTTCTTTTCTATCCCTTTGGTGCAAACATATCTTTGTATCTTCATTATCATGAAATTATTCATTTTTAAAGTTCGTTCTGAGTTTTGGATCACCCGGTATATTTTAATATTAATCACGTACATCTGATAAAACATTTAAATGAAATTCAAGCGTAATTTTCATATATTTTATGTCCCCATTTTATGGGAATTCTACCAGTAAACTTTGTTAACCCTTCGACTTGCGGTGCATGCGTAGTAAAACCATACGTTAAAAGACTCTTTTCTCTAATTTTTAAAGATGTATAAATATTTTATTTTCTATGTTTTGAGAATTTAAACTAGCATCAAATAGTGCAACAACACTGAATTGGTTTTCTGCTTTTAAATGGACGTCTTTATACTTCAAATGAAATTCGATTTTTCATGTTTATGACCCCAAATAGAAGTAATTCACAAAAAACACTAAAACATTGTTTAGCAATATAATAATTAAACCATTTTAGTAATAATTGTTCATTTTTCTCTCCTAATAATTGAAATTTTAAAGTATAATTCTTATGCAGTACAGCACGGTTGTTTTCTGAATATTGCCACGCCCAACTGCCACTCCTTTCATGGAATGCAAAATTTTTTTACTTATATTCCACATTTTTTTAAGTTCATAGATAATATTTTTAAATTATTGCATTAAATTGAAAAGAACTTTCAATCATGAGCAAAGTGTTAATTGAAGTGTTTGCAAATATGAAATGACCGTAAAACTCTCTTTTAAAGCTCACTGTGTAAAGGACATCAATTTCTGTGTATGTTGCAGTTACGCGGTGAGGTAGTACAAGAAGTTGAAGTATATTTGTGCCCTCAAAATGCTGTCAATCGGATTCATGCAATGAATTATCTATATGCGAGTAAAAATCTTGCATAAGTAAGTTTGCTTTGAATTCCTAAATAACGGAAAGGAAATTTAGAATGGTGATAAAGGTAAATTCTTTGGATGTTTAAGGTGGGACTGTACCTGCCATATGGAATTCCCTTGCTTCATTTTAACTTATGGTGAGGAGGGGGATAAAATTATCTTTGGCCGGCTCGCATTTAAAAATATCTTTAATAAATAAATTATATCTCATGAAAGAACAGCGAATTCCTTAGGCTGCTGTCTTTCGCGTCTTTAAAAAAACATCGAGAAAAATGATGTAATTTTAAACTTGTGGGAATTTTAGTTTTTTCCAAAGCAAATAAGGACATTTAACAGACATCAATGAAAAATAAATAAATAGAAATATTCTAGAAAATTTCCTATTATGTCACGTGGTTTTTAAAGAATTTCTTAAAGAAATTTCTAAAATGCGAACTGGTCAGAATTTATTTTTCCCATAGGTTAACATACAGCAAGGCCAAAAGGATAGATATGGACCAGCCTTAAGTCAATATTATTCAGAAAGAACAATGTTCCTTTGCTAATGTAAGGATTTTTTTTTAGTGTTCCTTAGAAAGTCCAATATATTTATATAACAGCATAAAAAGATGGCACTCATGGGGATCCTATACTAGAATCCGTCCTGTTGGATTTGACAACTTTAAGAAGAAAGAAATTTCTGTAAAATACTACACTAATCGTTTCATAAGAATGATTATTTTGATCATTTTGGAGACATTAGGCAAATTGAATGGATCGGTGTTCTCGAGGAAGATAGAACGGATTTTTGCACTCTATCTGGTGATTCTATCGTAAAGTGTCATTACATATAAAATTATAATTTTCTTTGAATAACGTTATAAAAATTTTAAAACCTTTTTCGTAACTTCAATCATCTGATAAATTGCATCTAACGTGAATGCCAACTGTCAGTTTGTTTATATGTGAATACTAAACATATAGTAGTAAAACTAAAAGCAATGAGCTAATATGCAGTGCACAAAAAATATTTTGAATAAATGTTCTTTGAAGAGTCAAATTTATGAAAGTGTGTTTTATCTTAATCAAAATTCTTTTTATCTAGATTTTAGAATCTTATGTAATCTATGCAACGACGTAATTTGTTCTCCTAATAAGAATATTTTAGTGCCAAAGTAAATAATCAGACAAAAAATAATACTTTAATAAAATAAAATAATCATTCAATTAGAAGTTTTCCATTTGATTATGACTAGATTCACTTTTTTTCAAGACAAAAAGAAAGTTCCATTTGTTCCAATTCTGTCATTTTGAAGGTACCTTGTTCCCTTAAATAAAATCAGATATATATGTACATTTCTCTCTCAATTTTCGTGACTGAATGGACTGAGGATAAGACGACAGAAGAGACACTGATTTAGGGCCGGTCTCACCAAAGTCTTTTAAAGGCTAACCGCGATTAACTCATAAGGACAACCATTGATAAGATGCAATTCTCAGTTTAGACAGAGATTAATCGCGGTTAGTCGTTAAACGACTTTGGTGAGACCGGCCCTTAGTAGCAAAAACTTCAATACGCTGCGCACACAAAATCCCTAATATTACTAATTCATTATAGCGTGATCAGAAAAAGCTACACGTCTTTCGACTCTGAAGTCTGCTAACAGAATGCTAAGAAGCAATGTGAGTTATTGCTCCTAAAGCCTTTTAGAATAAACCTTGACCTTGAAGGTTATTGAAGTTTCTGCTCAAGCTAAATATATCGCCAGAAGGGTAGCCAAATATGTCGTAAAATCGCTAAATTTGGTGCCAAACTATATCCTAAAATAAATCTCAAGATAAATTCAAATATACTAAAAAATAAATCCTAGTATCCCAAAACAGGCATATTTACAAGTTTCGTAACAAATATACACACATATATATTTCAAAGCCTTGAAATACATACATATATATATTTCAAAGCTTTCTGATTACATTTTAATAGCAGTTTTTAAATGGACTATGAAAAGGTGTTTTTCCCAATTCCTCAATCGTGAAATCGGGTTATTTGATAATCAAGTGAATGGTACTTTAGGTGCATTCTTCTCGGCGTTATCAAATTCATAATCCTGCCTTACTGTAATGGGTTAAATGATATTCTACAAGCAGTAAAGTGTATAGACATACTGAATTCACATAACTTTAAAACGAAACATTGGTCACCCGAAGAAGAAATATCACTCCCAGTCACGAATGCAGCTGTTATTGATTCTTGAAAATGGGTATTTAAAATAAAAAAACCTGGAACTTATATACTATAAAAAAGAGACTCTCGTAATGCTCTTATTCCTCGAAAACGTTTCTAGTAAAGCCATATAGAAAATGGCATTTAAACAGAGATTATAGGGAATCGTACGTATTTCATTTTTTTTCTTCGAGCGGTGGTTAAAAATATTTCCAAAGTGCCGATTGCAAGTCTTTAGAATTTTTCGATAGTGTAAAGAACTAAAACGGTCATTTAATGCTCTTTAGAAGAGTTTCTAATAAACTCTTTATCCAACTGGGGCGCCAGGGAGGAGACGAAGAACGGCACGTGCACTGGAGCAAAACGAGTTCAAAACAACTGCTTGCTTTATGTGTGAAAAAGAAACATCATTTAGGTATATTCATATAAATTTCCTTATCTGTGTATACATATATAAGCACGGGGGTGCGTATTTCCGTTTGGCTTGGAACGCTTCGTTCGATTATTTTGTTATAAGAGAGCTGATGACACAGGCCGTTTAAAGCTAATTCCGAATGGTTACAAACATCTTTGCTAACAGGGTGATTTTTATCTACAAATTCCAGTACTTTCTATCCATTCGGTTTCCGTTTGATAGTTTCGTTGCTAGACGATGAGCAAAAGGCTAGGACGCTGTTCTTCGGTACCGAAATCCACGAGTTCGAATACCGCTAATGGCATAAATGTTACTAGCCGTCTGAAATCAGCTTCAAGCAGTAGGTCCCGGTCAAAGTAACCATCATGTTTCAAAATATTGACCTATCGTTCCAAACTTAACCAATAGAGCGTTTCGTTTGGTCTTTTTGGTCGTTTGGAGTTCTTTTTTCAGGCAGGTCGGATAGCTCAGTCCCTAATTACATTGGAACAAACTAAGTAAAGTTAATTCTTAAGAATGTGTGGTATCCCTATATTCAAAATATCAAATTCTTTTGGTTCGCTAAAATTTTTATTCTAATCTTATTTGATTCTCTATCTTCAACATTTTAAAACTCTCATGTTCACTAATTCTGGATCAGCAACATAAATAGGTTCGTGATCTTAATGTCCTCCAAGTTGAAGAACGATACCTCTGGAGGTGGTAGGCCAAGCTTGGGTTCCTCCTGCCTGGTCTCTGCTTAAAAATTACACGGATTCACTTTGTGTTGTTCTCGGGAGTAGTGTTGGTCGCCTATATCGGTGGTCCGCAACCGGTGTGCCACTGGTGTGTCATAAGCCAGATACAGGTGTGCCGCGATCAAATACACTGTATTTGACATTTTACAATTTTTCATCATACATTTAATACACAATATACGGAACAATACGGAATTAATACGGAACAATAGAATTGGATTCGAAATCCTTTTGCAACCAATGCAATGAATTCTACGGAAGTACTGTCTTTACAAATTCGAGAGGAATTTACAGATTTAAATAATGACATGACTTTAAAATTATACTTCTCCGAAGTTCCATTAAATGTTTTCTAGATTTACGTTAAAAAAGAATATCCTCAGATTTTCTACAAAGCAATCTTAGCATTACTTCCGTTTTCGACGGCATATTTATGTGAGCAAAGTTTTTCGACTCTTGTATTAATTAAAAATGATAAGCGGTCATGCTTGAAAGATCTTGACCAAGAACTTCGGGTTGCGTTGTTGAATATTGAGTCGAATATAAAACTTTTGTGCTCATTGAAACGAGCGCAGGTATCACATTAATAATTATTATGATTGAGTAGAAATAAATATGTTATAGTTTTATATATATATGCTTTTCAAATAAAAAACAAACATTTATTGTAAATTATGTGTATTAATTAATATCTATATACTTTAGCTTTTGGTGTGCCGCGGAATTCTAGAAAGAATTTTGGTGCGTCATAGATGAGAAAAGGTTGCGGAGCACTGACCTACGTGATGTTTTCATAATAAACAAAAATCAACAAAATCCGCAGCATTGTATGAACGAATGCTTAGCAAGTACAACCACGTTTTTATAAAAATATTTCAAAATTTATTTACTTAATAATTGCAAAATTTAAAGCATAACTTTCAATGTTTTTTTTCTGTTTTATTTCTTCCGTGTATGACCTTTACAATTCTTACAATTTTTATTGTATTTTAGGTAAAAGTTTTAAAATTTTAAACAGATTTTCTATAATGTATACAGAGTGTTGCCTAATTCAACCGATAAATTCAGATGAGTTATAATAAACAGTATGAGAATGAAAAATTACCGTAGGATCCTAAGTACCATACAGTAAGAGGTCGTTGCAAACCATGTTTTGTTGATGAAAACAGCAAAAAGAGTTGAGAAGGGTGCAATATCGAGTGGAACACAAGTGTTCGTATGAAGTGGGAAAAATTATTTGAGGTTAAACAGGAATAAATTTCAAGCAATGCATCACAGTCCTTCAGAAACGAAAAAATTTTATAGGAATGATTCTAACTTGCTGCTATGAAGGTCGCAACACAGCCGACATTGACGAGCTAAGGAATGTCGAACGTGTTCAAACAAACCCAGGGCTAATTATCTGTTCGAAAGTTGGTGTTTAAGGAGAACTAGACAGATATCGGTTGAACAACTTTTGTAGACTAGCCATATCTAATCTTTGAAGTATACGCAATTAAAATTACGTATACCATTCATACTTACAGTGAGTCCACGTGCAACATGTTAATTTTAAACAAAGTGTAATTTCTGCTGCGTATAGGCCTTATAAAATGTCAACTTGTATGTGTTGGAACTGTGGCGAACTTAGTTTACGATTAATTTTTCCGGTGTTGAATACGCAAATGTTTTGACTGATAGTAAAAAAGCTTTCAACTAATTTATTTTGGTGTGATGACTTTTAATCTGGTGAAAATCTTTTGCTATTACACCGAGAAATCCACACATTTTTTCCCAGAAGAAATAATCGTAAACCGAATCCATTACTTTTTCAACGCTTACAGGTGATCGTGTGATAAGGCGTACTTGCTAACAAGTGTATATGTTGTTATCATAAAAGAAGCAAAACCAGAAATAATTTTACGCCAGTAGTTTTTATGTCTATGCAATGTATCCTATATTTCCCGGGGGAGATAAGGGAGGAGTCAGGTCAATATAAAACATCAAACCTTGCATATCACTGTATCGCATGTCAGGGAACATTTTATCCCCATCCAGTCGAAAACCTTCACGAAATTCTTATGTCATTATATCTCCTTTAGAAATGACATGAAAAAAGTTCATTTTTTTACTGTGTTTTTTTATACATGTTACTAAGGTACGCAAATTTCATTTACTTCTGTACTTGAAAGAATTTACATTTGTTCTAAATATAAAGCTAAATGTAGATCTCTAAATAGCGGATAATGATGGGGCAGAATATTTTATCCGTTATTAGGAGCTGTCCGGCAGGGAGGTCAAATTATTTGGCGTTTAGTATGACATCTAGAAATTAATATTTATTATTACAAATAAGTATAAAAAAAAAACCTACAAAGTACATATAATTGTATGAGGTTTATATCTAAAAAACTTAAGCGGCTAGAGGGCATTTAAACTTTTTTTATTGTTATAGCATGTTTAAAACATTTAATTTTAGTATTTTCATATGCATGATTTTTATTTTTTATATATTATAAATTAAAATATATATTTAGGTATATATGTAATATATCAAAATTATTTAACTTTCATATTACTTTAAAAACCTCCTCTCTCCCAGTCTAATTGCTTAAAATCTTTTTCCCAGCCTGTAAATGTCTTATACAAAGGAGCGTGCTCGGCTTAAAATTCTTTCGATACATTTACCAAAGCTTTCTGTCCTATAGATATAAATTTTCTGTCTATTCAATACGTTTTCCAGCTGTCCCCGGCAAACGGCTCCGCGTTAATTCCCTGAGTAAGTTTCTTGTCACTTGGGAAAATTCTTCCTGTCGTCGCTCTTAGGTGCACCTCTGTTCGAGCAGAGTTATTTTTGTCTTTCTCTTGTCTGTTGTTGACTAGTAAAGATGTCCCTTTTACCAGCTCTAAAATAAAGTTTTAATTAGACTTGCGCCGTCTCTTTCAATGGCCTGACTGCATCATTATTACTGTTAGCTGATTAGGTTTCTCCTTGCTCAGTAGCCAGGACAAGTAAAAAGAATAGGGGCTATATAACTATTGTGACTTGAGGAAATAATTGTTTCATATATATATATATATATATATATATGGCAAATACAGTAATAAGATCGGATCATACTTATCATTTTTCCGAATTCAAACGTCCTGTGTCCCCTTAAAACTAGCCGACGTTCGTTGCCGAACCCATTGTCATATACGCATTTTCGAGTATACTGATCAAGCGCAGGTGCGTGATTGGTAGCAATTGTGTTAAAATTCTTTAAAATTGAATTAAGATATAACTACTGTACTCAAAAATGGATTAATTTTGTGAAAGCGTTTGTGGACAATATAAATTCAATTAAAAAAACTTTTAACAGTGTTATTCTTCCTTTTTTAAATGCAAACTTTTTCTTTCTTGGAGAAACTTTTAAAACATTTATCCTCTCAAAGCTCTCATCATCGCCATTGCTTAACAAAATATTTTAAAGTTGTTCAGTATATCTAAAGGCTTCTGAACAGTCTTTAATTTACTCAATTTACTCATAGTTCCCTTTCACAGCAATTTCATCCTCATCCAGAAAATCATACTCAGAAAAATTTTAATTTTCAGTAAGTCTTTAATGAAATTGGAAAATTTTCAAGCCCACTTCCTGTACGCACAAATCATTGCCAATTTTGGTTTATTCTTCAACACTAACTTTAAAATAAGTAGATCCGGGGGAAGAGTATTGTGCTCGAAATAAATTGAGGAGAGGATGGAGATTTCTCTAAAGAAATGACAAAGTCCTTTGTGAATTCGCATCACAGAATAGAGTACAAAAGAGGCAAGCTGTGAATCAAACATGCATTATTTAGGGATTTTTTTAATGACTGTTGGATCTACGTCCGCTATTCAAAGTGGATAAAAATGAGCTTTTATAAATGGAGTAGGGGTTGTGAAGTTGTCACCTAATTAGGTGTACGTTATTTAGAAGAGCCCAGTAATGGACTGTACATGTGTATATAAAATCCACTGTACATTAAATTGGAACTGGACATTCAGTGGCTCATGAAGGCATTTTATTCCACAAGTCATCCCCTTGTGTAAACTATTTTAGCTATCATTCTAAAAAACATAACTTGTAATTGCCAATTATACATTTTGTTTCGTGTATGAGCATACATTGAGAGGGAAAATATAATTTAATAAATCATTTGATGTTCGGTTGGTCATATTACCATGAAATATAGTTTGCTTCCCAAAATTAAGCTTTCGGGAGGAAAAAAGAAAATCTTGCAGTTTCGATATAGCTCATAAATTATTTCCCAATAACAGACCTCAAAAGATGTAAAAATAATACGCATGTTGTTTAAGGTATTTCTGTACACAAACTATTAAAATTTTTTACCTCAAACTTTAACTGCTTTTTTTCGATTTCACAGATTTCCTCCCTTAGCTTCTTTATCCCTCTGAGCTTAGGTAGCTCAGTCGGCAAAGGCAACGCTCTCGTAACTGGAGGGTTGCGGGTTCGGAGCCTAAGCTGGCCTAAGTTCTGTCTTGTTCGTCAAAGGTGACTGGGGCACATAAAATATGTTTTCGTTCACAATGTCCTGTAAATTCTCAATCAATACCTATGGGAGTGTCAATCAATACGTCAGGCCATGCCTATGGGTCTTTTGCTTGGTCCCTGCTTCAAAATTACGAGGACCCACTTTAGAAAGAAATCGTACTTTCACCCTTGTGGTGCTCGTTAAAACGAAAGGCGTACCCCTTTCCCTTAATACAAGTAGTGTATGGCTCAATCGTGCTTGTTTTGATAACGTAGCACAAGACGACAATAACATCAACAACCTATGTAACTCATAATTAATCCGTATTAATAAAAAGACATTAATATATGGCTATCCATATTAATATAGGGCAAATTTTATTGTACAGAGCAGTCATTTAAATAGTAGGCTTCTATGTATTGGACTAAATTATGAAATTGTTGGGAATCCGCAATGGTGGGGAGCTGTAGTGCACGATAGTGACTAATAGCCCAGAACTGGCCCTGCATATTGTTGCACTCTTCTTTCGTAAGTTCGGCGATTTAATAGGCTTTGGATAAGAGAAGATGCGAGAAAAATCTAATTTACAACAAACCTTTTACAGCTCAATTTACAAAAAAACATTTATACAATTTGCTTTTGTACAATTCACCTCCCTACGTACACAAAAAATTAATGCAGAGTGAGTGCTAATTCATTGCAGCTTGACGGGATACAGCAACACGTCTTTCGACTCTGAAGTTGACTAACAGAGAGGCAAAATGCGATGAATTAGCCGTATTTATAAGCCCAGATATATTGAGAAATTTCTGGATTTTGAAAGTTCTTGAAGTATCTGTTCAAGTCCAAACAGTCGCCGAGTCAATAAATATATCACCAAAAATCTTGCAAAGTCACCCAATTTGGGTACAAAAATATAGCTGCTAAAATCTATAGCAACAAGCCAAAATTATGCTTATTTACAAGTTCTGTAACAATATATATATGTGTGTGGATTTGCGTGTTAGATATTATCTGTTACCGCTTCCCTTACAAGTTTTTTTTTTTTTGAAAGAAATTGCAAAAAACATCCCATTTTTATATTTTATTATTAAATACAAGAAAATGAAACAAAACAAAATATGCAGGTTTTGAGCTGAATTTTCTCTTATAGGTTTTAAAGCATTTAGTTTTGATATTAGTTTACTATCCCGAGTTATCTCGGGCAAATGGAAGAAAGTTAAATATTAGTCTCTGTATGATAGTTTTTGAAAAAAGGGACAACACAAAGTGATGCGTGACATTCTGAATACCGGTATCTCGTTTCTTTTCTTACTGGCTTACCTCTGGAATATGTTTTACGGGAGGACAGAGTGCGCTGTCTCGTTGGATTTGATGTTTCTTCAGTAGCAAGAATAACATATGGAAAATGCCTTAAAGTTAACCTGAGTGGTAAAGGTTTTATGCTGGGCCTCTCTGAAGTGGTAGAAATCTCGTCACGGGGATTTTCTGAAATTAGTTTTTCAATCAGTATAAAACACGTTGCCAGCCCCGCCAAAAGAAACCAACAAAACTTTGCAAACTGCCAATGAAAGCTGAATATTTCCTTTCATTTTCTCCAGACTGAGTAAAACCGTTGTAAAACAAATCGTACTGACAAATTCTACTTCGCCCGAGTTTTCTCGGGATAGTAATTAACAGCAATATATACGAACCCAAGATAACTCGGGATAATCAGGCAAGCGGTTAACGGATGCTATAACATAACAGAGTAAGCAGAGGAGATTTCAATCCATAGACAATATATTTTCAAATGGTATTAGTACAGTTGTGTGATATTTGATCTACAACGTACAATAAACAACTTGAATATAAATGCAAATAATATATATACATAAATAAAAGTACAAATATTGCATGACTAATACAGTGTAAAATTCTATTACATTGGCCTTACAAATATGGTTGAATTCAGTACTAATTATTGAAAAAAATATCCTTTATCGTGGATCATGTTTAGTATTTAACTTGCAATTTTAAGATGATGAAAATTTTTATCCCTTTCGCCATAAAATTATTAATCACAGGGAAATGTATTACGCAAAATAATCTAAGTTTCTAAAACAAAAGTTGTTTGTAATAGATATTTTGAGCCGCCGTCACACATATTGACACCAATGCGAAGATAGTTCTCTGAAAGTTCAAGGAAACGGAGTTGTTCTTTTTGCTTGTGCTTAACCTGGGGATAATAAACGACAACCGAAATGACAGACATGATAAGACTCTCCCATTAAAGATCAGACATTTAGGATAGTGGATGTTCTTATTCTCCTGGAGAGATGTTTGATAGGCTGGAATAAATGGAAGTCTCAGATACATAAATGAAGTTTAGGAAGAAAACTTTTTGCATTTTTATTTTAATGCTATTAATTTGTATATTTTTGTTATTGGAGAAAAGGGTTAAAACGTTTTAGTAAAACCTTGGGGTTGAAAGATACGTGTCAGACAGAAAGTGCAAAAATTAATTACGTTTATTAAATAGGGAAGAGTTAATGCGATATTTTCCTACTTTGTTTAACAAAAAACGGGAATTAAGGAAGTTTTTATCAGAGTATACAAAGTACATTTTATGGTTTATTTTATAGTTTTAACAGTAAAACGCTATTATGTTTTTGCTGAACATTGTTACTACTTGCATATAGCCCGTCATATGACGGAAACAGTCAAATTTTTAAATTTCCAGAATTGCAGAGTACTTTATGAGGATGTGAAAAAATGTTTTTTTTTTTTAAACTGAGAATTATCTTTTTTGTGCTGAGAATTATCTGTTACATCCTCAATAATTTGTTTATATTCATACTCCTCTAAAGTCTCCCGATACTGTGACTGCAGATTAGAATTACGTTTTATTTATTTAGAAAGGTAATTCAAAATTTTCTTACCTACATCGAAATTATCGTTAAGTTCTTCCCAATTTTCTTTTTTTTTTTGCCACAGTAATTAATAGTGGAAGTAATGGAATGAAACTATCCACTACACCCTGGAGGTAGATAGAATTTTTTTTTATACCGGTGATAAATTTTCACTGCAACAAAAAATAATCGATGATTAAATTTAAAATTATCAAATATGTACCTAATCTATTATTTAAGCCAAATATAAGAGAAAATTATTAATGTAATATCTAAATTCAGTGATAAAAACGTATGAAAATAATGCAGACGATATTAGAATTATTTGAAACAAGAAATGATTAAATGGGATGGCTAAAGGAATGACGTCATAATGCGAGAAAAAAAATTATATTTTTATCTATTTATTATGTGACAAATTGATAAATTTAATCACCTGCTCTTAACCGGGGAAAATAAGGCTTGAAATAATGGAATTAAATGCTAGAAAAGGGGGTAAGGGATGGTTTTCGAAAGTTGCTAACCCTAACTCATCAAGAATCCAATATGGTTGCCTCTATCCATTCCAGGTGCAACCACTTAAAAAATTCGAGGACAGACGGACAAATAACTTAGACTATTATTATATAGGAGATTGATACATGTGCAACATATATTTCTTAATATTTATTTTAATACTAGAACCGCAAGCTGGGTCATTTTGACCCAAAAACTATTTTTTATTATTTTAATAGATTTATTAATTTTCATACAGTAATAACAGAAATAATATCAATTTTTATAAAAATATTTCTGAGGATAAATAAAAAACATATTTCAATGAGTGTTATATTATTTCTTTTATTACTATCTGAAAACTAGCATATAGCCCGTCATATTACGGGATCAGTAAATTTTTAATTTTCCAGAATTGTAAAGTACCCTATGAGGCAGGTAAAAAAAATGGTTTGATTTTGGCTGAGAATTATTATCTTGTAACAAAGGATAATAGATGATTAAATCACATATATACCTATAATTATTTACGTAATATATAAGTTCAGAAATAAAACGTATGAAAATAATGCAGAAGGTATTTAAAAAAATTAAAATAAATAATTAAATGATATAGTTAAAGTAATGACGTCATAATACTAGAAAAAATGTTATTTTTACCTATTTATTATGTGATTAATTGGTAAATATAATCGCCGGCTTTTAAAATGGGGCTTGATATAATGGCATTAAACGCTCGAAAACGGGGGAAAGGGTGGATTTCGAACGTTTTGAAGATGACAGTATTTTTTGTTGTGATATGAAGCATATTTATACCACCTGATTTTAGAATTGAATCGATAGTTTAGGAGAAGATAAACTTTACTCACTTTGAATATTGCTAACCCTAATTCATCAAGAATCCAATATGAATGTCTCTAACCATTCCAGGTCCAACCGCTTCATAAATTCGATGACAGACAGACAGATAACTTAGGCTATTGTTGTATAGGGAATTAAATCGGTTTAGAAAACATAAAACAGTTTTTGGGTCAAAATGATCCCTTCCGCGCTACCAGTATTAAAGCAAGGAAAGGAAATTAATGCATTGTTACTTTCATTTTAAGAAATGATTAATTGTAGATAAGTTAATTTCAATTTATAAAAAGGTTTATTATTTTAATTGAAAAAAAGTCTCCGAGATATAGATGTAAAGTTCTCTGATCCCGATTGAATTCTGTTTAATCCTTAATAGTTATACTTCAGGCCTTATCACATATCAAAATATAAATGTTGAAAAAACAGCAGATTCAGTTTAGGATACCTTTTCCGTTGAAGAATACGCCGATTTGTTGCAAAAAAAAAGTTCAACCTGTTAAAGAACTTATCGCAAGTCAGCGTAAGCTAAAATAAATAGCTTGAAAATTTTTTGCCGTAACACAAGAAATGTTCACATTTTTCTCCAGAAAAGGAATCATGAACTAACATGTACATGTTGACATGTAATAAGGCTTTCACGTCTCGGAGACAATGGCTTACTTAGGGAGAGTGCAAAGGGTATACTCCGCAAAATTGTTATATTTTATCAAAATTGAAATATCTTAAGAATTTTGTTATTTCGATTAAAGGTGTTCTTAACTTTATAAAAGAAATGGAAATTTTCCCTTATACGTAATTTTATTTTTCATCATGAAGAGAAAAAGATCTTTCAATGATGAAATATTTGAAACAATACTTAGATTTATCTGCAATACGTTTAAATGGATTATGCACATAAAAATATATATCTGTATGTGAAATCTTAAATATTTTCCTCAAACAAAAAGAGAATAAATAAATATAATTTTGTAAAAATTAATATTTATAGAATTTTCATTTTCTTACATTTGTCTCTTTTTTAACCATTTTTTGTGGCATCGTTATATTGATCACTGTGAGATTCCCCCCATTTTTGTAGGTAGGAATTTTTGCTCTTATGAGTCTAGTTTTCTTAACTGATTGTGTAAGTTTATAACTTGATAAAATTATATAAATTTATCAGTTTTGAATAAAAGAAATAAGATTTATAAAACGTATTCTTTAGGTTTTATTAAGTAGCAACTAGCATATAGCCCGTCATATGACTGGATCATTAAAGTTTTTAATTTTCCAAAATTGTAAAGTACCCTATGAGGCAGATAAAAAAAATTTTTTGTTTTATTTTGGCTGAGAATTATCTGGTACATGCTCAATAATTTGTTTATCTTTACTGACCGCATGTTAGTTGCCAACCTTAATTTATCTTGTAATATTCCGTGATAGGATGGACTGCAGACGTTTTAATATTAACAGTGTTTAATTATCGGTATATATGAATGATGTCCAAACTTTAGCGAATCGATTGGTTATGTATAAAAAACAAACTCACAAACGAACAAACTTCTTAATTTTTAAAGATATATAACTTAAACGCTAGATATTTATTAGTCCATGAAATAGACTCCTAGACTTTTATGAAAAGAATTTGTTAATACCGGTGATAAAAATTTTCGTTGCAACAAAAATAATCGATGATTAAATTTAAAATTATCACATATGTACTTAATCTATTATTTAAGCCAAATATAAAAAAAATGTTATTTGCGTAATATGCAAGTTAAGTGATAAAACGTATGAAAATAATGAAGAAGATATTTTAAATAATTTAAAATAAGAAATGACTAAAGAAGATGGTGAAAGAAATGACGTCATAATGCTAGAAAAAAAGCTATATTCGTCTACTTATAATTTGATAAACTGATGAATTTGATCATCACCTGCTCTTAACCGAGGAAAATAGGGCTTGAAATAATGACATTAAACGATCGAAAAAGGGGAAAGGGGTAGATTTCGAATGTTTCTGAACTTACTTTGAATTTTGCTAACCCTAACTCATCATGAATCTAGTACGGATACCTCTATCCATTCCAGATCCAACCACTTCATAAATTCGAGAATAGACGGACAGATAAGCTATTATTATATAGGAGATTTTAAACAAAATAAATTTACTTCTTTTATGGCAATGACGATATACACTTTCATAAATTATATGAGTTTGCTACTGTTCAAAAACACTTTGAAAATAAATTGTTAAAAGCTGAACATAATTTTAATGTGCAATAAATAATTTTTTAAAAAAGAATGCGTAATTACTTGCTTTTCCTTGAAATAAATTTTTTAAAAGCTGTCTTGCAGTCTTTATAGTAGTAACAACGTTCATCATGAATATGTCAGCGTTCAAGAGTTAAATAGAATGGTGAACAACTATGATATTTATACCAATAAAAATACGTACCATGAAATTATGCTTTAGTTTTTTAAAACATATGCTCATTTTTTTTTGTATTTACTTTACAAATTATAATAATATTTCGTTAACCAATAAAATAATTTCATTTCTTTCTATTTATCTTTGGTCGGGATGAATTAGTATTATTAGTTTTTAATTCCGAAAAATTTAGATTAAAGCAGTATAGATGAATTTCTTATGCATTTTAAATAATTTTTAAATAATGTTTGAAATAGCATAACAAAAAAAAAGGAAAACTACATAAAATTTCTTCTAATTTCTCAGAAATTCTTATAAAAGAATATAAATAATTATATTTTTTTATATCCCATAGGATAAAAGTTAAAATAAAAATAGAATTGTTAGCATGCACATGACACTAGCACAGAGTTGCTACAATTAGATTTAATAAGCATTGTTTTATTTTGATATGTAGCTATTTCAATATTAAATCATACAAAATTGAATTTGCATAAAAGCCTGTCAATAACTAATAATTTACGAAAGACTTCTCTGTTAATGAATTTAGGTTTTCGAAATATAATTTGAATCTATATTAACTTTCTGTATGTTTGTTCTGTTATTGTTGACAATATATACATAAACAAAAACTAATAAAATCTATTTTTAATAGGTATAATATAATGTAATATAAGGAAAATACAAATACATATTTATTTTAATTTTACACACGTTTCTAAATTCACATTTTTTCTATACGAGACAATAAGATAATTTTTTTATGTTTGTCGCAATTTAAAAATTTTGTTTTGATACCCTGTGAAATTCATTAATTTATACCATATATAAGAAATAATTGTCAATGAAACATATAATAACCGCCACAATTTTACTTACCAACAAAACTTGCATTTCAACCAGAGAAATGTCCTATAAAAAACAGAAAGGAATTTTCATTAGGAAATGTTAAAAAAAAATCTGTATATACTTTTAAATGAAAAAAACCACAAAATATTATTTTATTTCTTTTATAAAATATTTTCATTTTCAAAAAGTATCTATTGAAAAAATTTAAATGTGTTTACAATTTCCCCTATAGTAATCAGAAGAAAATATTTGTACTGATGTGTAATGTAAAGCAAAGTATATATATATATATATATATATATATATTCTGCTTGGGGATGTTAATGAATTAGACACTGTTTGTCGAAAACCGAAGATACTCCCAGCTATAATCGGGAATAAAAGTCTGAAATAAAATCTTGATAAACATTTTAACCAGAGAGAAACCGGCGTATATGGGAAGGATTTAAAAAATCAAATAACGAGGTTTAGAAAATTGATTTTTAACAAATTAAACTTATCTATAATGGTGTAATTTTACGATTTATTGAGATATTGTAATAAAAAATACGCTATTCTGCACCATTTTAGCTCAATTGGAGGTTGCAATGTTAGCGAAAATTTTATTGTAAGATTTAGACGCAGACAGATATATAACGTAATAATCAAATGAAATCGCGTACAAAGTATTTAAGTAGTTTTTATGTAGTTTTAGTAGTGTCTAGTGTAGTGGTAGCAAACCTTTTTGAGAGATGGGTCAGATTTTGTTCACATTAATACTAGCATTTGATACTAAGGTAGTGACGTCATTTGAAAACGGAGGAGTGTGTAATAAAAACGCTACAAATAGTTTAAATACACAGGAAATTATTTACAGATATACATAATGGCTGCCTATTAGTTCAACGCTACGAGGGGGTATGTCTAATATGCAACAAATATTATCGCCAATGTTTTATGTCATACTCTCATGAGTCAAGTATATGATAAAAAAAACTGTTATCTAACATCTAGTCGGAAATATATTTTTAAAATTTAACACTAAATATATACACTTAATTTTTTAATATTTTAAATTATCTATTCTCTTCTTTATGATATAAAAAATGTTAGTTAAAAAATCAATACATGGGTAACTTTAAAATCTATCTAGGGACAGTGTCTGATCCGTATAAGTTCACCACTACAGGTCTAATCCTTACTCCTGCCGCATATTTTTTTATGTAAGTTATTCCTTTCTTCCCATGAATTAAACTATATACAACACACTCTACCTTCTACCACAACTTTTCAATGTAGATTTTTTTTCATCTCGAACTGAAATAAGCCTTGATTAATAAGGACCTAGTTTATTTTTTTCTGAAAAGTCTCTTATTACGGGTTCCAGCGAAATGCCAATCTGTCACTTAGGTAAACATAACTCAAACAGTCTTCTTCATTTAAACGGTCCTTAAAGTGAACGAATGAAAGAGAAGGAACAGGAAAAAATGCGTATATAATGACTAAAAGCAGCCGCAAAAGATAGTTTCAAGTGCCGCATATTTTTTTATTCAAGCGTTAATTAGTTCATTTTTTACTCATACACTAAGGAATTGTTTAATTAAGCTTCTCGATAATGCTGTTAAATGTTTTGGAACAGCGGTTGGAGGAATATCCAGCACAACGCGAGAGAATTGAAAAAACAGAACCCAAATATAGCAGATATTTTTTATGTTCCCATTAAGGAGAGAAGAGTGTAGTAAGGTCTCATCAGATAATCTTTCCGAGCAAACAGCGTAGATTTTATCTCCGTGTGCGACCCGTGAATTGGTTAGTGTTCCTTTCTCATAAGGTTGATTATGATTCTTTATAACTCTTTTGCATTGAGGAATAAAATAAAGATTGGCGAGATTCTACCTTGGCGAGATTTTACGAAGAGGAGGGGATAAGTGGGATTTTAAGGTTGGACCCCTGCCCCGATGGCAAATTTTAAAGACAGCATTTTGGTTCAAATTTGTAATATGTATTTTTTAATTAAAAAAATATTTAAAAATATTTTATAAAATTCAATTATTTATTGTTTAGTAACCTCGAATATATATTTTTAATTAGATGTGGTTGAAATCCCAATCAGTGGAAGTGAAATGCTTGTTATTACAGTTGAAAAATATTGATTTAAAAAATTTCAATCTGAAAGTTTGCAGAAATAAAAATCAGAAAAAAAAACCATTTTAGATAATGTGTTTATTTGAAACAAATTTCTTTGGGAAAATACTTTATAAATATTTCCAATAAAAATATTTTATAAAATTCAATTATTTATTGCTTGGTAATCTGGAATATATATATTTTTTTAGATTTGGTTGAAATGCCAATCAGTGGAAGTGAAATGCTTGTTATTACAGTTGAAAAATATTAATTTAAAAAAAATTTCAATCTGAAAGTTTGCAGAAATACAAGTCAGAAAAAATCCATTTTAGATAATGTGTTTATTTGAAACAATTTTCTTTGGGAAAAACTTGTTATTTGCTTTCTCTTTGGTTTTTTTATGGTTTTTAACAAAAAGTATTTTTTGTTATGCTGTTTTTGTTTGCAAGAATCTTTGTTTATCGCTTTTTTACAGCAATTCTCGGAGACGGCATTTCACTTTTTATCCGACACGGTAAAACTTCCAGAGCTCGCCTTACAGATAAACATTTAAAGGGAGGCCCTGCTAGCTATTGAGAACCTGCATAAGCGGTACATTTTGTTATGAAAATGTATTGCCAGTTTAGAGATATTTCTAAAATAAAATATTGGAATAAAATATTTATAGATCGTGATGATATTTAAAGTATGTAACCCATTACGCCCAAATCATTTCTTCTGAATATAATATGATGAATTTCTGAAACTTATGCTACTATAAACTTCTATATAAAAAAAATAATTTAAGCACACTTTAGATATTTAAACTCTGGATAAAATTATTTGGTTTTATTTAAATGATTTTTACATGTTTCTTGCTGACGATCAAATTAAAAGCAAAGCCCTTAGCTTTCCCATTTAAAGTAGTATATTTTATAATGAAATAAAAATTATACACCCAGTGAAAAAGAAAAAAATTACATACTCACAAGAAAACTTAGATTAAAAACTAAATTTTTATATCCAACTGAAGTTGGATATAAAAATTGAAACCTGCAAAAATTGAAACCTGAAATTGGAACCTGCTTTAATCTGTAATCTAAAACATTAGAAATATTTATTCTATTAAAATAAAAAAAGCCTCTTAAGAAATCGAAAATTAAGAAAAATAAGCTTTTATTTTACTGTAAAATAAAATACATTGCTGATATTGCTATAAGTGAGGTTCACGGTATAAAAGTGATAATTCACTTCCATTTGAATTGGTGGTGATTTGGAGTGCTACGGTTTACTTTTTTGCTACATTAGAGTTAATGAACTCCAGTACCAAGGATCAGTGCTCTAACATTCGGTCATTGTTCGGTGATATAAAAATTTAGTTTCTAATTTACAAATTTTAAAAGCTGTTTTGGCAATGACTATTATTTTTTCAATTAGTGTATATATATATATATATATATATATATATATATATATATATATATATATATATATATGTGTGTGTGTGTGTGTGTGATCAAAATTATTCAAAATTATATCAAAATTATTTAACTTTAATATTTCCTCAAAAACCTCATCTCTCCCATTCTAATTCCTTAAAATCTTTTTCCCAGCCTCTAAATGTCTTAATCAAAGGAGCGTTCACGACTTAAAATTCTTTCGATCCATTTCCCAAAGCTTTCTATCCTATTGATTTAAATTTTCCGTCTATTCAACACGTTTCCCAGCTGTCGCCGGCAAATGGCTCCGCATTTTTCCTGATCTTACACTTAAATTCGCTGAGTGTAAAATTCTTTCTGTCTCTGCTCTTGGGTGCATCTCTGATCGAACAGAGTGATTTTTGTGTCTTTCTCTTGTCGTTGACTAGTAAAGATGTCCGTGTTAGCAGCTCTAAAATAAAGTTTTAACTAGACTTCGGCCGGTCTCTTTCAATGGCCCTAATACATCATTATTAGTGGTAGATGTTTAGCTTTCTCCTTGTCCAGCAGTTTTACAGTTATTAGATTACATATATATATAAATAAATATGTTGCTTCATATAACAAAACTTAATATTGTAAAGTCAGACCCTTATTAATAATTTACGAAAATATTTGTTGTAAACAGAGCAAAACGTTTTATTCTATATTTAATCAAAAATAGAGCCTTTTTATGACCAATTTTAAAGTTAAAAAATTATCTCCTTAAAACAAATATTACTTTTTGACATCATGAATAATAAACTGTTATTCTAAGAACTGTTTTTCTAATTTCAATTAGAAAACAATTCTTTATAATAGAATGATTTAGCACCATATATAAAAGCATGTCTGTAAAGTAAATTTCTGTGATATATAGTAAATTATATAGCTATTCGACATGAATTTAGTCGATGTAGCAACTGATAAAAGTAAATTCATACTGAAAAATTATAAATAATTGTAGATATTAAAAGAAATAGGCGATTTTTAATAGAATTATTTACTTTTGCTAAAAAGAAATCATTTAGTAAATGTCTGACACTATTTATCTTGTTTTCTGGAAAGAAATCAGATTTTTGTAGGCTGCATTGTCAAATGTCTAGTAATCTAAAAGTCTTATCACTTATTGCATATCAGTCTGTAAGTTTTGAAAAAGTAACGGTTCAATTTGATTCCTTTCCTGTAGAAGAAAGTGCGAATTATTTTCCATGATAATGAAATATTTTCAACCGGTTAAAGACCTTAATCAAACACCAACTTAATTCAAAAGAAACATTTTAAAATGATTCGCTTTCACACAAAAAATCCACTCATTCTTTATCGGAAAAGTGTAAAGTGAATCCGCTGCATTATCAACGTGTACAGGTTGACGCATAATAAGGCCTTAAGTTTACGTTGAAGATAAAAAAAAGCTTTTAAATCTTGAAATCATGACTCTGTATTTGGGTTCTTTTTTATTCATTGTTAAATAGCTTTCTACTATCAAGTGTATTAATTCTTTTGAAAATGAAAAATATTTCAAAAAATATTTTTTTAATGTTGGCAATTTCTAATCTGGTTAATGAGCTCTGGTGAGAAAAACAGTAGTAGACAGTAGAGCTCTAAACCTAGCCAAACTGGTTAACGTAGACAGTCGATAACAAACAAAAGGAAAAAACCTTTATATCCGACTGTTATGGGATGTCTCTAATAAGGAAACATTAACGTCGTCAACTAGAATCATAGAAGTTGTAAGGTTTGATTTGGTTTGGAGCGCTACGGTCTACTGTTTTGCACAAGAGGGCTAATGAGCCCGGGACCTATAGTTTAAAGCCGATTCCGAACGGCTACAAACAGCCATGCCATCATCGGGTTTCGAACCCGCGAACTCCGGTTCCGAAGAGCAGCGCTCTACCATTCGGCCATCGTTCGGCTAGAAGTTGTAAGGAAAAAATTTATTTGTTTTGGCGACACAGAAGATTGATTAACATAAGAATTATTCTAGTAAGTTAACCTTAATTAATGTGACAGAATAGAATACCTATGTAGACGCCCTTGGAACACCGTAGTAGACAACTCATAAAGACAGGAAAATGACTAAAAATCTACTTTCGTATATTTATAAGTACTATGTTTTCCCTGGTATCCCAAAGACGTATATATATGTATATGCTTTATAATTTAAGATAACCAGTCTTAAATCATAAAGCACATCATTAAAAATATCAAGAGTACGGATTTTTAAAGTAAAAAAAAAAGTTGAAGGATTAAATCACAATATGAGACCAACAACTTGAAATGATAAAAACAGTTTGCAAAAGCAAAAACGTCGTTGAAAACTGCAAAGTCTACGATGAGGGATTGAAATAAAATCTGAGTCCATTTTCAAAACAGATGTACTTCAAAAATATTCTGTGAGTATACAATAAATTTTTATGATTAGAATTTATAAATTTCCAACAATGTAATGCATCCCAAATCAATTTATAAGACAAAAGCTGCCATTACAGGATTTCGGCAGCCTTACATTAAATGAAATTTCCTAGATGAAAATTCTTATCTGTGACGTGGAAGATTAACTCACAACTTACGTTAAAATAATATATTTTATGAGGGATTTCCCAAGTATTTGGTATGTAAAAGCACAAATCATCTCTAAATGTCTAAACTGATCATTGATGAATCAATTATTCTGTGGTTTATTTGGCGTATTTCATTTTACCTTTACTTTTACTCTGAAATGAAAAAAACAATAGACGGAAAAAACTTATCTGTTCTATTGTCGCATGCTTTTTAAATTAGTAAATATTCTTTAAGAATAGAAACCCGCTTATCGTTGATCTAAAAACAGACTGAGTTCTGCTGCCGAGTATAAATAGTCTTTAAAATAGAAGTTCAAGGTTAACCAAACTTGTTTCCTGGTTTTTGTTTTTCAAAATTTCTTTATTACAGTTAATTTCTGATTGTTGGGTTATCTTACGATGCACTATTATATCTGTGGGAAATCTGGGCACGTGTAGAAAACAACTAAAAGGCTTTTATGTACTTTTATTTATGTGCTAGAATATTCCCTAAATCCCATCCCCTTATACATTTTAGCTAATAAATTGATAAACGCCCATTGATAAAACTGTCCACATTTGGCTTTCGAAATGCCTTGTTATATCCTCCTATAAAAGAGTTTATAGTTATTGCCTTGTGCTCTTAGAGGCTCTTTCCTAAGTAAAAATGTTTCATTTGGTACGTCCATAAATCTTTCATTACCATTTATTTAATGGCACAAGTGGATAACAAAAATTATGACGGAAGATTTATGATGTGGTTAAAACTGCATATTTGAGACGGTTTTGAAACCACTTTTTTTCTTGGTAGTTGACTAAACTAAAACGTAAAACCACCGGCCTCTCGAGGAATGATACTTATTCATTTAGTCATTAATAGTCTTTAACACTAGATTTACGGATGTTGATCATATACCTATTTTTACTGAAGTGAGCCAATTTGACTCATACAAGAAAATTGAAGTTTTTTGCAAAGAAAATAGTTCGAAATTAATCTAAATAAAATGTTTATTATCAAAAAATTCATGGAAAACATTTTTTACATATACGTTTTTGAAACACACTTTCTGCAAACATTTCTATTACATTTAGCACAATGGTTTCCACATCTGTTTCTTTTGCATGATTGTTGAACTTGACATTTCTTCCGTACGTCAGTAGCATGCATTTCTGTCATTGGAATGGAAGTGTTCTCGACTTCTTTTCCATTAGTCATTCTTAGCTCCTCAGCCAATTGGAAAGTAAAATCTTTTAGGGAAATATATACTTGAGTCGTCTCTTTATAACTAAAAACCAACGTATGTTTTGAAAAGTGATATTAAAGTTTTATTTATATATAGTGATAAAATATTTAATGAGTCAAATTGGCCAGCTCCGTAAATCTAGTATTAATAAAGAGTTAGTTGTAAATTTACAAGAGAATAAGGGCACATAAACACATAAGAGAATATTAAATTGTCGCTACGTACCCATTTTTTAAACAAATTTGAAGGAATTTAACAAGACTTCAACAAATTATGGAATTAAAGTTTGGCCACATTTATAAACTGTACTCATAATTTAACTTTAGAGTATATTTTAACTGCAGCAAACATTTGGCGTAGTTTGTTTATGCTTCAATCTGCCAGGTGGTAGGTCGCAAGTACTAACCTGACTAAAATAAGTTGGCAACTTTAATTGTAAACCTTTAATTATAATCTTTCTTTAATTAAAATTTGTATGTAAATACTTGTAAACTTATTTCTTCTGAGTTTATGATCATGTAAATTTTGAATATTCCTTAAGTACAATTCAGCTGGTTGCGATATATTTCAAAGTTTTTACATTCAAGACTAGGTGTTAGCTGAATTCTTCGTGTCCTTATTACTTGCACTTTTTTTTAGTTTTAAAAGTTTTCAATATAAATAATTTGTATTGTTATTTATTACATGTTTGGTTTGGTTTTGGTTTGGTTTGGTTTTGGAGCGCTACGGTCTACTTTTTGCAACACGAGGGCTAATGAGACCGGGACCTACTGCTTAAAGCCGATTCCGAACGGCTACAAACATCCATGCCATAGTGGGATTCGAACCCACGAATTCCGGTTCCGAAGGCCAGCACCCTAACCATTCGGCCATCGTTCTATTACATGTTTGTATTTTTTATTAACTTATACACTATTTTTAATTGTTCAGATCGGTTTTAACAATTATCATATAGACAACAAACGTATTGAACCCACAGAATTAAAAATGTAGATGTTTTTTTGAAAATAAAATTTTAAAAGCATATAATTATTCTTAAAATTTCTAAGAAACTAATACTTCAGGTGTTGAAAAGTCTAATATTTGGGGAAAAGGTAATCATAAATGTAGTATTCAAGAACTTTAAATTTATTTTATAAATTTATTTTTAAAATAACCTTAGTTAAAATTTGTACCCTAAAAATAGGTGGAAGGTCTATAAAGTATACCAGAATCCGATATTTGACTGAGAGTTCTCTAGACTTTACTTAAAAAAAAAAAAAAAAAAAAAGAATGTCTCAAATACCCACAGACTTTCGAGATTTTCTCAAAGTAGATTTTTAAAAAAATCTTTTAGTTCTAAATCAATTTGGTTTTTATGAAAGACTTGGGAAGTTCTTTGCAGTTTTCGTCTTTTTTTTTTACTTGGTTTGTGCTGAGCTTCAGTTGTTTAGTTGTTTGTGGTAGTAGTTTGCAATCTGTTTTCTGCGTATTAAAGGTGCCTATAGAAGGATTTCAGTGGCTGCTGCAGGGTAGTAATATAAATAGAAAGAGAACTGAATTAAAAACTAAAGAGTAAAAAGAAGAATCTCAATAAGAAACTGCCATTTATGTTCGGCAGACATATACCAAGCCGGATATCAAATGAAGAACTTTTATACGCACGATTTATCAATATCTTGTGTATTTGCTGTTAGCTGAAAATATACTAGCGTATTTTAAATTTTAAAGTTTTATAAATTGTATCTATATGTGAGTAAACAATTTCACAATTGTTTATACATTACTTACCTAAATATTCTATTATTACCCAGATTATTTTCCACCGCGAAGTGTCATTAGTGTGCATGGGAAATGATAGGCCTGAAGTAGCGCTCACAACCTTGTGTTCTCCTCTATGAACTCCTTTTAAAAGAATATTTTTCATCCATCCCCCTCCGACTTTTTTTCTATAGCATACTGTAATAAACATAATCATAATTCAGCAGAACCTCGGTGTCACGACCCCCTCTGGGACCAACATCATATGGTGGTTGTAACGAATTGAAAAAATAATAAAAAAAAATTGAGCAAAGAAAGGATGCAACAGTACATACCTAAACATTTCTATTTATTTGTATTTCCATTATTAAATTTTTGTAAAAAAGTCTTTGATTGACATCTGTTTCAAGTTCATTTGAGAATTTTTCATTATCACTGATTCCATATCCGTTAGATTTTGAAGGAAATCTTCAGAATCAAATTGTCCTTCAAAATACTGACTCAAGGCATTGATTTTATTGAAGGCTTCTTTTTCATTCACTTTTTCAAAAGCTTGGACGATTTCTTCTCCGTCATCGGAATCGCAGATTTCTTCATTTTCGGTAATATGGGCAATAAAATCGTCCTCATACAAATTTTCTCCACAGCACTGTAAAGTATCGTCTTTTTTTGTTAAATGCGCAACAACCCCTAGGGGGCTAAGGCTTATGGTGCCAATCTCCGTTTACGTGACCAAAGGCCCTGGGGTGCAAAGTTCCGGTTAGGTGGTCAATCTTACGCGGAACTCCCAGTGTTTAGTTCCCAAGCATGCTTGGTCCTCAATTTCTCTACCCAGTGAAGAGATAAAGGCTGAGTCAACCTTGCCCAGGCCGGAGATCGAACCTCGGACCTGTGTCGTGGGAGCGCGAAACGCTATTCAAACACCACTGAGCTTCAAAGTATCGTCTACCGCAACAAACTTATCAAAAGATAATTGAAGATTTAGATCTCCCCTTTTCGTCACACCTCCTTCCCTCCTTAGGAAAACACAAAGAGAGGAGTACAGGTTCCTTGAAGTAGCACCCCAGTACAATAATTTTGAAATAGCCCACTTGCTCATAGAGTTATGCGGACTAAAATTGGCGGTCGTTCTAACGAAAATTAATACGCTTGGGGTTGTTGTTATAATTCAAAATTTTAACATTATTCCTATGGTAAAATTATTGAGACTTTCTAAGATGGTCATTCTAACGAAGGGGTCGTTAAAAAGAGGTTTTACTGTACTAACAATTAAAATAAGAAAACAAACAGATTAGGAATAAGGAGTAAAGAATTAAGGTTTGTTTTATTATTTTTGCACAATTTTCACTTTTAATTTCATAAATATGGACAAGATTTTAGAAACATGGATTATAATTGCACAAAGGTATAATTTGAATTAATGTGGTGGTTGTCCCTAATGCCTTGATAATTTTTTAAACGTTTTTCAAGAAACTGCTTATTATATAGTTACATTGATTAACATAAGGGATATATAATATTTGCTACAAAATTTTGATGATTTGTGGATAGTTATAATATAAGGGTCATGACATTCGACTTAACCCTTTTGTGGGCCAATAAATTTCTCACACAACGTTTTCAAACTTTGAAAAAATAGTGCTAATGATAGTTAATTGATCAAACAATAGATGACAGAGCAAAACTGAAGAGGGAATCAGCCTTCCCATCGTTATAATAGCAAGGCAAATATATTATAATGGGTTTTGCACTTTCCACAGGTTTATTTTGTAAGATCATGTAGGCTCGAAGTAATTTTCCCACGGCCTTCGAAAGGGTTAAGATTTTTGGATCCCTCCACCCCATAAAGTTATATATTTATACTTATTAAAAAGTATATTTTTATCTAATAATAAAAGAAGCTATAATGATAATCTGGTGATTATTGTTTATTGTGGTTTTATTAATGCAAAACCTTATCTATTTGATCTGGTAATTTTCTTACTGTTAAATAATGTTACTCTTAATATTAATATATTTCTCTTCAGTGCAAACCAGAGTATAAAACTGTATAAAACCAACTCTAGAAAATTTAACAAACCTTCTGTGAGACACATGAAAAAATATCTTTAGTTTTTATGTGGATAAATTTATGCATTGAGAGACTGGTGCACTTTAAGTAAATCTACTCACTACGATTTTATGTTTAAAAATTCGGGAAAAATGATGGAAACATTTTAAAACTCGGTTTAATATTTTCCACTTTTTATTCTTTAATGGACAGATTTTTTTGATGTAGGGAAAAATATCCGTATTTTCTTTCAGCTTTTAAGCCAAGGTATAGAAGTTTTAAATTCTTAGTTACGATAAAAGGCAATACAATTTAAGTATTATAAAAATGTTGTGCTTTCTAATTGAATTTTCACTTTTGTATTTAATTTTAAAAAAATTGAAGACTGATGGGTCAGTTTTAGAAACTGATTTTTAAATTAAATAAAACCAGCAGTTGACTTTTAAAAATCAAATATTAGAGCTTGAAATGGATTCGTTGTTAATTAACACACATTAATTAATTTCCGCAAACTTTAAATTCGTTAATTTCTTTAGAGTTTGAGTGATGTTTGCGTAATCTTTTATTATGGTTTTTCTAAAAATAAATGTACATATACTTTTTAATTAGATGTGGAAATTAATTTTCATTTTCTGTATCTGATAGTGACTAAATACAAAACCAAAACAAGTAAAACATTTGTAACAAACGTACAACAAACAACATTTACATTACAACAAATGTAGTAAACAAGTAAAACATTTCAAAAATCGATATCAAAATGATGAGTGTAGAGTAAGCCCATACCTTAAGTAAAAATAGCAATTGGAAAAAAACAATTCAACATGTTTAATATTAAAAAAAATGACGTGTGTAAATAAAATAATCATCAAACAAAATTTAAAAATGTATATTAGCATTATACCTCAAACTTATTTTAGCAGTCTAGTGTATATTTCAAACCTAAATTCATCTTTCCCCTAGCTGATAATCTGTGAATAATGATATTTCTTGAACAGATGTCAAAATTTCTAATAATGATTATTATGCAAAGTATGAAAATGCTTTTAAAAAATTACTGCTGTTAGTTTGCAATCTCTTGAAAATGTTTACTGAAATGTTACAAAACATAAATAGTTAAAAATTTTATATACATTCAAAAACATTACCCTGAATGAAATTTTTTTAGCTTTATTGTGTTCTATAGATTGATATTGTACGATTCCATCGATACCAGAAAAAATAAAACACGAAGTACAATCATGAAAAACTAATCCAATTTGAAGAAACAAAGATAGCCTAATTTGAACCCGGAGCATTTAATTAGATAGATTCTTGTACCTCAATACGTTGAGTTGTTTCCATATGAATCGTAAGTAGACACGCTCCAAAACTTCATTTAATTTAAATGGATTACAAATTTATCATTGACTACCTTCCCATCCTTTTGTACCCCTTAAAATGTATCCAAATTGAAATTCGACTAAACATCAGTTTACAAAAAATAATTCAAAATTTGAGCAATAAAGGAAGACTAAGTTGATCCCAACACTTTTACGAAGAAATAAAAGAAAGCTTCTCTCAATATGTTCATTCCCACAGTCGAAACCTAGCTTTCATTTTATTCCGATAGATAAGTTCTCAAAGGGGGCTTTACCACTCCTCAGTGAATAGTACAACCCACACTACAGGGGGGGGGACACACTCGTTTACTAAATTTAGTAAATGTTTCAACTGATTTCTATTTTGTATTTCTTAACATATAGGCAGACAGATAAAACATATAGGTAATGTGCACCAATATTTTAACATTCGATATAATTAACTGTTATAGAAGTTATTTTTATTTCTAAAAGTGGGGATGATCCAGAAAAAGGTCGGGAACCTGTAATATAGATGACAGAATAACCATCCCGTTCCCTTGGTATTCTGTTACGTCACCTAAACTGTAGCCAAATCTGATAAATAACTGAAGCATTAGTTATAAAAAAAATCTTAATTTAACTTTGAAGAATAATAAAGCTTAAGTTGATCCTATAATTATTATTAATAAACTAAAGAAAATCCCATACTATTTGTTTCATAGTAATTTCCGTATGATGCGAACACAGACATATTCATATCTAATATTTTATTTACGTTCCTATATATTTATTTGAAGACTATTTTGTATAAATGCTAACAATTTTCTATCAAAACTATGAAAATCGTTAGCAGAATAAATTAGTTTTATAAAAATAGCTTTACAGTAAAAAATAGAATTAATGCAAATTTCTGAGAAGCCTAGTAATTTGAGATATGTTAGTCTAATCAAGCATTCTAAACATCTTTTCCATCTGCTAGATTAATGGAATAAACTTGATTTAAAACACCGTAACTTTCTTTTCTTTCAGTACAACGCAGATCTAAATTATCTCGTAATATTTTGAAAAACATTTTAAGGTGTTGAAAATTCTTAAGCAGTAACTTAAAAAAAGCATTATCTTGCTTTGCATAATAATCATTATTAGAATTTTTCACACCTGTTCATGAAATATCATTACTCATACGTTATCAGCTAGGTGAAGAATAAATTTTTGTTTGAAATATGCACCAGGCTATGCATAAATGAATTTGAAATTAAAGCATAATGTTATCTATATTAAAATTTTTGTTGAGGATTATTTCATTCAAGCACATCATTTTAAATATTAAACATATCAAGTTCAATTTTAAATGTTATTTTTATTTAAATTTTGAATTTCTGATTAATTTGTAGTCATTCAAATTTTGAAATGTAAGATAGTATTTAAAATTTTAGGTTTACACACTAAAAGAGAGACTTAATTTCAATTGGACTTGAAAAATTTAATCTCCAATATACATTTTTCAAAAGTTATCATTCGAGTAAATTAATTTCATTTTATTTTATTTCATTTCGAGTATATTTTCTACATTATTTAAAAATATTTCATTTAAAAAGCCAAAACTAAATAATTTTCTGAAATAGATAACTGAATCTATAACTAAAAATATTCATTCTTAAAAGAGATTTTTTTAAGTAATTTAAAAAAAGGTCATTATAAGATCCTAAATCTCTAAACGTACTATATTCTCTTATATATTACAAAAGTTTTATTTACATTTTGTTTTTATGTTATTATTTAACAAATCATAATTGATACTATGTTGTTGTACATATTCCGCTTAGGGTATGACAAGATAAGACGGGTTCCGTGAGTGGCTATAAAAGTTTAGAAATCGTTCCTTTAGAAGTTATAAGACACTATAATTCCAAATACCTTTCTCAATTTCTCAGATGAACCAAACTTCGATTTTTCCCATCGGATTCGTTCAGGAAACCAGCTAAGATCTATCAAGATTACATAAACGTCGCCCTTTTTGCTTTCACGCCCGAATATGCAATTTATTTTAAGAATTGTTTCTCTTTAATTGTCCCTCGGGAGGTGGCAAAATCGATAGCTTTCTTGGTTCCCCGAAGTGTCTGATCCCCCGAGGTTTGATCCACATCCTGTTGGCACGCACGAACTCTGCCTCGTGAATTTCTAACCGAGCTAATGAATCGTTAACTCTTCCAGAGCATTTAAATGAACTCGTACACCTGACTTAAAGCATGTAGTTGTTGATTTGATTTAAAAACAGTTTAAACTCCGCGATTTCGCCATGTGTCCCTGGGCAACAACGGGCACTTCAGCTAATTATAAATAATAGCTTATGCTAGAAAATGTGGGATATTGTTTAACCCTTTCTCTAGTCCTATAAAAGAGAGAATAATTATGTGATGAACATTAGATATAAAGCTTTAATCATTTTTCTGTTAGGAGCATAAAATTTAAATTTAAGACGGAACGTTACATTATTTTCCATTAAAAATGTAGTTCATTGTATATCACATGTATGATATAAAAACTAAAAATTTCATACGACTAACTGAGAAAATGTAACTTAATTTAACACGGAATACCCCATTATTTTCCTCTTATAATACAGTTGTATCACATGTGATATACAAGCTTTAAATTTCATACGTCTATCCGAAAAATATAACTACATTTTAGACGGCATTAGACAGTATGTATCATAAAGCATTAGATGTATGTAATGAAACGGACTTCCCAATAGATGGTTGCAGTCATGGTCCATAAAAATGACACCGTTTTAGCTAAAGACCTTTATTAAGATAACGTTGGAGGACGGGTTCCCACTTCATCATACGGACAGGACAAACTGAAGAGTCAGTTAGCATGAAGTTAGATGTACAAAACCCTTATCACCTGGGTCAACATCTGTGAGAAAAAAATCTCCCTCCGACAGCGTGCATATCCTTTTTGTTTGGAAATTTCCTAAATTGTCCGCTAGGGCCATGTAGAGTAATTGATCAGGCCCCTTCTCTGAGGGCGTAAACTGTAGCCCCAGTGGTCAATTTAAGATAGGGGTTAAAAAGGGGAATGCGAAATGACGCGGGAATTTTTAGCCATTCATTTAAGTTTTGAAAACCCCCGAGGATTTCCCTTACATGTATATATCTTATGAGATGTACAGAACATGCAAAGAGTTCAAGAACTGAAATTCACCTTCGTTAAAAATGAAGAGTTCCGAGAAAAAAAAAGAATTCTACAAACTACTTTTTATTATCTCTAAAAATGGTATTAATGAGTTACGAATTCTGAGTACATTTTAGAGATTTTTAAAAATGTCATGCAATGCTATTCGCATTTGTTGTCTTTTTTAATATCTACCTTAGTTTCACTACTGTGCAAATAGCTAGATAATTGCCTTATTAAATGACGTGAAAACTAATTTTGTTATGCCGGAGGTTAGAAAAACCTATTGTATTTTTATGCTTGTTAATGACGTATAAATATACTCCAGGGATTTTTGAAATGATTGGGGCAAACGATAATTCAGGAATAGAATGGAAGAAAAAAAACCTTAAAATAAAAGTTTTTTTGCAACATTGTGCCACTGCCGACACTGAATGCAAACTACGTAATGCAAATGCAATGTTGATTTGCATCAATTCTTATTTTAAAAATTATCTTGTTTATGAGTGATAATTAGGATTCTGATATATAACTGAAAATCCCTTTCTTGTGTAATTTTCCCTTAGGCTGCAACGGACGTTCAGCTGAGGAAGTCTTAACTGAAAATTATATATTTCTCTATCACTGATAAATTATGATATTTAGCTTAGAATGAAAAAACAAAGTTTTATCAATACACCTATATGATAAAATATATAACAACTGCTAATAATGCAGTTATTAAAAATAACTTTAATTACTTTGTAAAAAAATTCTTTTGTTTTATGAAAATTAGAAAAATTTTATATGCATTTTTACATTTCATGCCTCTTTTAAAATTTAAAAACTCGCAAGTAAAAAATAAATTTGTTAAAATTAATATATTTCAAAGCGCATGTTCAACCCATAATATACTTATGGAGAGTTATAGGTATTTTGTAGAGGTAAAAACATATCAATATTAGTATTTTTATCTTTGTATTTCTCTTAAATACTAGGTTTTATTCGGAGACCTATAATTTATTCTATGAAAAAAATTTATCTTATGCTTGAAAAGAGATGCTCATAGATGTTCATTTTCTGTTGTGCTTGTGAAATAGTTCTTAAGTAATATTTAATAAGTAATTACTATTTTTTCTTAAAACATTTGCTACGTTTATATAAATATATTCTTAACAACAAATTAATTATTGAGGCAGATTGAGAAAAACTAAATAAACTACATTTATATGTCTCTATCAACTTCGCTTTTAACTTTTCTTAGAAATGAATTTTGTTTATGACTAACCGACAACGAAATTTTCAAGCAGAGATATACTAAAAACTGTATAATACTTAAACTCTTACTTTTTTTTGTTCCACTGAATTAATTTTGATTCCCACAACTAAAACTAATGTGGAGATAGATAAAATTTCCTTAAATCCCCATTAATCATTTGACTGCTAAATGAAAATTCTACAATTGAGCATTTTGTAAATACAGATTTGTTATTATTATTATACATTTGTATTCTTAATTATACAACAATATTATTTTAATTAACTTTCTTATATAGTTGAATTATTTCAGTTCAAGCTAAAAAAAATATTTTTAAAATACTAATGTTCACAATAAAGGGTATAATTATGTATTAATTTTGTTACAAATCTAAACGTTTATGTCTCAGTTAACGCATCTTTTTAGATATAATACATAAGATACAAATAAGTATATGTACTGAAGCAAATATATAACAACATACAATAAAATATTTATCAATATTGTATGTCTGAAATTTAAAATTACATAAATAGTTGCCATTGAACGAAATTGTAATAACTTTAAGAATAAAAAAATAAAAGGTATGAACTGTATATTCCTAAGGAAATAATTTTCAAACATGAATTTATTTTAATTAACAAAATATATAAATTTCATCTTTTATCAAACTGGTTAAGGAAATTTGAGCATATAAAAAGTTTCTACCCTACCTCGAATTTTTTATTTATTTATTATTTTTTTAACGTTTGCCTAGCATATCACTCCATACATAGAATGAATTTAAATGCAGGTCGAAATGGGATGACTTCATAGTTTAAACGTAGAATTTACTTCATAATATTTACCTAAAAACCTTAAACAGATACCGAATTATAAAACGTCATGATATCCATTTCAATTTTGTATCAAACTATATTATGGTACCTTCTTGGTTTTGGATAAACATAGTTTAATTTCAAAATTTTTAACGTATTCATTTATTACTGACAAATATTGAGCTTTTTTCAGCAGTAAATATCGGTTTAATTATGCCATAACGTTAACTTGCATGATATTTTCTATTTTTTTTTCTAATTTACAATTAAAATATGATCATTTCACACCAAAAACTCTTTAAATGCATGCTTCTCCTTTAATAATTAAAAATAA
>CM063501.1:184287955-184300455 GCA_032207245.1 Pardosa pseudoannulata
CTTTTCGAGCATTTAATGCCATTATTTCAAGCCTTATTTTCCCAGTTAAGAGCAGGCGATTGAATTTATCAATTTATCACACAATAAATAGGTAAAAATAACATTCTCCTCTAGCATTATGACCTCATTCCTTTAACCATCTTATTTAATCATTTCTTATTTTAAATTATTTAAATATAGACTGCATTATTTTCATACGTTTTATCATTGAACTTATATATACTAGAATGTATTAATGTATTAATGTAATTATATATACTAGTAAATGATTTTACTTTATATTTGTCTTAAATAATAGATTAGGTACATATGTGATAATTTTAAACTTAATCATCGGTTAATTTTTGTTGCAATAAAAATTTTATCACCGGCATTAATAAAAAATTCTACCTTCAGGGTGTAGTGTAAATGATAGTTTCCTTCCTTTATTTCCATTAATTACTGTAGCAAAAAATTGGGAAGAACTTAACGATCATTTCGACGTAGTTCACAAAACAATTGTCTTCAAACAATTATCTTTCTGAATGAATTCAACGTGATTCTAAACTACATTCACAGTATCGGGAGACTTTAGAGGAGTATGGAGATAAATTATTGAACGGGTACCAGATAATTCTCAGTCAAAAAACAAACCTTTTTCTTTACCTGCCTCACAGGGTATTTTAGAATTCTGGAAAATTAACAATTTTACTAATCCCGTCATATGACGGGCTAGATTCTAGTATATAAAGGTTATTTAGTTAGCAAATATATGTGCTACAAGGTTGCATTTCGTAATAGCCAGTTAAAAATAATAAAATTAATTAAAGTCTTTATGTAAAATATTTAAAAGATAATGCTCCTTATTGAAAATCATTTTAAAACATAGCAAAACGAGTTAAACTAGTTGGTACTTCATGTAAAGGGTTGCTGTAATTTCTACCTAAAATACGATAAGACAGAGAACTGCAGTTTTAGGAACATTAGTAAATACAATGGGCTTCGCTTAATGTGATCAGTTTGGGACACCATGATTTTGATAATAATAACCAATTGATAACAATAAACGATATACAATATTAGATAAATTTATCCCCCCTCCTTTAATTCCCACGGACTTCATTTCAAAATAAAATGAAAAAACTCACCTTATATTTATTTACTGTATATTATTCTTTAAGACATAAGAATTGTTTACATAATAAAAATAATTAATCACTTGTTGACTGTCTACAATTCTTTCTTAGAAGCTCATTGATAAATCGTTAGTAATCATAATGCTTTTTAAAGTCATCGGAGCGGTGTTGTACTCCACGTTTCAACACTTTCAATGCAACTCGGAAGCTGAAAAATATTTAGCTGCGAGGCAGCATTGCTCTGACTCATATTTGGTAACCAGTTATAACGATTTAAAATTCGATATTTAGCTTTAAAGTTAAATAATTTCGCTTTCTGGCTTCCATATCGACAAACTGCATGTAAGCGAGCAAGGCATAAAATGTGAATACATAAAATGTGAAAAATTCCAGGGACGTGTAATTTTCCATTCCTTTGTTTATCTCCTTTTCCCTAGGTGGAAGAGGGAGAATTCTCGAAAATTAAAACAAGAACGAAGGGAAAGAAAAGAATGGGTTCCTTCTGCATATATTGTAAATATTCCTTTGCCAATTAAAATAAGGGTCGAAAACTGATAACATTAAGCGATGTAATGATCCCATAAAGCGATAATTTTAACATACAAATGAATAGAGAAAATGGAATTCGATAACAATAAGCGATTGATAACATTAACCGCGATCACATTAAACGTAGCCCACCATATATCTCCTTAATAGTATTGATGAGTTGAAAAATAAAAAGAAATTAATATATTGAATCTACGCTAATTTCACATCGCTTGGACTTATAGCCAGCATAAATTTCTCTTTATGCGTTGAATATTTTGTTGAAATACAAATTATACCAGAAAAGTTCATTTATGAAACTTTTCATAAGCATTTTTTCTGCAGACACCCGTGACCCTCATGGTAATATGAACAAACTTACAGCAGGTCACCAGTGAACCCCCATGACATTCAACAAGTTTGTTATTCCGCAATTTCTTAAGATTTTAAAATTCCTTTTTAACTGTTATTTTCGACACTTATATTGAGATATTTTGTTGAAAGATACATAACACGCCTCATTTGAAAAATTAGTGTTTTACTGAATTTTTTTTTTACCTATATTAAGACAAAATTTAGGATAGTCATAAGCATAAGGTATGATAAAATACGTATTTTACATTCATAATGCAATTAATTTTACTAATATAATTGATTTTCGTCAGGTCTTCGGTCTGAATGTATCTAAGTAGTAACAACATGTTAAATTTGAAATACTGTTGTGGTTCATTTTAATTTTAAATAAATTAGAAATACGTGGGAATTTGTGTAAAATACAAATGGAGACTATATTTTTATATAGAGATAGATAATACTAAATATTCACAATATACATAATTTAAAATCCATATTTTAAATCTATGTGTTATTTGCGCTAGAAACAAATATAAATTAGCCTACATCTTTAATATTAAAATAATGAAATTTAAAAATATAATGACAGTAATTGATTTTATGTGTAAGCCGTAATATATATATATATATATATATATATATATATATATATATATATATATATATATATACATATGTAAGGAAAATTCTGAGGGGTTTTCAAATCTGAAGTCATGGCCCATAAAAATGCTTTATTAAAATATATTTATAAAAATGTGATGGGATGTGGTAAAAATGTAAACTAAACAATGATTTGTATATGAAAGCTTTCATAGCATATTTGTCATACAGCAGATGTGTATAATTATGTATAAAATCGTCAGTTACTCCTTTTTTTATTTAAAATTTTGTAAAGTTTTATGTTAAAGGAAAGGTTCTCACTTCGTTTATCCCTCTCTTTTTGCCCGAGGAGGATATTGTAAGGAAAATTCTCAGGGGTTTTCAAATCTGAACTCAAGGGATAAAAATTCCAGCGTCCTTTTGAACTCCACTTTTTAACCCCTAACCTAAACTGACCACTAGGACTACAGTTTCCGCTCTCAGAGAAGGGGTCTGACCAACTATAACTCTACATTTCCCTAGCTGACAGTTTCGGAAATTTCCAAACAAAAAGGAGATGCACGCTGTCGGAGGCAATATTTTCTAGATATTTTCCCACAGATTTGACCCAGGTGTTAAGTGACTTGTACATATAACTTCATGCTAGCTGAACTTTCAGTTTGTCCTGTCCCTAAGTGGGAACCCGCCCTCCAACGCTATCTTAATAAAATGTCTTTCTCTAAAATGGTGTCATTTTTATGGGCCATGACTGCCACCACCCAACGTGAAGTCTGTCTTATTACACACACACACACACACACACACACACATATATATATATATATATATATATATATATATATATATATATAATTTTTCCATCGGTACAAAAATAGAATAAATTTCTACAATGGTCGAATCAGTAGGATGCTACCTTTCGATACCGGAGTCCATGGGCTTGCATCTCGCATCTGTTATAAATGTTCATCCCGTTTGAAATCAATTTTAAGCAGTAGCTTCTATAATTAAACATTTGTATAGCATTTAATTAATATTAAGTTCCAAACGAAATCAGCTAAGTAAGAAGGTAATCATAGCTTTCACTCAGTTCTACTTCCACAGCTTAGATATCACTTAACTCTGCAAGCTTTACATGCAACCGCGCTAAAGTACTTCGTTTGTGGCTATATAGCAGCATTTGTTTGTTATTACCTTCCCTTTAATTTTGTATCTGAATATAAATAAAATTGTATTTAAAAACGAATTTTGAGTGATTTCTAAAAACATAATTTTAGAACATCATTGTTTGTACTCCGTTGTAAGCTCCGTTGTAGTCTCCGTCTGTTAGCTAAAATTCCACGCATCTCTATAGTGATTACGGGCTCAGCTAGCAAATATGCGCTGATCATTCGATTAAAATGCCATAGCAATTTGACCCGAGTGTAGCTCTTCATTCGGTGTGATATTGTTAAACGCGTTGGATTTTTAATAGTTTAAGATTGAACGATCAATATTTTGTTTTGGGGCTGCCAAATGAAAAGCTAATACCTACATCTTGATTTCTATGCCGTTTCAGTGTCACCCAAAACTGCTAAATGGAACTCTGTGGAGAAGCAATGCAATTAACAATGCATAGTTCTTAACTATATATATGAAACATAGCGTGACCTGCCATGCTTCGAGGATGTATCTTGGTCGAAAAAGAATATAATTTTTCAGGAGACTTTTTCATCAGCTTTATTTAACAGCGTCCATAGCAAAAATAAAACAAAGGATGGTCGCAGTGCCTTTTATAACCTTGGGGAGCCACCGATGTGAGAAAGGAAATTGTGTGATCAGCAAAGTAGAAATGCTCTTACTCAGCAAAGTAGGTTGGCGAGTTAAGTCGCCAACAGGAAGGAAACAAACGAGTTTAAAGCCGAGAGGCCACTAAAAAGATGACGAAATTGCGGATTGGTGGTTTCTTAATAGAGAAGTAAGTAATTTTTGTTTAGGATTAAAGTATTAAATTTTTACATATTCCATTGATTGGCATACTTTGCAACCATTTACGATTGTATTTAAGGTGTTGTTGCCAATGCCACTTGAACGACTCAAATATGTGGACCAGATACTACACGAATTAAGGCAAGGAATGAGCCTTTCGTTTGCCGAGAAACGTTAGGCTGAAATATCGTCTTAGGTCAAGTGGTTCCTCATAATTTAGAAGCAGGGACCAAGAAGACCTTCAGGCTTGTCCTAAACACCCGCAGGTAACGCTTGAAAACTTGGAGAATATTGTGACCAAGGACATATTTTACGTGCCCTCGTCACTATTACCGAACACGGCAGATCTTAGGCTGCCCCGAACCAGCAACCCTCCACTTACGAGATCGTTGTCTTTGTCGACTGAACTACAGCGGTTCATTTGAGTTGTAAGAAGGTTATTGGGGCTAAGTGTAATACGCTCAGGCAGCAAATATTGGGACAATGTTCCTATACAAAAGGCCGATCAATGGCCGAATGGTTAGGGTGCTGGCCTTCGGAACCGGAGTAGCATGGATGTTCGTAGCCGTTCGGAATCGGCTGTAAGCAGTAGGTCCCGGTTTCATTAGCCCTCGTGTTGCAAAAACATAGACTGTAGCGCTCCCATACCAAACCAAACCTAACCTATACAAGAGACTAATAAATAATTAGAGGGGGGTTATTTGTTTAATGCTAAGACTTAATGATTACAAACGTCCATGCATGCGGTAATGCTTCATATACTCTAATATAATTAACGTATTTTTATCAGCAGCTGATTTTGGGGGTTATAAAAGACATAAAGAAAACCCCACCCTAGATAAAATAGTGATTGAGCGTATCATCAGGTAGATCGATAAAACTATCATTGTTTCATAATAAAATATGTCAATATAAAATATATTTCTTTCCATTGAATGATATCAAGAGTGGAGAATACTTTATAATGAATTTCTTGAAATAAAAAAATATAACAAATGTAAGCACTCAGAAAAATCTTGATTTTTACTTCCTTGCACAAAGTAGTGGAAGTATTGTAATCAATATAAATTTCATTGCTCAACAAAAACATCTATTTTGAGCATGTATAATTGAATTTTTACCATTTTTACCTTTTACTCTCGATGTCTGTACATACTTAGTATCTTGTATAAGTCCAAAACGAATAGCCATATAAGGCTGAAATTTCTATTTAGACGTCTAGTTGAGTTTCAATGTATTCTTCACTCTACATAACGAAAAATTTTAGTATAACGTAGGTTAACATTATGTGGTGTAACTCTAAACGATTACCTGTAAAATGCTGTGCACACCCATTTTTTATTGCACTCTATATGTAAAGAATCTTCATTATAACTGTCATTAACCCCAAAGTAACAGAAAAATATTGACGTACTCATACGCATTTGCAATGCCATTTAAAAAGGGAAATTAATGCCGTGAGTTTCAGTTTTAGTAAAAAATAAGTATATATTACTTGTTGAGAACTCGATTTTTACTGTTTATTACTTCCTGATACGTAATGAAGGAAATATTGTAATCCCGAAAACTATCTATTTAGAACGAAATATTTGTATAACACTGAGTTTTCATTATAAAGAGTTGCAAGTGTCCGTCAGATGGCAGTACCTAAGGACACAGTAAGGATAACAAAACTTACTTTGAATCTGGGAGGGTATGGACAGACAATAATTCTGATGGCGCATCATTCAAAATAAAAAAAGACAATGTAATAGACATATCAGTTTTTTTTATTAACTAAACGACTTTTTTTCTAAACCACAAAGCATTTCAATGAATTGGCCTTAACTTGTTTTATTTACGTTTAACTAAATTTGAAAGCAATTCCAACATCTTGACATATAATGGTTTTAGTGTCTGTCAAATATAAATTTGAAAACTTTATCGCATTTGCTTTGACGGTCTATTCCACATAACTAAGTAGGGTAAATATCTATAAACAACGTGGTATACACTTTACTATTTAAAAATTCAAGAAATATTTTCTAATAGAAAAAACAAAGATTAAAACCCAAAAGGGTGTAAAGATCTACTACTTCTACAAGATTAAAAAGAACTACTACTTCTACTCTCGGAGAAAATGTTGGAACTGATAAGGGTGGTCTTCGAAAGTTGTTGCTCCGCTGAATGTTGGGTATTATTATTAAGTTGTGCTTCATTAGTTGTTTTAAAAATTTATTTCTGAAGTTTTAAGTTTGACTGGTGAATGTAATGCTGGACAACGCATTTACCATGAGTATGATAACAGATAATTACAGACGGCATGGGTCACATGCCCTCATAATATATGAGGCATCATTATGAGGCTCATCATTACGTGAGGGCTATCATGAATATGAAAAAAGATAATTGTTTTATTTAGGCATGTTTCGGATTGTGTTTTAAATTTTGGTTTAATGTCTTTATTGTTTTAAGAATCAGAATAATTGTGGTTCCAGTTTTGGTTTTAAAAATTATACAAATTTTAGTTTGGTAATTCTTTCGTTTTTAAAAATCTTTTATACTTTCACTATCAGAAATCATCAGAATATATATCAACAATATATTCTAATTGAACTGATAACTAGTTCAGGTATGCCCAACCCGCACCCAATTTAAAAACTTTTTGCGGCCTAATTGAAGTTTTCAAATGTCTATATAGTTTTAGTCATTTTGACTATATACAGTTGAAACATAGAATTTTAGTTGTAGGTAACAAAGCTTCAGCTTTATGAAAATCAATTACAGTCAAATAATTTTGATTCATTTCCCATTATTAAATGACTATAAAAGTGACCATAAAAACTTCTTCAATATTCTACTAAAATTGAAAAATTACTTAAAGAATTCAATATTATATTCTCATACATGGAATAGTTTGAGGAAATCTTAAAAATATTCTTGAATTTAATGTAGGGGTTGAATCAGCGAGTCCAAATTTACAAATGAAGCTAATAGAATTGCAATCAAACATTGAGCTAAAATGCCTCTACGAAGGGAATAAGAGTATTATCAAAAATATATTGCCAAAGATAAATTTCTAAATTTAAGACAATTGGCAGTATGCATTACATCAGCATTTAGAACTACTTATCGCTGCGAATCATTTTTTTCTAAATTAAACCTGGTAAAAACAAAGTGCCGCTGCAGGTTGCTTAATATAAACATGACCAATTAGCTACGATGTGCGTTTACTACATTATCTGTTGATATTAACAAAATCTTTAGTGAAATAAAAAAACAAATCTCACATTAATTTTAAAATAATACATGTGTTAGTGCTTGTGAATAAACTACAATATATATTTATAGTATAAATATAATAATAATATTTTAACCCTCATGATTAGGGAGGAAGGTAAGGTGTTGGAGGTGATTATAAATACAGTATAGTTAATGTTTATTGTCGTTGTAGTTATGATATATGTATAACACAAATTTTATGTACAGTGGCAGCTGGCACTGTAAAAATGCGTATATTGAATATTGCACAATAATAAAATATTTTGAATTAGTTTGTTGTTTTATTTTTATATGTGCGGCCCACCTCACTTCAGTAAATTGTTTTTTGGCCCACCAACCGATTTGTGTTGGGCACCCCTGAACTAGTTGTTCTTTTTAGTCTAGTAGAAGTAGTATTTCTTTACATTGGTCAATTAGCTGCTGTATTTCTATTAAAAGCAAATTACATGAAAAATAGATTAAAAAATAATTTCCTCTTATATCATGGTTCTAGTAACGTCCATTTCGCCAGCGCCCTTTTTACCACTTAAAAAAGTGTACTATTAAAATTTTATTACAAAAATATAAAAAAAATTGTAGTAATAACAAAAGAACATGATTTGGGCTTTCAATCTGAAAGTTTTCATTTCTTGAGAATATTGCCAAACCATATTTGCTTCTGAAAAATCTCGACACTGATTTATTGTTATAGAGCTCCTATTTCTGGTTTATGGCTTTCACTCTGTTTGATATTCATCGATTTACGACACTGGCTCCAAAGCAAAAATACGCAGAGGACAGAACCGATGCACACGCATCACTTTATTTGCAAACTAAGTGAAAGCCGAAAAAGAAGAAATTTATTCAATATCTCAGACTTTATATCCTCTTAAATCTGGATTCACTCCTTTTTTCCTTGCGTCTAATATTGGAAGGGATCTTTACCCTATAAAAATGAAATAATAAGAGCTGTCGAATCACTAGTGAACCAAAAGTATATTTATCTGAGTGTGTTTCATTCACATACATTTAGACTGTTTTAAGTTCTATATTTTTTCAACTCTGTTTATCATTTTTAGAAGCTTCCCTATCGAGTTACAACTACATTGCTTCAGTACTCCGATAAATCAAATTCTGTATTCCAACATTAGTTTTTGTCCAAAAACTGTACTCCTAAATTGTACAAATAAAAATCGAATCAAAGTAGATTAAATATAACAAATCAGTGTTTTATATAATTTAGTCTGGAGAACTACGGTCCACTATTTTGCTACATCAGGGTTAATGAAACTACTTAAAGCCGATTCTGAACGGCTTTGAATATCTATGCCAGTATTGAGTTATGAATTCCAGTACCTGCCTTATTAATTCGGCCATTGTTCGGCAGTGTTTTATGTAATGTAGATGAGAAATAAGAAATCATTATATTGTAAAGATCAAATCTCCGCTACAGTTTAGCAGTGTAGCACATTCTGTTACAGCTAACAAAGGATTAATCTCAGTATAACTATACTAGTATATAGCCCGTCATATGACGGGATCAGTAAAATTTTTAATTTTCCAGAATTGTAAAGTACCCTCTGAGGCAGACAAAAAAATGGTTTCTTTTTTAAATAAGAATTATCTGGTGCACTCTGAATAATTTATCTTCATACTCCTCCAAAGTCTCCCGATACTGTGAATGCAGTTTAGAATCCCCTTAAATTCATTTAGTCAAACCGTGTGGTTATGTATAAAAAACAAACACACAAACGAACAAACTTCTTAATTTCCAAAGATATATAACTTAAAGGCTATATATTTATTAGTCTGTGAAATAGACTCCTCCTAGACTTTTAAGAAAAGAATTTTTTTATTAATACCTGTGATAAAATTTTCATTGCAACAAAAAATAATAGATGATTAAATTTAAAATTATCGCACATGTACCTAATCTATTATTTAAACCAAATATAAAAGAAATTTATTTACGTAATATCTAAGTTCAATGATAAAACGTATGAAAATAATGCAGACGATATTTAAATAATTTAAAATAAGAAATAATTAAAGGAGATGGTTAAAGGAATGACGTCATAATGCCAGAAAAAAATGTTATTTTTATTTTTAACCTATTTATTATATGATACATTTAATCGCCTGCTCTTAACGGTAGAAAATAGGGCTTGAAATAATGGCATCAAAAGCTCGAAAAGGGGGAAGGAGTAGATTTCGAACGCTTTAAAGACGACAGTATTTTTTGCTGTGATATGAAGCATATTTATACAAATTTATTTTAGAATCGGATCGATAGTTTAGGAGAATGTAAACTTTACTTGCTTTGAATTTTGATAACCCTAAATCATCAAGAATCCAATATGGGTGCCTCTATCCATTTCATGTCCAACCGCTTCATAAATTCGAGGACAGATGGACAGATAACTAGTTTACTATCTCTCTATAGCTCAGCCATTCAAAAATATTTTTGCTGTATGATTCAAATGGGAAAATAAGTAAATGTTTCTCTATTATAATATATTAATTATTGTTCGATTTAGTCTTAACTGCTAATATTGGGTCTCTCAAATTTCTTTCTAAAGCATATCTATAAATCCTAATTGATCCGATATTTTCTCAGTATTATCCTGCAGCGTATTATAAACATCACATACCGAGTTGTAAGCAAGTTTAAAAGTTAACTAAGAAGATCAACTGAGGTTATTTTATGTTATATATGAGGCTATTTGTATAGAGGGATTGATTTATGTAGAGATATATAAACGAATTTGGAGAAGAATGTATTAGGCAAGATATTGGAAATATTTAAATGATATTTATAATATGTTATGTTGATGAATTTAAAATTAGCTTCGGGAAACCCAAATGGATATAATTGATAGCATGGACGTTAGTAGTCGTTTGGAATTGGCTTTAAGCATTAGGTTAATTGTCTTTAGGAGTCAGCTTTAAGACCAATAGGTCCAAGTCTCATTAGTCCTTGTGCAGCTAAAACAATAGACTGGAGTGCTTTAGTTTAGTATATCGTTCAGTTTTTTACTGAATACAATTGCTCAGTTGGACTGTGCAGTATAACTGATAGTGTGTGGGCTCATTTAGGGACTTAAGTACTGGAGTGTTAACCTGTAGCAGTGCGACATGTTTTGCATATTTTAAGTTTGTGTTTAGTTATATTTAGGCTGTTCTTATGATTATATTTTTTAAAGTTTAATACGATTTTAAACGCAAGTGCTTGAAATGTTTCCCAGCATCCCAGTGCTTGCTAATTCAATTCCAGAAATACCTGAAAAAAGGTAAAACGAGAAAATTCGGAATATTAACAATTTAACAGATGCTGTCCATCATTGGGTTTCTTTCTAAACATGGAGGAATAACAAAAGTTTGTATTTAGCCTTATGTTTTAAATTTTATGTTCATTTGATTTTTATTGTTTTAAGGAGTTTTGCGAATTTTTTAATGTTATGAGTTAGCCTACTGTATAAAGTTATTCTTAATTGTAAGAGGATTTGTGGTCAGCATGCATATGCAACACCAAATCAGATAGTAAATTTTGTTTCCATGCAATTTACCCCATATCTTAAGAGAAATTAGGAATGGACAAGAATATATTTTATAATTCAAATTAACATTTAATCAATGTTTCAGCGTTTGTACCTCGCTGTTGTGAGCTTCTACTCTAGACATCTAAATAGAAATTTCAACTCGCAGACATTTTTCTGATCTTTTAAAATGTGTGCTTATTTTGTACGTAGGTATTTCAGAAATTGCAAAGTTTTTTCGAATATGAAAGAATTTTCTTTTCATGGGAATTTAGATATGGTTAGAGATAGAGCATGATGTTTTAATGTTCCCCTCTTTCAATTTCCCCTGTCATTTGGAGTATTAATTTTGCCTCATCTTGTTTAAATAATAACCTTACACAAACAGAAGGGGTATTTTACCATGTAAACTTTAGGCCGACTGATGATTAATTAGGTAGAGCGCTGCTCTTCAATACTATAGTTAGTGGGTTTAAATCCCTCTACTGGCATGGATGTTCGTAGCCGTTGGTATTTGGCTTTAGGGAATAGATCCCAGTCTCATTAGGCCTAACGATGGCCGAATGGTTAAGGTGCTGACCTTTGGTACCGGAGTTCGTGGGTTCGAATCCCACTATGCCATGGATGTTTGTAGTCGTTCGGAATCGACTTTAAGCAGTAGGTCCCGGTCTCATTAGCCCTCGTGTTGCAAAACAGTAGACCGTAGCACTCCAAAACCAAACCAAACCCAGTCTCATTAGCCCTCATAATAAAACAGTAGCGCTTTAAACTAAACCCAAATTTTGACAAGTTAGAAAGTATAAGTTGGTCCATCATACGTATGTACATCTTGTGTATCCAAGCTTATATATATATATATATATATATATATATATATATATATATATATATCCCATCTCATGCAGGCCCAGTGAGACAATACAAGCCAAAAATTGGGCTCCACATACATACGTTAGTTTTGACGCAGTTCAAACTGAGAGGCAGTTGTGTAATCTTATAACTTGTGAATATGAAAGAACTGAAGATTAAGTTAGAAGGGGCGAGAACTATTTGATATCCTGCTATGAAGCATGAATATACAGAGATGGTACGTAGAGAAAAAGACAGCTGCTAGGAAATAAAAAATTGACTGCTTGCTCAAGACCTTTTTTTTTTCCACACC